>CM062297.1:447188705-447788705 GCA_031216915.1 Pictodentalium vernedei | reverse complement strand
TAGGGCCAAACACAAATTTTGCCCCAAAAATCAATGTCCTATGTGGTCCTCCATACTTTTATCCAATGCGCATGCACAGAGTCAAGGAAGTACCGAAATTGGTGCAAAATCTTCATTCTTTTTTTGGCCCTTCAATCAGTAACATCTCGGTGATATCTGTGCTTATAATCTCAGTTAAAATGATGCCAGACACAAAATCATGAAAGAAATGGTGGATCTAAGGATGAAATAAGAGGATGTGAGGAAGGAACAGTGGAAGGATGTGTTCAGGGCTGTAACTTATAATTTTTATGCAAAATTATTTCATGTTCCCTAATTTCGGGGCATGGGCCTGATGTTTTCATTCTTGCTATGAAATTTCCACTGTTTGTTCAGTGTTTCCTCTCTCCCTTTCCTTGATACCCCCCTTGCTATTCTCCCATGCTTTTGGCATAATTTTTGTAATTTTTTTACTGAAATTTCTTGGGAGTTTTTGGCTTGGTAACAGAATGTTTATTCTGTTTTTCCCCATGGTTACGTCCTCACCCTAGGGGTGGTTAGGCATTTTGGTCATGCATCCACCATCTGATGTACTGCAGTTTCTTCTCTGGAAGCTTCTGTTTTACATCAGATGGTGTTTAAAATTGGTTACTGATTTCGGGCCATATTTTCAGTGCCTGGAGTCTTGTTTCCGGTTTTTATTCACTTTTGTTTACGTTTACGGTTACTTCTGACAGTGATTCCTTGTCTTCTATTTAGTTCTGCTCATAGCCAGATACATTAATATTGTCCGTAAGTGTAACATTAATTTTTAGATATGCTTTAAAAATTTTTTCCACACTTAGGCTTTTTTGGGATCCATTTGGGCTCATCGTTCCCATCGGGAACTTGGGCTCATCTTGAAATTTTGTATAAAAAATTTTTCTTTTGAATTATTTTTCGAAATGTTTGTAATGGATTATATTATTATTATGTATCTTTATTTTCAAGGGTTAGTGCGAGTACGATGACTGGGGGCGCGGTGGCTCAGTTGGTAGAGGTGCAGGCTGCAAGCCGAGAGGTCCTCGGTTCGAATCCCACCTGCAGCAACAGCATTGTGTCCTTGGGCAAGACACTTCACCCCAATTGCCTACATGGGGGCACGATGATGCTGTGTACTGAGGCGTACTGCTCGTCGATGGTGCGCATGTCTTCAACCAATCTAACCCCGCCTGTGCTGTGGTGCAGAGTTCAGAGTTACGATGTTGGAGAGCTGACAGCTGCTCGTCGTTGCTCGGTTGTTCTCTCCGGGTACTCCAGCTTCCTCCACCCGTAAAACTGTCACGGTCACGATTAGCCATTGTGCATAAGTATGTGACCTTAAACACCAATAAATAAATAATAGTACGATGACTGTTTAATATTTTTTCAAAATGAAAGAATATTGTTCAAATTGTAATTCGAGGAAGTCTTCCTCTGATTCTCATGTTCATTGTATTTCATATAGTCAGTGTACTCGCACTAATTCTTGCTCAGTGTGTGCCAATTGGGATGACAAATGTGGGAGACGTGTGTCACGGTATATTGTTAGTGATGAGAGGTCCATGCCGGTCCTCTTGCCACATGGTCACTCTAGTTTTTCAGTCTCTTTTTCAGTGGAACAAGAACAGGGTGATGTTTCCGTGATGTCTTCAAGAAGTGTGCCTCCGTCGTCGCAGTCAAATGAAGAGCTAGCGGCAAAAGTGCTGAATGAAATTCGGCAAGTGCCTAAGAGGTCCCTAGTAGGATCGACGGCCTTGTCGCCCGCTAGCTCACCCGGTGAAGCAATCATTCACGAAATGGTTGTGATGCCAGGTTCGTCCGTTGTGGTCCAGGAAAGGAGATTGGGTGTTGCGAGCACTATAAACATGGATCGTGCACACCCGGCGACGACAGATCGGAGGATGGAACGGAGGAAGCCAGTCAGTCCGGTAGCTAGCTCGTCCAGGTCTACCCGGACCGCAAGCGAGAGAGGCCCCTCTCTCTTACAACAACATCTGGGCCCAGATGTTGTTGTACGTAACGTTCGTCGGAGCATACGTCCACTCCTCCTGCTCGGGACGCTCTGTCGCATAGACAGTCCGGCATGGCTAGTCTAATGGTTTCCTCATCCTCTCGTCAGCACACACGACCGCACCTTGGCTACGTGGCCGCAGATATCCAGCCTGCTTCGCCGACCAAGGATTCCACATCGACTAGGCCACACCATCCTGTAGCCAAGGACACAAGGCCTTTCCAGTCGGGACATTCGCATAAAAGAAGTATGCAGGAATTAACGTCCCAGGAGCTTCCAGCGGCTAAATTACGTAAGACCGCGGCTCCACAGGGCTCCGTGACGGACTTGCTATCACAGCTCAACGCATCCCAGCAGCCGTCAGAAACTTTTTCAGAACAGGAACTGTCTGAGGTAGCTGGGTCGGTTCGCTCCCCTGCAGAGTCAGAAAGGGATGACCGAGATTCTCATGTGGTCCAGTCGGATGGTGAAAGGGAATCAGCGGAGCTGGAATTTTCCCTTTCCAAACAACATAAGGTGGCCGTAGTTTTCATCCGGCAACACCTTCCAGAAGTTGTTCCTCTGGACCAAAATGCTGCGTTACCAGATAAGAGACTGATAGCGTCACTGGACACAGACTTTTTAAGCCGGAATAGGGACATTGCGCCTGAGTTTCCGACCCAGTCCAGAAATGGAAACACGGACATTTGAGCTTCTTAATGACGCTATATTCAAGCTAACCTTTAAGACTGGCAAATCCAGTTTCTTATCGTCTCATGCTCTGCACCTGCCTTTTATCAATAATAGAAATAGATTTGAAACGGCAGGACAGGGCGTGCCGAGAGTTCCTCTGTGTTTAGACGACCAGGCAGAAGACTTGGAATTGTCATTGCCGGCGTCTATGTTGATTCTCTCCAGTACATTGGAGACGACAATCTCGCCTAACAGAGCCAGTTTAGACGCCTTATCTTATGCAGATCACCTTACCAGAGTGTTATCACAACGTCTCGAGGGAAAAGAATTCCAGGATGTTCAAACTTCCTTGAGAATTCTTTCGAGGGCCATAGCATGTTCTACGTATAACTCCGCCCTTTCAGTGGCAAATCTGGAGTTAGTCAGACGTGATGCTGCCCTGGCTGCATCCACAAGAGTGGATACTAAGGTGAAAAACTCTCTTCGAGTCGCTCCAGTCTCAGGAGAGCTTCTCTTCGACGGTAAGCTTTCGATAATCTATGATCAGATTACTAAGAAAGCTTTGGACTCTCTGCTTTTTAAATCCTCTTCGAAAAAGTCGGACTCAGCAGAGAGGAGTAAGGCAGGCACTTCTGGGGCTAGTACGTCCAAGGGAAGTTCCTATAGAGGATCTATGAAAGCCTCTATGTCTTACTTTAGAGTCCGTCAGAGTAGCGGGCTCAGGTAGGGGCCGTAATGCTGGCCGAGACAACCGGTCAGATGCCCCTAGGTCGGCGGGTCGTGGAGGACGTAGTTTCTCCTCCCGCAAGCCTTGCAAGTCCAGGAGGTGATGGTCTAAACCTCTATTGTGTTCCAGTGGGCGGAAGGCTGTCAAGATTCTTAACCAATTGGTTGTCAATTACGGACGACCCATGGGTGCAGGAGGTTATTTCCGAAGGTCTAAAACTGTCCTTCAAGGAAAAACCTCTATTAACTCGAAGTCCACGTTGGACTCAGCTTCCGTCAAAACTTCAGAAGAGAGATTTGCTTCTATTAGAAGTCCAATCTCTTCTGGAGAAGAACGCGATAGAGGTCGTAGAAAACCAGGAATCTCCAGGTTTCTATAGTCACCTGTTCCTGGTTCCAAAACCAGACGGCTCGTTTCGTACAGTTATAGATCTGAGCTGGATAAACAAGCTGATCGTGGCTCCGAAATTTTATATGGAGACCATCCGATCGGTCAGAGCGAGCATTCGAGTGAACAATTATGCTGCGAGCATAGATCTCAAGGATGCGTACTTTTACGCCATGGTACATCCGGCGTTCAGAAAGTATCTTCGCTTCGCTGTCCTAGGAGTCGTTTATCAGTTCCGAGCAATGTGCTTTGGTCTGAATCTAGCACCCTGGGCTTTCACTTGAATAACGAACTCGGTAATGACTCATTTCCGAACTCATTCGTCTGTGGTAACGTCGGCCTACTTGATAGCGTAGGCCGACGTTACCACAGACGAATGAGCGGGAGGAGAAACTACCACAGAGGTACGGCAACAGGTTAACGCTTCAGAACGATGTTCAGAGTCTGCTTCAACTGCTCCGACGTCTCGGTTTCATAGTAAACGAAAAGAAGTCGGATCTAGTTCCATCCAAGTCCACCCACTTGGGAATGAGCTTTGAGACGCACAACAATCTGGTTCGTCTGCCGTTAACTAGAGAGAAATTAGTCAGTTATTACGCTCGCTTTTGTCTTCACTCAGATGTAGTAGCAGCGAGAGAATTCATGTGACTGATAGGTTTGTACAGAGCCGCCACGGATCTTATTCCGATGGGCCACTACGCACTCGTCCACTCCAGATATTTTTTACTCAGAATTGGAGTGTGAAGATTCATTCGCTCGAAACGAACTTCGTCTTGTCGAAACAAGTGAAACAAGAGATTCAGACTTGGGCAGATATTCAGTGGTTAACTCAGGGAGTGCAACTGCCGGATCCGATTTTTACGATAATGACAGATGCGAGTCAAACAGGTTGGGGCGCAACTTTGAGCCCAACATATTCGTGGTGCCAGGGTCTTTGGGATCCGCAGTTCCTAAACAAGCACATAAACATCAAGGAGATGACATCAATTTGGCTTGCGCTACGTCATTGGATGAACATTATTCAGAATTCACATGTTCAAATTCTGTCCGACAATTTGACAGTAGTAGCGTATATTCGGAACCAGGGAGGCACTCATTCCATTCCGTTGTTCAACTTAATGGAAAGAATCCTTCTGTTTGTCCTAGAGCATCAGGTTCTTCTGTCGGTCTGTCATATTCCGGGTCGTCTGAACGTTCTAGCGGACTCCCTTTCTCGGAAAGGTCGTATGTTGCTGTCAGAATGGACTCTCAACAAACTAGTATTCATTCAGATTTGCTACCAATGGGATCGTCCTATGATAGACTTGTTTGCGACGCATCTCAACAATCAGTTGCAGACATATGTGTCGCCATGTCCAGATCCTCAAGCATTTGCAGTAGACGCCCTCTCGATCTCTTGGGACGGAATGATAGGATATGCTTATCCTCCTGCTCCGTTGATTCAACAGATATTGTTAAAATCAAGCAATCTCACTGCAAGATTCTGTTGGTAGCATCTCTGTCACCCCAGAGACCATGGATAAATCTACTCAGGTGTCTGTTGTGGGACATTCTGCGGAAGCTTCCTCCATGGGAGGACCTTCTTTCGCAGGGGAAATCGCGCACACTGCATCACAACCCGCAAGGTCTCAACCTTCACGTATTTCTGTTGTGCAGTCCTTCCTACATGGCAAGCATTTTACAGGACGAGCAGTGGATGCAATTTCTAACTGTAGGAGGACCTCCTCTTCGCTAAATTATGCTGCTAAGTGGAAGGTTTTCTCTTGTTGGTGTAGGGATCATTCTGTTTATATTTATGATCCCTCCATTTCAGACATTGCTAATTTTCTGGTCTACTTGTTTGACGACATCAAACTGCAGCCAATAACTATTAAGGGTTATAGGTCTATGCTATCGGATACTTATGCTCATCATGATAGCTTACAAATTGGATCTAATGTCTCTTTATCTAAGTTAGTGAAAAATTTTTCGATAAATAGACCTAGAACCCTTAGGTTAATTCCAAAGTGGAATTTAGCTTGGTTTCTTCTGAAGCTAGAAGAAGCGCCATTTGAGCCTCTTGACACAGTAGACTTCAAATACTTATCTTATAAAACAGCTTTTCTCTTAGCCTTCTCTTCTGTAAGAAGAGTTAGTGAGCTTCATGCACTATCTGTTGATGATTCTCACTATCGTAGTGTTGGTAATACTATTACATTGACTACTAATGTTGGATTTTTGGCTAAGAATCAGGCTCCTAATAAGTACCCTGAACCTATTGTTATTAACTGGTAGAGTGCTGGAAGCCCATTTTTGGGCTTTATTCTGAAGTACCGGTACCGTAATTTAAAGGCTTCTTATTCTGTGGATGTGCTTCAGATTATCTTCGAAGTGATATTATTTTATCTGCTAGGATTTGCCTTGTTACAATTTATGGGAGAGTGCCTAATGGCACTCTCCCATAGATTGAAACAAGGCATAGATGCACAAAGAAATTTTAAGGACCAAAAATAATTTAGCACTCTACCAGTTAAGGCTCTTCTGTCTTCAGACGGTTATAGGCCTTTGCTTTGTCCAGTTAGAGCTATGCTTATTTACAAACGTAGATCTGAGTTTATCAGAAAGGGACGTAAGCATTTATTTCTGTCTCTGCTGCCTAATAGAAATGACATTACGGTCCATTCTGTTGCAAGGTGGATTCAATTAACTATTCGTACTGCTTATGAAAAATTATCTTCAACTCAGCAGTCTGTGCTTAAGATTTCGGCGCATGAAGTAAGGGCGCTATCTACATCTTGGGCTTATGCTAATAGTGTTGCTATTACCGATTTGATGAAGGCAGCATATTGG
This sequence comes from Pictodentalium vernedei, assembly GCA_031216915.1. Classification (NCBI taxonomy): domain Eukaryota; kingdom Metazoa; phylum Mollusca; class Scaphopoda; order Dentaliida; family Dentaliidae; genus Pictodentalium; species Pictodentalium vernedei. Next base: position 447,782,079 of record CM062297.1, on the reverse strand, counting down.
TCTCAGTCTTCCACGTTCACAAATTTTTATCTTAGAAATATTGAGTCCATTTCTGGCGACCTGTGTTGTTTAGGTCTTGTTATCTGTTGCTCAGAATGTTGTCCACTAAACAGTTGCAACTATAGTTATGCTGGCTTTCTGTTCCGACAGTGACTGTTTCTGCTGCCCTCTTCATTCTGGGGTATTTGACCCAGAGCAAGGGGAAGGGGGGGGATGGTGTTCCCTAATATCACCTGCTTTATAGTGAAAAGCAAGGGAATACCTGCTCTGGAGTCAGTAATTCCGAGTCGGTGCTGGGATGATTTTAAAGTGTAAAGCTAATGTCTATCTCATTTATGTAATATTTTTAAAGTGTAGCTCGGTGTGAAGCATTTGTATATGTCACGTGTCATAATATACAACCATCGGACACTTAAATGTGTATAAAGAGTCTCATTCTCTGGACTATCTTATTTATTGGCTTTCCTTTAAAAAAATTAGTATAATGGGTTATACTGGATGTTAATAGAGATCATTGATGTTATTGTGCTCAATTACGGAATGGTATTGTGTCTTTCTTTTTTGGTATAAACAAGAAAGATTCATGTAAATCCTGTTTCTCCTTTTCTTCTTGAGGGGATAATTCTGTTTACATGTAATTGAGTCTATTGGATTTTCCTTTATGTCCTAGGCCCTCCAGCCTTTTTTCTATTCAGCTAAGTCTGGATCATTGGTACAGTATAAAAATGTTAAAAAATTTATAGTAATTTATATATTTTTTATACTTACCAATGACCCAGATGGGGATGGCCCTCCCATGAGTTGGGAACTCATACCTCCCCACTGATTGCATAACACTTACCAGGCACTGGTTGTAAGAATGCAGATTTGGTGCCAATTTTGGTACATCCTTGACACTTGATAAAAGTATGGAGGACCACATAGGACATAGATTTTTTTGGATTTTGATGCAAATTTTGGGGATTGGGGGAGCAAAATTTGTGTTTGGCCCTAGAATTTTAAGAGTTAGCACCAGCTAAGTCTGGGTCATTGGTAAGTATAAAAAATATATAAATTACTATAAATTTTTTAACTTTTCTGAATTTCATTAAAAAAACATGGCCATAGCAGCCATGTTGGATTTGGTAAATAAATTGTCAACAATTCCATTAGCACACTCTATAGGCCGCATCCCTCACATGATCTTTTTCTCATTTCATTTGTAGCTTTGGTTTGATGTCTTTTCTGTAGAAACGTGAGTGAAAGACCTGGGCCTGTATTCATCAATGAACTTACGCAAGATTTTTTGCATAAGATCATCTTATCACGGTTTTGCGCATCACCTCTGTATTCACAAAAATATTGCAGCCGAGAAAGTGCCTAAGTTACGCTAAAAAGTTAGGACACCTACCTTCCATGCCTAAGTTCTTCCTAACTATTTGCTATTACAAAATAGTCGTGACTTGTGACACCAGAGAGTATTTAGGGGCAGGACAAACCCTTTAGACTCACTAGATGATATAGATATCATTCAGAGGTACTGTCTGACCCGGCACTGATATTTGATGTGTGGCAAATGGTTAGGGATGACACAGAGAGAATGACTCGATGAACATGTGTTTTGTCTGTATCGCTGGAAGTGTTGAAAGCATTATGGTACTATGCGACCGACAGCTTTCAAATGGTGAATGGGGGTAACGTTAGTTAACCCAGTGTCTCAAGAATAGTGAGTAGGATGTCTAGTGCCTACATTATGCTGCACACAGCAATATGCCGACACATGAAGAAAATATGCGCGTTGTTAAAATGGGCTTCTATAACATAGCTCATTTTCCCAATAAATTATCATTGGCACGGTGGATGGAATATACGCATATCAAAATAAAAGTGCCATCGGCCAACGAACCTGCATTTATCAATCGTTAACGCTTTCATTCCATCAACATACAGGCTGTTTGCAACACAAAATTGAAGTTTTTGGATGTTGCCCGATGGCCCGGATCTACTCACGATGCTTTCATATTCAATATGTCTGGCATCAATCATGATTTAGAGAGGCATGAATCCATCAGGGTGGCGTATCGGAGGTACCAGATACCCATTGAGACCATGGTTGATGACACCAGTCCTGATCCCAACCACACAGAAGGAGACTGACAACAACGTGGCACATCGAAAGTCACATTAGCCAATTGAATGGACTGTCCGGAAAATGCGCTTCAGGTGTATGGACACATCGGGTGGAAAACTGTTGTTCATGCTTGATAGATGTTGTAAAATGGCGGTTGCAGCAATGGTGCACCACAAAATGTGCATAGAAAACAATGCGCCACGAGATGAGTCAGGTGGTTTAACCCCCCCCCCCCCCCCCACCACCACCACCACCAGAAATTCATGTGAATGGTGTGATTTTTGATGGTAAAAGGATGAATTCCTCTGTTCAAGTAAGAGAGACCATTTGATCAACTCAAGGTTTTGAGCATTTGAGTGAGGTGTCTAATTTACATGAACGAGACACTTTCGACTGGATTAATCCAAATAGACACTAATTAAATGAGCTTCATGTTTGGGACATGTCTGTGGGAGTGTAAATTCATTAAATAGTAAATTAGAAATCTTTTCTGTTCAGCCCAAATGGTAGCAAAGTTCGTAGGCGGTATATCCAATTAATTTCAGTTTGTTTTCTGTGTCCTGTTGCTGGTACTGAGTCGGGATCTGAACTTAAAATCTGAATAATTCGGAAATGCTGATCATTAATGTTATGGTCAGATTGCGAGAAATTTAATACTGTTGTGGTATCTCTGCTGTGTCGAATGTCCGACATTTGTTCTGTGAGTCTAGTGCGGAAATTGCATTTCGTCTCCCCCACATATTGTTTGGAACATCTGCTGCATGTGAGCAGGTAAATGCAATTTCTGCTTCCTCATGAATACTTCTTGGGGCCCGGAAAGCTTTGTTTGGTTTGTGTGCTTTTGAACCAAAGTGGGTTCGATTTCAATTTTGGGCAAATGGTGCAGTTTCTCATGCTGCATGGGAGAAATGGGTTCTTTATATGCGACCACTAACTTGTGTTAGTAGTGGCAGTTCAGCTCGGGTGAGCAGATCTTTTAAATTTTTATTTCTTCTGAATGCTGTCAGTGGCATTTCATTGAAGAGATCTCGACATTTGTTTGAAAAGAGTAAGATTTCCCAATATTTCCTAATTAAGTTGGTGAATGACATACTATCAGGGTTAAAGGTGCAGACAAATGGGATACGATTAGATTGGGTCTTTTTATGATTGGTGAGTAATTCTTGTCGACTCCGAGTTTTTGCACGTTGGAGATCCTTCAGTAGGGTGTCTCTGTTGTAGCCCCTTTGGGCATAGTGATGGAGCATTTCCATACGGTGTCGGTGAAAATTCCTGTTCATCGCTGCATATACATTTGATTCTTAAGAGTTGGCCATAATATCCATTCTTTTTTTGAGGTGTTGGATAGTAAGAATCTGCCGTGAGATACGCATGGGAGTCAGTAGGTTTTGTGTAGAGGTCTGTTTTCAATTTGTTTTTTACTTTGCTTACCATCACATCGAGAAAATGTACTGATTGGGGAGAATATTCTGCAGTAAATTTTATGGAATGGTGGGCAGAATTCAAGAAGGTGATGAATTCCTTTAATTTTGTTTCTCCATGTGTCCAAATTAGGAAAATATCATCAATGAAGTGTAAATATAGTAACGGCTTGAAAGTTGTCTAATAATTTTGTTTCCAATTCACCCATGAAGATATTAGCATATGAAGGCGCTACTTTGGTGCCCATTGCTGTGCCACCAATTTGCAGGTAATGTTCCTGATTAAATTGGAAGTTATTACTGTGAAGGACCATTTTCAGTAGTCTAATAATCCTACTGTTGAGATATCCCATTGAGGTTTATATTTGCGTATCGCTTTTGCTACGGCCACCAATCCCTCCTGGTTAGGTATATTTGTGTATAGCGAAGTTACATCCAGAGTGCACAGAATTGTTTCTTCAGGTAGATCACCAAGGGTTTCTAGTTTAGTGATAAAGTTGCTTGTATCTCGAATATAGCTTGGGTACTGTTTAACAAAGTCCTTGATATGTTCATCTACAAAGCTGCTGATATTCTCAGTTGGGCTATTGTTCCCACTGATGATGGGTCTCCCAGGGACTTGGCCTCGAATCGAACATTTGTGAATTTTGGGTAATAAATAGAACTTTGGTGTTCTAGGATTTATGTTTGTGAGACCTTGGTGGAGTTTTTCACTAATTTCCTTTCTAAGTAAAAGATGATCAAGTTTTTTGTTCACCATTTGGTTGTGGAAATTAGTGAGATCTTCACGGGTTTTACAATAAAATTTTGAATTGTTTAATTGTCGGAGACCTTCAGCGATGTAATCCTCCCTATTTTGGGTAACAACAGTAGAGCCCTTATCTGCTTTTTTAATCACAATTCTCTTGTTGGCAGTGAGTGTGTTAATGGCTTTGCGTTCTCCCAAGGTTATGTTGTCGGGAGCCGGCTTATGTGGTATCGCAGATACATGGAAGTCAAGGATTTTGTTGTAAGTCTCAAGACATGGATCCACAATCCCATCAGGGGTCCATTTGCTCGGAGCCCTGAATTTGCGTTCAAGTCGATCTGACCGGTTAGGAGGTTCTACTTTATGGTCGGTGTCGTGAAAGAACACCTTAAGACGTAATCTGCGGATGAAGGCATATATATGTCCTGGGAGAGACCAGCTCTGTCGTAGTTAATAGGACTGGGGACGAATGTTAACCCTTTCTGTAGAAGCGAAAGCTCATCTGTTGTAAGCTCATAGTCTGACAGGTTTAGAACCAATTCATTGTAGTTTGCATTATTATTTTTATTCAGTGAACTTTCACAAGAATTGTTTGAGTTGGCTAACAGCCGAAATAAAGTCCCATATATTTCTGTCATTGGAACGTCTGTTTTGATTCTGTTTCCTGTCAATGGGCCTCTGTCTTGAGTTGCCGGGTCGTCTTCTCTCAAATTGCTGTCTGTTTTGGTGATCTGGATGAGGTTTGGGTGGAACCAGTGCATGGAATCGACCCAAAAAGACGTAACCGGTCAGGCACAATAAATTCATTCACTTATTATTCACATTAGGGGAGCGAGTGTGTCACCTCTTGGTTTTTATATATATTGGAGTGTAAATTCATGTTAATTTTTATGAAAACATTTTCTTGGATACACATGTATCAGCCTCTATATGCCCCCCCTCCCCCCCCCCCCCCCCCTTCTTGTACAACAATTAATGTGGTGAGCGCTAGCGAAACCATAGGCCTTGATGAATGTTTCAGGGCAAAGATATTTCTGTGGCAGTAAGGTTTGGGCTTCGTTTCCACAGGTTGCCGACAGACCTGCTCCTAGCCATGTTTTTGGGCACAGAGATCGCATCATTCAGTCCACGTGAAGTTCATGCTGATCAATGTCGATCCACAGCGGTCGTCAACTATTATGTAAATAACTTTCATGCAATGTTTCCAAAAAATAGACATACAATTAGTAAATCTTCAGCAGCTATATCGTCCGTAAAGTTTGGGTTTTTTTACCTGCGTTGCCAGCGGCAGAGCAGGTCTAGTAACCGCTCGACTCCGTCCGTCAGTCAGTCCATCCGAAACGCTTCTTCCGTCAAAGTTTTCTTGGCTTCTATGAAAGGAAATGATTTTATATTTGGTCTGCTGCTTCATAATGATGAGTTGTATCGTGTATCTAATTTTCAGATCTGCCATGCAGCCACTTCCTGTTTGCCGATACTTTGAAGTCTGTTCATCTCTGTAATCAATTGCATGCAGCGACGCAGGTCCAGACCCGGTATTGGTCTTGGCTTGTTAGCTCACCTGACTGAAAGTCAGGGTGAGCTTTTCTTATCACTCTTCGTCCGTCGTCCGTCCATCGTCCTGCGTGAAGGTGGTGTTTGAGCCTTTTTCTCCTAAACCCCTGGCCACATTTTAATTAAATTTCATGTAAGTAGTGGTTATATAGGGGTATTTTGATTTTTATCCAAATTAGGTTTCGGCTCATATTGAGCAGAGGTGTGGGGAAAAAATGGCCAAATTTTTTGCAAATCTTCTTCTAATGAACCACCAGTAGCAGAGACTTGATATGTGGTATACAGAGTCCTTTTGAGGTTTAGAATCAAGTTTGTTCAAGAGAAGTTTGTCGGGCATTATTTGCCATCGTTATGGGAGGGGCAAAAATTTTGGCCACGCCTAAAATTTATATTTTCTGAACCGTGAGGTCGATTTGAACCAAATTTGATATGAGATGATAATGGGTCATAAGTAGTTGATTGATGCAAAAAAAAATTTTCTCATTGCCCCGTGGGAACCTCGGGAGCTAAAAATAGGAAAAACCTTAAAACTGCCATATCTCCAAAACTACACGGCACAGAGAATTCTTATTTTGTTTAAAGCTTACTTTTATCCAGTAGAATAGAATGGTTAAAAAAATCCCTATCGCTTTGATCACAAGGTACTTTTTTTGAAGACTTTGAAAAGTGCTGAGTCAGCACTTTTTAACACTGTAGGCAATGGGAAAAACATTAAAAAATCTTCTTTTCCAGATCCAGCAGGCAGAATCTTTTGATATTTGGTATGCAACATTGTAGGGTGGATCTGATTCAAGTTTGTTCAAAACGGCCCCCTGGGTTCATATTTGGGCTCAGTATAGGAGCCCGATTTCGAACTTAGTGCATTTCAGGCAAATTTCTTCAAAAATCTTCTCCAGATCCCGCAGGCAGAATCTTTTGATATTTGGTATGCAACCTTGTGGGGTGGATCTGATGCAAATTTGTTCAAATCGGCTCCCTAGATTCATATTTGGGCTCACTATAGAAGCTCAAATTCGAACTTAGTGCATTTCAGGAAAATTTCTTAAAAAATCTTCTCCAGATCCAGCAGGCAGAATCTTTTCATATTTGGTATGCAACATTGTGGGGTGGATCTGATTCAAGTTTGTTCAAATCGGCCCCCTGGATTCATATTTAGGCTCACTATAGAAGCCTGAATTCGAACTCGGTGCATTTCAGGCAAATTTCTTAAAAAATCTTCTTCTCCAGATCCAGCAGGCAGAATCTCTTGATATTTGGTATGCAACATTGTGGGATGGATCTGATTCAAGTTTGTTCAAATCGGCTCCCTAGATTCATATTTGGGCTCACTATAGAAGCTTGAATTCGAACTTAGTGCATTTCAGGCAAATTTCTTCAAAAATCTTCTTCTCCAGAGCCAGCAGGCAGAATCTTTTGATATTTGGTATGCAACATTGTGCGGTGGATCTGATTCAAGTTTGTTCAAATCGGCCCCCTGGTTTCATATTTAGGCTCACTATGGAAGCCTGAATTCGAACTCAGTGCATTTCAGGCAAATTTCTTAAAAAATCTTCTTCAGTGCATTTCAGGCAAATTTCTTAAAAAATCTTCTTCTCCAGATCCAGCAGGCAGAATCTTTTGATATTTGGTATGCAACATTGTAGGGTGGATCTGATTCAAGTTTGTTCAAATCAGCCCCCTGGATTCATATTTGGGCTCACTATAGAAGCCCAAATTCGAACTTAGTGCATTTCAGGCAAATTTCTTCAAAAATCTTCTTCTCCAGATCCAGCAGGCAGAATCTTTTGATATTTGGTATGCAACATTGTGAGGTGGATCTGATTCAAGTTTGTTCAAATCGGCTCCCTAGATTCATATTTGGGCTCACTATAGAAGCTCGAATTCGAACTTAGAGCATTTCAGGCAAATTTCTTCAAAAATCTTCTTCTCCAGAGCCAGCAGGCAGAATCTTTTGATATTTGGTATGCAACATTGTGGGGTGGATCTGATTCAAGTTTGTTCAAATCGGCCCCCTGGTTTCATATTTAGGCTCACTATAGAAGCCTGAATTCGAACTCAGTGCATTTCAGGCAAATTTCTTAAAAAATCTTCTTCTCCAGATCCAGCAGGCAGAATCTTTTGATATTTGGTATGCAACATTGTAGGGTGGATCTGATTCAAGTTTGTTCAAATCGGCCCCCTGGATTCATATTTGGGCTCACTATAGAAGCCCAAATTCGAACTTAGTGCATTTCAGGCAAATTTCTTAAAAAATCTTCTTCTCCAGATCCAGCAGGCAGAATCTTTTGATATTTGGTATGCAACATTGTGAGGTGGATCTGATTCAAGTTTGTTCAAATCGGCTCCCTAGATTCATATTTGGGCTCACTATAGAAGCTCGAATTCGAACTTAGTGCATTTCAGGCAAATTTCTTCAAAAATCTTCTTCTCCAGATCCAGCAGGCAGAATCTTTTGATATTTGGTATGCAACATTGTGGGGTGGATCTGATTCAAGTTTGTTCAAATCGGCCCCCTGGATTCATATTTGGGCTCACTATAGAAGCCCGAATTCGAACTTAGTGCATTTCAGGCAAATTTCTTCAAAAATCTTCTTCTCCAGATCCAGCAGGCAGAATCTTTTGATATTTGGTATGCAACATTGTGGGGTGGATCTGATTCAAGTTTGTTCAAATCGGCTTCCTAGATTCATATTTGGGCTCACTGTAGAAGCTCGAATTCGAACTTAGTGCATTTCAGGCAAATTTCTTCAAAAATCTTCATCTCCAGATCCAGCAGGCAGAATCTTTTCATATTTGGTTAGCAACATTGTGGGGTGGATCTGATTCAAGTTTGTTCAAATCGGTCCCCTGGGTTTATATTTGGGCTCAGTATAGGAGCCCGATTTCGAACTTAGTGCATTTCAGGCAAATTTCTTCAAAAATCTTCTTCTCCAGATCCAGCAGGCAGAATCTTTTGATATTTGGTATCCAACCTTGTGGGGTGGATCTGATGCAAATTTGTTCAAATCGGCTCCCTAGATTCATATTTGGGCTCACTATAGAAGCTCAAATTCGAACTTAGTGCATTTCAGGCAAATTTCTTAAAAAATCTTCTCCAGATCCAGCAGGCAGAATCTTTTCGTATTTGGTATGCAACATTGTGGGGTGGATCTGATTCAAGTTTGTTCCAATCGGCTCCCTAGATTCATATTTGGGCTCACTATAGAAGCTTAAATTCGAACTTCGTGCATTTCAGGCAAATTTCTTAAAAAATATTCCTCTCCAGATCCAGCAGGCAGAATCTCTTCATATTTGGTAAGCAACATTGTGGGGTGGATCTGATTCAAGTTTGTTCAAATCGGCCCCCTGGGTTTATATTTGGGCTCAGTATAGAAGCCCGAATTCGAACTTAGTGCATTTCAGGCAAATTTCTTAAAAATTCTTCTCCAGATCCAGCAGGCAGAATCTTTTGATATTTGGTATGCAACATTGTGGGGTGGATCTGATTCAAGTTTGTTCAAATCGGCCCCGTGGGTTTATATTTGGGCTCAGAATAGGAGCCCAAATTTGAACTTAGTGCATTTCAGGCAAATTTCTTAAAAAATCTTCTTCTCAAGATCCAGCAGGCAGAATCTTTTGATATTGGGTATGCACCATGCTTAGGGGGGTGAGATTCAAGTTTGTTCAAGCCAAGTCCCTGGGTTCATATTTGGGCTCACTGTGGTAGCCTGAATTATAACTTAGTTCAAAATGAGGAATTTTCTTTAAAAATCTTCTTCAGATCCAGCAGTCGGAATGTTTTGATATTTGGTATGCAGCATCATTAGGGGGGTGAGATTTAAGTTTGTTCAAGCCATGTCCCTAGGTCTATATTTGGACTCACTGTGGGAGCCCGAATGATAACTTAGTTCAAAATGAGGAATTTTCTTTAAAAATCTTCTTCAGATCCATCAGTCGGAATGTTTTGATATTTGGTATGCAGCATCCTTAGGGGGTGAGATTCAAGTTTGTTCAAGCCATGTCCCTAGGTCCATATTTGGACTCACTGTGGGAGCTCAAATTGTAACTTAGTTCAAAATGAGGAATTTTCTTTAAAAAATCTTCTTCTTCAGATCCAGCAGTCAGAATGTTTTGATATTTGGTGTGCAGCATCCTTAGGGGGGTGGGGGTGGGGGGTCGTGGGGGGGGGGGGGGGTGGGGGTGAGATTCAAGTTTGTTAAAGCCAAGTCCCTGGGTTCATATATGAGCCTGAAATATAATTTAGTTCAGTATGAGGAATATTCTTAAAAAATCTTCTTTTTTTTTAGATCCACTGGTCAGAATCTTTGGATATTTGGTATAAGCTTTTCTTAGGAGGAGCAGATGCAACTTGTTGAAATCAATTCTCTGGGTTGATATTTAGGCTACCATGTCAGGTGAGCACCCTCAGGCCCCTTGGGGCCTCTTGTTTAAATAACTATTGAAGAAATAAATGCCCTTTTTGGTACACATAAGCAAGTATTACAGTGATATTTCTGTTGGAGGTAATACACCATGAAAGATTTCAACTTAATTTGTGTGGAACTGTATTGCTTAACTCTAGCACAGGGAAGTCAATCTAGGACAAGCGTAGGCATGATGCATTGGTGAATTCCGTTCGGAAAATCCTAGGTTGTGAATAAGATCTACTTATGCAAGAGCCTAGGTATATCTTTTGGAAAATACTTCTGCTTGGACTTGCTATTAGTTCAGCCCCTTCTTGGCCAAGTTGAGCTGCAGTGTAATTAATGCTTTCATCTTTGGAATATGCTTGTCAAGCATGTTCCAATGAGGGGTCACATGATATGATTTTGTTGAAATTTTTTTAAAAATTGAAAAAACAATGTTTAGGTTAAAGGGTTAACAGGGTTAAGCTATTGCCACCACGCGTACGAAGGTCTGTTAGTCTGTGAGTCTGTCTGTTCACATTTTCCTTTATCACAGGCTACACCCTGTATTCTTGTCCGATCATCATGAAATATCATTTTCATGTTTGAGGTCATGCCTAGATGAGAATGTCCCTTTTGGTCACGATCGATCAACCGTGATGGCTGCCCGAGCCCAAAACCCGAAAACCTTTAGCACGGTCTACAAGTCATATTTATGAAGGGATTTCATTGTAACTTTGTAGGATGACTGTATAATGTCTGGATGAGAACGTCCCCTTTCGGTCATGATCTGTCAACCGTGACGGCTGCCCAAGCCCAGAAGCCAAAAACTTTTAGCACAGTCTACAGGTCACATTTAATATGGAGGAATTTCATTGTAACTTGGTAGGATGATTCTGTATGATGGCTAGATGAGAACTTTACCATTTGGTCATGATCTGTCAGCCCTGAGGGCTGCCCGAGCCCAAAATCCGAGAACCTTTAGCACAGTTTACAGGTCGTATTTATGGAGGGATTTCATTGTAACTTGGTAGGATGACTCCATATGATGCCTAGATGAGAACATCCCCTTTTGGTCGTTATTGGACTACTGTGACGGCTGAAGCCTGAAAACCTTTAGCACAATCTACATGTCGTATTTATGAAGGGATTTCATTGTAACTTGGTAGGATGACTCCAGATAATGCCTAGATGAGAACGTCCCCTTTTGGTTGCGATCGTTCAAAAGTGACGGCTGCCCTAGCCCGAAACCCGAAAACATTTAGCACAGACTACAGGTCGTATTTATAAAAGGATTTCCTTGTAACTTGGTAAGATGACTCAGTATAATGTCTAGATGAGGACATTCCCTTTTGGCTGCAAACAGTCAATCATGATGACTACACATGCCCAAAGCCCAAAAACCTTTAACACAGTCTACTGGCTGTATTTATGAAGGCATTTCATTGTTACTTGATAGGATGACACATTTAGGAATAATTCCACTGTAATTTGGTAACTTTGTTTGACATACATTAACTGTGAGGGACACATAAACCCATCCCTCAATTCTTTGTCAGTCTACACCTCAAATTATTTTTAGCTCATCTTGACAAAGTCAAGCTGAGCTAATCTAATCGCTTCCCATCCGTCGTCCGTCAACACCATGTTTTGGTCTTCTCCTCCAAAGCCACTGGGCCAATTCAAGTGAAAGTTTGTGTGAGTGATGGTCCCAAAGGGGCATTTCATTTTTGTTTCAACTCAGTATGCCCGGCCCCATAGGGAGGGAGTGGGGGAAAATGCTCCAAAATATTTTAAAAATCTTCTTCTCAAGAACCAGTGTGTGCAGTGACTTGATATTTGCTATGGAGCTTCCATATGAGGTGTAGAATCAAGTTTGTTCAAACGAAGTTCGTAAAGTAATATTTGGCTTTGTAATAGGAGGGGTAAGATTTTTGGCCCCGCCCAAAACTTCTATTTTCTGAACCGATGGTCCGGTATGAACCAAATTTGGTTTGTGGTAGTATTGGGTCATAAGTACTTGACCCATGCAAAAAAAAAAATTCCCGCATCCCCATGGGAACCCTAGGAGCTAAAAATAGAAATATTTTCAAACGCCCATATTTCCCAAACCCCACGGAACAGAGAGCTTTTATTTGTTATGAAGTATCCTTATGACCAGTAGAATTGAATGGTAAAAAAAAATTGCCATCGGTTATGTTAGGGTGTTCTGTAATGGGCATCGAAAAAATGCTGAGTCAGCATATTTGCAAAAATTAAAAAAAATCTTTTCTCCAGAACCAATCATCAGAATCTTTTGATATTTGGTATACAGCATTCATAGGGGGGTCAGATAAACGTTTGTTCAAATAAAGCTCATTGGGTCATATTTGGGCTCTCTACAGGAGCCCGAAGTTTTAACATTGGGTAATATGGGGAATATTCTTTAAAAATCTTCTTCTTCAGAACCACCAGTCAGAATCTTTTAATATTTGGTATACATCATTGTTATGACGGTCAGATTCTAGATTGTTCAAACCAAGTCCCTAGGTTAATATTTGGGCTTCCTATGGAAGCCCAAATTTTATCTTTGTTCAATATGGAGGGTAATTTAAAAAAGTCTTCTTCTTCAGATCCATCAGTCAGAATGCTTTGATATTTGGTATGCAACATCTCTATGGGGGTCAGATTCAAGTTTGTTCAAATCAAATCCCTAGGTATATATTTGGGCTCACTATGGTAGCCCAAATTTTTACTTAGTGCAGTATGAGAAAATTTCTTTAAAAATCTTCTTCTTCAGATCCACCAGTCGGAATGCTTTTATATTTGGTATACAACATCTCTAGGGGGGTCAGATTCCAGGTTGTTCAATTCGAGTGCCTAGGTTAATATTTGGGCTCCATATGGGAACATGAAATTTAACTTAGTACAATATGAGGGAATTTCTTCAAAAATCTTCTTCTTCAGATTCACTTGTCAGAATGCTTTCACATTTGGTATACAACATCTCTAGGGGGGTCAGATTCAAGTTTGTTCAAATCGGATCCATAGGTCAATATTTGGGCTCGCTATGGTAGCCCAAATTTGAACTTAGTGCAATTCGAAGAAATGTCTTTACAATTTCTCTTCTTCAGATCCAATAGTCAGAATGCTTTCATATTCAGTACACAACATCTCTAGGGAAGTCAGATTTAACTGTGTTCAAATCAAGAGCCTGGGTTAATATTTGGGCTCTCTATGGGAGCCGGAATTGGCCATTTTGCTGAAGAATTAAAAATGTTGTATTCAGTACCCTCTAGAGGTACTAAGATTAATCCACATAGCTTGTATCAAGGGGCTTCATAGAGGAGCTCTGCATTTTACTTATGATCAACTGAAGAAAAGGCATGATGCCCAGATTATTTTTGTCACTCCTGAGGGACTCAAGGATTGACAGTGTAGCCTATGGAGATGGCTTGCTTAATGTAGACTCATTCTTGGACTCTGTTTAAATTGTGTTCTGTACAAGATGAGCGCTTCAGGCCCCGTGGGGCCTCTTGTTATTGAAAACATTAAATTGTTGAGCAATTACTGTAATGCAATTTCACCAATACTTTGGCCCCTTACCTAGCGCAATAGTCGTGTCTGGCCTGCACTGTTCGCAAAGATCGCACTGTGTGGGAACTATTCGTTTCTGTTCTTGCCTCCGGAACAGGGCCCATGGTTTATCACTGGAGTAAGCTCATTTAGTCATTACGCTGAGTGCCATGTCGTTGTCCCTGAGGCTAGAATTGAAAGTCAAAGGACTGATAAGAAAATAAATGGAAGTCCTATCTAAGAGTGTTTCTTGTGAAAACAGTGTTCTGTTTGCGCTGGGCTAGGGGTTAAATAATTATGTATTAAACGTTCCCCTCATGAATCCCGTAAGGATGCAAATTGTTTACAATTTTGATGTCAGGACTAATTATCTTTTAATATGGGAATGGCAGGAAGACAGCCCCCAGGGCTATGCTGTTCCCATGCAGTTTTACATTTATTTCTGTACATTTCTGCAAGTTGTTTATTATACTTCATGTAAACATATACTGCAAATAAACTTCAAACATAACATACAGGGAACAGAAATTAACATATTCTCAATTATCACAATTCTTGTCTTATTTCATAATCCTTTCATAAACATTGATCAATATCCTTTTCATCAAACACAACACACAGTCAAGTTAAGCTACAGTGTCATTGACACTTTCATGAAGCTCAGCTCGACAACTACAGGCTCACCCAATCTTTTTCCAAATTTCATATGATGGTGTGATGTTTAGATGGGAGCTATCAAATTTTTCAAAATTTCATTGAAAAACATGGCCGCCAGCAACCATCTTGGATTTGACAAATAAATTGTCAGCCATTCCATTGGCACACCCTGCAGGCTGCACCTCTCACCCAGTCAGTGCCAAATTTGTTAGCATCAGGGAAAATGCTTGGCACAAAGAAGAGGTATTGTTGATATCACTCTAGATTACGATTCCATGTTCCATACAGATTTGTAAATCTGGTCTTAGTCGTGTAATAATGTCAGTTATTGAATGTAATTGATTACTTGAAAAATTGTAATTAGTTACAGATGATTATGATTACTGATTACAACTGCCCCAGCCCTGTATGAGAATGATGTTTGAAGAAGGATTGTGGCATTATATTTTGGGGATATTTACAATGCTAAATTGGTATTTTGAGAGAGAGGCATTTTTCATGTTCTCAAAAACTGAACTAAGTTTGCATTTTACATTGCATCTCGTGTACTGACATCATTTAGACAGTTAAGCTGTTAAGTTTTTAATTGTGTTTATGCCCCCGACTTAAGTCGGGTGGCATATAGTGATTGAAGTGTGCGTGTGTCTGTCCGTGTGCATGTGTGTCTTTGTGTGTGTGTGTGTGTGTGTGTGTGTGTCTGAGCCAATAACTCGAAAACTGTTGGGGCCACAGTCATCAAACGTCACACAATTATAAAGGACCATGGGAGGATGTGTCACACACCATAGCCGGGTTCTTACCTTCAAGGTCAAGGTCACATTTCAAGGTCACACTAAAAATCGGTCAATATTCGTGTCTCAGCTGTAACTCAGAAACAAATCATAGTACAATTGCTAAACTTTTTACAAATGTTAAGGACAGTCAGAAGGTGTGTCGCGTATAATAGTTTCCGCCGCATCTGCAAGGTGAAGGTCACAATTGACCTTCATATGTTCAGGGTCACAAATCGTGTCTCAAGCATAACTCCAAAACTATTAGGGCTACAATCATCTAACTTCGCTCAATTATAAAGGACAACGGGTGGATGTGTCACACACCACAGCCAGGTCCATAAGGTCAAGGTCACATTTCAGGGTCGGTCATTGCCACGTAGGGGGGCATAGTCACTTCCGAGTGAATCTCTTGTTCATTTTTGTGTACTGTCTGAAGTGTTGATATATTAGGAAGTCAGTCTTGAAGTTGATAAATTTTTTCTTCTTATTTGTTACAGCTAAATTGGGAGAAGAGAATACTGAAAAGTTTGAACAGTATGTGCACAGAATTGAGCATCCCTCTTGCGAGGAAGGTGAGTTATTTACTTGGCAATTGCCAAACACACATGATATCAAACTTTGATACACAGGATATCAAAATTTGTTATTTTAGTTACTGCTTTTTAAACATTTTCAAAACATTACAACAAAACTATATCATATAACCTCTCATTGGAATGAGATTGAGCTTGTTCCAATGATATGGTTTTGTTGAATGTTTTTAAAAAAAAAAAAAATTTTTAACCACTTACTTTGTAAATTATCATGGCGGATGTAACTGATTTAATAGGTAAACGGTTAACTCCCTTTACCTAACATGACCAACAGACAACCCTTACAGAATTCCTTTTTAGATCTACTTCCACATAGCTTATATAACCCCTGAATGTTCCATTGAGGGTCATAAGTTATATTTTTGAAGAAAAAAATTGTCAACATACAGAGTTTGTACATGTCACAAAATTATGGAAGCATCATACAATTTTTAGCTCAACTTTGGCGAAGCCAAATTTGAGGTATTGTCATGGCCGTCCATCGTGCTGACAACACCACTCGGGCTAGAGGCCGTATTTATGAACTGATCTTTACTAAACTTCTTGGGTACCTTTGCTATCACCGTGGGACGAGAACGAGTGTTTTGGGGTCCGCCCCTAAATTCAAGATGGCGGCTGGCAGCCATTTTGTACAAAATTAGGTGCAATCAGATTTTTGCACAGAACTTCCATATGAAAGCTCCAATTTGAATAATATTTTGTATGAATGTTTAGTACCATGGGATACATCACATATAATACAGGTTTTTTTCTCGTGCGTAAATTATGCAAATTAAACTAACTTTGATTTATTATGTGTTACTTTCAACACTGCAAGTGCAAATGCCAATACGGCTCAGGCTAGAGGCTGTATTTATGAACTAATCTTTACGAAACTTCTTGGGTACCTTTGTTATCACCGTGGGACGAGAACGAGTGTTTTGGGGTCCGGTCTGAAATTCAAGATGGCCGCTGGCAGCCATTTTGTACAAAATTGAGTGCAATCAGATTTTTGTGCAGAACTTCCGTATGAACGTGCGGATTTGAATAATTTTTTGTGTGAATGTTTAGTACCATGGGATACATCACATATAATACGAGTTTTTTTCTCGTGCATAAATTATGCCAATTAGACTAACTTTGATCTATTTAGTGTTACTTTCAGCACTGTTACTGAAACATTTAACTGATTAATTGATTAACCCTTACTTTTGAACTACTGAGGGTTAACAAAGGTACAAACTTGCTCCACAACAGGCAAACATTGTCACACTGACTCACCTCAATTATATGAGACAGAGTAAAGCATGCAAGTTACATGCTGACATACTTGTTCGCTTGCATGATCATTATACAGTATCAGTAGCTGGAAATGGACATCCTTAACCCTTTACCCAATGCAGGCAGAAGATGGTATTTGCAAAATAAATTCTTGAATTACTAAAAATTTCCGATTTTTGTCTCACAAACTTAGCTTATGACCATCTCATTGGAATGAGCTCATTCCAATGAGGGGTCATATGCTATGTTTTTGAGATAAAAATTGAAAGCATAATAAAATTTGATTGGATATTTTTGGATGTAGCTCTGGCCGGTTTGTCACCATTACATTGGGTAAATTATCAACGGTACAGTAATTATTCAGCTACCTATTAGGCCAAGTGATTAATTGGTTAATCCATTAATCGATCAAGAAAACCCTTAAACCGTTTCAACTCTACCACTCTGCCATTGAAAATTTTTCAGTCAAAAGGAATATTTAATTAACAGGGTCTTTATCACATCTCTGTTTTCTGGAGATAAGCTGAGCACTTAGATTGTAATTAAAAAACATTCATGTAGACAAAATTTCTGAAGATACGACATTTGTGATGATATTAGCAAATTTGCCTAAAGTGATCATCAGAGGTAAACAAAACCATGTGTTGTAATTTCTGAAACACGTCGAAATAATTTAATACCTCAGAAAAACTTCATATTATTTCAAATGAACCTCGTTTATTCTTTCAATAAACCTACAGAATGAGGATCTACAATGGCAAATTGAAATAGGTTTCATTGATGTATACGCTATAGATAGAAGTGTATAAAAACATAATTAATTTCAGCTAGAGATGGGCGGGATTGAAATTTTAGGTTCGGTGTCGGTTCCAGTATTTTTCTGACCATATACCTTGGTTTCAGTACGGAATTCGGTACCTAGATAAAGCTTTAATGCTCCAAAATTTTATATTTAACCTATAGGGGGTGCAGTGGCTCAGTCTGTAGAAGTGTTGGCTGCAAACCGAGAGGTCCTTGGTTCAAATCCCACCTGCGGCAACCGCGTTGTGTCCTTGAACAAGACAATTAACCCCCTATACACATGTGGGGGCATGGTGACATTGTGTAAAAGGCGTACTGCACATCGATGGTGCACCTGTCTTCAACCAATGCTAACCCTGCTTGTGTGGAGTTAGTATGTTGGGGAGCTGACAGTTGCTTGGTGGTTCTCTCTGGGTACTTCGGCTTCCTCCACCCAGAAAACTGTTGTGGTCATGATTAGCCATTGTTCAGAAATATGTGACTTTAAACACCAATAAATAAATAAATAATAAATTTGACCCATAATCCCTTACTCAACACAATGAAATAATATAAAATTTAGATATTTTTAAAAAATTAGTTAACTAATGTTGATAAAACCATACAAATATGGATGTCACAGGAACCGGCTCATTGATCCAGTTCCTATGACATCCAACCATACAAATATGGATGTCACAGGAACCGGCTCATTGAGCCGGTTCCTATGACATCCAAATTTGTATAATTTTATTGAGAAAATTTTGAGGTATTTTGGTTGTCTCAGCTTTATTCTGGCTACTTATTGGGCTATAAATTGTTCATGTTGGGTCAGAATCGGCATACCAGTAACTCTGGTGGTTCCTTAATATTTTGCATCTTTGTGGCAGGTAGTTTAAAGTACCAGGTTTTCGGTATATTCTTCCACCCTCAATTCGGTATTTCAGTATTACTGCAATACTTTTACCATACAGTATTTTCGGTATACTGCGCACCTCTAGATTCAACGAATATGGAAAATGACATTGTGCTTTTTGCTGTTCTGAATATTTCGTTGAGTAATCAGGTAACAAGATCGGGATGAAAAGCTAAGGCATTGTTTTTCTCTAAAGCCATTAAATTCTTGCCATCAAGTTAATTGATACGAGCGCATTCATACAGAAGATATATGAAACATAAGGGCACTTTTGCTTAATGAAAATTGTGGTTTTTGTCAAATGGTTAACTTAGTTTTTTCAGCTTTGTGGCTTATTGTCCCTTTAACCAATTCACTGTTATTTGACAGAACTCAACAAGCTCTGTCAAACAAAATTGAATTGGTTAAATTTTTTGTGGCATTATGAGAAAAATTATGAGCCTGATATTGAGGTGTTTTGAATCATTGTGCTGGGGATTAAGAAATATCCAATTAAATAGTCTCCACTTTACTCGAAAATCTTTTATTTACATTTTGTTAATTTTTATGCTCTGAAAATTACCTGTACATGAGAGTTGTCCTTGAAAAGCTCTCTGAGTGAGATTCCCAAGGATTTTTGTCAGATTGGTTCAGTACATGCACATGAAGGATTTGTTAACTGGTGAGCTTACAAACCTCGGGGATGAGGTCCTGGAAAGTTAATAAAAAGCCCCTTCCCCTTGGGAACCCTGGGAAGTGATACAGTACATGTTTACTGTGGTTAACATTGAGCTGTTTTTCTGGTAAAAGGGACCTGGTCACCAATTCTTTGGGGTGGAAGTCCTCTAAAATGAGCAACCTGGACATAAACGGTTGGCTGGACATGACTTCATATCCACGTTGCTTTCACGATTTGCCATTGTGCAGAAATATGTGACCTTAAACACCAATAAATAAATAAATAAAATCCCAAAGAAAAGTCCTTAAAAGTCATGAATATTCTTCTCTGTAAATTGTGCATCAAACCCTGTAGAGGGTACACAAATAAGCATCTGTGCAGGATGTCCATGCATGTACCAAGTACCAAATCAATGAGTGCATACTGTGCATTGTAGAAAGTGATTGTTAAATAATGAACGTTTTATACTTTCAGAGGCCAGACAGGGAACAAAAAGACATGGCTTTGAGGTGGACAGAATTGGGAGCAGATAGTCCGGGTTTGTATTTTTTTGCTCCCGGCAATTTTGGCGAAAGGCATTAAGAGTTACCCTTGTCCGTCCCAAATATGGTTTCCGGGCGATAACTTTAGTTTGACTGAACGAAATGAAACAAAATTTTATACATAGGTTTTTAACCACATAATACAGATTGGGATTTATAGTGGGCTTGATCCGATTTTTTTGGCAGAGTTATGGCCTTTTTCCGACTTAAAAGACATGTTGATGTTGTTTTCCAGACCATAACTTTAGTTTGACTGAACGAAATGAAACAAAATTTTGTACATAGGTTTATAACCACATAATACAGGTTGGAATTGATAGTGGGCTTGGTCCGATATTGTTTGGCAGAGTTTGGGCCCTTTTCCGACCTCGAAGACATGCTGATATTAGTTTCTGGATGGTAACTTGAGTTATAGGTGTCTGATTTCAATCAAATTTGGAGTATACTGTAGATAATATACCAGATGGGTTTGATTTGGAGTGTGGTGCGATAATTTCTATCTGAGTTATCGCCCTTTTTAGCTCACCTGAGCGAAGCTCAAGGGGAGCTTTACTAATCACTTTCTGTCCGGCGTCCGTCGTCCGGCGTCGTCCGTCCGGCGTTAACTTTACATTATCGACTTC
Source organism: Pictodentalium vernedei (assembly GCA_031216915.1). Lineage (NCBI taxonomy): Eukaryota > Metazoa > Mollusca > Scaphopoda > Dentaliida > Dentaliidae > Pictodentalium > Pictodentalium vernedei. Next base: position 447,761,504 of record CM062297.1, on the reverse strand, counting down.
TCCTCCTAAACCACTAGCCCAATTTTATTCAAATGTTGGCTAAATGTTTATTACCTAATGCCAATTCAGATTTGTTCAAATGAAGTTGCCCCTCCTCCTGGGTGGTGCCACACCCCCAAGGGGCACCAAAATCTTTGTAAATCTTCTTCTCATGAACCAGCAGTAGCAGAGACTTGATATTTGGTGTGCAGCTTCCTTTTGAGGTGTAGACTCAGATTTGTTCAAGAGAAGTTTGTGGGGCTATACTTGACGTTGTTATGAGAGGGGCAAAATTTTTTGCCCCGCCCAAAATTTCTATTTTCCAAACCGAGAGGCTGATTTGAACCAAATTTTATGTGAGGGCTTATTGGGTCATGAGTACTTGATTTATGCAAAAAAAATTTTTCCCGCAGCCCCGTGGGAACCGCAGGAGCTAAAAATAGAAAAAATTTAAAACGCCCATATCTCCAAAACTGCACAGCACTGAGAATTTTTATTTGGTGTGCAGCTTCCTTTGGACCAACAGAAAGGATTGGTAAAAAAAAATTGCCATCGGTTTTATCATAGGGTACAGTTTCGGGACTTTGAAAAAGTGCTGAGTCAGCACTTTTTAACACTGTAGGCAATGGGAAAAACATTAAAAAATCTTCTTCTCCAGATCCAGCAGGCAGAATCTTTTGATATTTGGTATGCAACATTGTAGGGTGGATCTGATTCAAGTTTGTTCAAATCGGCCCCCTGGGTTCATATTTGGGCTCAGTATAGGAGCCCGATTTCGAACTTAGTGCATTTCAGGCAAATTTCTTAAAAAATCTTCTTCTCCAGATCCAGCAGGCAGAATCTTTTGATATTTGGTATGCAACATTGTGGGGTGGATCTGATTCAAGTTTGTTCAAATCGGCCCCCTGGGTTTATATTTGGGCTCAGTATAGGAGCCCAAATTTGAACTTACTGCATTTCAGGCAAATTTCTTTGAAAATCTTCTTCTCCAGATCCAGCAGGCAGAATCTTTTGATGTTTGGTATGCAACATTGTAGGGTGGATCTGATTCAAGTTTGTTCAAATCGGCTCCCTAGATTCATATTTGGGCTCACTATAGGAGCTCGAATTCGAATTTAGTGCATTTCAGGCAAATTTCTTCAAAAATCTTCTTCTCCAGATCCAGCAGGCAGAATCTTTTGATATTTGGTATGCAATGTTGCGGGGTAGATCTGATTCAAGTTTGTTCAAATCGGCCCCCTGGATACATATTTGGGCTTACTATAGAAGCCCGAATTCGAACTTAGTGCATTTCAGGCAAATTTCTTAAAAAATCTTCTTCTCCAGATCCAGCAGGCAGAATCTTTTCATATTTGGTAAGCAACATTGTGGGGTGGATCTGATTCAAGATTGTTCAAATCGGCCCCCCCTGGGTTAATATTTGGGCTCAGTATAGGAGCCCGATTTCGAACTTAGTGCATTTCAGGCAAATTTCTTAAAAAATCTTCTTCTCCAGATCCAGCAGGCAGAATCTTTTGATATTTGGTATGCAACATTGTAGGGTGGATCTGATTCAAGTTTGTTCAAATCGGCCCCCTGGATTCATATTTGGGCTCAGTATAGGAGCCCGATTTCGAACTTAGTGCATTTAGGCAAATTTCTTAAAAAATCTTCTTCTCCAGATCCAGAAGGCAGAATCTTTTGATATTTGGTATGCAACATTGTGGGGTGGATCTGATTCAAGTTTGTTCAAATCGGCTTCCTAGATTCATATTTGGGCTCACTATAGAAGCTCGAATTTGAACTTAGTGCATTTCATGCAAATTTCTTAAAAAATCTTCTTCTCCAGATCCAGCAGGCAGAATCTTTTCATATTTGGTAAGCAACATTGTGGGGTGGATCTGATTCAAGTTTGTTCAAATCGGCCCCCTGGGTTTATATTTGGGCTCAGTATAGGAGCTCAAATTTGAACTTAGTGCATTTCAAGCAAATTTATTAAAAAATCTTCTTCTCCAGATCCAGCAGGCAGAATCTTTTGATATTTGGTATGCAACATTGTGGGGTGGATCTGATTCAAGTTTGTTCAAATCGGCTTCCTAGATTCATATTTGGGCTCACTATAAAAGCTCGAATTCGAACTTAGTGCATTTCAGGCAAATTTCTTAAAAAATCATCTTCTCCAGATCCAGCAGGCAGAATCTTTTGATATTTGGTATGCAACATTGCGGGGTGGATCTGATTCAAGTTTGTTCAAATCGGCCCCCTGGATTCATATTTGGGCTCACTATAGAAGCTCGAATTCAAACTTAGTGCATTTCGGGCAAATTTCTTCAAAAATCTTCTTCTCCAGATCCAGAAGGCAGAATCTTTTGATATTTGGTATGCAACATTGTGGGGTGGATCTGATTCAAGTTTGTTCAAATCGGCCCCCTGGATTCGTATTTCGGCTTAATATAGAAGCCCGAATTCGCACTTAGTGCATTTCAGGCAAATTTCTTCAAAAATCTTCTTCTCCAGATCCAGCAGGCAGAATCTTTTGATATTTGGTATGCAACATTGCGGGGTGGATCTGATTCAAGTTTGTTCAAATCGGCCCCCTGGATTCATATTTGGGCTTAATATAGAAGCCCGAATTCGCACTTAGTGCATTTCGGGCAAATTTATTAAAAAATCTTCTTCTCCAGATCCAGCAGGCAGAATCTTTTGATATTTGGTATGCAACATTGTGGGGTGGATCTGATTCAAGTTTGTTCAAATTGGCTTCCTAGTTTCATATTTGGGCTCACTATAGAAGCTCGAATTCGAACTTAGTGCATTTCAGGCAAATTTCTTAAAAAATCTTCTTCTCCAGATCCAGCTTCAGAATCTTTTCATATTTGGTAAGCAACATTGTGGGGTGGATCTGATTCAAGTTTGTTCAAATCGGCCCCCTGGGTTTATATTTGGGCTCCGTATAGGAGCCCAAATTTTAACTTAGTGCGTTTCAGGCATATTTCTTAAAAAATCTTCTTCTCCAGATCCAGCAGGCAGAATCTTTTGATATTTGGTATGCAACATTGTAGAGTGGATCTGACTGTGATTCATGAACGTATTTATTTGTAAAGTTGATAGAATCTTAGACAAAATTTGCAGAAAAGATCTACTATAGAAGGGGTGGTATCCAGGGTGAACCGTTTACCCAAATCTAGCAGTACTAATGCATTATTCACACAATCTTCGTTCAAATTTTATGACCCCTCATTGGAACACACGCATTCAGCTCATTCCAACAAAGGTCATATGCCATGTTTTCGAGACAAAGGAATAAAAATTTTAGTTATTCATGAAATTTTTAGGCAACTGTTGTCTGTTATTCACATTGCTTCATGAAATTTCAGTACTTTTAGAAGTTACCTCAGTAATCAAGGGTTAATTCCCCTTAATTAAATGTCGCCTCTAAAAAACAACCACTTTGCATATCTTACCTTTTTACCAGCATAACTGCCAAAACTTGTCAGCATTCTTCGCAAAAATCGCTATTCAAATTTTAATTTTTGTCTCTTAAACATACATGTACTTATCGCTTGTAAATACCCCATTGGAATGAGCTTTTTGAGCTCATTCCAGTGAGAGGTCGCACACCATGCTTTTTGAGTCAAAAAAGCAATTTTTTTAGTTATTCCAGAATTTCGTACGTAAAACACAGCTTTATGACTTCACATTAAAATGAGCTCTCTAAGCTGTTCCAATCAACATTCACGCACTATGTCTTTCACACAAAAAATAAAATTTTCCATTTATTCAGGAATTTTGTTTGCAAGAACACTCTTACCCCCCCCCCCCCCCCCCCCCCCACACACACACACACACACAAACACACACACACACACAAACACAGACACACACATCTAAAAGTTCGTCAGCAAAAAAACAGTTACTTCAATTTTTAAATGCATTATAGGAACAACTTGCCTAATCAAATTTAAATACTTTTGCATCATTCTGTATCTAGAACAAACCATTTACCATATCTTTACGCAAAATTCTCCAGCATCATTCACAAAAAAACACCATTATTTATATATTCACATTTCTGTCTCAAAAATATACCTGATCTTCCCATACCCCTATTGGAATAAGCTGTTTGAGCTTGTTCCAATGATGATAAAAAAAATAAAATTTGTGAAAATTTTTGTTTTCTTGCATGCAAATATATACATGTAGCACATGGAAGATATCCACAGTTGGGGAGAGATGTCCAAGGCTATCTCTTCACATTCCTTGTTTGTGCTTCATGCTAAACCAGTTTGTCTGCAGAGATAAATTTGCTTTATTAAAAATCATTGGAGATTGGCCACACACCAATGATTTTAAATAAAACTAATTTTAGGTAACAAATGTTGAACTTCAAACAAAATCTATCACTCAACCAGTTAATGTTGATGAGGCATGACATGGTGAAGGTGACCTAAAATACTTCTTAGAGTCACTTTGTCAGGTGAGTGATTAAGGCCACGTGGGGCCTCTTGTTTACTTTGTTGACCACTAAATATTGTTATTCGTTTGGTGGGGGATATAGAAGTGGGGTCCATCCGTTCATCCATCTGTCCATTCTTCCATTCATTCGTCCATCTGTAGCAACTTTGGACCTTCATATCTCAGTGGATGTTGGATTTAAATGATCTTTGGTATGCTGATAGACCATCATGGCGGAAAGGCTATTCACAAGTAACAGGTTTTATCCATTTTGTTTAGAGTTTTGGGCCTTTTTCTGCTTTTTTATACCACCCACTTAAAAAGTGGGAGGTATATAGTGTTCACTTGGTACGTCCATCCGTCCATCTGTCTGTAACTCTTTAGAGTGGTACACAAATGCTATCTGCAACTCCTCCTAAACTAGTGAACAGATTTCATTGAAACTCTCAGACATTCTTTTACATACATTGAAGATGTGCACCTCCTATTTTCTTTTCAGATATTTTCATTTTTACAGTTTCCCGTATTGAAAAATGACTTTTGTCAGATTCAATTGACATTCTGTACAGATCTATCTGCAACTCCTCTTAAACCATTGAAAAGATTTCATTGAAACTTTCAGACATTCTTTTACATACATTGAAGATGTGCACCTCCTATTTTTCTTTCAGATGTTTTCATATTTCGATGTCCGTCCGTCCTTCTGTTATGCTTTAGGGATGTACACATCTGCTATCCGCAACTCCTCTTAAACCATTGAACGGATTCCATTGAAACTCTCAGACATTCTTTTACATACATTGAAGATGTGCACCTCCTATTTTCTATTCAGATATTTTCATATTTACAGTTCCCCATATTCAAAAATGGTCTTTGTCAATTCAGGTTTTAGTAGGGAGGGGTATAGATCTGCTATCCGCTACTCCTCTTAAACCATTGAACAAACTCCATTGGAACTCTCAGACATTTTTTTATATACACTGAAGATGTGCACCTCCTATTTTTCTTTCAGATATTTTCATATTTTTATATTCCGACATACGGCCGTCCAGCCATTATGCTATAGGGGTATTACGTTTTGAGTGGGGGGTGGGGGGATACACATCTGCTATCCGCAACTCCTCTTAAACCAGTGAACGGATTTCATTGAAACTGTCAGTCCTTCTTTTACATACATTGAAGATGTGCACCTTCTATTTTGTTTTCAGATATTTTCTTTTTTACAGTTTCCCATATTGAAAAAATGAACTTTGTCAAATTCAGTTGACATTCTGTTCAGATCTGCTATCTGCAACTCCTCTTAAACCATTGAACAGATTTCATTGAAACTTTCAGACATTCTTTTACATAAATTGAAGATGTGCACCTCCTGTTTTGTTTTCAGATATTTTAATTGTTAGGGTTTCTCATATTTAAAAATGGGCTTTGTTAATTCAAGCTTGTGTGTGTGTGTGGGGGGGGGGGGGGGGGGGGGGGGGGGGGGTGTTGTTGACATTTGCTATCCACGACCTCTTTTAAACTAGTGAATGGATTTCGATGAAACCTTCAAACATTGGTGTCAGTGTTTGTGCTCTCTTCATTAAACACACTTTTACTGTTGTAAAATGTTTTTTGGTGGGAGTGGGTGGTATCATTTAGTGAGCAGTGCTCACAGTTTTTCTAGTTCAAGTTAGAAGCCCTGCCTGGGGATACTGGTGGCCTGCTGTATTGGTGCTATAGTTTAACTGAGATAAGATATGATATTTATTAATTCAATATGAACAAAGATAAATGACTAGAAACTCATGCTTGGCAGAGGGTGGGGTGGGGTGGGGGGGGGGGGGGGTTGCATCACAGCCACACCTTTGGTGTTTCACTTGTTTATCTTGACAAAAAATGTTAACCTTTAAACTCTCAAATAAATGTATGGGTAATATCTACCATATACACATGTACACAGCTTCAGATGACTAAATAGTTTTTCTACATCATTGTTGTGAAAACATTGTAAAGATACATTCAGCCTAACAGAAGAGTTCCCAAGGCTATATACACTTATGGGCAACTTTTTCAAAGTAATTTAAGAGGGGCAGTTTTGGGCTGTATGAGGAATTATGGGTTAATCTTTCTTTTTTTTTACTTTATATTAGTGTTCAACCGATTACCAAAAATGGCTGCTGACTGATTACTGGTTATTTGAGCTCACAATTGGCTGATTCGGATGCTGATTCTGATTGTAATGCCATGCACTACTAGACAAGTTGAGGCTTGCAAAGAAGTACATTAAATTGAACATATTTTACAGTGTTTACGGTCTGTTCACTTCTTCATAAGTCGAGACTCGAAAGAACTACATTAAATTAAACATGTTTCATAGTGTTAAACTCCGTTGACCCAGGTCCAGTAAAATTACCAGTCGTGCACACTTGGGTGGTAAACGTGGCTCTCAGAGCCATGTTTACCACCCAAGTGCGTGCAACTGGTAATTTTTACTGCAACCTGAGTCAATGGAGTTCAACCTTCACTTTTTCGGTATGAACTGGTGATTGCCACAAGTACGCTCAATTGTAAGCTTTACATGTCGTTTAACTTGTATATCTCGTTAAGGGGCGTCTTGAGAGATTAAGAATAGACATTGTGGTGGTTTTTCAGCTTTATTGAATGGTATTATTGACATCATTTTACATTAACAATTGAACAATTGCAGAAGATAATAAAATAAAATGAGGTTTATGAATCAACCAAAAATGCTTGGCAACAATCGTTTGAACTGATGTTCCAAGAGCCATTGCCGTTGTCACCCGATTGCCCACAATCAGCCGATTGTGGTGGCCAGTTCCGATCCTCGGTTGAACACTACTTTATATGATTATTACATTAACACAGTACTATACAGGACTCTCATAGAGTATTGTAATAGTTTTGTAGTTTGTTGGCAATCCAATGTGGTATATATGTTGTCAGTTAATCCATATTGGACCAGAGTAAATATTTGTGAACTAGTATGGTATATACGATGTCAGTTAATTCCATACTGGGCAAGAGTGAAGCTCCAGAGCAATATGGAATTAACCCTTTACACATCTCACACGATATCAAAATTTGTCATCTTAATTTTTAGCTCAACTTTGGCAAAGCCAAATTTGAGGTATTGTCATGGCCCTTCGTCCGTCTGTCTGTCTGTCCAGATGGACGGACAGTTGGACCAACAGACAGACAGATGGACGGACATCAACACGGCTCGGGCTAGAGGCCGTATTTATGAAGCGATCTTTACGAAACTTCTTGGGTACCTTAGTTATCACCGTGGGCTGAGAACGAGTGTTTTGGGGTCCGGTCCGAAATTCAAGATGGCCACTGGCAGCCATTTTGTACAAAATTAGGTGCAATCAGATTTTTGCACAGAACTTCCATATGAAAGCTCTGATTTGAATAATTTTTTGTGTGAATGTTTAGTACCATGGGATACATCACGTATAATACAGGTTTTATTCTCGTGCAGAAATTATGCAAATTAGGTGAACTTTTTTCAGTGCTACTTACACACAGTAAGTACACATGTCAATACGGCTCGGGCTAGGGGCTGTATTTAGGAACCGATCTTCATGAAACGTCTTGGGTACCTTTGTTATCACCTTGGGACGAGAACGAGTGTTTCTGGGTGCAGTCCAAAATTCAAGATGGCTGCCAGTGGCCATTTTATACCGAAATGAGGTCTGATTAGTTTTTTGTACACAACTTCTATACGGCTCAGGTAGAGGCCGTATTTATGAACCGATCTTTATGAAACTTCTTGGGTACCTTTGTTATCACCGTGGGAGGAGAACAAGTGCTTTTGGGTGCGGTCCAAAATTCAAGATGGCCACCAGCAGCCATTTTGTTCCAAAATTAGTGCAATCAGTTTTTTGTACAGAACTTCTGTATGAAAGTTCTGACATATAATACAGTTTTTTTCTCGTGCAGAAATTATGCAAATCAGATGAACTTTGATTTATTCAGTTCTACTTATACACTCTAAGTGCACATGTCAATAGGGCTGGAGGCTGTATTTATGAACCGATCTTCCCGAAACTTCTTAAGTACCTTTGTTATCACCTTGGACTGGAATGCTATGAGAACAAATATTTTTGGGTTCAGTCAGACCCACTCTGGGACTCAAAGATTTCTTTTCTAGTTTAGCATCTAACTGTCATCCACTTTTACAATACTTTACCTATACATTTGTTACAGGCTACAGTCAGCATTTATGTACAGACCGTTACAATACTTTATATGTACCTTTGTTATCAGGTCATTATCTAGATGTTTGTCATTGCTGTGTCACATACTATACATGTACATGTCTTACACAAGTTGAGCTACAGTGTCATTGACACTTTCATTGTTTTTAAGTATAAAAAAAAATTCCACAAAACCATATCGTGTGAACCTTTACTGGAATCTGATTGGGCTAGTTGAGGCTGTTCCAAGGTGAAGGGTTACATGTTATGATTATGTTGAAATTTTGAATGACCCAGCTTCTTATGTGAAATTGAAAATTATTTTAAATACTTTAAATATTTTTTTTTAAAAGAATATACCTTCTCTAAAAGAGAAGAACACTCTCACAAAGGGTAATCCTAAATTCCAAATCCACTGCATTGAGGCTAAAACAAAATCAACAGCATGGTAACCATAGTCATCACCGGTAGTGAAAGAGTTAGGGCATTCAGAAACCATGAAAGACACATGGGGGGGGGGGGGGGATTTTTTTCTCCACAATTCGTCATGTTAGCTGTAGTTGTGTCCTCTATGTAAATTTATTTTGACACGATGTCATATATGTTTTATGTTTTGTTCTGACTTCTCCCTCACATCCACTGACTTCTCCCTCCTGGCCCCTGACTTCTCCCTAAAGTCTCTGGAGGGAGAAGTCACTTCTCCCTAAAATCAGCTGCCAGGCCTACCCCTGCCACCCACATGCAATTTTATAAAAAACATGGCCTGAGAAACAGAAGATTGACTTTTTTACACCTTTGTTGCATTCATGATGAGACGTTAAATGCCAATAAAGAAATAAATACATAGAATATACCCATAGTAGCTTGGTGTACCAAATGTTCACCACGAGTAGTGAAGTCGTGTTAACTGTGAGCCTTTGGCAAGCGGTTAACACCCCTTCACCACAAGTAGTGAACATTTGGTACACCATGCTACTTTGGGTATATTTTATTTATACCACGATCATCAGATTATTAAAAGTTTAAATGTTAAATAATACAATATTCAGTATTAAATTGTAAACAATGCCCGTACACCAGTGCAAATCTGTTTTTGTTTAATGAGCACCAGTGGGCGGTACTTCCGCCGTCATTTATCGCTGAAACAAAATGGAAAAAGAAATGCAAAAATCATGTGGCCATTTTCGTTTTAATAACATACTATTTCAGGTTATGGATACTTTATTAACATGAGATAATGCACATTTGTTAATTTTTGATATCTTATGAGGTAAACTCTTTTAAAAACATAACAAATAATTGCCACTTTCATTTCAGTCTTTGCAAGGTGATGAGCGATAAATTTAGACAAGTTTGCATTCAGGTCGAGCTCACCAAAGGTCAACATGGATGTAGTTCCATTGTAGGTGTAAATTTTAACTATTGAAATCCCATTGCTGGCGTGTTCACCACAGACACGTGTGTTCACCACTGTTGGTGTGTAAAGGTAAAATTTATGTCATAGGCTTTTTATATATAGTAGAATAGGTAATCATGGTATAAAAGTGTTTTATGTCTAGCTTATATTTTAATTATAGATTTGACTCAGATTAGACCTGTCTATGCACCTAAAGACTTTTTGGAAGTTGTGATATCTCTACAGAACTCAAATCATCAAACAGCTGAATCAAGGTAACTGCCTGATATTTTTAATCCTTTTCCCAACACATATTGAAGACAACACTTGCAATATTTTTTTTTTTGTACAGAAAAATGTTCCTGCTTTGAATCCTTGTTTCTGATACCTCCTTGAGCTTGTTCCAAAAAAGTGTTTTTATGTTATGTTTGGGAAGCAAAAAAGAAAAAAATGAGAAGACAGTTTTTGCGTATGTCATTTATTCGTTATGTTCATTCCCTTCACACTGATGTCAAAATCTCTAAAGTTCCATGCTCCAAATGTTTCCCATAATGCAACTAGGCATTGAACCAATTTAATCTTCTTTGACACAGCTCATTGAGCTCAGTCAAAGAAAACTGAAATTGTTAAATTTCTCATTGCATTATGGGAAAAAAAATTGCTGCTTGAAATTTTGGGGTTTTTTTTACATTAGTGTCAGAGGGTTAATGGATGCTTGTATGTATTTCTAAATTGTATTCTTCAGAAAGTATTAACTGGTAGAGTGCTGGAAGTCCATATTTGGTCTTTATTATTATGTGCAGGTGCCACAACTTAAAGGCTTCATAATCTGTGGATGTGCTTCATATTATCTTTGAAATGAAATGATTTAGTCTGTGTGGACTTGCCATGTTAGAATTTATGGGAGAGTGCCTCTGAGCACTCTCCCATAAAAAAAACATGTGAACAAATTTTGATAACCAAAAATAATTTAGCACACTACCAGTTAATTAAAAACAGTTTTAATTTTGATAACCAAAAATAATTTAGCACTCTACCATTTAATTAAAAACAGTATGATTGCTTAAGCATGGTTTTACAACAAATATGAAGGTGTGTAATAGGGAGATGTTATATGTATTGGACAGGCAAACAGGGAGTAGGTCTTCCTGAATATGGTTGAGTGAGCAATAAAGGATTCAGATTTATCATCAAGTGAGGGTTAACTTTATGAATGTTGTTTGTTTATTGGGGTTTAACATCAGTTTCAACGGAATCTTATGTCTATTGTAAAAGAGTGGAGAAATCCAGAGCATATGGAGAGAACTACTGAACATTGGCAAGCAACTGTCAGACTTCAATTTTCTAACTCTGCACAAGCAGAGTTAGTAATGATTGAAGACAGGTGCGCCATTGATGTGCAGTATGCTCTAGTATGCAGGGCCTCCATACCCCGATGCAGGAAAGCAGTATTAACCCTCTGCACTAAAGTTTTCAGCAGCAAATATCTCCAACGATGCAGTTTGATATTTAACCAAATATACCTTGTTTGACAGAGCTCAGTGAGTGGGCTCTGTCAAACAAGATATAATTGGTTAAATTCCCAGTTACACGAGAAAAACAGAGTGATTGGAGAAAATTTTGTTGCACTCACAGAGTGCTGGGGTTAAGTGTCCAGCTCAACAACACAGCACACATGGTGTGGGTCAGGATTGAACCTTCAGCCTTTTGGTTTTAAGTCCAATACTCTAATCAGTGAGCTGCCATGCTCCTAACTTTATTAGTGAAATCAATTAACCCTTAAGTCCTCAGATTAATTTTAAAGTATGTATGGCCTTTTTCTGCTTACATAGTTATTGATGACTTGTCAGTGGTTCTGCATCACTGCTGGCTGCCTATACAGGCAGCCAGCAGTGATGTAGAACCACTGCCAGGGAAAATTCAGTCTTCATACAAGAGTAATAAAAAAGATTACACAAGGGAGCACCTGCTTCAATGCAATATAAAAGTGGCGGTTTGGGGCTATATGGGGTCTTAAGGGTTAATATTACAACTAAAACTACACTAAAATGAATATATCAAGGTACTCTGATGCAGCAAAAAGAGGTCTCATTTACCCTTTTCCTAATATCTTGTCCTGTGTGTGTGAATTGCTGTTCAAATATCTTCTTTTTATACCCCCACGAAATGAAGTTTTAGAGGGTGGTGGGGGGGTCCATTGCATATGTAAACTTCTGGAGCGAACTACTTCCACAGTTTTAGCCGCATTTTCATGAAACTTCACAAAAATGATCAACATGATGAGCAGTGCATGACATATTTTTTTTCCCGGTTGGATTCAATATGGCCGACTGGCAGCCATATTGGATTTTTTTTTTTATGTAAATTTGTGGAGTGAACTACTTCCACAGTTTTAGCCACATTTTCATGAAACTTCGCAAAAATTATCATGATGAAGGGAAGTGTGTGACATAATTTTTTTCCCGCTTGGTTTCAAGATGGCCGACTGGTGGCCACATTGGATTTTTTTAAGATAAATTTGTGTAGCAAACTACTTCCACCATTTTAGCCACAACGTCACAAAAAAATGATCAACATGATGAGGGGAAGTGTGTGACATAATTGTTTTCCCGCTCGGTTTCAAGATGGCCGACTGGCGGCCATATTCAATTTTTTTTTTTAGCTAACTTTGGCAAAGCCAAATTTGAGCTTATGCCATGGGTCGTCGTCCATCTGTCCGTCAGCAATTGGATACAGCTCGGGCTAGAGGCCGTATTTATGAACCGATCTTTACGAAACTTCTTGGGTACCTTTGTTATGACCGTGGGACGAGAACGAGTGTTTTTGGGTGCGGTCCGAAATTCAAGATGGCTGCCAGCCACCATTTTGTACCGACAATGTAGAAATCTGTTTTTTGTACAGAACTTCCATATGAAAGCTCTGATTTGAATAATTTTTTTTTGTATGAATGTTTAGTACCATGGGATACATCACATATAATACGGGTTTTTTTCTCGTGCGTAAATTATGCAAATTAGACTAACTTTGATGTTTTTTGGTATTACTTTCAGCACTGTAAGTACAAATGCCAATACGGCTCGGGCTAGAGGCCGTATTTATGAACCGATCTTTACGAAACTCCTTGGGTACCTTTGTTATCACGGTGGGACGAGAACGAGTGTTTTTGGGTCCGGCCCGAAATTCAAGGTGGCCGCTGGCAGCCATTTTGTACAAAATTTGGTGCAATCAGATTTTTGCACAGAACTTCCATATGAAAGCGCTGATTTGAATCATTTTTTGTGTGAATGTTTAGTACCATGGGATACATCACATATAATACGGGTTTTTTTCTCGTGCAGAAATTATGCAAATTAGATGAACTTTAATTTTTTCAGTGCTACTTACACACAGTAAGTACACATGTCAATACAGCTCGGGCTAGAGTCTGTATTTATGAACCGATCTTCATGAAACGTCTTGGGTACCTTTGTTATCAGCTTGGGACGAGAACGAGTGTTTCTGGGTGTGGTCCAAAATTCAAGATGGCTGCCAGTGGCCATTTTGTACCGAAATTAGGTCTAATCAGTTTTTTGTACACAACTTCTATACGGCTCAGGCTAGAGGCCGTATTTATGAACCGATCTTTACGAAACTTCTTGGGTACCTTTGTTATCACCGTGGGATGAGAACGAGTGTTTTTGGGTGTGGTCCAAAATTCAAGATGGCCACCAGCAGCCATTTTGTACCAAAATTAGTGCAATCAGTCTTTTGTACAGAACTTCTGTATGAAACTTCTGATTTGAATAAATTTTTGTATGAATGTTTAGTAACATGGAATACATCACATATAGTACGGGTTTTTTTCTCGTGCAGAAATTATGCAAATTAGATGAACTTTGATTTATTCAGTGCTACTTATACACTGTACGTGCACATGTCAATACGGCTCGGGGCTAGAGGCTGTATTTATGAACCTATCTTCACAAAACTTCTTGGGTACCTTTGTTATCACCTTGGGACGAGAACGAGTGTTTCTGGGTGCAGTCCAAAATTCAAGATGGCTGCCAGTGGCCATTTTGTACCGAAATTAGGCCAATCAGTTTTTTGTCACAACTTCTATACAGCTCATATTTATGAACTGATCTTCACAAAAATTCTTGGGTCCCTTTGTTTTCACCTTGGGACAGGAACGAGTGTGTTTTGGGGTGCCTTTGTTATCACTGTGCTATGAGAACAAATATATTGGGGTTCAGTCAGACCCACTCTGGGACTCAAAGATTTCTTTTCTAGTTTAGCACCTGACTGTCACCCACCTTTACAATACTTTACCTATACAGTTGTTACAGGCTACGGTCAGTATTTATGTACAGACCGTTACAATACTTTATATTGTAATGGTCTGAAGTACCTTTGTTATCAGGTCATTACCTAGATGTTTGTCATTGCTGTGTCACATACTATACATGTACATGTCTTAACAAGTTGAGCTACAGTGTCATTGGCACTTTCATTTTTGTTTCCTGATAACTTCAGTTATAGTTGGCCAAATTAAATGAAATTTGGTATGTAGGTGTATCAACATAAAATACAGGTCAAGTTCGAATCAGGGTGCGGTCCAATAATTTTTGTCAGAGTTATGCCCCCTTTTTTGCTTCGAAAATTCCTTTTTTTTTATGGTTTCCCGATGATAACTAGTTGTTGTCAGATTCAAATCAAATAGATTAAAATAAAATTTGGTATGTAGGTGTATCAACATACAATACAGGTCAAGTTCAAATCGGGGGTTTTGTCCAACATTGTTTGCAAGAGTTACGTCCCTTTTTCGACTTCAAAATATTCAATTTTTTTCAAATAACTAGAAATTGCTCACTTTTTCGGGGGATGTGTGACTGGGCAGCCTTTTATTGCTTTTGGGTTGGCAAAGCTGGGGCATAAATATTTCAATTTTCCGCCCAGAACACTGTTCAGTTATATGAAACATACTATAGTTACACTTTCTATGAGCTGCAGGCAAATCAAGAAAATAGTTAATTTGTGTGTGGGCAGATCGAGAATTATATTAAGACAGGGAGCCGCCAAGCTGAGACATAACCCGTTTTGTTCTCATTTTTTGTTAATTAGAATAGTGTTTGAATTAGAAATTTAACTTCTTGCACTGTTATGTCAAAAAACCCCAATGTTTTAAGTCATGAAAATCTCTCATAGTGCAGTTACAAATTGAACCAACTATATCTTGTTTAACCCTCTCCACTCTGATGTCAAAATGGCAGTTTTCAGCAGCAAATATTTCCCACAATGCAGTTTGATATTTAACCAAATATACCTTGTTTGACAGAGTTCAGTGAGCTCTGTCAAACAAGATATAATTGGTTAAATTCACAGTTAAACAAGAGAAAAACAGCAGTTGGAGATAATTCTGTTGCACTACCAGAGTTCTGGGGGTTACTGGAGCTCGGAGAGTTCTGTCAAACAAGATTTTGATGATTAAATTTTTAGTTCTACAAGTGCAAAATAGTAGCACCGAGAGATTTCCAAGTAAAATAAAAATTTTGAGGCTCATTTTCAATGATGAGAACGAGAAAGTGTGTGAGGAACAAAAAGTTTTTTTCATAGCCAATGAAGTTAGAGATGTTTTTTTAGCTCACCAAAGGGAGCTTAACTTATCACTTGCTGTTGTCGTCCATCGTGAACTTTACATGATCGACTTCTCCTCACAAATTAAACCAAATTTGGTGTGCATGTTCCTTATAATTCAATTCAAGTTTGTACAAATAAACTTGCCACGCCCACGGGAGTACCGGAAGAGGCATAACTCTTGATAGCACCCATAAATTTTTTCAAAAATTCAAAAAAATCTTCTTCTTCAGATCTACCAGTTACAATCTTTTCATATTTGCTATACAACATCTCTAGGGGGGGAGGGGGGGGGGGGGGGGGGGGGGTCAGATTCAAGTTTGTTCAAATCGAGTCCCTAGGTTAAGATTTGGGCTCTCTATTGGAGCCCAAATTTTAACTTAGTGAAATATGAGGAAATTTCTTTAAAAATCTTCTTCAGATCCACCAGTCAGAATGCTTTCATGTTTGGTATACAACAACTGTATGTGTGGAGGGGGGGGGGGGGGGGGGTCAGATTCAAGTTTGTTCAAATCGAGTCCCCGGGTTAATAATTGGGCTCCCTGTAGGAGCCCAAATTTTAACTTAGCGAAATATGAGGAAATTTCTTTAAAAATCTTCTTCAGATCCCCCAGTCAGAATGCTTTTATATTTGGTATACAACATCTCGGTGGGTCAGATTCAAGTTTGTTCAAATCGAGTCCCTAGGTTAAGATTTGGGCTCTCTATTGGAGCCCAAATTTTAACTTAGTGAAATATGAGGAAATTTCTTTAAAAATCTTCTTCAGATCCACCAGTCAGAATGCTTTCATGTTTGGTATACAACAACTGTATGTGTGGAGGGGGGGGGGGGGGGGGGGGTCAGATTCAAGTTTGTTCAAATCGAGTCCCCGGGTTAATAATTGGGCTCCCTGTAGGAGCCCAAATTTTAACTTAGCGAAATATGAGGAAATTTCTTTAAAAATCTTCTTCAGATCCCCCAGTCAGAATGCTTT
Source organism: Pictodentalium vernedei (assembly GCA_031216915.1). NCBI lineage: Eukaryota > Metazoa > Mollusca > Scaphopoda > Dentaliida > Dentaliidae > Pictodentalium > Pictodentalium vernedei. Next base: position 447,744,909 of record CM062297.1, on the reverse strand, counting down.
TATATTTGGTATACAACATCTCGGTGGGTCAGATTCAAGTTTGTTCAAATCGGGACCCTCGGTTAATATTTTGGCTCCCTATTTGAGCCCAAAGTTTAATGTGAGGTAATTTCTTTAAAAACCTTCTTCATATCCACCAGTCAGAATGCTTTGGAAAATGACATCTCAATGGGGATCAGATTCAAGTTTGTTCAATTTGAGTCCTTGGCTTAATATTTGGGCTCTATGGGCAGGGGGGGGGGGGGGGTGGGGGGGGTGCATGTTACGTTCAGGTTTGTTGAAATCCATTCCTTAGTGTTTTTCGATAAAATTTGTCTCTCATTACTTCATTCCTTTGTAGTGTTGATGAACCATGTCTAACTGAATGTGAGCCCAAATACTTCTTTGAACCACTTTGGCTGGTGAGCGATTAAGGCCCCTTGGGGCCTTTTGTTTATGTAAGTGTTGTATGCAAGTCATGTTAGGAAAAGAATTAAGGAAACTTACAATGCTATTTTCTTTTTTCTTTAATTCCCCGTGGGTACCCTGGGAAGTGAAGCAGTGCCTGTTCACTGCAGTAAACAGGCTCTGTTTCACCGGTAAAATAGGACCCAGTCATTAATGCTTGGGAGGTGCAGACCCTCTCTAAAATGGACAACATGGCTTATTAACGCTCACCTCTGGTCTTGAGTTGATAATCATGTTCTGGTCATGATTAGACATTGTGCAAAAATATGTGACCTTAAACACCAATAAATAAATAGATTTTTCTTTAACACCTGTATCCATAGGTCAGTACTTTACTCAATTTGAATTTGGAGTTCCACATTATCTGTGCCTGAGTGCTTACCCTAAAAGCTTCCATGGAGCAAGTTTCCACTTGGACAATGACTGTGATAAAGATCAGGAAAAACCCACCCAATGTTTCAGCCATTTGACTCCAGTTTTAAAGTCAGAGGCTAATATCATCAATGAAAAGAAATAGTTAGAAATTTTTCTGCAGTTCAATGCAATTTCCTTTCTTGTGGTGGTTATGTGAAACTAAATTTGGGTGAATGTTTGCTGATCAAAGAAAATTGTCCAATAGTTGAACTTTCAGATAGTACACTAGGCTAACTAAATATGTTTTCATTCAATGGTCTTATCATAATGCTGAAATGGTTTCTAAACAAGATCGTCTCTGAATATCCCCGGTCATGCCAGGTGTTTCTTCCATTAAACTAAGAATCTGTGGGAGATTAATGATTCCGTACAGCTAGAAGTTCAAATGAGTACCTCTCTTGATATCAGTGCAGTACAATTTTTTGCTGCATGGGTGAGGCTTCCCATCCTTGGACGGGTGGACCCACTAGTATGCTGTAAAGTGACACTCTTGGAAGGGACTCTGAGACTTGCAGCTTAAGTTTAATTGGGGCCACGCTGTCTACAGCAGGTGCCCATTAGTGATCAGCCTGTCCATCTGTTTGTCCGTCTGTTCATCCTTCCCATGTTTTCTCCACTTATAACAGGTTTCCCACTTCCTGATAAGTAGCTACAGATAAAGTTTCAATTCCATTTCACTCAGTGGTTTATTGCAGAGTCATTGCCCTTCAACTTAAAAATTTGACAGTTATAACAGGTTTTCCACACTTTTTTCAGACTACTGTTGATGGAAATTTTGACTGGAAAACATGACTTTTCATTATAAATATCTCTTTTATATAATAACATAATAATGATATAAATACCCTGAAACCCAAAACAGCTCTTCGATACATCGTTTCACTGGCCTCACAAAACAGATTGTCTCTCAAGGATGGTTTTACTGTACTCTATACTGTTCGAATTGCAAACCGTTTCAAAAGTGTGGCCCACAGAGATAGCTCCCATCACTTGCATTTGGTTGCGCTGTGAATGCTAAAAGACTTGACATACTGCATCGCTTGAGGCCCTGTTTATACAAAATGTGAAGCAACGCGACATGGGGCAAAGCAACTTCGTAGCGCTTTGCTAAACCTGATTACACACTGTGCGCAGGCATGCTTTAATCATGTTACACACTGCATAATTAGGCAAGCGCACATAAGCAACACAACATTTTTGGCTAGACTATCGAGACTGAAATAGCATGTTGCACCGCTTCGCTTCGTGGCACGCTCTGTATAAATGGTAAAATAGAAACACATCGAAAGCAAAAAACTTTTGTTGCCATTGTCGCGACACCATGCCTTCTGTATAAACAGGCCTTATATCATTCTCTTTTCAACTCACATGACATGAATTGTATCTGCCAACACAATGTCATTTATAATTTACAATGATGGTGAGATTTGGATCCATAACCAAGCTGTAGGTTTTATCACACAAAGTTCTACTCAAGTCCAACAACATGTGAGTCATGAACAAATGTCTGTGAATAGGCTGTCATCATGATGACTCTACAAGAGGGTGTCACTGAAACACCATCTTGTAAATGGCTTATGAGACTTCAGTTTTATCATCACACATCTCAGAAGTCAAACTATTTTGGTTTATTCACAACTTTCTGTGTTAGCTCCACCTTTAACCTGTCATGGATTAGAGTGTTAACCCTTTACCCAATGCAGAAAATATCAAAATTTATTATTTTAAATATCAGTTTTTCAGATTTAAAAAATGTCAATAAAATCTTATCATGTGATCCTTCATTGGAATGAGTTCAATGAGTTCGTTCCAATAAGGGGTCTCATGATATGATTTTGCTGAAAGTTTTTGAAAAAAAATTTTCAACTGCTGATTTATAGTATATGACATGTGTGGATGCAGTCGATTTGTTGGGTAAAGTGTTAGATTAGAGAATTCTGTAAAGCTTTTAAATTTGCCCTCTGTTTTTATTATATTAAGAAACAGTTTTAAAGTCACAACTCCCCCAACTTCAGTACCTGCATCATTGTGCAACCGGTCCACTTATCCTGAATTTTTCACTCCCCTACAGTTTAACTTTTTATTTTGTAATCAGGTTTGTTTCCTTCCTAAAAAAGAATGAAATAACACAGGATAAAAGGGAAAAGGTATGAAAGGATCTATGGTATGAATGGAAAAAAAAAGAACAAAATGACCCATTACTATATATAATGCATGCCATCGGATGATGCACATGATGGATGAACTGAAAATGTGTATAATTAAGTAGTTTAACCATACTAAACACACTTAACATATTTGCAGAAAATAAATAAACATTTGTCATAAAACTACTTTTTGATACTAGTCTTTTCCAATTCTGAATATAATTTTTTAGCATGGTTAATCCTCGAGGCTGATACGGAACAATTGAATAGGTCTTCAAAATAAATTCTAGGTGATTAATGATGAAAAAGGACTCCTCCCAATGCACATTCAATTTTCTGATGATCCATATATTAACCTAACCAGTGATTGATTGTATAAAAATTTTAAGCTGTTTTGATTGCTCAGGAGTTTGCATAATATATGAAATCTAATTAATGTCGACTCTGAACATTTCTTCTCCATGCCTTATTGGTTCTGTAGATATTTGTAAACATATCTTTATTTTCTATGCCTGTGTTTATGTTATTTAGTGATGAAGATTGGTTTGAAGTGTAAGTATATGTCACACAGTAATTTAGACATTAATTCAAGCTTTCTAGATCACCTGTGTTGTTGAATCCAGTACACTTCACAGCTTTGTCGCATTATGAGAATACCTGATGACGCCTTTGTGTGCTTTAAGATGAACTACGAGTGTGTCGGTGACCATTATGTGCTTTGCAGAACACCTTTGTTGCTATACTGTTCTTGTTTTTTCATCAGCTTTTATATATACATATGTTTACCCAGGGTTTATTCCATGGAAATTTAGAAGGGGCCTTTATTAAGGATACAGTAGGTGGCATCACTTGTCATGCCTAATCAAACTATGTTTTAATTCCATGGATCTCAAAATTCTGAGGGGCCTGACAGGCTCCATAGATCTATTGGGGCCTCTGGAATTGAGAAAGTTAAAAGATCCCTGGCCACACACCCTAGATTATGCCATATGCGAGAATCAGAATCAGTTCTCACAAATAATTATCTCAAAGAAAACAATGAGAATCAACTCATACTCTTGGAAAATGGTCATTTGATTCTTTTCCTAGATTCTGATAATCCTGAAAGGCCTAGAGAATTCCACTTATTTTCTGCTTCCTCGTGATAAGGAAACAATTTGACTTAGCAGTGGTGTCCAGTGAAGTCTTGCTGCCAAAACAGGCAGCCAAGACTTGACTCTACTGTGAAAGTACTGTAACTAACAGCAGCAAGACTTCTCAAAGCCCCAAACAGCCTTGACACGTGTATTATACATGTACTCTAGTTAAGACAAAAACCTCACCATAATTGGAACTATGCCTTTAACTCTTTACCCAACACAGACGATATCAAAATTTATTATTATGCCCCCGAAAATTTTTTTCGAGGGGTATATAGTGGAGGTCTCTGTCTGTCCATACAAACATTTTGTATTATAACTCGAACATCAGTTGTCGGATTTTAATGTTCTTTGGTATGGTGATAGGGCAGCTTGGTGGAACGAATGCCCTTGTACTAGCGTTTCGTCCGACAAATCTTACAAGAGTTATGTCCCTTATTTACTGTTTTCCGTCCGTACGAACATTTTGTATTATAACTCGAATATCAGTTTCGGATTTTAATGTTCTTTGGTATAGTGATAAGGCAGCTTGGGGGGAACGAATGTCATTGTACCTAGGGTTTCGTCCGACAAATCTTACATGAGTTATGTCCCTTATTTAGTTTTTCCCGTCCGTCCGTACGAACAATAACTCGAACATCAGTTGTCGGATTTTAATGTTCTTTGGTATGGTGATAGGGCAGCTTGGGGGAACGAATGTCCTTGTACCTAGGGTTTCGTCCAACAAATCTTACAGGAGTTATGTCCCTTATTTACTTTTTCCTGTCCGTCCGTCTTTTTCCTGTCCGTCCGTACAAACATTTTGTATTATAACTCGAACATCAGTTGTCGGATTTTAATGTTCTTTGGTATGGTGATAGGGCAGCTTGGGGGAACGGATGTCCTTGTACCTAGGGTTTCGTCCGACAAATCTTACAGGAGTTATGTCCCTTATTTACTCTTTCCCGTCCGTCTGTACGAACATTTTGTATTATAACTCGAACATCAGTTGTCGGATTTTAATGTTCTTTGGTATGGTGATAGGGCAGCTTGGGGGAACAAATGTCCTTGTAACTAGGGTTTTGTCCGACAAATCTTACAGGAGTTATGTCACTTATTTACTTTTTCCCATCTTTCCATACAAACATTTTGTATTATAACTCGAACATCAGTTGTCAGATTTTAATGTTCTTTGGTATGGTGATAGGGCAGCTTGGGGGAACGAATGCCCTTGTACCTAGGGTTTCGTCCGACAAATCTTGCAGGAGTTATGTCCCTTATTTACTTTTTCCCGTCCGTCCGTACATACATTTTGTATTATAACTCGAACATCAGTTGTCGGATTTTAATGTTCTTTGGTATGGTGATAGGGCAGCATGGGGAAACGGATACCCTTGGACCTAGGGTTTCGTCCGACAAATCTTACAGGAGTTGTGTCCCTTAGTTACTTTTTCCTGTCCGTCCGTCCGTACGAACATTTTGTATTATAACTCGAACATCAGTTGTCGGATTTTAATGTTCTTTGGAATGGTGGTAGGGCAGCTTGGAACGGATGCCCTTGTACCTAGGGTTTCGTCCGACAAATCTTACAGGAGTTATGTCCCTTATTTACTTTGAAAATTGATGAGTTTTTGGTTTCCTACCAATTAAAATTGTTTGGCTGAACCGATGAGTTTCAAATTTTATATGCTGATTACTCAAGTCAAAGTACAGGTCGGCTTCAATTTGAGGTTTGACTCAGCAATTTTTGATGCAGTTATGACCCCTTTTTCACTTGGAAAAGATGCAAGACCAGTTCTACTTTTTCACTGGTTTGAGAATATTTAACAAAGGTATGTACTCTTCCTATTTTTGCCTCTTTCAGTTATTGTTCAAAATGGCACCATTCAAGTCATCTGCAATTATTTTTATAACTTTTTCTCTATTACTGACTCCTTAGTGCTGTTCTGTAATGTAGCAGCAGTGAAGCTGTTGTCTGTTGTTACAAAACATATTAACAAAATATAAGTAATAATAATTTTATTGGCACTTTGCCATTCCTTACTGTTGTTCGGCAATGTAGTGTTGTTCTGCAATGTAGCAGCAGTGAAACTGTTGTCTGATTATCCACATGTGAGTACGACTTGGCTACCTTCGGGGACATTAGCACACGCATTAGCTCTGCTCTTGTTTTAAATATCATTTTTAGCTCAACGTTGACGAAGTCAAATTTGAGCTATTGTCATGGCCCGTCGTCCGTCTATCCGTCCGTCCGTCTGTCCGTACGTCAACAATTGGCTATGGCTCGGGCTAGAGGTCGTATTTATGAACCGATCTTTACGAAACTTCTTGTGTACCTTTGTTATGACCCTGGGACGGGAACGAGTGTTTTTAGGTGTGGTCCGAAATTCAAGGTGGCTGCCAGCAGCCATTTTGTACCGATGATGCAAAAATCAGTTTTTTGTACAGAACTTCTGTATGAAAGTTCTGATTTGAATAAAGTTTTGTATAAATGTTTAGTACCATGGGATACATCACATATAATACAGGTTTTTTTCTCGTGTGTAAATTATGCAAATTAAACTGACTTTGATTTATTTAGTGTTACTTTCAGAGCTGTAAGTGCCAAGCTGCTATGGCTCGGGCTAGAGGCCGTATTTATGAACCAATCTTTACGAAACTTCTTGGGTACCTTTGTTATGACCCTGGGACGGGAACGAGTGTTTTGGGGTGTGGTCCGAAATTCAAGATGGCTGCCAGTGGCCATTTTGTACCGATGATGCAAAAATCAGTTTTTTGTACAGGACTTCTGTATGAAAGTTCTGATTTGAATAAAGTTTTGTATAAATGTATGGTACAATGGGATACATCACATATAATACGGGTTTTTTTCTCGTGCGTAAATTATGCAAATTAGACTAACTTTGATTTATTTAGTGTTACTTTCAGAGCTGTAAGTGCCAAGCTGCTATGGCTCGGGCTAGAGGCCGTATTTATGAACCAATCTTTACGAAACTTCTTGGGTACCTTTGTTATGACCGTGGGACGAGAACGAGTGTTTTTGGGTGCAGTCCCAAATTCCAGATGGCTGCCAGCAGCCATTTTGTACCGACGATGCCAAAATCTGTTTTTTGTACAGAACTTCCATATGAAAGCTCTGATTTGAATAATTTATTGTATGAATGTTTAGTACCATGGGATACATTACATATATTACAGGTTTTTTTCTTGTGCGTAAATTATGCAAATTAGGCTAACTTTGATTTATTTAGTGTTACTTTCAGCACTGTGAGTGCAAATCCCAATACGGCTCGGGCTAGAGGCCGTATTTATGAACCGATCTTCATGAAACTTCTTGGGTACATTTGTTATCACTGTGGGACGAGAAGGAGTGTTTTTGGGTCCAGTCTGAAATTCAAGATGGCCGCTAGCAGCCATTTTGTTCAAAATTAAGTGCAATCAGATTTTTTGCGCAGAACTTCCAAATGAAAGATCTGATTTGAATAAATTTTTGTATGAATGTTTAGTACCATGGGATACATTACATATAATACAGAGTTTTTCTCGTGAATAAATTATGCAATTTAGGGGTCCGGGTGGGACTTAGAAAATTTTGGACCAAAATCCGGAAATTAGTTCTTTGGTTTTTTATGCGTTTTGGTCAGTTTTAAGACAAAAAAAAAAAAAAATTTTTTTACACTGAAAATTTGGGGTCCGGGTGGGACTTAGAAAATTTTGGACCAAAATCCGGAAATTAGTTTTTTGTGTTTTGATGCATTTTGGTCAATTTTAAGAAGAAGAAGAAAAAATTTTAGTCTGAAAATATTTTGTTTGGGACTGAAAATTTCCACACAAAAATAATAATCTACAATGATTGGTCTTAATCTGTAGTCCATTACAGTCACCTTGTAATTCTTTTATTATTGTTGACTGGGCCAAAACAAATACTAATTCCTGTCATATTCATTATTCAGTTGTCTTTGTCACAGCAAGTACTAATTCCTGTCATATCCAAGTTGAGCTACAGAGTCATTGACTCTTTCATTTTAAATATTTCCAAAAATATCAACAAAACCATATCGTGTGACCCCTCGTTGGAACGATCTCGCCGAGCTCGTTCCAATGAGTGGTCACATGATATGGTTTTGATGAAAGTTTTTGAAAAATAATATTTTTTCAACTGCTGAATTTGCATATTACGCAGGCGGATGCTGGCGATTTGTTTGGTAAAGGGTTAAAACATTCCCCCAAACCATATCATGTGACCCATCATTGGAACGAGCTCATCAGGAGTCACATGATTGGTTTTATTGAAATTTTTTGATAAATAATATTTATTCCTCTGCTAAATTTGCATATTATTTAAAAAATAACAATAAAATTTGAATGGCAATTCTTGTTTTTATTTTTCATTTTAGTCTCAAAAACACAAGTTTGTTTTATTTGGGTTTAATGACACTTTTGACAGCCAGGGTCACCTTGTGTCAGGTAGTTTATGGGTCGAGGAAGCCAGACTACCCTTGAGAGAACCACCGATCAGCACCAAGTAACTGTCATACTCCGCAATGTACTTACACCACACAAGCAGTGTTAGCATTGGTTTGGTTGAATACAAGTGCATCGTCAGCGTGCAGTCCACCTTAGTACACAGCACCACTAGTGCCCACGAAAAAGCTTGTTGAGCCAATTCCAATGAACGGTCATAAGCAATGTTTTTGAGTAAAACCAGCCATTGCTGTTCACAAGACTGGCCATTCAAATTTTATTATTTTTCATTTTTACCTCAAAAACATAACTAAGGAGCTCATTCCAATGAGGGGTCTAAAGCTTTGTTTTTGAAGCAAAAACAGAAGTTTTTAGTTATTCAAGAATTTTTTGACGTTAAATATTGCTGGCTGGTTATGGCCATTAGTGATTACATTTTAAAAAGGGTTAAAGAAAAAGAATTATTTTTGGCATGTGTTTCCAATAAACATCTTGTCATTTTAATTGACCAAAACTTGACTAGGAAACACTTCTCTTTTGTCCCAAAATTCCTATTTTATCGTGAAATCCTGATGGATATGTTGTGTGGAAAATTATTTTTAAAAACCAAACCCATTGTTGTGTCAAGCACATTTGTTTATATGCAGTCCCCTTCACCTTAAATAAAATTATGAATGTAACCCATTTTATTATATGCTAAATGATTGATTATCGAAAAAAATTGCAGAAAGATAGAAATTGTATCCCCTACTGAAAAGATATAGAAATTTTCACTTTCATGGAATCAATCAAAATGGCAGCTTTCAAAGCATCACTTCAAGGTGAATACAAGTCAAATTATCACTGGAAATGATCAATTTGTTCCAAAAACGTGTAATAGAAAGAAAGTCTAGTGTTTTTCAGGGGATACCGATCCTTTCCAGCAATAATTCAACACGCATTCACCTTGAATTGATGCATGAAACCTACCAGCTGAATCGGATCGCAAGATGCTACCTGTTGTGAGTATCGATCAAACCACTTCCGCACATCAATGTGCATCAGCTGTTTACTTTCATGCATCAATTCAAGGTTGAAATGAGTGGAATTATCGATAGGAATGATCAGATTCTTATAAAAAGCATATAATAAAAAGAAAATTATCTCACTCATGACTGAGATAAATGGTTAGTTTTGCTCGCGAAGCGATCGCGAAAAATAAACATTTGTCTCGGTCACTCATGAGATAATTTTCGGTATCCACTCAAAAACACTAGATATCTCCTATACATACCAGAAAATAAGTGGTCAGACAAGGACAATGTCCTTTTCCAAAAGGACAATGTCTGACTGAGGTTTAACATCATCAGTCAAAATGTCTGATGCCAAAATTATCAGTGAAGTTCACTGATCAGAACATCATGCAATCTGGAAATCATGTACATAAATAGCAAGCCTAAAATTAATGATTATTGTGATTTCTGGACCTGGCAAATTGGGAAGTGTGATGAAAGTGACTGTACGGCTCATCAGTATTAACAGCATGTGAAGGAATACAATTTGATATAGCCATACATGTATCTAAATTATGTCTGAAGGATAATTCAGTTCCAATTCAGAATAAAACCAATCATACCTCGTTTGTCAGAGCTCATTGAGCTCTGCCAAACAAGGTATGGTTGGATGAATTCTGAGCAGTTTTAAGATGAAGGTACATGTACACCCAAAACACATTATTTCGAATACTCAAACTCCATTTTGTAATATGCCAGATATCATTCTTAAATGACAGACATGATTCATTTGGTGTCTGACATTTTGTCTGGAAGCACAATGCAAATTATTTTCAGGCTTGCCTCAAAATATTTTGTTTGAATGGAGAGCACTTTCTGAGTTACATCAGCCATTTTTTTGTTACTTATTTATTGCTTGCTTAGGTTTGGAACTTCATGACCTTCCTGAAATAAAATGAGCATTTATACATCCTTTTTTTCCCTATTATGGTATCTTCTGTTCACTGTCGCAAGTAGCATTTACATTATATAATCCAGGTTTGTTAGGCCTTGTGGAAATGTACATTGCTTGTTTAGAGTACATCAGTTTTCTGTTCTTACACCTGAAACTAGGGTGGTGTCCACACTGGAAACTGATACAAGTTGTAGAATAACCAGAAGAAATGTTTCCTTGTTTTTCCTTCTCTGATAAAACCAGTTACTAACCTTCATTCTTGGAAAGCTGGCTTGGAGGACTTCCAAAAAACAAGGGATTGGCCCCAATCTCAATGCAGGTTTGTGAACCATTTTTCCCAAATTGCTCCATCTATTGGCAAAAATATAATAGAAACCTCACTCAGATGTCAGATAATCTACTGTTCAACTCTTAATTATAATTAACAATTACAAATCAAACAAACATAAAAATTATGAAGAATTGTGACACAGTAATTGCTTCTAGTTAAGTGTTGTCTGGCTATTTTTGCAGACGACACTTAACTGGAAACAATGGTCCGGTTATTTAACTTTTGCTGCTCACTATTATTCAAAATGTCCTTGGCAGAGCACTTGCCATCCATCCATCATCAGAAGCAAGTTTACTCATCATCAGGCTTCCAAGTCTTCCATTTGTAAAAGAAATTTCCAATTCAGTGCATAGAACTCTAAGAAAAAATGGAAGAAGCAGATGTTACAAAAAAAACTAGAAATCCAACGAAAAAAATTTACTTATGATTAATCCTTTATCCAACAAATCAGCCACACTGCCTGTGTAATTTTCAAATTGAACAGTTGAATTTTTTTTTTTTTAAATTTTAACAAAACCATATAATGTTACCCTTCATTGGAAAGAGTTCATTGTGCTCATTCCAATGAGGGGTCACATGCTATGGTTCGGAAATTTTTAAAACAAAAAAAAAAAAATTAAAAATGAATTTTGATATATTGTTTTCTTGATTCAGTCTTAATTGCGCAATATTTTATTGATGAAATCATGACCAATTGGTGTTATTATACCCAGTGATTTGCCTGCTAGATTGCGCTTGACCGTGCATCTGTGCCTCCGTCCTTATGTCTGTCCATCCGTCTGAAATCAGATGTCTGTTTGCATTATAACTTCGACATTACTGCTCACAGATTTCGATGAAATTTCATGCATATGTTCACTATCATGAGACCATGAAGCAGCGGTAGCCTTTTTGCTATTGGAATATTTTTCTGTGAGTTATGGCCCTTTGAATATACAAAAATAGGCTATTTTTTCTCTGTCTGCGTCGTATCTCAGATTTGGGTCACTGGATCTCAAAGAAATCTGAAATGAAAATTGTTTATGGGAAAGGCTTTCAAATAAGTCACTAATAATATTTTTTACTTTTCTCTTTTTAGACTTATCCCCCCTTTTAACTTTGCAAATTCGCTGTTTGTCTTGCAAAATAGCCAATTTTTTGTCTGTTCACCTCATATTTCAGGTTTGGGTTATCAGATTTCACTGAAATTTGGATTGAATTTTGTTTATGGGAAAGGCTTTCAAATGAGTCATGTCCCTGCAGTAAAACAAAGAAAATACATTAAAATCACCTCACATGTGGCATTATGTCTTTGTTTATAAGGTTTGGGTTATCAGATTTCAATGAAATTTGGAATGAAGATTGTTTATGGGAAAGGCTTATAAGTGAGTCATGTCCATGCAGTAAAACAAAGCAAATGCTTCAAATCACCTCCCCACATGTTGCACTATGTCTTTGTTCTACATCTCTTATGTGGATGGTCCGGTCATCACTTGACTTCTGTAACAGGTGTTTCTGGCCTTCATAATTACCTTGCTGTAAAACAAAGACAATAATTTTGCTGTTGGTCTCTTAAAATAGCCAGTTTTTTGCCTGTTTGCCTCATATCTCTGGTTTGGGGTTCACGGCTCTCAATGAAATTTGGAATGAAGATTGTTTATAGGAATAGCTTTCATGGCATCATGGTTCATTTCTTCTCTTGTCGTTGTTCGGCGGTATGCACCAAGGGGATATGCCTCGGGCATGGCCCCTCCTCTTGCTTGTATTGCAAACTGGGGCCAATACTATGCAACTTTTACAATTGTATTTTCTAGAATTGTGTTTTCTAGTAATGACTTTAATGAGTTAAAATGAACCATTAGCATTTTCAAAGATCTGGCAATTTGCCATTTGACAAATTGCCGTATCTTAAAATGCTAATGAATGATTCATTTTAGTCAGTTATATTAATAAGTATTAAATACAATTCATTCTAGAAAATACAATTGTAAAAGTTTTATAGTATTGGCTCCAGATTGCAATCTTTTCAAAAAAGAGTCAGCTTTTGAGATCACAACACTGAACCTGTGTGTTTAGACTATAGCTGGCCATTCCAATCAACCCTGGGTCACCTAAAAGTAATTTTTTACTTACAATTTTACATAGATGTGTTTTTTAGAAGTGATGAAAAATTCCTTGCTTGTATCATATTTTAACCCATTACCCAATGCGTATGATATCAAAATTTGTTATTTTAATTATTTTTTATTGTCTTTTTTAAACAATTTTTACAGTCTATATCAGCTGACCCCTCCCTGGAATGAACTCTTTTGAGCTTGTTCCAATAAGGGTCACACAGTATGGTGTTGTTGATAATGTTTTGAAAAATATGTTTTTTTTTACTGCTTAATTTGTAAATTATGTGGGTGGATGTGGCTGATTCATTTTGTAAAGGGTTAAGAAGGAAACAGGTAAGTAGACTTGAGAGCTGTGGGAGAATATTAGAAGTGGTCTTGTTATGGTTAGAATTTACAGTACCCACTGAAAGTTTTTTGCAGATTAATCACAGAAAATTGAATGTCCAATTCTTTCTTTATGATAAAAATGAAAATTGTGTTCTTCGACATCATTTCATGGAAAGTTGTCAGAGAACAAGAATGTGTTTTGTGTTATTGTAGTACAGTCATGAATAATATTATCAAAGTGAGCCCTGATCAATCGATTGCTTATATGGCACTTTGTTTGAAAGAAAAATGAACTGAACTGCTTCTAATGGTCATGGTGAATTGAGTCTTAACTGGTGGTTTGGTGCTGGTAGCCAGAATTCAGGGCCCACTAGGAAAGTTTGTGTACTACAATTGAAAGACTTCATATTCTGTGTGTGTCTACTCCTTCATATTCATTCATATTCAGTGAAAAGCAAAAAAAAAAATATTCACTTTTGGCTTGTTGAAAATAATTTTGTATTCCTCTGACAATTTTTCCTCAATTTTATGAGGGAGGGAGGGAGGCTTTTTATCAGCTCACCTGAGCAAAGCTCAAGGGGTGCTTTAGTGATCACTTTCCATCCACCATCCATCTGTCAATCTGGTATTAACCTTTATCGACTTCTCAAAAACTACTGGACAAAAATTATCATATGTCAGTTCAAATGTTCAAATAGAATTGCCAGTCCACAGGGATTGCCAGAAGGGGCACAACTCTGTTAGGACCCAGAAAATGCATTTAAAAACTAAAAAGCTCATCTCCAGAAGTGTTGGAATTTTTTCAAATGGAGTTTGTGACCTGTTATTTTGGTGGCTACTTTGGCTTCTTTTTTTAGGTGTTTTTGGGTGCTAATTCAGGTAACAATATTTAATTTTTGTCTCAGGAATAAATTCTGAGCGTTTTCTATACCGCAATATTGATGTGATTATTCAAAGAAATTAGAACAATTCTATTCAAGACTCATGGCCATCCTTTTAGAATTGTTATCTGCCTTGCAGTTGTTATTGTTTTGAGGATGCTTGTTTATACCAAATTTTATTTCTAATTATACTTACCAAAATAACACAAAAATAGTGCCCCTCCCGGCAATATAAACTGTAATTTATATGTGCTTACCTTCCCGCTCTCATGTATACATGCATCACTGTCTTTTGAAAATTCAGAAATTGACTTTGAGCATGACTGTTAGGAATTGGACAATAGGTGACTGTTCTTTGTAGGATACTAGTCATCAGGTTTTTGTGTATCTGCACATATTGGCACCCAGTGAAATTGGTTTGGCTTAATTTTGTCTTTTCACTACTTTAAGTCTCTTAAAAAGTTTTTATTAGGATTCTCCAAAATTTGCACTCTTTTTTATTCAAGAGAAAGGAAGAGGAATGTGTTACTCTCATAAGTGTAATAAGAAACAAAATTTGGTATAAAATTTTAATTTTCATGTGATTTAAAAGAAATAAAATGCCTCCAAATGCATTATTTCTAAAGGATATTAGTTCTGTGAGGACATGAAGCCTGACTTTGAAACCTTTCCCTCTGTGCAAACATGATTTCAGTTTAGTTTATAAGAGTGTAATTACACCCCTGTATATGTTTTGAATATGGGGGTGTGGCCTCGTGGGTATCCAGGAAAGTGAAGCAGTGCTTGTTTACAGTGGACAGGGGTAAATAAGCTGTGTTTTACTGGTAAAATAGGACCTAGTCACTAATGCTTGGGGTGGAGGACCTCTAAAATTTGTTTTATTATATCTTGTTTCATGGAGCTCTGTCAAACAAGAAGAAAGAGATTAAACGCCTATTTGGATTGTCTGAGCCCATATAGGTCTACAAATATTTTGCAATTCATTGTTAGTCAGCAATGCTTCAATAAATTATAAGATATTTTATTCAATTAACAGGAGTTTACTCTGTAACCTATATTCAGTTAACTGGTAGAGTGCTGGAATCCCATATTTGGGCTTTATTCTGAAGTGCAGGTAACACAACTTGAAGGCTCATATTCAGTGGATGTGCTTTGTATTATCTTTGATATTATTCCGTCCGTTAGGGTTCTCCTTGTTTCAATTTATGGGAGAGTGCCCAGAGGCAGAGGTACTCTCCTATAAATTGTAACAAGGTGAAGACAAGATTTGATGGCCAAAAATAATTCAGCACTCTACAGTTAACAGGTCAGATTTGTACAGAAGGTACGGTAAGTGATTTGGTGTTTGGCAGTGATATATATTTTACAGGGTTATTCAATTAAGAGATATCCAGTTAACCCTTTCAACACTGGCACTCTGGAAGGTATCATTTCAGTCCATAATGTCTGATGCCAAAATGGGCGAAACCATCCTGGCATGTTGGAAGGTTCAGTAATAATTTAATTCAATAGCTCTGCCGAGCTGTCAGATTAAATTATTGTCGAGCCACACTTCAGATTTTTTGCTCTTTTTATCATCTGCTCATCCACTACCATACCAATTTTTTCTTCATGCAAAAATTTATGTTAACCGGGTTGAAAGTGTTAAGTGGGCTCCACTTTACCAATTAAGACTCATATATTTAATAACTTGAAAAATATCAAGTAAGAATTTCACATCAACAACATTCTTGTGTTGCAGATGCTACCAAATGTGGGGTATTATTCAAATACCATTGAAAATAAAAGAACTGAATCAGCTGGTAAGTTTTCTTGTTCATTGTTTATAAGCCTAACTAAAAAAAGAAATTAAATTCTAGGATTGAAAACTATTTTTCATTTAACTTTTAACTTTGTGCTACTCAACCATCCAAAACTCCTACAGGCATCTGCCTATATGCTATATACCTGAATAATAATCTGGAACCCTTAGCCTGTCTGAACTTGATTCTGTTGTTCACTCCCAACAAGTATTCCAAAGAATACCATCAGTGCATAAATTGGAGTCTATTGACTGTAATCTAGACAAGATTATTGATACTTTGCAATGCATTACTGAGCAGTTCTTGTGAGCATTGTTTCCTTATTTGTCCTTAGAGTTATAGTCTTTACTTTGGCAATATTTCATGATTTTGAGGTCTTGAGTTGATTCTCATGTTGTGGTCATGATTAGCCATTGTGCAAAAATATGTGACCTTAAACACCAATAAATAATACTAAATAATAATCCATCTATCTGTCCACCCATCCATCCATTTGTCTATGTATACGTCCGTCTGCAGCAATATCTCAGTAGTGAGTGGATGGATTTCAATGAAATTTGAAATGAGGGATCCTTGTGACAAGCAGCTCCTGCACATGTTATAAAAAAGTTGCCCGCAAATTTTTTTCATGAGAGTTTTGATCCTTCCATTTCAAAGACCTGTGCCAAATGATTTCCCATAGCAGGGACCTCAATTTTACAAATCTGCTTGTTAGCTAAGACGACTGTCAGGGAGCATCTATCAGTTTTAATGATTTTCTTGTTTTCATTTTAACTTCCAAAACATAGTTTTGCCCCCTTATTATACCCCCCGCAAACAAAGTTGGGGGGGGGGGGGGGGGGGGGGGGGGGTATATCGGAATCACCCTGTCCATCCGTCTGTCCATCCTTGTAAGCACAACTCCTCCTAAACCGTTTGAAGAATTTTCATGAAACTTTACACAATGGAAGAATTCCATATGAAGATGTGCATGAAGCAATATAATTCTGTTCTTACATTTCCAAGGGGAGATAATCTAACTTATACCGTCTGTCCATCATTGTAAGCACAACTCCTCCTAAACCATTTGAAGAATTTTCATGAAACTTTACACAATGGAAGAACTCCATATGAAGATGTGCATGAAGCAATATAATTCCGTTCTGACATTTCCAAGGGGAGATAATCTAACTTATACATTTCAGGCATGGGGGGAATCACTTTGTGAGTTTGCTCACAGTACCTCTAGTTGGAACAAACTTCTTTATGTTTTTAGCTCACCGAAGGGAGCTTAACTTATCATTTGCCGTCTGTCATCGTCCGTCGTGAACTTTACATAATCGACTACTCCTCACAAACTACTGGATCAAATTGAACCAAATTTGGTGCGCATGTTCCCCATCATATGTCAATACAAACTTGTACAAATAAACTTGCCGCACCCACAGCGGGCACCACTAGGGGCATAACTCGATAGCACCCATGAATTTCTTTCCAAAATTCAAAAAAATCTTCTTCAGATCCACCAGGCAGAATTCTTTCCTATTTGGTATACATCATCTTTAGGGGGGTCAGATTCAAGTTTGGTGGTTTCTGATGTTCAGGGCTGTAACTTTATAATTTTTATGTAAAATTATTCATGTTCCCCAATTTTGGGATATGCTTCTGAATGTCATCATTATAATATGACTGCACTGTTGTTAGTATTACTTCCCTTCCCTCTCCTGAACCCTCCTGTTATACTCCCGAGCTTGAAGAATTTTTTATTAAATTCTTGGGAGTTTAACTTGTAAAACGGAATAGGTATTCTGTTTATCCCCTATGCTTACGTCCTGTCCATTACTGTTCAGGACATTTTGTATTCTTGCATCTTCTACCAGATGCATTGTTTTTTCTTCATATGAAGATCCAGCTTTGCATCAGGTGGTTGTTGAGATCGGTTACTGACTCTGGGCCTTTGTTGTGCCTGTTGTTGATTAGTTTCCAGTTTTTACTCTTGATGTCTGTTCAATAACGTTTTGGATTCGTATTAACCCTTAACCCGCTGAGTATTTTATAGATATTTTTCATCAAATCTAGTCATGGCTGCTTTAAAGCAGCCATGGCTAGATTTAATGAAAAATAAATCTAAATGTAACACAAGAAATCATTGGTGAAAAAATCCATTCCATTTACAGGGAGACAATATGATTACATATGCACAAATTATACTTATTTCAGAGACAAGAAAAACTATGTTCTGGGCAGGAATACCCGCCAGCAGCATGAAAAGAGTTAATTCAGTGTTTAGTTAAAACTTTTATTGTTTTTCTATTAGGATACATAGTAGATCTTATTCTGGTAGTTTAGCTTTAATTAGTTAGTGCTTGTCCATACTTAGGCTCTATTGCGATGCCCTTGAGCTCATGAGGTTCCCTTGGGGCACTTAGGCTTCATTCAAAATTTTTCAAATTTTTTTTAGCTCAACTTTGGCGAAGCCAAATTTGAGCTTATGCCATGGCCAGTCATCCGTCTGTCTCGGGCTAGAGGCCGCATTTATGAACCGGTCTTCACGAAACTTCTTGGGTACCTTTGTTATGACTGTGGGACGAGAACGAGTGTTTTTGGGTCCGATCCGAAATTCAAGTTGGCCACTGGCAGCCATTTTATACAAAATTAGGTGCAATCAGTTTTTTGCGCAGAACTTCCATATGAAAGCGCTGATTTGAATAATTTTTTGTATGAATGTTTAGTACCATGGGATACATCACATATAATACGGGTTTTTTTCTCGTGCGTAAATTATGCAAATTAGACTAACTTTGATGTTTTTTGGTGTTACTTTCAGCACTCTTAGTGCAAATGCCAATACGGCTCGGGCTAGAGGCCATTTTTATGAACCGATCTTTATGAAACTTCTTGGGTACCTTTGGTATCACCGTGGGACGAGAACGAGTGTTTTGGGGTCCGGTCCGAAATTCAAGATGGCCGCTGGCAGCCATTTTGTACAAAATTAGGTGCAATCAGATTTTTGCACAGAACTTCCATATGAAAGCGCTGATTTGAATAATTTTTTTGTGTGAATGTTTAGTACCATGGGATACAACACATATAATACAGGTTTTTTTCTCGTGCAGAAATTATGCAAATTAGATGAACTTTGATTTTTTCAGTGCTACTTACACACAGTAAGTACACATGTCAATATGGCTCGGGCCAGAGTCTGTATTTATGAACCGATCCTCACGAAACGTCTTGGGTACCTTTGCTATCACCTTGGGACGAGAACGAGTGTTTCTGGGTGTAGTATAAAATTCAAGATGGCTGCCAGTGGCCATTTTGTACCGAAATTAGGTCTAATCAGTTTTTTGTACACAACTTCTATATGGCTCAGGCTAGAGGCCGTATTTATGAACCGATCTTTACGAAACCTCTTGGGTACCTTGTTATCACCATGGGATGAGAACGAGTGTTTTTGGGTGTGGTCCAAAATTCAAGATGGCCACCAGCAGCCATTTTGTACCAATATTAGTGCACTCAGTCTTTTGTACAGAACTTCTGTATAAAAGTTCTGATTTGAATAAATTTTTGTATGAATGTTTAGTAACATGGAATACATCACATATTGTAAGGGGGTTTTTTTCGTGCAGAAATTATGCAAATTAGATGAACTTTGATTTATTCAGTGCTACTTATACACTGTAAGTGCACATGTCAATACGGCTCGGGCTAGAGGCTGTATTTATGAACCGATCTTCACAAAACTTCTTGGATACCTTTGTTATCACCTTGGGACGAGAAAGAGTGTTTCTGGGTGTGGTCCAAAATTCAAGATGGGTGCCAGTGGCCATTTTGTACCGAAATTAGATCCAATCAGTTTTTAGCTTCACTTGACATAGTCAAGATAAGCTATTGTCATCACACGTGCGGAAGTCTGTTAGTCTGTGAGTCTGTTAGTCTGTGAGTCTGTGACGTCTGTTCACATTTTCCTTTAGCACGGGCTACACTCCGCAGTTCTTGTCTGATCATCACGAAATTTCATATGCAGGTTTGAGATCATGTCTAGATGAGAACGTCCCCTTTTGGTTGCGATCGGGCAACTGGTATGGCTGCCCGAGCCCAAAACCCGAAAACCATTAGCACAGTCTACAGGTCGTATTTATGAAGGGATTTCTTTGTAACTTGGTAGGATGCCCCTGTATAATGCCTAGATGAGAACGTCCCCTTTTGGGCATGATCTATCAACCGTGATGGCTGCCCAAGCCCGAAACCCCAAAACTTTTAGCACAGTCTGCAGGTCATGTTTAATGTAGAGGGATTTCATTGTAACTTGGTAGGATGACTCCTTATGATGTCTAGATGAGAATTTCCCCATTTGGGCATGATCTGCCAACCGTGATGACTGCCCGAGCCCAAAACCCGAAAACCTTTAGCACAGTCTACAGGTCATATTTATTGAGGAATTTCATTGTAACTTGGTGGGTTGACTTCATACAATATCTAGATGAGAAAGTCCCCTTTTGGACGAGATTGGGCAACTGTGACGGCTTCAGGGGCCCGAAGCCCGAAAACCTTTAGCACAGTCTAGAGGTCATATTTATGAAGGGATTGCATTGTAACTTGGTAGGATGACTCCAAATAATGTCTAGATGAGAACGTCCCATTTTGATCGCGATCATTCAGCCTCGATGGGTGCCCGAGCCCAAAAATCTTAAGCATAGGTAAAAGGTCATATTTATGGAAGGATTTCATTGTAACCTGTTAGGTTGACTCCATATAATGCCTAGATGATGACATCCCCTTTTTGGTCGTGATTGGTCAACTGTGATGGCTACAGGTTCCCGAAGCCCGAAAACCTTGAGCACAGTCTACAGGTCAATGAAGGGATTTCATTGTAACTTCGCAGGATCACTCCAGATGATGCCCAGATGAGATTGTCCCCTTTGGTTGCAATCATTCAACCATGATGGCTGGCTGCCCAAGCCTGAAGCCCGAAAACCTTTAGCACAGTCTACAGGTCATATTTATGAAGGGAGTTCATTGTAACTTGGTAGGTTAACTTCATATAATGTCTAGATGAGAACGTCCCCTTTTGGACATGATTGGGCAACTGTGATGGCTAAAGGTGCCCGAAGCCCGAAAACCTTTAGCACAGTCTACAGGTCATATTTATGAAAGGATTTCATTGTAACTTGGTAGGATGACTCCAAATAATGTCTAGATGAGAACGTCCCATTTTGGTCATGATCATTCAGCCTTGATGGGTGCCCGAGCCCAAAAACCTTTAGCATAGGCAAAAAGTTATATTTATAGAAGGATTTCATTGTAACCTATTAGGTTGACTCCATATAATGCCTAGATGATGACATCCCCTTTTGGTCGTGATTGGTCGGCTGTGATGGCTACAGGTGCCCGAAGCCCGAAAACCTTGAGCACAGTCTACAGGTCATATTTATGAAGGGATTTCATTGTAACTTCTTAGGATCACTCCAGATGATGCCCAGATGAGATTGTCCCCTTTGGTTGCGATCATTCAACCATGATGGCTGCCCGAGCCCGAAGCCTGAAAACCTTTAGCACAGTCTACAGGTCATATTTATGAAGGGATTTCATTGTAACTTGGTAGGTTGACTTCATATAATGTCTAGATGAGAACATCCCCTTTTGGACGCGATTGGGCAACTGTGACGGCTTCAGGGGCCCAAAGCCCGAAAACCTTTAGCACAGTCTACAGATCATATTTATGAAGGGATTTCATTGTAACTTGGTAGGATGACTCCAAATAATGTCTAGATGAGAACATCCCATTTTGGTCGTGATCATTCAGCCTTGATGGGTGCCCGAGCCCAAAAACCTTTAGCCTGTCTGTAGGTCGTATTTATGGAAGGATTTCATTGTAACTTGTTAGGTTGACTCCATATAATGCCTAGATGATGACATCCCCTTTTGGTTGTGGTTGGTCAACTGTGATGGCTACAGGTGCCTGAAGCCCGAAAATCTTGAGCACAGTCTACAGGTCATATTTATGAAGGGATTTCATTGTAACTTCATAGGATCACTCCAGATGATGTCCAGATGAGAATTTCCCCTTTTGGTTGCGATCATTCAACCATGATGGCTGCCCAAGCCTAAAGCCCGAAAACCTTTAGCACAGTCTTCAGATCATATTTATGAAGGGATTTCATTGTAAGTTTGTAGGATCACTCCAGATGATGCCCAGATGAGAATGTCCCCTTTTGGTTCCGATCATTCAACCATGATGGCTGCCAGAGCCCAAAGCCCAAAAACCTTTAGCACAGTCTACAGGTCTTATTTATTAAGGGATTTCATTTTAACCTGGTAGGTTTACTTCATATAATGTCTAGATGAGAACTTCCCCTTTGGACGCAATTGGGAAACTGACGGCTACAGAAGCCTGAAGCCCGAAAACCTTTAGCACAGTCTACAGGCCATATTTATGAAGGGATTTTAATGTAACTGGATAGGATGACTCGTTTTGGAATAATTTCACTGTAACTTGGTAACTTTTGTTGATATACGATAACTGTGAGGGCCACATACATTAACTGTGAGGTCATATTAACCCACCCCTCAGCTCTTTAGTACAGTGTACACCTCATATTATTTTTATCATAAACATAGCATACAGGGAACAGAAATGGACATATTCCCAATTATCACAGTTCTTGTCTTATTTCATAATCCTTTCATAAACATTGTACATTATCCTTCTCATCAAACACAACACACAAGCTACTGACACTTTCATTTGTCACAACTTCTATACAGCTCGTATTTATGAACTGATCTTCACGAAACTTCTTGGGTCCCTTTGTTTTCACCTTGGGACAGGAACGAGTGTGTTTTGGGGTGGCATTGTTACCACTGTGCTATGAGAACAAATATTTTGGGGTTCAGTCAGACCCACTCTGGGACTCAAAGATTTCTTTTCTAGTTTGGCATCTGACTGTCACCCATCTTTACAATACTTTACCTATACATTTGTTACAGGCTACAGTCAGTATTTATGTACAGACCATTACAATACTTAAAATGTACCTTTGTTATCAGGTCATTACCTAGACGTTTGTCATTGCTGTGTCACATACTATACATGTACATGTCTTAACAAGTTGAGCTACAGTGTCATTGACACTTTCATTTTTGTTTTAATTTTATTCGTAAATTTTTGTTTTGTTTATGTTATGTTATCCTTGCGATGTTTATTATTAGCTCAACTTTGGCGAAGCCAAATTTGAGCTTTTGTCATGGCCCGTCGTCTGTCTGTCCGTCCACAATTGGATACGGCTCGGGCTAGAGGCCGTATTTATGAACCGATCTTTACGAAACTTCTTGGGTACCTTTGTTATGACTGTGGGACGAGAACGAGTGTTTTTGGGTTCGATCCGAAATTCAAGATGGCTGCCAGCCTCCATTTTGTACTGACGATGCAGAAATCTGTTTTTTGTACAGAACTTCCATATGAAAGCGCTGATTTGAATAATTTTTTGTATGAATGTTTAGTACCATGGGATACATTACATATCATACGGGTTTTTTCTCGTATGTAAATTATGCAAATTAGACTAACTTTGATGTATTTAGTTTTATTTTCAGCACTGTAAGTGCAAATGCCAATACGGCTCGGGCTAGAGGTCATATTTATGAACCGATCTTTACGAAACTTCTTGGGTACCTTTGGTATCACCTTGGGACAGGAAAGAGTGTGTTTTGGGGTGCCTTTGTTATCACTGTGCTATGAGAACAAATATTTTGGGGTTCAGTCAGACCCACTCTGGGACTCAAAGATTTCTTTTCTAGTTTAGCATCTGACTTTCACCCACCTTTACAATATTTTACCTATACATTTGTTACAGGCTATGGTCAGTATTTATGTACAGACCGTTACAATACTTTATATGTACCTTTGTTATCAGGTCATTACCTAGATGTTTGTCATTGCTGTATCACATACTATACATGTACATATGTCTTGACAAGTTGAGCTACAGTGTCATTGACACTTTCATTGGGAGGGCAGCGGACTTATGTTTTTGGCTTCATTATTATTGTTGCCATTATAATAATTGGTACTTAGTGTAAGTCCAGGAAACTTCGTAATTAAAGGCTTGTTGTTTGCCTGCCGATAGTCGTGGCACTCATTCAGTGCTTGTACCATGGGATGCGGACGTTGGAAACGTGTGTCAACCTGTGTTGTAGGTGGTGAAGTCCTGAACGGAGCTTTCACCGCTGGCTAATACTAGTCTTTCAGTCTCTTTTTCAGAGGAACAAGAACATGGTGATGGTACTTTGACACCTGTCCGTTACGTGCTGCTGACGTCGCACTCGGATGAACCCCGCTCTGATGAGTAAATAGAGCTAGCTGCCAAGGTGCTCATGATATTTGCACAGGATTAAAGCCGAGTAGCTTAATTCTCTGCATGCAGCTAGCTCAACTGGTGCAGTGGTGGTCCCTATTTAGGGAGCCGATATGCTGGGTTGGTCCGTTGTGGTCGAGTAGTATAACATGAGTAGAGCAGATTCTGCCGTCAACGGTCTCCAGTAGTGAACTGTCACATGGTGCTTGGTTGATCCAGTCATCTGTACATTCGGATGGTGTTGACCATGTTTCAGATGGAACATTTAGATGGTGAGAGGGCTACGGAGGTTGACTCTCCATCCCTCATGGAACGGCACATTAAGACTATGAATTTTTATTCATAAGCTCTTCGAATCTTGTTCCATCTGAACAAAAGTCTGCGTTTGCTAGGCAAAAAACAGCTTAAGGTACTGCGCAAAGGAAAGACGAAGATCTTTCCTTCCTGGATCTTTCGGCTCAGGTGTTGAAGGCTTTTGGTCCAATTAAGAATGCCTCCCTTGGCTTAGCAATAGTACAATAAAGGCAATGATCTATTACTTACGAATAGAACATTGATAGCTCATAGACAGGCTGAGACAGCTGTCTTGTTGGGAATAGAGCTGTTAGAAGGAATAAGTACGTCTTTTCCTTCTCGGTGTTGTATTCCTAGGCGTCGGGGGCATTTAGTGCTCTTGTGGGCGCCATAGTAGCGTTATGTACAGTTAGAGCGGTCTTTTCTTATACATTAGCGGCTAATGTTGTAAGTCTCCGTTTAGTGAACTGTCTCAGGCCACAGGGTAAGACACAGATATCTGTCTTCACCGTTATATGATCTATATATCATTAGCGACTAACGTCATAGTAGCCTTATATAATATTACAGCGGTCTTTTTCTTATACATTGCGGCTAATGTTGTAAGTCTCCGTTTAGTGAGCTTTCCAAGACTGCAGGTGAAACAGATATTTGTCTTCATGGAGATGAAGACTAATAAACTGTATTAGCTAAGCTGAGACTACTGTCTCTTTGGAATTACATTCATTAGAGCAGTAATTATTCCTTACTTTGAGTGACTAGTGTTGCAAGTCTCCGTTTAGTGAGCTTTCAAAGTTGCAGTTTCACCGAGATATCTGTCTTCACGGGATGAAGACTTATTAACTGTGCTAGGGAATATGAGACTGTGGTCTCTTTGGAATTGGGGCCGTTAAAGGAAAAGAGTATGTTGTTTCCTTCTCGGTGTTGTATTCTTAGGCATCTGGGGCTTTTAATCCTTTTGTTGACACCTTATAAGAATCAAGTGCGGCCCTTTTGCCCTTAACTTGAACGACTAACGTTGTAAGTGTCCGTCAAGTGAGCTTTTTCTAAAGTCGCAAAAATTACACCGAGATATCTGTCTTCACAGAGATGAAGTCTTCTAAGCTTCATTAACTAGGCTGAGACCGCTGTCTTTTGGGAATAGAACTTCTAAAGGAAAGAGTGCTTTTTTCCTTCTCGGTGCACAGGTACTCAGCACAAGCTGGGAAATCGAAAGAAAAATGATATTTGATACCATGTTTTAATCGATGCTGCCGCTGTAATGGTATTTAAATATTAACAAGGTACACAACTCGCTTTTCAAAAACGATAGCACTCGTGTTCGTTATACCCCCCTCAAATTTGATTCACACAACATATCCAACAATACCCAGTATCAATGGAAAGGGGAATGAATAAGCTTTACAGTGGTGTATTACATGACCGTTGGGTGTTCTTCGGTTGTTCTTGATAACTGGGAGAAGTCGCAGAAAAGGCTGAAAAACATTTAGTCGGACAAGATAGTGCACACTGGAAAGTGGTTTACGAGCGACAATTATCCGATTTATTATAAATAATTCGAGGTCCCATTGTCTATTGAGGGCAGATTCAAATATTAACCGTATATCTTTATCAATTACTAATCTCTGATCCACATTTATTCATTTCTGGAGTTCACATGACCTTGTTCAAAACACTCTACCTCAATTACTTATCTATAATTAAATGGGAGTGCTGTGGCACAGTTGTCTTCAACAAATGTGACTTGGACTCCATCTTTGCTTGTGCCTGCTTAGTATCTTGAAAAACCTGGTAGCTGTTCATTGCTGCCCCTGGTTCTCTGGGTGCTTGAGCTACACCACCCCTCCCAGCAAGCAGTTTACCCCCTGCACCCTACCCCCCCCCCCCCCCCCCAATGTTAAAAATAAATACTGTCAATGGGGTACATTGTGTTATCTGGATTGCAACCTGTAAACTTATTGCCATCATCATAAGAATTAGACAACACAAGAAAAATTTCACCCATATCGACTCGTGCAATAACTGAAATGCTTTGAAAAATTTGTAACCAAATTGTCAGCCAATAGACATTGGTTGGAACTTTGGTTACAAATTTTTCAAAGAATTTGAGTTGTTTTATGAGAAGACATGGGTGATTTGATAGTAACCCTCCTGCTATGTTCTAGTTGTATTCTGAACTGGAATGTCCTGGGAGGAGGGATGGTGGAGGTAGATTAAACTATACATTTTAACTGTTTATCCTGACATTCCCTTTGGGAACCTTGGGAAGTGAAGCAGTACTTGTTTACTGTGGCTAGAAATGGCTTTATATATATGTTGTGGTCACGATTAGCCATTGTGCAAAAATATGTGACCTTAAACACAATAAATAAATATAAGTATTATCCTGAAATAAGTTGAAAATGGAAATACCACATTTTTCCTCAAAATGAATAAAACAGACCCAGGCAGCTCGTCACAGACTTAATTGTTTAATTGTTCATAATGAGTTGTAATGTGACAGGAGTACTTGCTGTAAATGGCATTTTGTCAAACGAGATGTTGAATACCAACCTATTCCAGATCTTAAAATGTTCACCTGTCACAGGCTGGTGGATGTTAGTGACAAGCAGAATAAATATTACAAGTGACTTTTATCAGCAAAGTTTTGATGTTGATGATGTTTAATATAATTGCAGGCAAGTAAAAATGGTACAGATGACCACTTCGTTCTCTGATCATTTGCATCATAAGAAATAAGGCGACCTGTTTTAGGTTTGCATGCTTAATGGATCACAGAAAAATAACAAGAACTTAGACATGATTTGCCCTTTGGATTTCAAAATTGTGCCTCCACAATATTATGTTACAGGTTAACCCTTTACCTAATGAATTACATACATCACCCACATAATTTACATTTTGAACAGTCCAAACAAAATTATTTTCAAAAAAACTTTCTATTCTAATTAATTTGCAGCTGGTCACGAGTCAATGAAAGAGTTTCAGGAGAACCTTTGTACCTAGTTCGCTTTGAGCAGTCTTGAGCTGCTCATTCTTTAACTCAATTTCATGAACACATGATTAATTATGAGACAATGTTGTAATGTTATCAAAGAATTCTCTTTGCCAGGAAGTGTGCTATATTAATAATTGTTTTGTTGCAATTTATTGGAGAGTTTCTGGTAGAGTGCTAGTTATATTTTGTCCTGAAAATGTATTTATTGCGTATTGTTTTGTTTCAGTTTTATGGAGAGTGCTTGTACAAACTCTTCCAATTTACGATCTAAAGGTTGATTCCATCCAACAGAATATAAAGTACAGACAAAATTATGAAGTCTTGGCCACAGTTTCAATACTTATCAAAAGAGCCTTAATCAGGCTTTAAAATTCAGTAAGGTTTGCGCAATTTGAAATGTAATTTTAGCATGTGAATCGAGGGTCATTTCTGAAAATCAAGCTGCAAATCATGATTACGATTGTTGCCAGATATTTCAAGGCCTGCTGATTGTAGCTTCTTGCTGCATTCAGACAGTTAACAATGCATCACCTGACAGCCACTCAACAGACCATAGTCACTATTAGAGCTCGGCAGTATTGAAATTTCAGCTTCGGTATCGGTATCGGTTTTTGGGGGAGTGATACCTCGGTTTCGGTATCGGTATTGACTGCATTTTTAAATCAGACTGACTGTCCCCGAGCAGTACAAATCAGGCCTGTGATTTAATGTAAAAAAAATTCAAATTCAAAGCACTTGTAAGCTTGACAGACTGCTGACCAGGCTGACTGATCTGCCTCGCGAGAATTCATTGAGGGCTGATTATGGTTATCACCCTGATGAAAATGCAAGCCCTGCATGGGTCATTGGGTATAAACATTATTAATCGGCTGAACTTGAAATTATTTCTTGGTTGCAGTCACAATTAGCCATTCCAGCAGAAAACCCCAACACATAAAATCAAGAATCAATCTCTCGCAAATGGTGGGTTTTAGTTTTGGGAACGTCACTGGCCAGTATTCAGGTGGGCGTTACGTAATGTAATCTTGTGTGGAGATAATATTCAGACAATGAATTATTCCAAGTTGACAATAATAAGTTCACATCGAATTTAAACTCAGGCTCGACACATTAATTGCACCCCCCCCCCCCCACACACGTTCTCCGGTCACCCTCCCCCCCTGCCCCGGGCCTCCACACATGCACGCACACACATGCAGTCAGTCACACACAAATACTCTCTCCCTCTCATTTCTGCAAGCACATGCTTTTTCAGAAACACATGTGCTCCGTGTTGACATATTTCCCAATCGAATATTTTCGTTAACTATCGACGAGTGGCATAAATTTATTCATGAATCGGATTCTGTTGTAATTCCCGTAATGAAGGCATGTGATCAATAAACCACAAGCGACTGGAAATTACAATCGAAGGCTTCCGGAAACCAATACGAGTGTGACGTCAATCACGTCATTCATAAATTATCATCAGCTTATTCAGGTTTCCTCCGCCATTTGCGCAACAGGCGAAAAGCGTTAGTAATTTTCAGGATTGATTAAAGTAAAAGCACGGTGGGGGGAGGGGGGGGGGGGGGGGAGGCATGTACATCAACTTGAAATAAAGAATTTAACTTAATTTAGTACTGTTATGTGTCATAGAAATGGATGGATGTTTGGTTTAAAATAAAGAGGGATACAGCAGTACTCGGAATGCACTGCAGATTTAGCACTGAAATCCTCTCTCGGTCACATTCTAACATCACACTAAGTTCACAGGCAAGTCAAAAATCAGACTCAATTTCAAAGCTCAATAATCAAAACACAATGGTTGAATGGTATCCATGCCATGCCCCGATGCCCACAGCCCCAGACTTAATATTGAAAAGTGAAAACACACCTGTTTGTGTGTCGAAGTGGTCACTGTCTCTGTGTCAGTGGCATCTATTAAAGATTTTATTTCCAAGAATTTTGGTTTATGATTTTTTTGTAAGTGTTCCCGCAAATTACTTGTATTTCCGTGATCAGCCTTTACCACTTTGCTGCAGATAGTACATCTGCAGGAGGTACGGTCCACCCATTTAAAACTTGAACTCCATTTACTTTTAGTTGTGCTTAAAGCGGTTGATAACGACGCTTCCGACATTTTGCAATCCCATCAGTGCACTTTCCAGTCGATTTTCTGATACCGTGTAGCTCGTTTTTTTCGTATTGGGTCGGTTCAGTTTTTCGGTATTCACAGAAAACCAAAACCAAACGGTAATACCGAAATACCGCTCAGCTCTAGTCACTATCAGGGCTCAATTGAAAAGTACTGATGGCCTCTTTAGTAGCTTTATACTATATACATTAGCATTTTGTTTGCTCTGCAATATAAAAAAAAATGTTCTTTTACATTTTTTGGACAGTTAAATTGTAATAAACTGTAACAAAACAATTATTTATGAACAAAATATTGCTCAGAGCGTTCAGTACTGGAAGCCACTATTGTTATATGAATTAGCTTGTTGCTAGCTAAGCAGTAGAAAAATGTTTATATAAAACTGTCAGCTTACAATGTATTGTGATAAAACAAATATTTATAAACAAAATCCTGCTAAACAATTACCACCACCCCCCACCCCCCACTCCTCATTAGGAGAATAGTATCTTTGGAAAAAATAATTGTGTTGCAAAGCACTTTTGAGAAGTAATTATACCCCCACTTTCAAAGAAAATGGGGGTATACTGGATTACATGCGTTCGTCCGTCCATCCGACTGTGCGTCCGTGTGTGAGTCCGTCCGAGAATATTCATAACTATTCATATTTTTTATAATATTTGTTGGTCATAGGTATGTCCACACTAGTTATTTTTTTTTTTTATTACTTTTTAACTCACCTGAGCAAAGCTCAGTGGGAGCTTTACTGATCACATTCTGTCCGGCGTCCAGCGTCGTCCGGCTTTAACTTTACATTGTTGACTTCTCCTTCAAACCACTAGCCCAATTTTATTCAAATGTTGGGTAAATGTTTATTACCTAATGCCAATTCAGATTTGTTCAAATGAGGTTGCCCCTCCTCCTGGGTGGTGCCATGCTCCCAAGGGGCACCAAAATATTTGAAAATCTTCTTCTCGTGAACCAGCACTAGCAGAGACTTGATATATGGTATGCAGCTTCCTTTTAAGGTGTAGAGTCAGATTTGTTCAAGAGAAGTTTGATGGGCTATATTTGACGTCGTTATGGGAGGGGCAAAATGTTTGGCCCCGCTCGAAATTTCTATTTTCTGAACCGAGAGGCTGATTTGAACCAAATTTTATGTGAGGGGCTTATTGGGTCATAAGTACCTAATTTATGCCAAATTTTTTTTTTTCCTGTAGCCCCGTGGGAACCGCAGGAGCTAAAAATAGAAAAAAATTAAAATGCCCATATCTCCAAAACTGCACGGCACTGAGAATTTTTATTTGGTGTGAAGCTTCCTTAGGATCAACAGAAAGGATTGGTCAAAAAAAATTGCCATCGGTTTTATCATACGGTACAGTTTTGGGACTTTGAAAAAGTGCTGAGTCGGCACCTTTTTAACACTGGAGGCAATGGGAAAAAACATTAAAAAATCTTCTTCTCCAGATCCAGCAGGCAGAATCTTTTGATGTTTGGTATGCAACATTGTAGGGTGGATCTGATTCAAGTTTGTTCAAATCGGCCCCCCTGGGTTTATATTTGGGCTCAGTATATGAGCCTGAATTCGAACTTAGTGCATTCCAGGCAAATTTCTTAAAAAATCTTCTCCAGATCCAGCAGGCAGAATCTTTTGATATTTGGTATGCAACATTGTGGGGTGGATCTGATTCAAGTTTGTTCAAATCGGCCACCTGGATTCATATTTGGGCTCACTATAGAAGCTCGAATTCGAACTTAGTGCATTTCAGGCAAATTTCTTTAAAAATCTTCTTTTCCAGATCCAGCAGGCAGAATCTTTTGATAGTTGGTATGCAACATTGTGGAGTGGATCTGATTCAAGTTTGTTCAAATCGGCCCCCTGGATTCATATTTGGGCTCACTATAGAAGCCCGAATTCGAACTTAGTGCATTTCCGGCAAATTTCTTAAAAAATCTTCTTCTCCAGATCCAGCAGGCAGAATCTTTTGATATTTGGTATGCAACATTGTGGGGTGGATCTGATTCAAGTTTGTTCAAATTGGCCCCATGGGTTCATATTTGGGCTCAGTATAGGAGCCCAAATTTGAACTTAGTGCATTTCAGGCAAATCTCTTTGAAAATCTTCTTCTCAAGATCCAGAAGGCAGAATCTTTTGATATTGGGTATGCAGCATGCTTGGGGGTGAGATTCAAGCCAAGTCCCTGGGTTCATATTTGGGCTCACTGTGGTAGCCCGAATTATAACTTAGTTCAAAATGAGGAATTTTCTTTAAAAATCTTCTTCTTCAGATTCAGCAGTCAGAATGTTTTGATATATGGTATGAAGCATCCTTATGGGGGTGAGATTCAAGTTTGTTCAAGCCATGTCCCTAGGTCCATATTTGGGCTCACTGTGGGAGCTTGAATTGTAACTTAGTTCGAAATGAGGAATTTTCTTTAAAAATCTTCTTCTTCAGATCCAGCAGTCGGAATGTTTTGATATGTGGTGTGTAGCATCCTTGGGGGGGGGGGGGGGGGGGGGGGGATTCAAGTTTGTTAAAGCCAAGTCCCTGGGTCCATATTTGGGCTCCCTGTGAGAGCCCGAATTATGACTTAGTCAATATGAGGAATTTTTTTAAAAAAATCTTCTTCAGGTCCAGCAGATGAATGCTTTTGATATTTTTTATGCAGCATCCTTAGGAGGCTAGATTCAAGTTTGTTCAAGCCATGGTTCATATTTGGGCTCACTATGGGAGCCCGAATGACAACTTAGTTCAAAATGAGGAATATTCTTTAAAAAATCTTCTTCAGATTCTTCAGATCCAGCAGATGAATGCTTTTGATATTTTTTATGCAGCACCCTTGGGGGGGGGGGGGGGTAAGATTCAAGTTTATTCAAGCCATGTCCCTAGGTCCATATTTGGGCTCACTGTGGGAGCTTGAATTGTAACTTAGTTCAAAAATGAGGAATATACTTTAAAAATCTTCTTCTTCAGATCCATCAGTCAGAATGTTTTGATATTTGGTGTGCAGCATCCTTAGGTGTGGGGGAGGGGGGGGGGTGAGATGAGATTCAAGTTTGTTAAAGCCAAGTCCCTGGGTTCATATATGGGCTCCCTGGGGGAGCCCGAATTATAACTTAGTTCAATATGAGGAATATTCTTTAAAAATCTTTTTTTTTTTTAGATCCACTGGTCAGAATCTTTGGATATTTGGTATAAGCTTTTCTTAGGAGGAGCAGATGCAACTTGTTGAAATCAATTCTCTGGGTTGATATTTAGTCTACCATGTCAGGTGAGCGACTCAGGCCCCCTGGGGCTCTTGTTTTAGCTCACCTGAGCGAAGCTTTACTGATCACATTCTGTCCGTCGTCATCTGGTGTTAACTTTACATTATCGACTTCTCCAAAACCACTAGCCCAATTTTATTCAAATGTTGGGTAAATGTTTATTACCTAATGCCAATTCAGATTTGTTCAAATGAAGTTGCCCCTCCTCCTGGGTGGTGCCATGCTCCCAAGGGGCCCCAAAATATTTGAAAATCTTCTTCTCATGAACCAGCACTAGCAGAGACTTGATATATGGTATGCCGCTTCCTTTTAAGGTGTAGAGTCAGATTTGTTCAAGAGAAGTTTGATGGGCTATATTTGACGTCGTTATGGGAGGGGCAAAATGTTTGGCCCTGCTCGAAATTTCTATTTTCCGAACCGAGAGGCTGATTTGAACCAAATTTTATGTGAGGGCTTATTGGGTCATAAGTACCTAATTTATGCCGAATTTTTTTTTTTCCCGTAGCCCCGTGGGAACCGCAGGAGCTAAAAATGGAAAAAAATTAAAATGCCCATATCTCCAAAACTGCACGGCACTGAGAATTTTTATTTGGTGTGAAGCTTCCTTAGGATCAACAGAAAGGATTGGTCAAAAAAAATTGCCATCGGTTTTATCATACGGTACAGTTTTGGGACTTTGAAAAAGTGCTGAGTCGGCACTTTTTAACACTGTAGGCAATGGGAAAAAACATTAAAAAATCTTCTTCTCCAGATCCAACAGGCAGAATCTTTTGATGTTTGGTATGCAACATTGTAGGGTGGATCTGATTCAAGTTTGTTCAAATCGGCCCCCCTGGGTTTATATTTGGGCTCAGTATATGAGCCCGAATTCGAACTTAGTGCATTCCAGGCAAATTTCTTAAAAAATCTTCTCCAGATCCAGCAGGCAGAATCTTTTGATATTTGGTATGCAACATTGTGGGGTGGATCTGATTCAAGTTTGTTCAAATCGGCCACCTGGATTCATATTTGGGCTCACTATAGAAGCTCGAATTCGAACTTAGTGCATTTCAGGCAAATTTCTTTAAAAATCTTCTTTTCCAGATCCAGCAGGCAGAATCTTTTGATAGTTGGTATGCAACATTGTGGAGTGGATCTGATTCAAGTTTGTTCAAATCGGCCCCCTGGATTCATATTTGGGCTCACTATAGAAGCCCGAATTCGAACTTAGTGCATTTCAGGCAAATTTCTTAAAAAATCTTCTTCTCCAGATCCAGCAGGCAGAATCTTTTGATATTTGGTATGCAACATTGTGGGGTGGATCTGATTCAAGTTTGTTCAAATTGGCCCCATGGGTTCATATTTGGGCTCAGTATAGGAGCCCAAATTTGAACTTAGTGCATTTCAGGCAAATTTCTTTGAAAATCTTCTTCTCAAGATCCAGAAGGCAGAATCTTTTGATATTGGGTATGCAGCATGCTTGGGGGTGAGATTCAAGCCAAATCCCTGGGTTCATATTTGGGCTCACTGTGGTAGCCCGAATTATAACTTAGTTCAAAATGAGGAATTTTCTTTAAAAATCTTCTTCTTCAGATCCAGCAGTCAGAATGTTTTGATATTTGGTATGAAGCATTCTTATGGGGGTGAGATTCAAGTTTGTTCAAGCCATGTCCCTAGGTCCATATTTGGGCTCACTGTGGGAGCTTGAATTGTAACTTAGTTCAAAATGAGGAATTTTCTTTAAAAATCTTCTTCTTCAGATCCAGCAGTCGGAATGTTTTGATATTTGGTATGAAGCATCCTTATGGGGGTGAGATTCAAGTTTGTTCAAGCCATGTCCCTAGGTCCATATTTGGGCTCACTGTGGGAGCTTGAATTGTAACTTAGTTCGAAATGAGGAATTTTCTTTAAAAATCTTCTTCTTCAGATCCAGCAGTCAGAATGTTTTGATATTTGGTATGAAGCATTCTTATGGGGGTGAGATTCAAGTTTGTTCAAGCCATGTCCCTAGGTCCATATTTGGGCTCACTGTGGGAGCTTGAATTGTAACTTAGTTCAAAATGAGGAATTTTCTTTAAAAATCTTCTTCTTCAGATCCAGCAGTCGGAATGTTTTGATATTTGGTATGAAGCATCCTTATGGGGGTGAGATTCAAGTTTGTTCAAGCCATGTCCCTAGGTCCATATTTGGGCTCACTGTGGGAGCTTGAATTGTAACTTAGTTCGAAATGAGGAATTTTCTTTAAAAATCTTCTTCTTCAGATCCAGCAGTCGGAATGTTTTGATATGTGGTGTGTAGCATCCTTGGGGGGGGGGGGGGGGGGGGGGATTCAAGTTTGTTAAAGCCAAGTCCCTGGGTCCATATTTGGGCTCCCTGTGAGAGCATGAATTATGACTTAGTCAATATGAGGAATTTTTCTTTAAAAAATCTTCTTCTTCAGATTCAGCAGTTGGAATGTTTTGATATTTGGCATGCAGCAACCTTTGGGGGGTGAGATTCAAGTTTGTTCAAGCCAAGTCCCTTGGTTCATATTTGGGCTCACTATGTGAGCCCGAATGACAACTTAGTTCAAAATGAGGAATATTCTTTAAAAAATCTTCTTCAGATCCAACAGATGAATGCTTTTGATATTTTTTATGCAGCACCCTTAGGGGCGGGGGGGGGGGGGGGGGTAAGATTCAAGCATCCTTAGGTGTGGGGGAGGGGGGGGGGGTGAGATGAGATTCAAGTTTGTTAAAGCCAAGTCCCTGGGTTCATATATGGGCTTCCTGGGGGAGCCCGAATTATAACTTAGTTCAATATGAGGAATATTCTTTAAAAATCTTCTTTTTTTTTTAGATCCACTGGTCAGAATCTTTGGATATTTGGTATAAGCTTTTCTTAGGAGGAGCAGATGCAACTTGTTGAAATCAATTCTCTGGGTTGATATTTAGTCTACCATGTCAGGTGAGCGACTCAGGCCCCCTGGGGCTCTTGTTTTAGCTCACCTGAGCGAAGCTTTACTGATCACATTCTGTCCGTTGTCATCCGGTGTTAACTTTACATTATCGACTTCTCCTCCAAAACCACTAGCCCAATTTTATTCAAATGTTGGGTAAATGTTTATTACCTAATGCCAATTCAGATTTGTTCAAATGAAGTTGCCCCTCCTCCTGGGTGGTGCCACACCCCCAAGGGGCACCAAAATCTTTGAAAATCTTCTTCTCATGAACCAGCAGTAGCAGAGACTTGATATTTGGTGTGCAGCTTCCTTTTGAGGTGTAGACTCAGATTTGTTCAAGAGACGTTTGTGGGACTATATTTGGCATCATTATGGGAGGGGCAAGAATATTTGCCCCCTCCCAAAATTTCTATATTTTTATACTGTACCAATGACCCAGACATAGCTGGTGCTAACTCTTAAAATATAGGGCCAAACTTAAATTTTGCACCCCAATCCCCAAAATTTGCATCTAAAACCAAAGAAAACATGTCCTGAAAGGCCCTCCACACTTCACCTCTACTGCGCATGCGCAGTGTCAAGGACGTTCCGAAATTGGCGCCATTAATCATTCTAAGTTTGGCCCTTCATCAGTTAACATCTGACTGATCTTTGTGCTTGTAACTCTCAGTTTAAATGATGCCAGACACATAAATATTAGTGAAATGGTGATTCTAAGGAGGATAGAGAAGGAGGAGAGGAAAAATGTGTGACAGAATATTATCAGGGCTGTAACTTAAAATTTTTTAATGAAATTATGTTAAGTTACCTATTTTCGAGGCAGCGAAATGGTGATTCTAAGGAGGATAGAGAAGGTGGAGAGGAAAAATGTGTGACAGAATATTATCAGGGCTGTAACTTAAAATTTTTTAATGAAATTATGTTAAGTTACCTATTTTCGAGGCAGCAGCCATTTTGTTGTCATTCTGATTATTTAGTTACACTGTTTTTTCAGTGTTTTCCTCTCTCCCTGTCCTTTAAGTCCCCCCTTGCTATTCTCCCATGCTTTTGGCATAGTTTTTGTAATTATTATTACTAAATTTTCTTGGGAGTTTTAGCTGAATAACAGAATGAATTCTGTTCTTTTCCCCATGTTTACGTCTTCACCTTCGGGTGGTTAGGCGTTGTGTTCTGCATCTACCATCTGATGTTCTGCAGTTTCTTCCCTGGAAGTCTCTGTTTTGCATCAGATAGTGTATTTTTGGTAACTGATTCCGGGCCTGGGTGCCTGGAGTCTTATTTTAGTGCTTTTACATTCATTGTTTACATTTACAACAGCCCTCTGTGTGAGGGGGGATTTCTGGAAAATAATATCTTGATGTTATTTTAATCATAACTAGATACATTATTATTGTTCGTAAGTGTTGAATAAATTGTTTAAAATATTTTTAGAATTTTTGTCCACACTTAGGCTTGGGATCCATTGGGCTCAACGTTACTTTTCAGAAACTTGGGCTGTTCTGAAAAAATATTTTTTCAAAATATTTTGATTTCAATTATTTTTTCTATATTAATGGATCATATTTTTATTATGTATTTTGCTTGCCAGGGGTTAGTGCGAGTACCAGGACTTGTTTTCTTTTCACATTGAAAGGATATTGATCAATTGTAATAAGAGGAAGTCTTCCTCTGACTTTTATAATCATTCTATATGTGGTCAGTGTACTCGCATTAACTCCTGTTCTGTATCGTATGATTTCGATGACAATATGGGAAGCGTATGTCACGGTATGTTATTGGGGAATTGGACACTCCGGTCCTTTTCCCGAAGGGTCACTCTACTTTATCAATTTCTATTTCAGACGATCAAGATTAGGGTGATGTATCTGTGATGTCTTCCAACAGTGTGCCTCCGTCGTCACAATTAATGAAGGGCTAGCGGAAAAGTGCTCATGTAAATACGCCAATTGCCTAAGAGGACCCTAGTAGGTTTCGACGGCCTTTGACGTCCGCTAGCTCGCCCGGTGTAGCGTCCATTCACCGAATGGTTCGTCCGTTGTGGTCTAGAAGGAATTTTGGGGTGATGCGAGCACTATAAATCAACCAAATGCACACCCAGTGACGGCGGATCGGAGGGAGAACGGAGGAAGCCTTTTAGTCCGGTTCATAGCTCGTTCTGGTCCATCCGGATGGCGAGCGAGAGAGGCCCCTCTCTCGTACAACAACATCTGGCCCCAGATGTTGTGGTACAAAATGTTTCGCATTCGGAGCATACGTCCGTCGCTCGGGACGCTCCGACATATAGTCAGTCCGGAGTAGACTGTCAATAAGGCTTCCTCATTCTCATGGTAGCGCACACGACCGCTCTTGGCTTCGTGACCACGGATATCCAGTCAGCTTCGCCAGTCAGAGAATCATCGGCGACCAGGTCACACCATCCGGTAGCCAGGGACACGAGGCCTGCAGACTCCGGACGTTCGCATAGGAAATGTGCGGGAGTCAACGTACACGGAGCTTCCGGCGGCAATGCATCGTAAGACCGCTACTGCACAGGCCTCGGGAACAGACGTGCTTTCCTAAATAGCACAGTTTATCGCCAGCACCCCAGCATCAACTGAATCTGTCACATATTTTTTATCCGACGATGCTGGGTCGGGACGCTCCGCGGAAGCGGGTACAGACGTCCGAAAATTTCATCTGGTCCGACGGGATACCGAAAGGGATTTGGAGGATTTCGAGCTTTCCCTTTCGGAACAACATATGCTGTTGTGTATGTCAGATTGCTGCGATGCCGGATAAGAAACTGATAGCGTCGGTGGACTTAGAAATTTTTGGTTCGGTTAAGGGACATCGTCCCTCAGTTCCGACATAGTCCAATAATGTCACACAAACTTTCGAATTATTGATCGACGCTATATATATTATTATTATATGCTTGCTATAACCAAGCATTTCTGGTTTCTTGTTCGCAAAGTTACGGAGATGTCTTTCAAAAGTGTGCCTCTGTCGTCATAGTTAATGAAGAGCTAGCAGCAATAAGTGCTCATGGAATATGTCTATCGCCTACGAAGTGACATTCGCTAGCTCACCCGGTGTAGCGTGCATTCATCGAATGGTTCGGCTGCCGGGTTCGTCCGTTGCGGTCTAGGAAGGAGATTTGGGTGATGCGAGCACTTTAATTACTTTAGTACTCACCCAGTGACAGCAGATTGAGGACAGATCGGAGGAAGCCTGTTAGTCCGGTTCCTGGCTTGTCCAGGTCCATCCGGGCTGTGAGCGAGAGAGGTCCCTCTCGTCCAACAACATAGGGGACCGCATGTTGTGGTTCTGATATTTTACATTCGGAGCATATGTCTGTCGGTCGGGACGCTCCGTTATATTGACAGTCCGAGAGACTGTCCATAATGCTTCCTCATCCTCACAGCAGGGCACCCGACCACACATTGGCTACGTGACCTCGAATATCCGATCAGTTTCGTCATTCAGTGATTCCACGGCGAATAGGTCGCGCCATCCGGTAGCCAAGGGACACGAGGCCTATACACTCCGTTCGCTCGCATATTGGTAGTATGCACGGGGGTAACGATCACAGAGCTTCCAGCAGCAATGCATTGTAGGACCGCTTCTCAGGCCTCAGTGACGGACGTGCTA
Source organism: Pictodentalium vernedei (assembly GCA_031216915.1). Taxonomy (NCBI): domain Eukaryota; kingdom Metazoa; phylum Mollusca; class Scaphopoda; order Dentaliida; family Dentaliidae; genus Pictodentalium; species Pictodentalium vernedei. Next base: position 447,705,374 of record CM062297.1, on the reverse strand, counting down.
TCCGAGTTAGCACAGTTGTTTCGCAGCATCCCAGCAATTGACAGTTTCTTGGTCGAATCAGGAATTATCCGATGGCGCTGGGTCGGTGCGGTCTGCGGTTGCATCAGGTACGGACGACCGAACGCTTTATAGGGTCCGACAGGATGGCGAAAGGGATTCGAAAGATTTCGAGTTTTCCCTTTCGTACTATCGGAAGCTGCCATTCATATCTTCTGGCATTATCTTCCAGTGATTGTTATTTCGGACTACATTGCTGCGATGTTGGATAAGAGACTTATAGCGTCATTGGACTCGGAATTTTTGATCGGTTCGGGGACATTGTCCCTGACTTACCGACGCAGTCCAATAATTTCGTTACAACATGTGTTTTATTTTTCAACGCTATATATGCATACAAGCCTGCTACCAAGCATGATAGTTTAGTTTCTTGTCCGCGTTGCTCATTTCTGCCGTTTTATCATTTATACGAATAGTTTATTTTGGCAGTGCAGGGCATACCGAGAGTTCATATGCGTCTAGACGGTGTGGTTAAAGACTGGAAATATTCTTTTTCGCCGTCTATGTCTTTTCCAACTTCAATGTTGGAAACGACAATGATGTCTAGTAGACTTAACTTAGACGCTTTATCATACGTGAGGCGTTATCATTACGTCTTCAAGAAAAGATTTACGGGATATTATTCTCAATGTAATTTCTTTTGAGGGCAGTAGTTTGTTCACGTATAACTCCGCCCTTCAGTGGCTGATTGGAGTTGGTTAGACGTGACGCAGCCCTAGCTACATCCACGCGCGTGGATAGTAAGGTTAAGAACTCTCTCAGAGTCGCTTCGTTCTCGGAGAAGCTTCTCTTCGACGGCAACTTTTCAGCAATCCATGAATTGCTCGATTTACTATCTATCTAGTGTTACAAGAGATTCAGACTGGGGCAAACATTCGGTGGTTGACTCAGAGAGTGCCACTGCAGTTGCCGGACCCGAGTGTTGCTGTTATGACGGTTGCCAGTCAAACAGATTGGGATATAATACTGATCCCAACGGATTCGAAGTGCCAGGGTCTTTGGGTTCCGCAGTCTCTTAGCAACCAATTATCTTCCGCGGAATAATGTATTTTAGGCTTGCTTTATGTCATTGCATGAACATTATTCAGATACGCATGCCCAAATCCTGTCCGTTAATTCGACAGTAGTGGCATATCTCCGGAACCAGGGAGGCACTCTTTCGTTTCCGTTATTCAATTTAATGGAAAGAATCCGTCTGTTGGTTATAGTACACCAAGTTCTGTTTTGGTCCGTCATATTCCGGGTCGTCTGATTGTTTTACCGGACTCCTGTTCACTTAGGGGTCGCTTGTTGCTGTCAGAATGGACTCTCAACAAACAAGTATTCAATCAGATTTGCTATCTATGGGAGCGCCCAGTGATGATTTATTTACGACACAGCTTGCTAATCAATTGCAGACGTATGTGTTGGCTTGTCCGGATCTCTGAGCTAATGTTGTTAACGCTCTATTGATCTATAGGACGGAATGATAGGATACGCGTATCCTCCGGCGCTGTTGTTTCAGCAGGTATTGATAAGATAAACAACCACAATACATTTCTGTTGATAGCATCTCTATCTTCACAGAGACCATGGGTAATTTACTCTGTTGTCTACTGTGGGACTTAACGTGAAATCTTCCTCAATGTGAGGATCTTTTTTCACTGGGTAAATCGTGTCATCTTTATCACAACCCGCAAGGTCGCAACCTTCATGTATTCCGTTGTGTGGTCCCTATTGCATTGTAAGCATTGTACTGGACGAGCTTTGGACGCGATTTCTTACTATAGGAGATCCTCTTCTTCGCTATTCTATGCGGCTAAAGTGGAGGCTCTTCCGTCGTTGGTGTAGGGATCATTATGTTCATATTGTTGATCCCTCCATACTACTCATTGCAATTTTTTAGTATACTTGTTTCACAAGATCTACTGCAGCCTGTTATTATTAAGGTTATAGGTTTATGTTACCTCATACCTATGCACTCTAGGATAGTTTACAATTGAGTCTTATGTCTCTTTATCTAAGTAAGTTAGTAACTTTTTGATAAATAGACTTAGAATCTTTAGATTAAATTCCTATATGGAATTTAACTTCGGTTCTTATTTAGCTAAGTAATCATTTGAGCCTCTGGAAACAGTAGTTTTCAAATTCTGACCTTTTAGACAGTAATTCTGTTGGTTTCTCTTTTACTGAAGAGTCAGTGAGTTTCATGCACTATCGATGGATGATTTTCACTTTCGCAGTTTCGGAATCACTACTTCCTTTACTATTTAGGTTGGATTTTTGCATAAGAGTTAGGCTCCTAATATCCGGAACCTATTGTTATTAAGGTCCTTCCGTCTTCGTACGGGCATAGGCCTTTACTCTTTCCGGTTAGAGTTTATGTATTTATAAACAGATATCTGTTTATTACTACGGGCGTAAGCTTCTTCTGTCTTTGATGCCTAGTAGAAGGACGTTACGCTCCATTCTATTGTTAATGGATTCTATTAACTATCGGTACTGCTTATGGTATATCATTGACTCAGCAGTTGTGCTTAAGATTTCAGCTCATGAAGTAAGAGTTCTTCTACATCTTGGGCTTACATTAATAGTGTCGCTATTATAGATTTTTGAAGGCAGCTCATTGCGCTCAGCCATCCACATTCATGAATTTTTATCTCAGAAATATCGAGTCCATTTCTGGAGGCCTCTATTGTTAGGTCCATTATCTACTGCTCAGAATGTCATTCACTTAACAGTTGCTACTATAGCTAGGTAGGCTGTCTGTTTTGGCAGTGTCTCCGTTCTGCTGCCCTCTTCGCTCTGAGCTATTTGACCCAGGGCAAGGAAAAGGGGGGGGGGGGGGGGGGGGGGGGTGTTCCCTTGGGTAAACTGTTTTACTATGAAAACAAGGGGATACCTCCTCCGGAGTTAGTAATTCTGAGCTGTTATTGGGATGGTTGTTTAATGAGAAGTTTGTTTTAAAAATTCATTCAAGTCTTAGTTTTTAAAGTATAGCTTTTGAATATTGCATATGTCAACGGACATGATTATGCAATCCTCAGACACTTTTAAGGAGTATAATAGTCTCTATTCTCTAGACTTACTTTATTTATTGGCTTACTTTAAAAATTATTAGTATAAGGATTATATTGGATATTAATAGAGTACATGGATGTATGAAGCTCAATTTTGGAAGGTGTTGTATCTTTCTAATTTATCATAAATAAGAAAGATACATGTAAGGCCTATTACTTCTTTTTCCCTACAGGGGATGACTCTATTTTATATTATTGAGCGTATTCCATTTTGCTCTATGTCCTTGGCCCTCCAGCCTTTTTACTATTCAGCTATGTCTGGGTCATTGGTACAGTATAAAAATGTTAAAAAATTTATAGTAATTTCTATATTTTTTATACTTACCAATGACCCAGACGGGGATGGCCCTCCCAGGAGTTGGGAACTCTTGCCTCCCCGCTGAGTACATAGCGCTTACCAGGCACTGGTTATTAGAACGATTAATGGCGCCAATTTCGGAACGTCCTTGACACTGCGCATGCGCAGTAGAGGTGAAGTGTGGAGGGCCTTTCAGGACATGTTTTCTTTGGTTTTAGATGCAAATTTTGGGGATTGGGGGGCAAAATTTGTGTTTGGCCCTATATTTTAAGAGTTAGCACCAGCCATGTCTGGGTCATTGGTAAGTATAAAAAATATAGAAATTACTATAAATTTTTTAACTTTCCAAACCGAGAGGCAGATTTGGACCAAATTTGATACGAGGGCTTATTGGGACATAAGTACTTAATTTATGCAAAAAAAACTTTTTCTCGTCGCCCTGTGGGAACCGCAGGAGCTAAAAATAGAAAAAAATTAAAACGCCCATATCTCCAAAACTACACGGCACTGAGAATTCTTATTTGGTGTGAAGCTTCCTTAGGACCAACAGAATGGAATGATAAAAAAAATTGCTATCGGTTTTATCATGGGGTACTTTTCTTGGACTTTGAAAAAGTGCTCAGTCAGCATTTTTTAACACTGTGGGTAATTGGAAAAACATCTAAGACTACTTTTCTCCCAAACCACTGCTCCAAAACTTTTCAAATTTCACATACAACATCTTTGGAAGATTGTTTCACGTGTTTATTGAAATCAATTCCCTGGGTCCATATTTTGGGCTTTCTATGGGAGCCCAAATGTTTAAATTAGTGCAGTATGAGGAATATTTTTTAAAAATCTTCTTCTTCAGATCTACCAATAAGAATCTTTTGATATTTGGTATGCAGTATCCTTAGGGGGGTGAGATTCAAGTTTGTTCAAGCCAAATCCCTGGGTTCATATTTAAGCTGAAAATTTGGGGTCTCGTTCCGGTCTTGGAAATTTTGGACCAAAATCCGCAAATTTTTTTTTTGTTCTTTTATGCGTTTCAGTCAATTTAAAGACAAAATTTTTTTTTTTTTACACTGAAAATTTGGGGGCCGGGTGGGAAATTAGTATTTTGGTTTGTTATGCGTTTTGGTCAATTTTAAGAAGAAAAAAAAATTTTAGGCAGAAAATATTTTGTTTGGGACTTCGAAAATTTCGGAACAAACATAAAAAAATCTGTTTTTTTATGCGTTTATCTCAATTTTGGGACGTAAAAGTGCAGGAACTGAAAATAGAAGGAAAATCCTGTGTATTGTGTGGGCACAACTGCTTCATCTAGTTGGTATATGCTTTTCTTAGGAGGGGTGTATGCAGCTTATTCAAATCAAGTCCCTGTTTTGATATTTAGACTACCATGCCAGGTGAGTGCCCTCAGGCCCCCTCCATACCCTCCCCCCCATACCCCCACTCCCCGGGGGCCTCTTGTTTTTTTTATTACTTGTTCACATAGAAATTGTGTCCGTCCGAGCCCAATTTTGTCAATTATCCTTCTATCTCGGGTATTGAATGTTCTATTGCAATGAAATTTGCCATGAACACTGCTTATGGTATAGGCTTTAAAAGAAGGATTCAACGATATTTCTCACATTCTCCTTTTTAGAGTTATCCCCCTTTTTTGACTTAGAAATTGTAGGTAATAGACATTATTTGTCTGTTCAGCCTGTATCTCAGGTATGGGTTATCGGATTTCAGTGAAATATGGCATGCAGTTTGCCTATGACAAAGGTTTCTGCCTCATTGCATAAAACTTCCAAACACCAAACAATTTACCATACCTTTTGACTTAGAAATTGTTGGAAATTGTTGAAAACTTTCGAAGGAAATGGAGGGGGGGGGGGGGGGTATACTGGATTGTGTCCATCCATCTGTGCATCCATCCGTCAGTCCATACGAGAATATTCATAAATAATATTTGTTGGTCATAGGTATGCCCACAGTAGGCGGTACACTATATGGGGGTATGCACCGGATGAAAGTCCAGCTCTTGTTTGAACTAGAATCATTTAACTATATTACTCCTCTTGCTGGTAGTGTACTATCTTTTACAAAAAATACTGATGCTGCAAATTGTTTTGAAAATTAATTTAGCACTCAATAGGTCAATGTATAATTTATTGATTTATTGGGGTTTAACGGCACTTTCAACTGCCAGGTCATCTCGTGTCCGACAGTTTTATGGGTGGAGGAAGCTGGCGCAACGGCGAGCAACTGTCAGTCTCCTCAACATACTAACTCCACACAAGCAGGGTTAGCATTGGTTGAAGACAAGTGCTCCATCGACGTGCAGTACACCTTAGTACACAATGCCATCATGCCCCCGCGTGGGCAATGGAGGTGAAATGTCTTGCCCAAGAAAACAACGCGATTGCCGCAGGTGGAATTCAAACCGAGGACCTCTCGGCTTGCAGCCTACACCTCTACCTACTGAGCCACCATACCCCATCAACTTATAATAATGTTATCTCTTGATCCATCCACAATGCTTCAGCACTGCAGATGGCACCTTGTTCCACTCATGACACTCTGTGAGAAAAAAACTTTGAGAGTATTTCTCAGCAGTGTATATATGTTGTTAGTAAGAGCAAAGATGCAGCAAAGATGGTGCTGCCATTCTTGAACACTCCACTTCACTAAAACAGTTGTTGCATAACAAGTTGACCAAACCCTACTGAAACTACACATAAACATTCCATTTTTATCCCCTGCTGACAACGTCGGGAGAGAGATATTGAAATGGTGTTCATCTGTCAGTCCGTCCATCCATCAGTCTGTCACAAAACTTTGTCCACATAACTCCTACATTTTTCATGGAATTTTTTATGAAACTTTATGTGTTGTGTGAAGTATTAGTATGAAGCATAGTTGTGCATGTGGGCAGGAATTTTTGATTCCTTAAATTTTGTGCAGTTACAGCCCTTGTTTTCTTGCTTAACTCTTGCATTTTCAGATCAATCGAGCCAAAATTTGGCACCAAGGGATAATTTTGTATTAGGAATAACATCAGTGGGACAGTTTTACATGCAGACATTGCATTAATCTGTCAACTATTAATCCTTCAATCAATAGGTTATGCAAAATTACAGTTTCAGTTCTCAAATGCTCATTATGCATGTTGCAGTCAAAAAGTTATCTCCGCTGACATGTATGGTATATGGAGATTTAATACCTGGATGTCGGTTTTTAAACACCGAGCCACAGACAAGGTGTTTAAATGAGACATTCAGGTCTTAATTCTCCATATGTCATACATGTTGGCGGAAATGTTTCCGTTCCGTTTGAAACACAGTGGAAACATAGTGGAAACAAATTTGTAGATGCGTTTCTCATGCTCCGCAATCAGTTGGACCAAACTCGTGAATAATTGTTTTGTTTTTACAAATACAGAAGACAACAGATAGAGTTACATCCCTTGGGTCATTATTGGAAATTCGTAAACAGATCGGGGGCTATTTTATTTGACATATTTGCTCTTCTTTTATTTTTCTCAAGTTGTTTTATTTAATTAGTCGACTAATTAATTTATAACAGCAAAATATGATCGAATTGTCAGAAATCTGATGATATTTGTGATTATTTTCAGGGTTTTTTGTTCCATTTTTATATCGAGGCGAGCGAAAGCAAAAAAAGCTTTCATTTGAACCATATACCCCCGATGTTTTGCATGCTCTTATACCTTGGATGTTGCACTCTCTCATGTACCTTGGTTGTTGGATGTGCCCTTTACCATAGCTATTTGTCCTAGGCATTCTGACCCATCAGAAGACAGAATTTATCGGGATATTGGACCAAGAAAGTGTAACCATTGCTTCTGAAACATAACTTATGAAGACTTTTAAGCATTGCTGTTTTTCCTAATCTTGAACACATTTAACTTAACCCGCTGCATGCTGATATCAAACTACTGAAATTTCAAACAGCACATTTCTCTTGTAATGCAACTAGGAATTTAATGAATTCATTCTTGTTTGACAGAGCTCATTGAGTTGCATTGTGAGAAAAAATTGCTGGATAAAATTTTGAAGATAGTATGGAGAGGTTTAAGCATAAATAGAATATGTTTTCATTATTGGAATTCACTACAAATATTCTATCGACAGCTCATTCCAATTAGGGGCCATAAGTTGAGTGGAAATGCTTCTTGAGAATATTACTGGCTGGTTTTGACAATTATGTTGGGTAAAGAGTTACTGTAGATGAGATTTACACTAAGGCTGTACAGTGCACAGGGTTAGTTACTCAGTTAATAATGTAAATCAGTAACTGCCATATCACACACTACTTGAAAATGTACATTCACTTAGGCTGTGCATGCACAGGGTTAAACACATAATAGAGATGATTTTATTTATAACCAGAAAGAAAGTGTGTGACAAATCCTGTGTGTTACACAGAGTAAGTTGGTAAGCTAAAATACACTGGCTGACCAGAGACAATGCACTGGTCTAGTTGACAGACTGCCATATAACACTACATGAAAATATACACAGACTAATGCTGTAAAAATGCACAGGGTTAGTTGGGTACATGTTAAATTGGGTGCAGGATTCAAGAAACTAACGGAAATACTTATACTGAGTTGTGGGAATTTTCAAATGTGAATTCAAAAAATGAAAGTGTATAGCTTGTTTAATGTTATATTGGTCTATGGTCCCAGCTTTTAAACACAGGAATCTCAATTTGTGGAAAATCAATCAAGATGTAACCGTTTGAATTTAATTATATACTCCCGATGCCAACTTCAGACAGTTTTCAGTTCAGTGTCTCGTACCTAGCACAATGCCTAGTGGAATTCCTGCTGACATAGGTATTATATATTCAAGATTTAACATTAGATATATTTAAATTTCTAGAGAATACAGTACAGTGATATGGCTATAAACCAGTGCCAGTCAGGAGTTGATGATTGTACTGAGGTACCTCCAGAACTCTTTGATTCAGAAAGGATGAAGTTGGGCAGAAAAGGTATTTAAATAATTTTAAAGATTATTTTTGTGATGTAGATAGGATAGCCAGATGTGGTGCAGTTTTATATCTTTGATTTTAAAAAGGAAAAATCACTTTGCAGGTGATCAAACTTTGTGTTTTGTAATTTACAAAAGTATGTTAACTGCACAGTAATTACAGATTTTGGTTTGGAATTACACACACTAAAATTCCAAAAATTCAACTTGTTTGGTTTTTAGATGCAACGAGCATCTCTATATGTGGCAATGTCGGTCTGTCTGTCTGTCGGTCGGTCTGTCACCAACGAGTTTAAAAAACACCATAACTCCTAAAATACTTGATGGAATGACATCATACTTGGTATGCAAGTGTATCTTCAAGATGTCTACACTCTCTCAATAGTGCATGTCATTCGGATAATTTCTGTCACATTTATGGACCTGTCACCAACAAGTTTTTTTGTCACCAACAAGTTTTAAAACATCACTGGCGTTGCACGAATCGTCGCAGCTTCGGCACTGTGACAGTGCGTCTTGTTGATCTAAATATGCTTAATCAACGACCTTTACAAGTTTCCTACAGATCCTTAAATTTCTTGAAAGTTCTTGAATTTTGGCATTCCCCTGCCAAGGGTCTAGAAAGTTCTAGAAGACTGGAACCTTTCCTGAGAACCCCTGGAAAATGAGATACATTGAAATCCTGTTAATTGAATAGATGTTTTGTCCGTGAAAAATATTCAATTAACAGGAGTGTTCAGTTGACAGGAATTTAGTATTTTTTAGCTCACCGAAGGGAGCTCAACTTATCACTTGCCGTCCGTCGTCGTCGTCCGTCGTCATGAACATTTTTCAAACGACTTCTCCTCTGAAACCACTGGTCCAATTTTCACGAAACTTCCTGTGGATGTTCATTACTATATGGCAATTCATGTTTGTTCAAATGAAATGGCCACGTCCCTTGGGGGCTCTGTATGGGGCATAACTCTGATAGCACCGTATGAATTATAGAAAAATTATTAAAAAATCTTCTTCTCCAGAACCAGTAGGCAGAATCTTTTGATACTTGGTATGCAGCATCTTGGTATGGGTCTGATTCAAGTTTGTTCAAATTGAGTCCCTCAACCAATATTGGGGCTCACTATGGGGGCGTGAATTTTTACTTAGTGCAATTTAAGAAAAATTCTTTAAAAATCTTCTTCTCCAGAACCAATGGGCAGAATCTTTTGATATTTGGTATGGAGCATCTTGGTATGGGTCTGATTCAAGTTTGTTCAAATCAAGTTCCTTGATCAATATTGGGGCTCCCTATAGGGGCATAAATTTTTCCTTATTACAATTTGAGGAAAAATCTTCTCCAGAACCAGTGGGCAGAATCTTTTGATATTTGGTATACAGCATCTTGGTGTGGGTCTGATTCAAATTTGTTCAAATGGAGTCCCTTGATCAATGTTGGGGCTCACTATGGGGACCTGAATTTTTACTTAGTGCAGTTTAAGAAAAAAATTTTTAAAATCTTCTCCAGAACCAATGGGCAGGATCTTTTGATATTTGGTATACAGCATTTTGGTATGGGTCTGATTCAGGTTTGTTCAAATTGAGTCCCTCGATCAATATTAGGGCTCACTAAAGGGATGTGAATTTTTACTTAGTGCAATTTAAGAAAATTTCTTTAAAAATCTTCTTTTCCGGAACCGATGGGCAGAATCTTTTGATATTTGGTATACATCATCTTGGTATGGGTCTGATTCAAATTTGTTCAAATTGAATCCCCCGTTCAGTTACTTCAGTATTGGGGATCACTATGGGGGTGTGAATTTTTACTTAGTGCAATTTAAGAAAAAATCTTTAACAATCTTCTTCACCAGAACCAGTGGGCAGAATCTTTAAATATTTGGTATGCAGCATCTTGGTATAGGTTGGAATTGAGTCTTTTGATCAATATTGGGGCTCACTATGGGGGCGTTAATTTTTACTTAGTACAGTTCAAGAAAAATTCTTTAAAAATCTCCAGAACCAGTGGGCAGAATTTCAACTCGGTGCAATTTACAATTTTTCAAACGACTTCTCCTCTGAAACCACTGGCCCGATATTCACGAAACTTCATGTGGATGCTCATTACTATATGGCAATTCAAGTTTGTGCAAATGAAATGGTCACGTCCCTTGGGGGCTCTGTATGGGGCATAACTCTGATATCACCATATGAATTATAGAAAAATTATTAAAAAATCTTCTCCAGAACCAGTGGGCAGAATCTTTTGATACTTGGTATGCAGCATCTTGGTATGGGTCTGATTCAAGTTTGTTCAAATCGAGTCCCTCAACCAATATTGGGGCTCACTATGGGGGCGTGAATTTTTACTTAGTGCAATTTAAGAAAAATTCTTTAAAAATCTTCATCTCCAGAACCAATGGGCAGAATCTTTTGATATTTGGTATGGTGAATCTTGGTATGGGTCTGATTCAAGTTTGTTCAGATCGAGTCCCTCAACCAATATTGGGGCTCACTATGGTGGTGTGAATTTTTGCTTTGTGCAATTTAAGAAAAATTTTTAAAAATCTTCTTCTGCAGAACCAATGGGTAGAATCTTTTGATATTTTGTATACAGCATCTTGGAGTGGGTCTGATTCAAGTTTGTTCAAATCGAGTCCCTTGATCAATATTGGGGCTCCATATGGAGGCATGAATTTTCACTTAGAGCAATTTAAGAAAGAAATTCTTTAAAAATCTTCTTCTCCCGAACCAGTGGGCAAAATCTTTTGATATTTGGTATGTAGCATCTTAGTGAGGTTCTGATTCAAGTTTGTTCAAATTGAGTCCCTCGATCAATATTGGGCCTCACTATGGGGGCGTGAATGTTTACTTTGTGCAATTCAATGAAAATTCTTTAAAAATCTCCTTCAGAACCATCATGCAAAATCTTTTGATATTTGATCAGCAGCATTGTCCCATTCAGTCCTGTTGATGTTTTAGCTCCACAGAGAGTATAGATTTACTCTGTAGAATGTTAAGAATAGCTTTTGATAAAATTTGTATCTTAACAGTATGGAACATTCGGTGAGCGCCTAAGGCCATTTGGGGCCTCTTGTCTTATATTCTATTGTAAAAGTGAGCATTTATTCAATCATATCTTGTTTGGCAGTGCTCATGGAGCGCTGTCAACCAAGATGTAATGCATTAAATGCTCATATTGAATATACTGAGGTAAAATAGATCGATAATCAGAGAATTCAGAGGTTGTCAGAGTAATTCTTTGATGTGTTTTTAGATTTTTTATTCAATTAATAGGAGTCGGACAACAATAAATAAATAACTAAAATAAATAAATATCTCAAAGACTTTCTCTTGACTGCCCAGTCGAACAGCAGCTCAGAGACCAGAGTATTTTTCTAATATGGAATTGACTTGAGGCTTTGATGGTTAAACTTCAGTCAGTCATTCAGTGAAATCTCACCTGGAAATAAAACAATGTTTGTTTAGTCTTTACAAATAAATAAATAAACAAATAAATAATTACCCCCAATACTTCCTTTTGACTGCACAGCAGAACAGCAGTTCAGAGATAAGAGGATTTTTCCAATCTGGAATTGGCTTGAGGCTTTAAGGGTTAAAGTTCAATCAGTCATTCAGTGAAGTCTCACCTGGAAAGAAAACAGTGTTTGTTAACCCTTTAGCCAACACACAAAAAATTAAAAAACTTTGAACAAAACCCTATCATGTTATCCCTAATAGAAACAAGCTCTACAAGCTTGTTGGACACCAATAAATAAGTTTGACAAGCTTGTTCCTTTGAGGGATCACAAGAAATGGTTTTGTGGAAATTTTTAAAAAAAATTATATTTTTATACTGTACCAATGACCCAGACTTAGCTGGTGCTAACTCTAACAAAACCAGGGCCAAACACAAATTTTGCCCCCCAATCCCCAAAATTTGCATCCAAAACAAAAAGAAATCATGTCCTAAAGGACCTCCATACTACGCCCCCACTGCGCATGCGCAGTGTCACGGACGTCCCGAAATTGGCGCCAATTATCATTCTCTGTTTGGCCCTTCATCAGTCAACATCTCACTGATCTTTGTGCTTGTAAATCTCAGTTTAAAGGATGCCAGACACGTAATTTTTGGAGAAATGGTGATTCTAAGGAGGATATAGAAGGAGGAGAGGAAAAAGAAGTGACAAAAAATAATCAGGGCTGTACTTAAAATTTTTTGATGAAATTATGTTAAGTTGCCTATTTTCGAGGCATGGGCCTCTTGTTGTCATTCTTGCTAAATGTTGCACTGCTTATTCAGTGTTTCCTCTCCCCTAGCCTTCTAAAGTCCCCCCTTGCAATTCTCCCATGCTTTTGGCATATTTTTGAGAAAGTTCATTTCTAAAATTTTCCTGGGAGAGTTGCTTGGATACAGAATGTTTTCTGTTATTTTCCCCATAGTTACGTTTTCACCCATGGGTGTATAAACGTTGTGTTCTGCATCTTCCATCTGATGTTCTGCAGATTCTCCCCTGGGAGTCTCTGTTTTGCATCAGATAGAGTGTAATTTTGATGACTGATTTCGGGCCAGTTTTTTCAGTGCCTGGAGTCATGTTTTCTGGTGTTTTACACTGTTTGTTTACATTGGCAACAGCCTTTTTTGAGGGGGGCTGTTTGCCTTTGGTGTAGTTTATCTCACTATAAGATACATTTATATTATCCGTAAGTGTCTCATTAATTATTTAATATAAATTTAAAATTTTTCACCACACTTTGCCATCGGATCCATCGGGGCTCAACGTTACTTTTCAGCAACTTGGGCTTCGCTGAAAAAATATTTTTTCAAAATTATTTTGATTTGCAATTGTTTTTTCATTTATTAATGGATCATGTTATTATGTATCTTTGTGTCAGGGGTTTGTGCGAGTAACTAGGACTTGTTGACTTTTCACAATGAAAGGATATTGTTCAAATTGTAATGGGAAGAAATCTTCCTCTAACTTTCATGATCATTGTATTAATTGTAGTCAGTGTTGTCGCACTAATCCCTGTCCTATATGTCAATATTGGGATGATAAACATTGGAAACGTGTGTCACAGTATGTTGTTTCTGGAGAAAGGGCTATGCCGGCTCTTTCTCCATAAGGTCACTCTACTCTCTCAGTTTCTATTTCAGAGGAACAAGAACAGGGTGATGTTTCCATGTTATCTTCTACAAGTGTGCGTCCGTCGTCACAAATGAATTCAGAGCTAGCGGCAAAAGTGCTCATGGAGATTAGACAAATGTCGTCCGCTAGCTTGTCTGGTGTAGCGTCCATTCACCGAATGATTCGGCAGCCGGGTTCGTCTGATGCGGTCCAGGAGGAAATTTTGGGTGATGCGAGCACTATAAACATACAAGGTGCACACCCAGTGACGGCGGATAGTAAGCGAGAACGGAGGAAGCCTTTGAGTCCGGTTCCTAGCTCGTCCAGGTCCAGCCGGGCCGCGAGCGAGAGAGGCCCCTCTCTCGTACAACAACATCTGGGACCAGATGTTGTGGTACAAAATGTGTCGCAAGCGGAGCATACGTCCGTCGCTCAGGACGCTCTGTTGTATAGGCAGTCCGCGGAGACTGCTAAGGCTTCTTCTTCTCGTCAGCGCACACGACCGCACCTTGGCTGCGTGACCGCCGATATCTTACCAGCTTCGCCGATCAAGGATTCTTCGGCGACCAGGTCACACCATCCGGCAGCCAGGGATTCGAGACCGATGGACTCCGGACGTTCGCATAGAAAAAGTATGCGGGAGCCATCTGATGCAGAGCTGCCCTCGGCAAAGCAGCGAAAGACTGCGCCTCCGCAGGTCTCGACGCCGGACATTCTTGTGCAGATAGCACAGCTTATCGCAGCATCCCAGCAGCCGACAGAAACGGTGTCGGATCGAGAATTATCCGACGGCGCTGGGTCGGTACGCTCCGCCGAAGCATCGGGGGCGGACGACTGGGAACATCATGAGGTCCGACCGGATGGTGAAAGGGATACGGATGATTTGGAGCTATCCCTTTCGGAACAACATAAAGCTGCCGTGGACTTCATCCGGCACTTTCTCCCTCAAGTTGTTCCGTCGGGCCAGACTGCTGCGGTTCCGGACAAGAGGATTATAGCGTCATTGGACTCTGAATTTTTTTGAGCGGTTCAGGGACATCGCTCCCGAGTTTCCGTCGCAGTCCAATAATGTTGCAAGATCATTTGAATTATTGAACGACGCTATATTTAAACTTGCTTCCAAGACGGGGAAAGCAGGTTTCTTGTCCGCTAGTACTCTCAACCTGCCTTTCATTAATGCAAGGAATAAATTCGACACGGCAGGACAGGGTATCCCGAGAGTTCCTCTGCGTATGGACGATGAGGCGGAAGACTTAGAGCTATCATTACCGTTGTCGGCTTCTATTCCAACCGCGGTGTTGGAAACAGCTATTGCGTCTAACAGAGCCAATTTAGATGCCTTATCTTACGCAGATCACCTTACTAAGGCGTTATCACTGCGCCTTCAAGGGAAAGAGTTTCAGGATATACAATCCTCTTTAAGACTTCTTTCAAGGGCAGTAGCTTATTCCACGTGTAACTCCGCCCTTTCAGTGGCAAACCTGGAGTTGGTTAGACGTGACGCAGCCCTAGCTACATCCACACTCGTGGATACTAAGGTGAAGAACTCTCTTAGAGTCGCTTCGGTCTCCGGAGAACTTCTCTTTGACGGCAAGCTTTCTGCTATTTATGATAAAATTACAAAGAAAGCTTCGGATTCTCTGTTGTTCAAATCTGCTTCTAAGAAGTCGGATACAGCAGACAAGAATAAGACAGGCACTTCTGGGTCTAATGCGCCCAAGAGAGGTTCCTATAGAGGTTCCGGTGCGTCCTCTTGGTCTTATTCGAGAGACCGTCAGGGTAGCGACTCTCGTTCGGGACGTCCTTCGGGCCGGGACAACCGGTCGGACGCCCCGAGGTCGACGGGGCAAGGTGCGGGTCGTGGAGGACGTGGTTTCTCCTACCGCAGGTCTCGCAGGTCCAGGAGGTGATGGCTTAAACCTCTATCGCGTACCGGTTGGCGGAAGGTTGTCGAGCTTTTCACAAGAATGGGCGTCGATTACGGACGACCCTTGGGTGAGAGGAGTGACTTCGGAAGGTCAAAAGATATCCTTCAAACGAAAGCCTCCATTAACTCGAAGTCCAAAGTGGACTCAACTTCCGTCAAATCCGCAGAAAAGAGACGCTCTGTTATCAGAGGTGCAGTCTCTTTTAATGAAGAACGCGGTAGAGGTCGTAGAAAACCAGGAAACTCCGGGATTCTACAGCCATCTGTTTCTGGTTCTGAAACCAGATGGCTCGTTCCGTCCAGTCATAGATTTGAGCTGGATAAACAAGCTGATCGTCGCTCCGAAATTTTATATGGAGACGATTCGGTCGGTCAGAGCGAGTATTCGGGTGAACGATTATGCAACAAGCATAGATCTCAAAGATGCGTACTTTCACGTCATGGTACATCCGACATTCCGAAAGTATCTACGCTTCGCAGTCCTAGGAGTGGTGTATCAATTCCGGGCGATGTGCTTCGGATTGAATCTAGCACCCTGGGCTTTCACTCGGGTAATGAACTCGGTAATGATCTATTTCCGAGCTCATTCGTCTGCGGTAACGTCGGCCTACCTGGATGACATTCTTCAGAGGTACGGCAACGAGTTAACGCTTCAGAACGATGTTCAGAATCTACTTCTATTGCTCCGACATCTCGGTTTTATAGTAAACGAGGAGAAGTCGGATCTGGTGCCGTCCAATTCATTCACTCATCTGGGAATGAGCTTCGAGACGCACGACAATCTCGTTCGTCTGCCATTAACCAGAGCGAAATTAGTCAGTTGTTACGCTCGCTATTGTCTGCACGCAGACAAAGTCACAGCGAGAGAATTTATGAGACTGATAGGTCTGTGCGGAGCCGCTGCGGATCTCATTCCGATGGGGCGGTTACGCACACGTCCTCTCCAAATTTTCTTGACTCAGAATTGGAGTGTGAAAATTCATTCGCTCGACGTAGACGTTCTCTTGTCAGATCAAGTGAAACAAGAGATTCAGACTTGGGCAAACATTCAGTGGTTAACTCAGGGAGTTCCGCTGCAGTTGCCGGATCCGAGTTTTACCATTATGACGGATGCCAGTCAAACAGGTTGGGGTGCATCATTAATCCCAACGGATTCGAGATGCCAGGGTCTTTGGGATCCGCAATTCCTGTGCAAGCACATAAACATCAAGGAAATGATGTCAATTTGGCTTGCGTTACGTCATTGAATGGACATTATTCACAATGCTCATGTCCAAATCCTATCCGACAATACGACAGTAGTGGCGTATATACGGAATCAGGGAGGCACTCATTCAGTTCCGTTGTTCAATCTAACGGAAAGAATCCTTCTGTTTGCGCTAGAACATCACGTTCTTCTTTCGGTCCGTCACATACCGGGTCGTCTGAATGTGCTAGCAGACTCCCTTTCACGAAAGGGTCGCTTGTTGCCGTCAGAGTGGACTCTCAACAAACAAGTATTCAATCAGATTTGCTACCAATGTGAACGGCCAATGATAGACTTATTTGCGACACATCTCAACAATCAGTTGCAGACGTATGTGTCTCCATGTCCGGATCCAAGAGCATTTGCAGTAGATGCTCTGTCGATCCCTTGGGACGGAATGATAGGATATGCATATCCTCCAGCGCCGTTAATTCAACAAGTATTGCTAAAGATAAAACAATCTCAATGCAAGATTCTGTTGGTAGCATCTCTGTCGCCACAGAGACCGTGGATAAATCTACTCAGGTGTCTGTTGTGGGACCTACCGTGAAAGCTTCCTCCACGGGAGGATCTTCTTTCGCAGGGGAAATCGCGCCAACTCCATCACAACCCGCAAGGTCTCAACCTTCACGTTTTTCCGTTGTGCGGTCCTTCTTGCATGGCAAGCACTTTACAGGACGAGCAGTGGACACGATTTCTAACTGTAGGAGGACCTCCTCTTCGCTAAACTATGCGGCTAAGTGGAAGGTTTTTCGGCGTTGGTGTAGGGATCATTCTGTAGATATATTCGATCCCTCTATACCAGACATTGCAAACTTTCTAGTATACTTGTTTGACGAAATCAAACTGCAGCCTGTTACTATTAAGGGTTATAGGTCTATGTTATCTGATACCTATGCACATCATGATAGTTTACAAATTGGATCTAATGTCTCTTTATCTAAGTTGGTTAGAAACTTCTCGATAAATAGACCCAGAACTCTTAGATTAATTCCTAAATGGAATTTAGCTTGGGTTCTTCTTAAATTGAAGGAAAAGCCATTTGAACCTCTTGGGACAGTAGATTTCAAATTCTTATCTTATAAGACAGCTTTTCTCTTAGCTTTCTCTTCTGCTAGAAGAGTCAGTGAGCTTCATGCACTGTCGGTGGATGATTCTCACTATCGTAGTGTCGGGAACACTATCACCTTCACTACTAATGTGGGTTTTTTAGCTAAGAATCAGGCTCCTAATAAATATCCGGAACCTATTGTTATTAAGGCTCTTCCATCTTCAGATGGGCGTAGGCCTTTACTCTGTCCTGTTAGAGCGTTACGTATCTATAAACAGAGATCTCAGTTTATCAGAAAGGGACGGAAACGTTTCTTTCTGTCTTTGATGCCTAATAGAAAGGACATTTCGGTCCATTCTATTGCTAGATGGATTCAATTAACTATCCGTACTGCTTATGAGAGTTTATCTTCTTCTCAGCAGTCTGTGCTTAAGATTTCGGCTCATGAAGTAAGAGCTCTTGCTACTTCTTGGGCTTATGCTAATAGTGTTGCTATTACAGATTTAATGAAGGATGCTTATTGGTCTCAGCCATCCACATTCACGAATTTTTATCTCAGAAATATTGAGTCCATTTCTGGAGACCTGCATTGTTTAGGTCCGTTATCTGTTGCTCAGAATGTCGTCCACTAAACAGTTGCAACTACAGTTATGCAGGCTTTCTGTTCCGGCAGTGACTCCGTCCGGCTGCCCTCTTCGCTCTGGGCTATTTGACCCAGGGCAAGGGGAAGGGGGGGGGGGGGGGGGGGGGGGGTGTTCCCTTAGGTCACCTGCTTTATAGTGAAAAGCAAGGGAATGCCTCCTCCAAGTCAGTATTTCTGAGTCGCTTCCGGGATGGTTTTAAAGTGTAATATTAATGTTAAATTCATTCATGTCTTATTAGCTCACCTGAGCGAAGCTCAAGGGGAGCTTTACTAATCACTTTCTGTCCGGCGTCCGTCGTCGTCCGTCCGGCGTTAACTTTACATTATCGACTTCTCCTCCTAAACCACTAGCCCAATTTTATTCAAATGTTGGCTAAATGTTTATTACTTAATGCCAATTCAGATTTGTTCAAATGAAGTTGCCCCTCCTCCTGGGTGGTGCCACGCCCCCAAGGGGCACCAAAATCTTTGTAAATCTTCTCATGAACCAGCAGTAGCAGAGACTTGATATTTGGTGTGCAGCTTCCTTTTGAGGTGTAGACTCAGATTTGTTCAAGAGAAGTTTGTGGGGCTATACTTGGCGTCGTTATGGGAGGGGCAAAATTTTTTGCCCCGCCCAAAATTTCTATTTTCCAAACCGAGAGGCTGATTTGAACCAAATTTTATGTGAGGGCTTATTGGGTCATGAGTACTTGATTTATGCAAAAAAAAATTTTCCCGCAGCCCCGTGGGAACCGCAGGAGCTAAAAATAGAAAAAATTTAAAACGCCCATATCTCCAAAACTGCACAGCACTGAGAATTTTTATTTGGTGTGCAGCTTCCTTAGGACCAAGAGAAAGGATTGGTAAAACAAAATTGCCATCGGTTTTATCATAGGGTACAGTTTCGGGACTTTGAAAAAGTGCTGAGTCAGCACTTTTTAACACTGTAGGCAATGGGAAAAACATTAAAAAATCTTCTTCTCCAGATCCAGCAGGCAGAATCTTTTGATATTTGGTATGCAACATTGTAGGGTGGATCTGATTCAAGTTTGTTCAAATCGGCCCCCTGGGTTCATATTTGGGCTCAGTATAGGAGCCCGATTTCGAACTTAGTGCATTTCAGGCAAATTTCTTAAAAAATCTTCTTCTCCAGATCCAGCAGGCAGAATCTTTTGATATTTGGTATGCAACATTGTGGGGTGGATCTGATTCAAGTTTGTTCAAATCGGCCCTCTGGGTTTATATTTGGGCTCAGTATAGGAGCCCAAATTTGAACTTACTGCATTTCAGGCAAATTTCTTTGAAAATCTTCTTCTCCAGATCCAGCAGGCAGAATCTTTTGATATTTGGCATGCAACATTGTAGGGTGGATCTGATTCAAGTTTGTTCAAATCGGCTCCCTAGATTCATATTTGGGCTCACTATAGAAGCTCGAATTCGAACTTAGTGCATTTCAGGCAAATTTCTTAAAAAATTTTCTTCTCCAGATCCAGCAGGCAGAATCTTTTGATATTTGGTATGCAACATTGTGGGATGGATCTGATGCAAATTTGTTCAAATCGGCTCCTTAGATTCATATTTGGGCTTACTATAGAAGCTCGAATTCGAACTTAGTGCATTTCAGGCAAATTTCTTAAAAAATCATCTTCTCCAGATCCAGCAGGCAGAATCTTTTGATATTTGGTATGCAACATTGCGGGGTGGATCTGATTCAAGTTTGTTCAAATCGGCCCCCTGGATTCATATTTGGGCTCACTATAGAAGCTCGAATTCAAACTTAGTGCATTTCGGGCAAATTTCTTCAAAAATCTTCTTCTCCAGATCCAGCAGGCAGAATCTTTTGATATTTGATATGCAACATTGCGGGGTGGATCTGATTCAAGTTTGTTCAAATCGGCCCCCTGGATTCATATTTGGGCTTAATATAGAAGCCTGAATTCGCACTTAGTGCATTTCGGGCAAATTTATTAAAAAATCTTCTTCTCCAGATCCAGCAGGCAGAATCTTTTGATATTTGGTATGCAACATTGTGGGGTGGATCTGATTCAAGTTTGTTCAAATCGGCTTCCTAGTTTCATATTTGGGCTCACTATAGAAGCTCGAATTCGAACTTAGTGCATTTCAGGCAAATTTCTTAAAAAATCTTCTTCTCCAGATCCAGCTTCAGAATCTTTTCATATTTGGTAAGCAACATTGTGGGGTGGATCTGATTCAAGTTTGTTCAAATCGGCCCTCTGGGTTTATATTTGGGCTCCATATAGGAGCCCAAATTTTAACTTAGTGCATTTCAGGCATATTTCTTAAAAAATCTTCTTCTCCAGATCCAGCAGGCAGAATCTTTTGATATTTGGTATGCAACATTGTGGGGTGGATCTGATTGTGATTCATGAACGTATTTATTTGTAAAGTTGATAGAATCTTAGACAAAATTTGCAGAAAAGATCTACTATAGAAGGGGTGGTATCCAGGGTGAACCGTTTACCCAAATCTAGCAGTACTAATGCATTATTCACACAAATCTCCGTTCAAATTTTATGACCCCTCATTGGAACACACGCATTCAGCTCATTCCAACAAAGGTCATATGCCATGTTTTCGAGACAAAAGAATAAAAATTTTAGTTATTCATGAACTTTTTAGGCAACTGTTGTCTGTTATTCACATTGCTTCATGAAATTTCAGTACTTTTAGAAGTTACCTCAGTAATCAAGGGTTAATTCCCCTTAATTAAATGTCGCCTCTAAAAAACAACCACTTTGCATGTCTTACCTTTTTACCAGCATAACTGCCAAAACTTGTCAGCATTCTTCGCAAAAAATCGCTATTCAAATTTTAATTTTTGTCTCTTAAACATACATGTACTTATCGCTTGTAAATACCCCATTGGAATGAGCTTTTTGAGCTCATTCCAATGAGAGGTCGCACACCATGCTTTTTGAGTCAAAAAAGCAATTTTTTAGTTATTCCAGAATTTCGTACGTAAAACACAGCTTTATGACTTCACATTAAAATGAGCTCTCTAAGCTTGTTCCAATCAACATTCACGCACTATGTCTTTCACACAAAAAATAAAATTTTCCATTTATTCAGGAATTTTGTTTGCAAGAACACTCTTACCCCCCCCCCCCCCCCCCACACACACGCACACACACACACACACACACACAAACACAGACACACACATCTAAAAGTTCGGCAGCAAAAAAACAGTTACTTCAATTTTTAAATGCATTATAGGAACAACTTGCCTAATCAAATTTAAATACTTTTGCATCATTCTGTATCTAGAACAAACCATTTACCATATCTTTACGCAAAATTCTCCAGCATCATTCACAAAAAAACACCATTATTTACATATTCACATTTCTGTCTCAAAAATATACCTGATCTTCCCATACCCCTATTGGAATAAGCTGTTTGAGCTTGTTCCAATGATGATAAAAAAAACTAATATTTTGGAAAATTTGTGAAAATTTTTGTTTTCTTGCATGCAAATATGTACATGTAGCACATGGAAGATATCCACAGTTGGGGAGAGATGTCCAAGGCTATCTCTTCACATTCCTTGTTTGTGCTTCATGCTAAACCAGTTTGTCTGCAGAGATAAATTTGCTTTATTAAAAATCATTGGAGATTGGCCACACACCAATGATTTTAAATAAAACTAATTTTAGGTAACAAATGTTGAACTTCAAACAAAATCTATCACTCAACCAGTTAATGTTGATGAGGCATGACATGGTGAAGGTGACCTAAAATACTTCTTAGAGTCACTTTGTCAGGTGAGCGATTAAGGCCACGTGGGGCCTCTTGTTTTTAAAGTGTAGCTCGGTGTGAAGCATTTGTATATGTCAAGTGTCAAACGGGCTTTAATATACAATACTCGGACACTTTTAAATGACTATAAAGAGTCTCAATTCTCTGGACTACTTTATTTATTGGCTTACTTTAAAAATAATTAGTATAAGGGATATACTGGATGTTAATAGAGAACATGAATATTATTGTGCTCAATTATTAAGGGTATTGTATCTTTCTAATTTAATATTAAATAAGAAAGATACATGTAAAGCCTAATACTCCTTTTCTCCTTAAGGGGTTACCTCTTTATTATATAGTTGAGCTTATTGGATTTTACTCTATGTCCTAGGCCCTCCAGCCTGTTTACTATTCAGCTAAGTCTGGGTCATTGGTACAGTATAAAAATGTTAAAAAATTTATAGTAATTTATATATTTTTTATACTTACCAATGACCCAGATGGGGATGGCCCTCCCAGGAGTTGGGAACTCTTGCCTCCCCGCTGAGTACATAGCGCTGACCAGGCACTGCCAGTAAGAATGATAATTGGCGCCAATTTCGGGACGTCCGTGACACTGCGCATGCGCAGTGGGGGCATAGTATGGAGGTCCTTTAGGGCATGATTTCTTTTTGTTTTGGATGCAAATTTTGGGGATTGGGGGCAAAATTTGTGTTTGGCCCTGGTTTTGTTAGAGTTAGCACCAGCTAAGTCTGGGTCATTGGTAAGTATAAAAAATATATAAATTACTATAAATTTTTTAACTTTTTTCAATTGCTGAGTTTGTAAACTGAATATTAAGCTATTCAGTTAAGAGGATAATTGTGGGTTGCTATGGCTGATTCATTAGGAAGGTGGTTAACAAGGTGAATCACCAACAACTGTCTTAATGAAGATATATTTATTTAACCGTTGATCTACCATGAAGTGAAAACGTTTGCAAAAAGAAATCTTGAATAATGTAAAAAGTTTGTTTTTTTTGTCTGAGAGATATAACTTGTGGCTCCCTAATTGGACTGATCTTGATAAGTTTGTACCAAAGATTGGTCATAAGCTATCCATTGGTGGCAAAAATTGAAAAAATAAAGGCAATCTTTGTGAACATTACAGTTGAGCCCACTTAAATGGATATCTCTAAATGGAATAGCCCTGTTAATTGAATATAATTTCCCAACACAAACCCATTTACCATACCTCCAGTACAAATTTAACCTGTTAATTGAATATAGGTTATAGAGTAAACTCCTGTTAATTGAATAAAAAATCTTATAACCTGTCGAGAAATTACTCACCCCAGTTTTCCTTTATTTATAGACCTATTTGGCCTCAGTGTGCATAAGTATATGACCTTAAACACCAATAAATAAATAAATAATTTGGCCTCAGCACATCCAATACAGGCATTCAATCTATTATATCTTGTTTGACAAAGCTCATGGAGCTCTTCAAACAAGGTATAATAGAATAAATGCTAAGTTTATCTCTAGAATACAGGAAAGTGACACAATCCCTGTTAATTGAATACTCCTGTTAATTGAATAATTTTCATTGGCAAAGTGGCTATTCAATTAACAGGGTTCTACTGTACAAGTGCTAGCTGCAATTGACCTTGATCTTTGGTAAAGGCTTAATGCTATTTTTTCATTAATTTTCCAGTTTTGGCTAACAATCACAGTCCTCTTGCTCAAGAATATGTCAAAAAAGGATGTCCAATAAGTC
This sequence comes from Pictodentalium vernedei, assembly GCA_031216915.1. NCBI lineage: Eukaryota > Metazoa > Mollusca > Scaphopoda > Dentaliida > Dentaliidae > Pictodentalium > Pictodentalium vernedei. The sequence goes on along the minus strand of CM062297.1, from coordinate 447,681,501 downwards.
TTAGAGGAGAACTCTGGAAACAGATATTAGGAATCGAGATAGATGACATTGTAAGTATTCTGAGAGCTGTGTTCCAAACGCTACAGCTGTCTTCGAATTCTTTTTTTTTAAGATGCTTTTCTTGATTTACTCAAAAGTTTTGTGTTGATTTGACTTTTGAGTGCTCATTTAAAATTTGAGTATTTCCTGATACTTTATACATGGAATCAATTACCAGTGCTGACAAAAGTTAGTCATGGGCAGGGATTTTAGTAGTACAGTGCAACCCTGTTAATTGAATAGCCACTTTGCCAGTGGAAATTATTCAATTAACAGGAGTATTCAATTAACATGGATTGTGTCACTTTCCTGCATTCTAGAGATAAACTTGGCATTTATTCTATTATGTATTGTTTGACAGAGCTCTATGAGCTCTGTCAAACAAGATATAGATATAATAGATTAAATGCCTGTATTGGATGTCCTGAGGCCAGATAGGTCTATAAACAAAGGAAAACTGGTGATAGGATAATTGCTCGACAGGTTTCAAGACTTTTTATTCAATCAACAGGAGTTAACTCTATAACCTGTATTCAATTAACAGGTCAAATTTGTACTGGCGGTATGGTAAATGGATTGGTGTTAGGGAAAGATAGGATATTCAATTAACAGGGTTATTCAGTTAAGAGATATCCAATTCAGTGGGCTCCACTGTATTTGTTCACATTTTTTAGAAAAAAATCTGCCTGAAGATATCCATATAAATGACTTTTAACCCTTTACCTAACACAGAAAGCAGATGACACTTGCAAATAAAATACTTGAATAACTAATTTTTTTTCATTTTTTTATCACAAAAAACATAGCTTATGACCCCGTATTTAAAACGAGCTCAACAAGTTATGGCCTGGAACAGGCCTTAAAATTTATCCTTATTCACAAGAATCATTTTTGATTCTCATAAAATCCAGCAACAAGAATCAATTTTCAATCCTTAAATTATTTGTAATTTGAGAATACTGTTACTCCCTTGTAAGCACAGTCAATACCTTTTTAGCTCAACTTTGACTAAGTCAAATTTGAAGTTATGCCATGGCCCGTCGTCCATCTGTCCATCAACAATTCAATACAGCTCGGGCTAGAGGCCGTATTTTTGAACCGATCTTTACGAAATTTCTTGAGTACCTTTGTTATCACCGTGGGACGAAAATGAGTGTTTTTGGGTGCAGTCCGAAATTCAAGATGACCTCCAGAAGCCATTTTGTACTTTAGTTAGTGCAATCAGTTTTTAGCTCACCTGAGCGAAGCTCAAGGGGAGCTTTACTGATCACTTTCCGTCCGTCGTCCGTCGTAAACTTTACAAAACCGACTTCTCCTCCAAAACCACTAGCCCAATTTCCTAATGCCAATTCGGATTTGTTCAACTGAAGTTGCCCCTCTCCCTGGGTGGTGCCACGCCCCCAAGGGGCACAAAAATCTTTAAAAATCTTCTCATGAACCAGCAGTAGCAGAGACTTGATATTTGGTGTGCAGCTTCCCTTTGAGGTGTAGACTCAGATTTGTTCAAGAGAAGTTCGAGGAGCTATATTTGCCTTCATTATGGGAGGGGCAAGAATTTTCGCCCCGCCCAAAACTTCTATTTTCCAAACCAAGAGGCAGATTTGAACCAAATTTGATATTAGGGCTTATTGGGTCATAAGTACTTAATTTATGCCAAAATATTTTTCCCGTCGCCCCATGGGAACCGCAGGAGCTAAAAATAGAAAAAAATTAAAACGCCCATATCTCCAAAACTACACAGCACTGAGAATTCTTACTTGGTGTGAAGCTTCCTTAGGACCAACAGAATGGAATGGTCAAAAAAACTTGCTATCGGTTTTATCATGGAGTACTTTTTGAGGTCTTTGAAAAAGTGCTGAGTCAGCATTTTTTAACACTTGTGGGTAATGGGAAAAACATTTAACACTACTTTTCTCCCAAACCACTGCTCCAAAAGCTTTCAAATTTCACATATAGCATCTTTGGAGGATTGTTTCACATGTTTATTGAAATAAATTCCGTGGGTCCATATTTGGGCTCTCTATGGGAGCCCAAATGTTTAAATTAGTGCAGTATGAGGAATATTCTTTAAAAATCTTCTTCAGATTTACCAATAAGAATCTTTTGATATTTGGTATGCAGCATGCTTAGGGGGGTGAGATTCAAGTTTGTTCAAGCCAAGTCCCTGGGTTCATATTTAGGTTCACTGTGGGAGCCCGAATTATAACTTAGTTCAAAATGAGGAATTTTCTTAAAAAATCTTCTTCAGCTCCAGCAGTCGGAATGTTTTGATATTTGGTGTGCAGCATCCTTGGGTGGGGGGGATTCAAGTTTGTTAAATCCAAATCTCTAGGTTCATATTTGGGCTGTGGGAGCCCGAATTATAACTTAGTTCAATATGAGGAATTTTTCTTTAAAAATCTTCTTCTTCAGATTCAGCAGTCGGAATGTTTTTGATATTTGGCATGCAGCATCCTTAGTGGAGTGAGATTCAAGTTTGTTCAAGCCATGTCCCTAGGTTCATATTTGGGCTCACTGTTGGAGCTCGAATTGTAACTTAGTTCAAAATGAGGAATTTTCTTTAAAAATCTTCAGATCCAGCAGTCGGAATATTTTGATATTTGGTAATCAGCATCCTTAGGGGGGTGAGATTCAAGTTTGTTGAAGCCAAGTCCCTGGGTTTATATTTGGGCTCCCTGTGGGAGCCCGAGTTATAACTTAGTTCAATGTGAGGAATTTTTCTTTAAAACTCTTCTCCCAATTCAGCCATTGGAATGTTTTAATATTTGGCATGCAGCATCCTTAGGGGGGTGAGATTCAAGTTTGTTCATGCCAAGTCCCTAGGTTTATATTTGGGCTCCCTGTGGGAGCCTGAATTATAACTTAATTCAATATGAGGAATATTCTTCAAAAATCTTCTTCACATCCACCAGTCAGAATCTTTTGATATTTGGAAAACGGCATCCCACTGGAGGTGAGATTCAAGTTTGTTCAAACCAAGTCCCTGAGTTCTTATTTGGGCTTACTATATGAGGAATATTCTTTAAAAATTTTTTTTTTTTAGATCCACTGGTCTGAATCTTTGGATATTTGGTTTTAACTTTTCTAAGGAGGGGCAGATGCAACTTGTTGAAATCAATTCCCTGGGTTTTATATTCAGGCTACCATGTCAGGTCAACGCCCTCAGGCCCCCCTGGGGCCTCTTGTTTGTACAGAACTTCTGTATGAAAGTTCTGATTCGAATAAATGTTTGTCTGAATGTTTAGTAACTTGGAATACATCACATATAATACAGGTTTTTTTCTCGTGCAGAAATTCTGCAAATTAGATGAACTTTGACTTTTTAAGTGCTACTTACACACAGTAAGTACACATGTCAATACGACTCGGGCTAGGGGCTGTATTTAGGAACCAATCTTCACGAAACCTCTTGGGTACCTTTGTTATCACCGTGAGATGAGAACGAGTGTTTTTTTGTGTGGTCCAAAATTCAAGATGGCTGCCGGCAGCCATTTTGTACCAAAATTAGTCCAATCAGTTTTTTGTACAGAACTTCTGTATGAAAGTTCTGATTTGAATAAATTTTTGTATGAATGTTTAGTAACATTGAATACATCACATATAATACAGGGTTTGTTTCTCATGCAGACATTGTGCAAATTAGATGGACTTTGATTTATTCAGTGCTACTTATACGCAGTAATATACATGTCAATACGGCTCAGGCTAGGGTCTGTATTTATGAACTGATCTTCTTGAAATTTCTTGAGTACCTTTGTTATCACCTTGGGATGAGAACGAGTGTTTTTGGGTGCGGACCAAAATTCAAGATGGCTGCCAGCGGCCATTTTGTACCAAAATTAGGTCCAATCAGTTTTTTGTTCACAACTTCTATACGGCTCAGGCTGGAGGCCGTATTTATGAACCAATCTTTACGAAACTTCTTGGGTACCTTTGTTATCACCTTGGGGCAGGAACGAGTGTTTTGGGGTCCTTTGTTATCACTGTGCTATGAGAACAAATATTTTTGGGTTCAGTCAGACCCACTCTGGGACACAAAGATTTCTTTTCTAGTTTAGCATCTATCTGTCGCCCACCTTTACAATACCTTACCTATACAATTATTACAGGCTATGGTCAGCATTTATGTACAGACCGTTACAATACTTTATATGTACCTTTGTTATCAGGTCATTACCTATATGTTTGTCATTGCTGTGTCACATACTATACATGTACATGTCTTACACAAGTTGAGCTGCAGTGTCATTGACACTTTCATTCAAAGTAAACAACAAACCTTATATTTATATATTTGCTCGAGTTTTATCCTTAAGGGCCTAATTTCAATTCTGGTAGAACACATGTTCCAACATAAGTCTTTTGGTGATCTCACTGATGTAAGTTTACATTGCCTTGGCAGTTGTCCAGTTCTGGTAATTCATCTTTGTTTCCTCGGCAAAAAAATTGCTGTGGAAAACTGGTGCTTCTATGGCAGTTGCTGTGAAGCCTGTTCAGCAGGAGGCAGGGCATAGTCTCAATTGCCATGTACATGTATATATAGTGTGCAGTGAAGTGAAAACTTTCAAGTAACTTTAACATGTGAAAGTAGTTCGAGATACATGGGTATATAATCACAGTCAATGTGCAGAATCTTTCACTCAATCACGAACCAAAAATCTTGAAAGTAAGCATGCGACTTGCTCAGTAAGTATATTATGAGTGAAAATAGGATGCAGCATAACCACAAACTAAGTATCTCACTGCTTCTATGTTGATAACTCCAAAAGCTGACATCAGTTTCTGGAAAGCTCTGTAAGAGCTTTCCAGAATCTGATGTCAGACTCCGGTGTTATCAACATAGAAGAAGCAGAACACATAGTTTCTAGTGGATATGCTGCAACTTCTACTGTAAGTTGAAAGATTAGCAATACAGCATAGTGCAACCCACATGGTTTGATTCTTTGAGTAACATGGAAGTTGTACAATTTTTGCCACTACAAGGCTTTCTGAAGAAGCCATCCTCGGCAGTATTTTTGCTGTGGATATTTTTTGTTTCCTCAGCATTTTCCTTTGCACTGCTGATTGCTGAGGGTGAATTACCAGGGCTGGTTGTCTGTACTGAAATCTTTGCTTCTTCTATAGGCAACCAAGATTTCACTAGACACCACTGCAAAGTCAAAGTGTTTCTTACTTTGAGGGTGCAAAATACAAGTAGAACTCCCTGATCTATATGGACACTTGCAGAATCTTTGATGATAATCGAATGAATCAAAGTTCATTCTCATTGTGTTCCTTGTGAAAATCATTCATGTCAATCAGTTCTTGTATGAGGTTTAAGTCCTATGCAATGCTTTTTGTTACCTCGGGTCAAAATTACAGCATCAACAATCTCAGAATTCAACTTTACCACTATACACTTCAATGTAAGAGTTTGAGTCGCCATTTTACAGGACCTATATCAAAGTTTTGCCCACTCTTGGAATATTCAATAACCTTTACATTAATTCTCCATTAACATGGGTAGGTATCTCCACAGATTGCTCTCTAGCGTGGTGTCTGTTTTTGGTCCTTACAAGTCTTTTCTCTTTATATCACTTCTAAATTTTTTTGGTGGAGCAGATAGTTACTACCTAGTACCTCGTCTGTCAGCTAGTCCACCATTCCGTCCATGTGTCCATTCTAAATTTGTCTGGTCTATAAAAAATGATTCAATGGACAGATCTTGTTCACCTTTATTCCTTGTAATGCAATGGTGTGCCATGACCTTGACCCTAGGTGATACCTCTAAGGTCAAGCTCACACAGAATCCATTCTAGCTCTTCCAGGGAATAACAAAAATGATTTAATGAGCAAATCTTGTTCATACTTCACACAGTACTTGTTCAGTACTCCAGACTGTTTAATGACCTTAACCCAAGGTCATAACTCCTAGATAAGGGTCACAGACCATTCATCTGCTCTGACTTTCTCCAGTCCCTAAAAATAATTCAATTTACAGATATTCTTCATACCTCACAAAATGCATGTTCATGACTCGAGGGTATGTCATGCCCTTGACACAAAATATGGTCATAACTACAAGGCCAAGGTCCTAGATCATTCATCCATTCGGCTTCTGTCACATCAATAAAAATGATTCAGTGGACAAATCTTATTCATACTCCCCAAAATAAATATTCACAACTTAAGGATATGACCTTGCACCAAAGTCATTGTCACAGCCCATTTGTTCATTAAAACTTTGTCCAGTCCCTAAAGAATTATTTATTTGACAGATCTTGTTTGTACATCACACAATGGTTGCTCATGACTCTGGGATGTGTTATCACCTTGTTTCTTTCATCATGACAGATGCCAAAATAAAAATTATTTGGCGGCTTGTTCACAATCTATTTTAACCGAAATTTTGATATCTGCAATTGTGTGATAGCATTTATAACCTTGTTCTAACTGTAACTGTCATGCAATCTCTTTGGGAACTTATTTTGTGTGTGTGTGGGGGGGGGGGGGGGGGGGGGGGGGGGCACCCATCAGCTCTGCTGATATCTTGTTTTTAGTGTGGAATCGGAAACAAATACAGTAAGGGTTTTTCATGCCCCCACCATAAAATGGCTGGGGGCATATAGTGTTACCCTTGTATGTCCATCATTCCATCATTCTGAAATAACAGGTCAGATGATTTCTGGCTGAGCTATTGACCTTGAACTTAGTTTATGATGTCAAAACTCAAAGATCAGTTTTCTGGACTTTTTTTGCTCGCGATTGCATATGTGTCGTACTGACACATCTTGTTTTTCTTCCCTATACATGTTGGCAGTCAAGAGTGAAAAAATTTTGTCTATTCTATGTACATTTCAAATTTTTATCACCTTAACTAGCAGAGTGCGGAATTATTTCTGGTCATCAAAATTTATTCACCATTCTTTGCCATGTTGCAATTTATGGGAGAGTGCCAAAAGGCACTCCCCCATAATTTGCAACAAGGCAAATCCATACAGTTGAAATAATTTGACTTCAAAGATAATATGAAGCACACTCACAGAGTTCGAAGCCTTTGAATTATTGTACCTGCACTGAAGAACAAAGCCCAAATATGGGCTTCCAGCACTCTACCACTTCACAAATCTAAAGACGAACTTTCTCTTTTGTTGTAGGATACACTTTATTATTCTCAATTGAAATCAAGTGTTTTGCAACATGATCTGCTTGTTGACAGTTTATTGTATAAGGTAAGGTATAATAATAAAATGGATAGTCATACAGGTATTTTCTTATAACTGAATTATCATTCTGTTCGCCACTACTTGCTGGTTCTCCGCAGGTACTTAGGCTTTCTCCACCGGTAACCTGTCAGATATAATATTACCCTGGTTGATAAAAGTGTTGTTAAACCTTTACCTAACATGAAAAGCATGACACTTGCAAAAAAAATTATTGAATAACTTATTTTTTTCATTTTTCATAGGTTATGACCCCTCATTGGAATGAGCTTGATGAGCTCGTTCCAAAGAGGGGTCATAACCTATGTTTTTGAGACAAAAATTGAATAAATAATGAAAATTAATTGGCGATTTTTGTGAATAGCGCTGGCCAGTTTGTGCCGTTGCATTGGGTAAAGGGTTAATTCCCAGCAAGAAAGAAACAAACGTCAAGAATGATTCTGAATAACTAACATGTCTGAATGTAAAGGAAAATATGAATAGTTAAAACAATAGTGAAAATACTAAAAAATGAATTCAGTAAATGAAGAATTATGAATTTTCAGATTCGGTATCTGGACTAAATTTCCAGTGTAATTGGGGGGTTATTACTTGGTTAGTTTCATATCGTTCAAGATATCAGCCTATGGTAACTTCACATATCGGCCCGAGACTGAAGGTCGAAGGCTATTGTGAAGTTACCAAGGACAGATATCTTCGGCATTATGAAACTAACCAAGTAAGAATCTCTTTATTTATTAAACCAAATCAAATAATTACAAACTGTACTCAGATCTGGTAGGTTTTCTGACAGTGTTATTGTTTCTCATTCTTTTCATATAGTCTGATGTTTCCTCTACATCTAGTTCAGCCGTCCGAACGTTGCACCTTCCCAAAAGTGGAAGTCCCGTCGTTTGGATAGCCAAACTATCTCTTCTCACACTTTCATGAATCTCTGATTACAACACTGAATCTTAGTTTGAGTTGAATTTCATGTACAACTCGCTTCCTTTTTCTCTTCATCCACCTACTTATTGCCATGATTAATTCCCCACCATACAAAAACTACCCACATTTGCTTGGAGACACCTATTTTACTGATGGATTGCTTTCAGTGATTAATAGTGAACAATTTTGCTGTAAACAAAATTCCTGTGCTAAGTAATGCATCAAGGGGGATAACCCTAGGTCGGTTCATATCGACCGAGATCAGCTTCATATCAGCGGAGTATGAAGTCATAACAGTCAACCTCGATAATGGGCAACTCTGGGAAAGAAAATCATATCTGAGGCCCCACAAAGTAGACCTTCTGTTTCTCAGGCCATTTTTTGTAAAATTGCATGTGGGTGGGCATTGTTTTTTTTTATTTTTATAATTATTTCTTTGCCCTCAAAAGTTCATGTTCTTGGTTTCTTTTATGTTTTAGGCCTCCTAATCTACAGCACAGTATGATTGATGGTGTATTTCGTCGCTTGAGTTCAAGACTTTGCAGTGCCCTGTTGCACTAAAGGGACAAATTTATAAATTTTATTAACTTGGGTAAACCATCAGACATCAATCATTAAATTTTTATTGATTCAAATTTGCATTTGTTCTGAAAAGAGGGCCAGTGGCCCCCAAATGACCAAGTGGGAGGGCCTGAGAAACAGATAATTAACTTTTTTAGGCCTAATAAGTAATTACAATTATCAAGTAGAGTGAGAAATGAGATTGTATGGGTAAACTTATACATTTTCTATTTGTTGTGCTTGTAGGACATAAAATTAACAGCAACAAATGATGACCAATATTTTGTATTTGAAGATTATTTGTATCAGGCAAGTATGTCTTTATTATCAGTAGTGTTCAGAAATTGATTTGCTGTTGCATTCAGATATATTCTGTTTATCAAAAGCTGTTACCCTTGAAGGAATTTCTAGGAAAATAATTTGAGAACAGAACAAACCTTAAATTAAGGTATTTAATCCTGAAAGATCTAATTTTACTGACTTTGTTCAATTTTTTTAGCCCAGAATAGGTGATCCAACCTTCAGCATTTTGTCCATTTGCTAGTGAACTTAAAAGTTTACTGGCAGTCAAGCCTGGAAATGAGCAGACTGTCATCTGCAGAATGAGGTCTCCAGAGTGTGAATTTGGTGATGCTACCCTGCACAGCAGGGTAGCATCACTAAATTTACCCTTCTTGAACCTCAGTCTGAATCAAGGTCTCTGGCCTACACAGAAAGAGGACCCAGAGGTTATATTGGGGGATTCTAGCCCACTATATGGGCTAGCATTGGCAAATTTCCCCTCAGGGGACCTCCATCTTCAAATGACAGATTGCTTATTTCCAGGCTTGCTGGCAGAGGTTTTGGGTAAAATTTTGAAAGATTTTATGACAGGTTTTAAAATGTGTCCTGATTTGCAAGAATCAGTTCTGGTTTTCGCTACTGCTGTAGAATCAATTTTTAGTTCTTAAATAATTTAGAATTTGAGAGTACTGTTATCTCCTATATTCCATATAGTGAAAAAACCTCACATATATTTTCTGCAGTTTCACCCTTGAGGGCCTAGCTCTAATTATGGTGAGTTTATTGTCTTTCATGTCCTTGTATCATACATGTTCCAGTACACAGGCTTTTGGCAGTCTTGTTGAAGGAAGTTACAGTACTTTGGCAGTGGTTTCTAATGAAATCTTGGCTGCCTATGCAAGCTGTCATGACTTCATTAGACACACTGCAACTCCCTTATAATGAGGGAGCGAAAAATAGGTAGAATTCTGCAGGCCTTTAAAGACTTCCAGAATCTATGACAAGAATCAATTGAACATTTTTTCAAGAATCAAAGTTGATTCTCTTTGTTTCCTTTTGAGAATCATTTTTAGCTCAACTTTGGCGAAGCCAAATTTGAGCTTTTGTCATGGCCCATCGTCCGTCTGTCCGTCTGTCTGTACGTCAACAATTGGATACGGCTCAGGCTAGAGGCCGTATTTATGAACTGATCTTTAGGAAACTTCTTGGGTACCTTTGTTATGATAGTGGGACGAGAACGAGTGTTTTTGGGTGCGGTCCAAAATTCAAGATGGCTGCCAGCCTCCATTTTGTACCGACGATGCAGAAATCTGGTTTTTGTACAGAACTTCCATATGAAAGCTCTGATTTGAATAATTTTTTGTATGAATGTTTAGTACCATGGGATACATCACATATAATACGAGGTTTTTTTCTTGTGCGTAAATTGTGCAAATTAGAGTAATTTTGATGTTTTTTAGCTCACCAACTTTAGTTGTGTGAGCTTATGGCATGGCTCGATCGGTCGGCGTCGGCGTCAGCGTACGTGTCCAATAATGTTAAAGTTTCTGTTTAGGTCACTTATTCGCCCTATTTCCATATCATGGCTTTTATAATGCTTCTATATGATGATTATTATCATTTTACCATGATTTAACCCCTCATACCCAACATTTTAGCCATTTTTCTTGACATTTTTAGTTGCGTTTAGTTTTCTGTTTAGCTCAGAATTTCATGTTTAACTAAGTGTTTAGGTCAGCTGCTGTGCTCTTTCTCTTCCAATGGCACTTATATTCATCATACATGTTCCTCAGTATCATTGTTCCATGATTAACCCCTCATACCCTGCATTTTAAACATTTTTCTTGACATTTTTATTTGCATTTAGTTTTCTGTTTAGCTCGGAATTTCATGTTTAACTTAGTGTTTAGGTCAGCTGCTGTGCTCCTTCTCTTCCCATGGCACTTATATTCTTCATACATGTTCCTCAGTATCATTGTTCCATGATTAACCCCTCATACCCTGCATTTTAAACATTTAACTTGACATTTTTAGTTGCGTTTAGTTTTCTGTTTAGCTCAGAATTTCATGTTTAACTTAGTGTTTAGGTCAGCTGCTGTGCTCCTTCTCTTCCCATGGCACTTACATTCATCATACATGTTCCTCAGTATCATTGTTCCATGATTAACCTCCCATACCATGCATTTTAAACATTTTTCTTGACATTTTTAGTTGCGTTTAGTTTTCTGTTTACCTCAGAATTTCATGTTTAACTAAGTGTTTAGGTCAGCTGCTGTGCTCCTTCTCTTCCCATGGCACTTATATTCATCATACATGTTCCTCAGTATCATTGTTCCATGATTAACCCCTCATACCCTGCATTTTAAACGTTTTTCTTCACATTTTTAGTTGAGTTTAGTTTTCTGTTTAGCTCAGAATTTCATGTTTAACTAAGTGTTTAGGTCAGCTGCTGTGCTCCTTCTCTTCCCATGGCACTTATATTCATCATACATGTTCCTCAGTATCATTGTTCCATGATTAACCCCTCATACCCTGCATTTTAAACATTTTTCTTGACATTTTTAGTTGCGTTTAGTTTTCTGTTTAGCTCAGAATTTCATGTTTAACTTACCGTAGTGTTTAGGTCAGCTGCTGTGCTCCTTCTCTTCCCATGGCACTTATATTCATCATACATGTTCCTCAGTATCATTGTTCCATGATTAACCTCCCATACCATGCATTTTAAACATTTTTCTTGACATTTTTAGTTGCGTTTAGTTTTCTGTTTAGCTCGGAATTTCATGTTTAACTTAGTGTTTAGGTCAGCTGCTGTGCTCCTTCTCTTCCCATTGCACTTATATTCATTATACATGTTCCTCAGTATCATTGTTCCATGATTAACCCCTCATACCCTGCATTTTAAACGTTTTTCTTCACATTTTGAGTTGCGTTTAGTTTTCTGTTTAGCTCAGAATTTCATGTTTAACTAAGTGTTTAGGTCAGCTGCTGTGCTCCTTCTCTTCCCATGGCACTTATATTCATCATACATGTTCCTCAGTATCATTGTTCCATGATTAACCCCTCATACCCTGCATTTTAAACATTTTTCTTGACATTTTTAGTTGCGTTTAGTTTTCTGTTTAGCTCAGAATTTCATGTTTAACTTACCGTAGTGTTTAGGTCAGCTGCTGTGTTCCTTCTCTTCCCATGGCACTTATATTCATCATACATGTTCCTCAGTATCATTGTTCCATGATTAACCCCTCATACCCTGCATTTTAAACATTTTTCTTGACATTTTTATTTGCGTTTAGTTTTCTGTTTCGCTCAGAATTTCATGTTTCACTTAGTGTTTATGTCAGTTTCTGTGTTTTACTTTTATGAGGTTGTGTTTAGGTAAGCTTTGTCACATGTTATGAGCCTGTTTGATACAGTTCTTGTGTTTGCCAAAGTTACTATCAAAGAGGAATGTTGGTGAGCTATAGGGCGTTGGCATCCTTCTTGTTGGTGTTACTTTCAGCACTGTAAGTGCAAATGCCAATACGGCTCGGGCTAGAGGCCGTATTTATGAACCGATCTTTACGAAACTTCTTGGGTACCTTTGGTATCACCGTGGGACGAGAACGAGTGTTTTTGGGTCCGGTCCAAAATTCAAGATGGCTGCCAGTGGCCATTTTGTACCGAAATTAAGTCTAATCAGTTTTTTGTACACAACTTCTATACAGCTCAGACTAGAGGCCATATTTATGAACCAATCTTTACGAAACTTCTTGGGTACCTTTGTTATCACCGTGGGATGAGAGCGAGTGTTTTTGGGTGTGGTCCGAAATTCAAGATGGCCACCAGCAGCCATTTTGTATCAAAATTAGTGCAATCAGTCTTTTGTACAGAACTTCTGTATGAAAGTTCTGATTTGAATAAATTTTTGTATGAATGTTTAGTAACATGGAATACATCACATATTGTAAGGGGTTTTTTTTCGTGCAGAAATTATGCAAATTAGATGAACTTTGATTTATTCAGTGCTACTTACACAATGTAAGCACACATGTCAATACGGATCAGGGTAGAGGCTGTATTTATGAACCGATCTTCACAAAACTTCTTGGGTACCTTTGTTATCACCTTGGGACGAGAATGAGTGTTTCTGGGTACGGTCCAAAATTCAAGATGGCCACCAGTGGCCACTTTGTACCGAAATTAGGTCCAATCAGTTTTTTGTCACAAGTTCTCTTCAGCTCGTATTTATGAACTGATCTTCACAAAACTTCTTGGGTACCTTTGTTTTCACCTTGGGACAGGAATGAGTGTGTTTTGGGGTGCCTTTGTTATCACTGTGCTATGAGAACAAATATTTTGGGGTTCAGTCAGACCCACTCTGGGACGCAAAGATTTTTTTCTAGTTTAGCATCTGACTGTCACCCACCTTTACAATACTTTACTTATACATTTGTTACAGACAACGGTCAGTATTTATGTACAGACCGTTACAATACTTTATATGTACCTTTGTTATCAGATCATTACCTAGATGTTTGTCATTGCTGTGTCACATACTATACATGTACATGTTTTTGTCTTTACAAGTTGAGCTACAGTGTCATTGACACTTTCATTGAGAATTGATTTTGATTCTCGCTTGAATTTTAAGACCTTTATAGGCAGCTAAGATTATATACCACTGCTGCTTATTTAAATTTGTCATGTGTGGCATATATTGTGAAAAATTCTGCTGGGCTTTAAGGATTAACCCTTTACCCAAACCAAACAGAAAACGACACTCGCAAAAAATGTCTTGAATGACTAAACATTTTCATTTTTAGCTTAACTTGATAAAGTCAAGATAAGCTATTGCCATCACGCGTACGGAAGTCTGTTAGTCTGTGAGTCTGTTCACATTTTCCTTTAGCACGGGCCACACCACACAGTTCTTGTCTGATCGTCACAAAATTTCATATGCAGGTTTGGGACTGTCTAGATGAGAACATCCCCTTTTGGTCGCGATCGGTCAACCGGTATGGCTGCCCGAGCCCAAAACCCGAAAACCATTAGCACAGTCTACAGGTCGTATTTATGAAGGGATTTCATTGTAACTTGGTAGGATGCCTCTGTATAATGCCTAGATGAGAACGTCCCCTTTTGGGCATGATCTGTCAACTGTGATGGCTGCCCAAGCCCGAAACCCAAAAACTTTTAGCACAGTCTGCAGGTTATGTTTAATATGAAGGGATTTCATTGTAACTTGGTAGGATGACTCCTTATGATGTCTAGATGAGAATTTCCCCATTTGGGCGTGATCTGCCAACTGTGACGACTGCCCGAGCCCAAAACCCCAAAACCTTTTAGCACAGTCTTCAGAGAAAGTCCCCTTTTGGACGTGATTGGGCAACTGTGACGGCTACAGGGGCCCGAAGCCCGAAAACCTTTAGCACAGTCTACAGGTCATAATTATGAAGGGATTTCATTGTAGCTTGGTAGGATCACTCCAAATAATGTCTAGATGAGAACATCCCCTTTTGGTCGCGATCATTCAGCCTTTATGGCTGCTTGAGCCCAAAGACCTTTAGCATAGTCTATAGGTCATATTTATGGAAGGATTTCATTGTAACTTGTTAGGTTGACTCCATATAATGCCTAGATGTTGACATCACCTTTTGGTCGTGATTGGTTGGTGGCTACAGGTGCCCGAAGCCCGAAAATCTTGAGCACAGTCTGCAGGTCATATATATGAATGGATTTCATTGTAACTTCGTAGGATCACTCCAGATGAGAATGTCCCCTTTTGGTTGCAATCATTCAACCATTATGGCTGCCAGAGCCCGAAGCCCGAATACCTTTAGCACAGTCTACAAGTCATATTTATGAAGGGATTTCATTGTAACTTGGTAGGTTTGACTTCATATAATGTCTAGATGAGAACGTCCCATTTTGGACACGATTGGGCAACTGTGACGGCTTCAGGGGCCCGAAGCTCGAAAACCTTTAGAACAGACTCCAGGTCATAATTATGAAGGGATTTCATTGTAGCTTGGTAGGATGACTCCAAATAATGTCTAGATGAGAACGTTCCCTTTTGGTCGCGATCATTCAGCCTTGATGGCTGCCCGAGCCCAAAAACCTTTAGCATCATCTATAGGTCATATTTATGGAAGGATTTCATTGTAACTTTTTAGGTTGACTTCATATAATGCCTAGATGATGACATCCCCTTTTGGTCATGATTGGTCAACTGTGATGGCTACAGGTGCCTGAAGCCCGAAAATCTTGAGCACAGTCTACAGGTCATATTTATGAAGGGATGTCATTGTAACTTTGTAGGATCACTCCAGATGATGCCCAGATGAGAATGTCCCCTTTTGGTTGCGTTCATTCAACCATGATGGCTGCCCGAGCCCAAAGCCCGAAAACCTTTAGCACAGTCTTCAGTTCATATTTATGAAGGGATTTCAGTGTAACTTGGTAGGTTGACTTCATATAATGTTTAGATGAGAACAGTCCCTTTTGGACACCATTAGTCAACTGTGATGGCTACAGGGACCTGAAGCCCTAAAACCTTTAGCACAGTCTACAGGTGATATTTATAAAGGGATTTCATTGTACCTTGGTAGGATGACTCCAAATAATGTCTAAATGAGAACGTCCCCTTTTGGTCGCGATCATTCAGCCTTGATGGCTGCCCGAGCCCAAAACCCCAAAACCTTTAGCATAGTCTATAGGTCATATTTATGGAAGGATTTCATTGTAACCTGTTAGTTTGACTCCATATAATGCCTAGATGATGACATCCCCTTTTGGTCGTGATTGCTCAACTGTGATGGCTTTAGGGGTCCGAAGTCCGAAAACCTTGAGCACAGTCTACAGGTCATATTTATGAAGGGATTTCATTGTAACTTCGTAGGATCACTCCAGATGATGCCCAGATGAGAATGTCCCATTTTGGTTGCGATCATTCAACCATGATGGCTGCCCGAGTCCAAAGCCCAAAAACCTTTAGCACAGTCTACAGGTCATATTTATGAAGGGATTTCATTGTAACCTGGTAGGTTGACTTCATATAATGTCTAGATGAGAGCGTCCCCTTTGGGCGCAATTGGGAAACTGACGGCTACAGGGGCCCGGAGCCCAAAAACCTTTAGCACAGTCTACAGGCCATTTTATGAAGGGATTTCAATGTAACTTGATAGGATGACTCGTTTTGGAATAATTTCACTGTAACTTGGTAACTTTTGTCGATATACGTTAACTGTGAGGGCCACATACATTAACTGTGAGGTCATATTAACCCACCCCTCAGCTCTTTAGTACAGTGTACACCTCATATTATTTTTATCAAAAACATAGCATACAGGGAACAGAAATGAACATATTCCCAATTATCATGTCTTATTTCATAATCCTTTCATAAACATTGAAAATTATCCTTTTCATCAAACACAACACACAAGTTAAGCTACAGTGTCATTGACACTTTTATTTGTCTTAAAATGTGGCTAATGACCCCTCTTTGTAATTAGCTGAATGAGTTCATTCCAATGAGGGGTCACAAGCTATGTTTTTTAGACAAAAAAAGAAAAAGAAATTTAAATGGCGATTTTTGCAAATAACTCTTGCCATATATATGGCTGTTACATTGGGTAACAGGTTAATGAAACCAATTTTGTGGGCACGCTCTCCATCCTTTGCCTTTTTTATACTCTTTGGGGTCCATAAGCCCCAATATGTTAGATGGCTTTATCAGTACATTACCTAAATGATCTGACCAAATTTATCTGGTGCAATGCACAACTTCTGGAATTTTCATGATTGTTTATGCTTTATGACTTGCAAATTATAAGATTAATGATCTAAAAAGAGTCAGATCATGTCATAATATAACAATAACAGGATTTTCAAGGGCATTACAGTTCATTGGGGACCCAACAGAAATGATTAATAGCCCATGGTCTTATAGGAAGCATAAACTGGAGTCGTGGCCGGCTAATAAGACAGAGGGCTGTTAATCATTTGTGGAGGGCAGCTAATACAATCATAATGCTTAGCAAAGGCTTGTTATTTCTTTATTATGAATTACTCTCAATGTGTTACCCATCAAATATAGAATGTACAGAAGTCTGAATGTAACCACCCTACTCTATTTGTTTTGATGAGTTTGTTAAATTTCCAATTGCCTTGAGAGGACTGATTCTTTCTAAAGTTATCAAACAGCATTTCCGAAGACTCAGATTTAGAAGAAACTTAATCTTTGTAAGCTTCCTCATCACCTCAGACGTACCTGGTCTCGTACCAAGCCCAGGTAGATCTGAGATGTTGTGGCATCTTACATAGATTAATGAACCCTGTACTTTATATTATACCCTCACTCTCGAAGAGACTGGGAGGGGGGAGTGGTATACTGGATTAGATGTGTCCATCCATCAGTCTGTCCATCCAGATTCATATCTCAGCAGTGATTGGATAGATTTCAACAGAATTTGGTATGCCGCCAGGCAGTATGCAACGGTGGGGCTATTCACCAGTCTATGGCTCAGATCTTGTTGCAACTGTTCGTAACTTCGACCAGAAGAGAAGAGCAATTAATAATAGGAGTCTGTTGAGTCATGTGACATGTAGGGCTGCAGGTGCTAATAGAAAACTTGTTTCATTAGCACCCTGTGGCCCGACATGTCACATGATGGGTTGGATGTTATGTAGTTTTACCATGTCACTAAACTTAAGTTAGTATATTAGAGATTGCCCTATTAAGTGATGATAATAATATTATTTATTGTTTAATAGGTTTTGTTTCCTTTTTCAAGAGACACAGTGGTTCTTCAGCACTTCGGTCATAATAGTGCATCTCCACCAAAATCATACATAAAGGGAAAGTTAGGAGTAGAAGAATATTCCGTGACATATCCTCCAAATGGTGTTATACCTTTCCATGGTTTTGCAATGTATAGTAAGTCATTATGTTATCTTTATTCCCTCCCCCCCCCCCCCCCCCCCCAAAAAAAAAAAAAAAATTTGGAGGGAAGAAGTTGTGATGCTGTCTGTCCATCTTTGTGTCGGTCCATCTCTTGATGGAGTTCATTTCCACTTTCTAATTGAAGTTCTGCTTGGCCGATCAAAACCAATCATGTGGGTTGGGAATAATGAGAAAAAGACCATTACATATATTTTTATACCACAACCAATGGCCCAGACTAGCTGGTGCTAACTCAATTTAATTCAGGGCCAAACACAAATTTTGCCTCCCAATCCCCAAAATTTGCATACAAAACCAAAAAAAATAAGTCCTATCTGGTCCTCTATACTTTTGTTATCTGCGCATGCGCAGTATCCAGGAAGTTACCGAAATTGGTGCCAACCATCATTCTTTGTTTGGCCCTAAAGTCAGTAACAATGATCTGACATCTGTGCTTTAAAATCTGTTTTGAGGATGTCAGACACAAATCATTGAAAGAATTGGTGGATCCAAGGCTGTAAATGGATGATGGAAGTGAAAATGTTTAGGGCTGTAACTTTATAATATTTATTTATTTATTGGTGTTTAAGGTCACATACTTATGCACAGTGGCTAATCGTGACCGAATTTTATAATAATTATAAAAATTATTTCATGTTTCCCAATTTCAGGTCATACACCTGATGTCATCATTCTTGCTAATGATTAATCCACTGTTTGTTAAGTGTTCCTTCCCTTTCCTTCCTTGAAGCCCTCCTGTTAAACTCCTAAGCTTTTTGGCTATTTTTTATTTAAATTTTTTATTAAATTTCTTGTTTCGTTGGGGAACTTAGGCATTTTTTCGAAAAAATTTTTTTTTTAATTTTTGGAATTTAATTTTGATTGCTATTATTCATGTAATCTGTATCATATATTTTATTGTGGAGTTTGTAGGAGTGCTATCGACTTAGTATTTTGATTGTAATTATGAAAGCTAACTGCTCTAAATGCAAGGCGAGGAAGTTGACCTCATATTTACATGCTTGTTGCCTTACCTGTAGTCGATGCACGCCTACGGATTCTTGTCCTACATGTATACATTGGGATGCCAAACGGAGATGGGTGTCGCTTTACGTTGTTGGCGGTGAGGTTCTTACGCCGGAGCTTTCACCGCAAGGTAATTCAAGTTTTTCAGTTTCTTTTTCAGAGGAACAAGAACATGGTGATGGTATTGTGACACCCATCCAAAGTGTGCTACTGTCGTCGCGCTCTGATGAGCAAACAGAGCTAGTTGCAAAGGTGTTCATGAATATTAAGCAATGGATAAGGCCTCTAGTTAGCGTTCTTAATCCCTTGCAAGCAGCAAGATCTATCTCCGGATCTTCGTCCCAGGAGCAGCAAGCGGCAAAAAAAAACCAAAAGACCGCTGCTCCTCAAGCCTCAGTAACAGACTTGCTGTCTCAGATTGTGCAGCTGATCGCAGCATCCCAGCAAGTGCAAGAGCAGCCTTCCGCAGACTCCAGTGGTGAGCTGTCGGATGGTGCTGGGTTGGTCCATGCAATGGACCGAACATCACAGCTGAATGAATCAGTCAGATGATGAAAGGGACAAGGAAGAGGATTACTCTTCCCTTTCGGAACAATATATGGTAGCAATGAATTTTATTCTTCAATATTATCCTTAAATTGTTCCATCTGATCAGCAAGCTGCGACTACTAGAGAGAAATCGCTGTCATCTCTGGATGCAGATTTCGTGTGGAGGAAAGAGGATGATCTTTCCTTTCCGAAACAGTCTAGACAGGTGTTGCAGACCTTCGGCCATATTAACGACGCCATATTCAACCTCTCTAGTACTAAGAGGAAAGGCGTTTTTTATCGACATCTTCTATAAATATACCGCTCATTGGACTAGATTCATTTAAAATGGTTGGAGAAGATGTCCAGAGAGTTCCTCTGCGTTTAGATGAGCAGGTCGGGGATTTTAGATATGTTCCTACCTGCATCATTCAATATACACTCGGAAGTGATGGAATGTGATATTTCATCCAATAGAGCGAATCTGGATGCGATGTCCTATGCAGATCACCTTACCAAAGCTATGACGTAACGTCTTAATGGGAAGGAATTTGAGGACGTTTGTTCCTCACTTAGAGTTCTTTCCAGGGCAATCATGTATGCCACATACAACTCCGCTCTGACAGTGGCAAATTTGGAGTTGATCAGACGTGATACGGCCCTTGTGTCGTCATCACTTATAGATGACAAGGTGAAAAGCTCTCTCCGAGTCGCTGCGGTCTCCGGACATACTCTGTTTGATAACAAGCTTTTCGTTAGTCTATGAACAGGCTACAAAGAAAGCTTCCAGTGCACTGCTATTGAAGTCGGTGTCTCAACAATACTTCAAAGTCAACAAAAGGGAACTCCTCGCTAGGGTACAAGAAACCCTCTTATTCTTACTTCGGAGGCCGTCAGTATTGCGACTCGGGAAAGAGGTCTGATCAAGACTATAGGTCAGACGCCCCTAAGCCGACGGGACGAGGTTCTTTGCGGGGAGGACATAGTTTCTCCTCCCGTAAGCCTCGTAAGTCGTACAGGTGAAGGACAAGACCTCTATTGCTTGCCAGTTGGCAGAAGGTTTTCAAACTTCGCGAGAAACTGGATAGTGTAGTCTCGGAAGGCCTACGGCTATCATTCTAAGTAAAACCCCCACTTACAAATGTCTGCGTTGGACAAATCTTCCAGAGGATCCTCTCAAAAGAGTCTCTCCTAGCGGAGGTACAGGCTGTCTTATTAAAGGAAGCAATAGAGGTCGTCGAGAATCAATATTCTCAAGGTTTTTACAGTCACCTATTCCTCGTACCGAAGCCAGACGGCTCGTTCCAACCGGCAATAGACTTGAACTGGATAAACAAGTTGATCGTGGCTCCAAAGTTCTATATGGAAACCATTCGGTCAGTAAGAGCGAGCATTCAAGTAGATGACTATGCGGCAAGCATAGATCTAAAGGATGCCTACTTTCATGTCCTGGTACATCCGGCATTCGAAAAGTATCTGCGTTTTGCCGTGCAAGGAGAGGTTAATCAGTTCAGAGCAATGTGCTTCGATCTGAACCTAGCTCCTTCAGCTTTCACTCGAATAATGAACTCGGTAATGTCATACTTCAAAGCTCATTCGTCTGTGGTAACGTCGGCTTACTTGGACGACATTCTTCAGGGATAAGACAACAGAATTATTCTTCAGAATAATGTTCAGAGTCTGCTTCAGTTATTCCGATGTCTCTGTTTCATAGTAAACGAGAAAAAGTCGGATCTAGCTCTGTCCAAGTCGTTCATTCACTTGGGAATGAGCTGTGAGACTCACAACAATCTGGTTCGTCTCCTGTTACCCTTAGCAAAATTAGTCAGTTGTTATGCTCGCTTTTGTCTAAACTCTCCCGCAGTGACTGCGAGGGAGTTTATGTGACTGATGGGGCTGTGCTGCACACCCATCCCCTCCAGATTTTCTTTACTCAGAACTGTAGTGTGAAGATGCATTCGCTCGAAACCAGTATTGTTTTAACGGACCTAGTAAAACAGAAGGTTCAGATTTGGGCGGATCTTCAGTGGTTAACTCTGGGAGTTCAGCTGCAACTGCCGGATCTGGTTTTCAAGATTATGACGGATGCGAGTCAGACGGGCTGGGGCGCATCTCTAAGTCCTGCAGACTTGAAGTGTCAGGGTCTTTGGGACTCTCGGTTCCTAGAAAAGCACATCAACATCAAGGAGATGATGTCAATCTGGTCATCACTACAACATTGGATTCGTCAAATAGCGAACGTACATGTTCAAATTCTGTCGGACAACTTGACAGTAGTAGCTTACCTCAGGAACCAAGGTGGCACTCATTCGATCCCGTTATGCGAATTAACAGAGAAGATTCTCCTATTCATTCTGAATCATCAGGTTCATCTCTCAGTCCGTCATTTACCGGGTCGTCTGAAGGTACTAGCAGACTCACTCTCTCGGAAAGGTTGCCTGTTACCATCGGAGTGAACTCTCAACAAGCAAATATTCAGTCAGATCTGCTACCAGTAGGATCGTCTCATGATATATCTTTTTGCGACACACCTAAACAATCAGTTACCGACGTTCATGTCGCCATGTCCAGATCATTGAGCGTACGCAGTAGACGGTCTATCGATCTCATGGGACGGAATAATAGTATATGCATATCCTCCTGCTCCATTGATTCAGCAGATTCTGTTAAAGATCAAACAGTCTCACTGCAAAATCCTGCTAGAGTAGCACCTTTGTCATCACAGAAACCTTGGATCAATCTTCTCAGCTGTCTGTTGTGGGACATTCCTTGGAAACTTCCTCCTTGAAGGGATCTTCTGTTTCAGCGGAAGTCACGTGTACTGCATCACAACCTGGAAGGTCTCAACCTTCACTTATTTCCGTTGTGCGTTCCTTCTTGCACGGAAAACATTTTACAGGATGAGCAGTGGACGCAATTTCTAACTGTAGGAGGGCCTCCTTTTTGCTGAATTATGCAGCGAAGGGGAGGGTTTTCTTCCGTTGGTGTATGGATCAGACGATAGACATATGTGATCTGTCCATTCCACAGATTGCCAATTTCCTGGTCTTCCTGTTTGACGAACTCAAACTGCAGTCTGTCACTATTACAGGTCTATGTTATCAGACACTTACGCTCATCATGATAACTTGGCTATTGGATCAGATACTTCTTTATCCAAGCTAGTTAGAAATTTCTCTATCAATAGACCTAGAACCCTCAGATTAATTCCTAAGTGGAATTTAGCTTGGGTTCTGTTGAAGCTTCAAGAAGCTCTTTTTGAGCCAATAGACGATGTAGAGTTCAAATTCATGACCTATAAAACAGCATTTCTCTTAGCCTTTGCATCTGCTAGAAGAGTGAGTGAACTTCATGAATTATCTGTTGATGATTCCCATTACCGTAGTGTGGGTAATACTGTTACCCTCACTACGGAAGTGGGATTCTTGGCTAAGAATCAGATAAGCGGCCAGAGCCTATTGTCATTAAGGCTTTACCGTCCTCGGATAACCGTAGACCCTTGCTGTGTCCAGTTAGAGCAATGCGCATTTATAAACATTGATCAGATTTTATTAGAAAGGGAAGAAAAAGATTCTTTCTTTCTCTGTTTCCTAACAGAAAAGATATATCTGTTCATTCTATCACTAGTTGGATTCAGTTGGCAATACATATTGCCTAAGAAAGTCTATCTTCAGATCAACATTCTGTCAACAAGATTTCAGCACACGAGGTTAGAGCACTGTCCACTTCTTGGGCTTATTCTATCAGTATAGCCATTACTGATCTTATGAAGGCTGCATACTGGATGGACACAGCCCTCTTCATTTACCAAGTTTTACCTTAGAAATTTAGTCCATCT
This sequence comes from Pictodentalium vernedei, assembly GCA_031216915.1. Classification (NCBI taxonomy): domain Eukaryota; kingdom Metazoa; phylum Mollusca; class Scaphopoda; order Dentaliida; family Dentaliidae; genus Pictodentalium; species Pictodentalium vernedei. Next base: position 447,658,175 of record CM062297.1, on the reverse strand, counting down.
CCTGTGACCTTAGATCTTTGGGTCCTCTTTCTGTTGCTCAGAATGTCGTCAATTAATATTACATCTATACAGTCTTTAGGCAGTCTGCTCGAGCACCTATGCCGTTCCGCTGCCCTCTTCGTTCTGAGGAATTTTACCTCAGAACAAGGGGAAGTGGGGGGGGGGGGGGGGGGACAGTTTTCCCCTTATGTTATCTGGTTTTATAGTGAAAAGCAAGGGAATACCTCCTCCAGAGACAGTAGTCCAGCGTCGGTGCTGGGTGATTTTAATATGGAGCTCGGTGTGAAGCAACAACTATGTCTCATTTATGTACTGTTTTTAAAGTGTAGCTCACTGTGAAGCATTTGTATATGTTACGTGTCATACGAGCGTTAATATACAATCCTCGGACACTTTTAAATGAGTATAAAGCGTCTTATTCTCTGGACTATCTTTATATATTGGTTTTCTTCACCGAATTAGCATAACGGGTTATGCTGGCATTAAATGGAGAAATTATGTAATTCTCAATTACATTGTTGGTGTTATGCCATTCTCTTTTCTTGTAAAAGGTCACACTGCCCTTTCACTTACAAATTTATACTAGAACCAATGGCCCTGATTTAGCTGGTGCAAACTCAATAATATCCAGGGCCAAACACAAATTTTGAACCCCCAACCCCCAAAATTTGCTAACAAATCCAACAATTGAAAGTCCTATCTGGTCCTCCATACTTTAGTACTGCACATGCGCGGTAACCATGAAGATGCCGAAATTGGTGCCAAGCATCATTATTTTGTTTGGCCCAAGTCAGTAAACATCTCAACTGACATCTGTGCTTTAAATCTCATTTTTGAAGATGCCAGACTCAAATCAATGATGGTTATGGTGGATTCAAGACTTAACAGGATGCTTGAAGTGAACAATGGTAGTTTTTGACGTTTCGGGCTGTAACTTTGAAATATTTATATAAAATTATTCATGTTTCCCGTTTTGGGTACATGAACCTGAACATCGTCATTCTTGCTAATGATTACACTATTGTTTGTTAAATGTTCCTTCCCTGTCCTTTCCTGAACCCTCCTGTAAGATTCCCAAGCTCTTTTGGCTTTTTTATTGAAATTTTTTATTAAATTTCTTGGGAATTTAACGTGTATTACAGAATGGGTATTCCGTTTACCCCCGTGTTTACATCCTCATCTTTTGGTGTTTAGGACGTTTTGTAGTCTAGCATCTTCTACCAGATACATTGTTTTTTCTTCCTATGGAGATCTAGCTTTGCATCAGGTGGTTGTTGATCGGTTACTGAATACGGGCCTCTATTGTTCCTGTTTGTTTAGTTAGTTTCTGGTTTTTCCTCTTGACGTTGTTTTCTGTCTAAAAAGGTTTTGGATATGTATTATATCAGAGTTTAGTATAGCATAGTTATTGTTCTCTATTAGGATACATATCATTAATTATTCTGGTAGTTTAGCTTTAATTATGTAGTGCTTGTCCACCCTTAGGCTCTATTAGGATGCCCTTGGGCTCATGAGGTTCCATTGGGGTACTTAGGCTTCATTCAGAAGTTTTCGAAAAATCTTTTTATTTCTTTTTTGAAAATGTTTTTGATTGTCTATGTTATGTATCCTTGCTATGTATAGTTTATATGTTATTACTTAGGAGTGCAGCAGACTTAGGAATTTTGGCTTTGTAATTTCTAAAATAAAAACTTTTTGTTCCAAGTGTAAGTCTAGGAAGTCTTCCGAGGATTTACATGCTTGTTGTCTGGCATGTGTCAGCCTATGTGGTGGGCGGTGAAGTTCCAATTCCAGAAGTTTCATCGCAGGCTAATTCTAGTCTTTCAGTTTCTTTTTCAGAGGAACAAGAACATGGTGATGGTACTTCGACACCTGTCCATAACGTTCTGCCGTTGTTACGCTCTGATGAGCAATCAAAGCTAGCTGCCAAGGTGCTCATGAATATCAAGCAAGGGATAAGGCCTCTAGTTAGTGCTCTTAATCCTTTGCAGGCAGCTAGCTCGACCAGTGAAGTGGTTCCCCAGTTAGTGGGAGCCGGGACGCCGGGTATGTCTGTAGCAATCAATGAGAGTGTAGGCGTGGGTTGAGCGAGCACCTCAAAATCAAAAGCTCATCCAGCGATGACGGCAAAGGAGAAGAAGCCTGCAAGTTTCTCTACGGGATGCTTGGCGAGACCTAAGGGCAGATCGCAAGTTGGAGAATTCTCTCTGTCCCTTCAGCAGTCAGGGTTGACTGTTTCCATCGCGAGAAACTTCAGTGAGTCGCAGCGCCAGTACTCGCTTGGAGTTCAGAATGCTCCTCCACACTGCAGCCAGGTCCGGCGGCAGTTATGGCTTCTTCGTCTTCATTGGAAAAGCATGTTAGACCACAGACTAGCTGTCAGACTTCGGATGTTCCTGCTGTTTCCCAGAGATGTTCCCAGTCTTCACCACCAAAGTTGGATCAACCTGTAACTAGTGGTTCAAGGCTTGCACATACGGGACATGCCTCAAAAAAATCTGGGGTCAGATCTCCGTCCCATGAGCAGCATGCAACGAAGAAACAAGACCGCTGTTCCGCAAGCCTCGGTTACGGACCTGTTGTCGCAGATTGCTCAGCTTATCGCAGCATCCCAGCAGTCACAGGTTCAGCCGTCAACAGATTCCGGTAGTGAGCTGTTGGACGGTGCTGGGTCGGCCCAGTCATCTGTTCGTTCGGATGGTGTTGACCACAATTCTCAGATGGAACAGTCAGATGGCGAGAGGGCTATGGAGGATGATTCTCCATCCCTTGCGGAACAGCACATGGAGACTTTGAATTTCATTCATCTGTTCTTCCCGGATCTTTTTCCATTTGATCAACAATCTGCATCAGCTAGGCGGAAACTGTTATCTTCCCTGCATATGGGTACCTTGCGAAGGAAAGAGGAGATTCTCTCCTTCCCGGGTTAGTCTGCTCAGGTATCGGAGGCCTTTGGTCTACTTGACAATGCCACCTTTGGCCTAGCAAATACTAAAAAGAAAGGCGGTTTCTTACCTTCTGCTTCTCTGCAATTACCGTTTTCTGGATCACGTTATTTGAAAACGCTAGAAGATGTTCAGAGAACTCCTCTGAGCTTGGATGAGCGTGCATTGGAATTAGATATTTCATTGCCCGCTTCATTCAATGTCCGTTCAGATGTTCTGGAATCTTCTATTGATTCCAGTCGTGCGGTTCTGGATGCAATGTCTTACGCAGATCATATCACTAGGGCTTTGGTTCAATGTCTTAGTGGAAAGGATTTTGACGACATTACTTTGTTGCTCAGAGTCCTTTCTAGAGCAGTCAGTTATGCCACGTATCACTCCACCCTTTCAGTGGTTAATTTGGAGTTGATTAAATGTGACGGCACCTTAGCAACGTCTACCTTGATTGACGATCAAGTGAAAAGCTCTCTCAGAGTTGCGCCGGCTTCTGGTCATACTTTGTTCAAGGACAAGTTATCCTTTGTGTACGAGGAAGCTACCAAAATGGCCACAAACACTTTTTTGTTAAGGTCAGTTTCGCAGCAGCAGTCGACTGCTGGACGGGGGTAGGAGTCTCTTTCTTGCTGTCGTCGAAGAGGGTTCCTTGCATGGTTCTAAGAAACCCTTGTACTGTAATTTGGGAAACCGTCAATCTAGAGACCCTGGTAAGGGGCGTAAGTCTTACAAGGATTTTAAGTCTGATGCCTCCAAGCCGGTTCTCGGGGAGGATGTAGTTTCTCTTCCCGGAAGCCTTGTAAGTCCTACAAATGATGTTCTAGACCTCTATTACTCTCCAGTTGGTGGAAGGTTATCCAAATGATAGCCGAAGACCCTTTTCAACAACATTCCTTACCCACAAAGATCAGTGGGTAAGGAATGTTGTTAAAAAGGGTCTTCGGCTATCATTACGATCAAAACCTCCCCTTACAAAAGTCTGCATTTCTGCGAATCTTCCGGCAAATTCTTCAAAGAGAGAGTCTCTTCTTTAGAAGTTCAAGCTCTCTTAGAAAAGGAGGCAATAGAGGTTGTAGAGAATCCCAATTATCCGAAATTCTACAGTCATTTGTTCCTTGTGCCAAAACCAGATGGCTTGTTTCGTCCAGTAATAGACTTGAACTGGATAAACAAATTGATGATAGCTCCAAAGTTTTACATGGAAACTGTTCGGTTGGTAAGAGCGAGCATCCGAGTGAACGAAATTGTGGCAAGCATAGACCTAAAAGATGCGTACTTTCACGTCTTGGTCCATCTGGCATTCAGAAAGTATTTGCATTTTGCCGTTCAAGGGAAGATTTACCAGTAAAGAGCGATGTGTTTCGGTCTAAACCTGGCTCCTTGGGCGTTCACTCGGATAATAACTCACGTGATGTCTTACTTCAGAGCTCATTTGGCTGTAACAGCGTCTGCTTACCTGGACGACATTCTTCAAAGATACAGTGACAATAAGCACGCTTCAGAACGATGTGCAGAGTCTGCTTCTATTATTCCGACATCTCTGTTTCATTGTAAAGAAAAAAATGAAGTCGGATTTGACTCCGTCGAGGTCCTTCATACACTTGGGAATGAGTTTCGCACAACCAGGGCGAAGCTGGTCAGTTATTATGCTTGTTTTCTCCTAAACTCTCTCACAGTGTCAGCAATGGAGTTTATGAGATTGATGGGACTGTGCAGAGCGGCTGCAGAACTGATTCCACTAGGTCGTTTACACACGCACCCTCTCCAGATTTTCTTCATTCACAACTGGAGTGTCAAGAGGCATTCACTCAAAAGTCTGATTGTTTTAATGGACTTTGGTTCAGATTTTGGCAGATGTTCAATGGTTGACTCGGGGAGTAACGGATCCGGGTTTTTACTATTATGACGGATGCCAGTCAGACGAGTTGGGGTGCCTCCCTGATTCCCGCAGATCAAAAGTGTCAGGGTCTTTGGGACTCTTGGTTCCTGGAGAAACATAAACATCAAAAAGATGTTGTCTATTTGGCTAGCCCAAAAGCATTGGATTGTTCACAAAGTGAACGTCCATGTTCAGATTTTATCAGACAATTCCATGCCACTTCTGGCTTATCTCAGGAATCAGGGTGGCACACATTCCATTCCTCTTTTCAAATTGATGGAGAAAATTGTCCTATTCGCTCTGGATCATCATGTTCTTATCTCGGTCCATCATATTCCGGTTTGTCTGAACGTAGTTGCAGACTCGCTCTCAAGGAAAGGTCGCCTGTTACCCTCGGAGTGGACTCTCAGCAGATGTGTCTTCAGACAGATTAGCTACCACTGGGATTTCTGCATGATAAATCTTTTTGCCATGAACCTAAACAATCTGCTTCCGACATTCGTGTCACCGTGTCCGGATCCTCGGGCGTATACGGTGGACACTCTATCAATTTCATGGAACGGAATAGTAGGATATGCATTTCCTCCAACTCCTCTTATTCAGCAGATCCTGTTGAAAATAAAACAGTCTCATTGTAAGATTCTGCTGGTAGCATCTCTGTCAACACAGAAAACTTGGATCAGTCTCGTCAGGTGCCTCTGTTGTGGGACATCCCTCGGAAACTTCCTCCACTCAAGGATCTTCTGATTTAGGGGAAGCCCCAGAAACTGCATCACAATCCGGCAGGTTTCAACCTTCACGTATTTCCATTGTGCGGTCCTTCTTGCACGGAAAGTTGTTTTCAGGACAAGCAGTGGCTGCAATTTCTAACTGTAGGAGGACTTCCACTTCGTTAAACTATGCGGCTAAGTGGAGAGTCTTCTTCCGTTAATCTCATTTTTGAAAGAAATCAACCTTTTTAATAAATTTTAAACTTGTTTTTATTTTTTTTTAACGTAGACTCTACAAGTCTAAATGTCAACAGGTTGATTTTATAAGTATTCTGGTTTTTATAACCTTAGTTATTACTGTTTCAACTGCACCTGATTTTAGGTTTTGTTGTGATTGTTTCATATTTTATCCAATTAATTTTAATTCATACTTGACACTTGTTGTTTAAGTAGTTTTCTCGCCACGATATAGCCTTATCTGCTGATGTGGCGTTAAGCAACAATAAATAAATAAATAATTCTTCCGTTGGTGTGTGGTGTGGACCAGTCAGTGGATATCTATAATCCATCTATACCTCAAATTGCTAATTTTTTGGTCTACCTTTTTGACGTATTAAAACTGCAGCCTGTTTCTATTAAGGGCGAAAGGTCTATGTTTTGAGACACATATGCTCATCATGATCATTTGGCTATTGGATCACATCTTTCTTATCCAAGCTAGCTAGAAATTTCTCTATCAATAGACGTAGTACCCTAAGATTAGTTCCCTAATGGAATTTGGCTTGTGTTCTCCTGAAGTTACAGGCAGGGTTCGTACGTGGGTCTGGAAAACTGGAAAAAGTATGGAAATTTGGGGCGGTTTGGAAAAGGTCTGGAAAAGGTTTGAAAATATGTGTGTCAAGCCTTGGGGTCTTGAAAAAGTAGGGAAATTACTGTTTTTAACAAAGGTGTAATCATTCTGAGTAAAAATAACCAGCATACAAGATTTATTATTCGTCAACGCCCCGCATTCGATAACACAAAAATTCGGATCGGAAAACTTTGCGCATTTTCAATGGAATACAACCGAGGTATCACAGGTGTTTCAAAGCCGAATGCAGCTCGGAATTACGGAGAATTCCGAAGGTCAAGTCACATGCGCACTGTGTTTTATTGTCTTTAATTTCCAACGTGAAGGTCATTTGTTATTTTTGTATTTGTTTATCATGGGGAAGTGTGTTTTTTCACCGAAATGTGAAACAGACCCTAGATTCAAACAATGGATTTCTCAGGACAAAACTTCGAATAAAAAGGCAATGTGCACAATATGCAGAAAATCATTTGACGTATCGAATATGGGCGAAGCGGCCCTTCTAAGTCACATGGCAGGTAAAAAACACGCTGTCTTAGTGAAAATGAAACAACAACAAAATCATATGGAAGGATTTTTTTCCGAAGCTACGAGAATAGGTAAGACTCATCTGACACCTGGCAATGATCTTCACGGTGTTTCTTCAAAACAAAAAGTTGACACATTGGAAGTGTCTCACGAACATAGTCATGGAGCCACTTGCACTGGGAGACTTTGTTACCGACAAGAGTGTTTTAACAGCAGAAATTTACTGGACTTTGAATATGATGGAAAAACACCATTCTTACAAGAGTTGTCAGGGTGTTTCTGATGTATTTTGCCTCATGTTTCCTGATAGTCAGATTGCTTCAAAATTTTCTTGTTCAGAGACAAAATCACGCTATCTTACAACATTTGGAATTGCTCCCTATTTTTTTTATGATAAAACAATGTCAAGAAATTTTTATTTAATCTTGAAGTCCATATGTTGTCCAGAACTACCCATTCATATAACAACAAACCAAGTGCTCTCTAAGAGAGAACTTGCTTTATTGTTATATGGGTGGGACACATTCCTTATAGATGTACGCTGAACACCGTATGAAAACAGATTTTCAGCTGTAGGGATTGTACATTTTCAGTGGCTGAATACATACATGTTTGCAGCTAATCAGCATGTAGAATCACTGCCAGTTTAGCTACCAGTACCACTTTGTTAGCATATATGTACATGTAGTAATGAACTTTCAAGGGTTGCGGGCCCTAGATTCCACTTGAGACGGTGCCTGTGCCTTTGGCATGATGGTAAATGATGCGATTTGAGTCTGGAAAAATGGTACGTCAGGTCTGGGAAAGGTATGGAAAAAGTATGGAAATTTTTGGCCAAAAAAGTGTAAGAACCCTGTACAGGAAGTTCCTTTTGAGCCGTTAGATGAGGTGGAATTTAAATATCTTACTTATAAAATGGCCTTCTCTTAGCCTTTGCCTCTGCTAGAAGAGTTAGTGAACTTCATGCTTTATCAGTAGAAGATTCTCATTTTCGTAGTGTGGGTGATACTATTACTCTTATTACGGAGGTGGGATTCTTGGCCAAGAACCAGATTCGGAATAGGCGACAGGAGCCTATTGTTATTAAGGTTTTACTGTCTTCAGACAACCTGAGACCAGCGTTGTGTCCACTAAGAGCAATGTGTATTTATAAACGTCGTTCTAGTTTTGTTAGAAAAGGAAGAAAGAGATTTTTAGCTCAACTTGACAAAGTCAAGATGAGCTATTGCCATCACTTCTCGTCCGTCAGTGTACGTACATAATGTTCAGGCGTACGTACATCCACAATTTCCTTTGGCACACCTCTCAGGTCGCATTTATGATCAGATTGCTTTGAAAATTGGTATGCTTGTTTGGGGTGACCTATAGATGGGAGCTATCGATTTTCTTCAATTTCCGTTAAAAAATGTTGCCGCTGGCAACATTCGTAGAACTTTGTTTAGTAAGACCTCAATTTTTCCCGTTGGCGCACCCTACAGGACACATTTATTATCAGATTGCTTTCAAACCTGGCATGCTTGTTTGGGGTGACCTCTAGATGGGAGCTACCAATTTTTTTCCATTTCCGTAGAAAAATGTTGCCGCTGGCAACAACCTTTGATGAACTTAGTGCAGTTATGCATCAAAATTTCCCTTTGGCACACCCCCCCCCAGGGCACATTTATTATCGGATCGCTTTGAAACTTGGTATGCTTGTTTGGGGTGAGCTCTAGATGGGAGCTATCAATTTTCTTCCATTTCTGTCAAAAAATGTTGCCGCTGGCAACGTTCTTAGAAGAACTTAGTTTAGTCAGACCTCAATTTTTCCATTTGGCACACCCTACAGGACACATTTATAATCGGATTGCTTTGAAACCTGGCAAGCTTGTTTGAGGTGACCTCTAGATGGGAGCTATCGATTTTCTTCCATTTCCGTCAAAAAATGTTGCCGCTTGTAACGACCTTTGAACTTAGTTTAGTCAGGCATAAATTTTTTCCCTTTGGCACAGCCTACAGGGCACATTTATGATCGGATTGCTTTGAAATCTGGCATGCTTGTTTGGAGTGACCTCTAGATGGGAGCTATTGATTTTCTTCCATTTCCATCAAAAAATGTTGCCTCTGGCAACAACCTTTGAACTCAGTTTAGTCAGGCATCAATATATTCCTTTGGCATGCCCTACAGGTCACATTTTGATCAGATCGGTTTGAAACTTTGTATGCTTGTTTGGTGTTACCTCTAGATGGGAGCTATCGATTTTCTTCGATTTCCATAAGAAATGTTGCTGCTGGCAACGACTTTCGATGAACTTAGTGCAATTATGCATCAATATTTCCCTTTGGCACACCCTGCAGTATACATTTTTTGACCAGATCACTTTGAAACTTGGTATCCTTATTTGGGGTGACCTCAAGATAGGAGCTATCGATTTTCTTTCATTTCTTTCAAAAGGTGTTGCCACTGGCAACATTCTTAGAACTCAGTTAAGTCAGACCTCAATATATTCCTTTGGCACGCCCTACAGGGCACATTTATAATCAGAATGGTTTGAAACTTGGTATGTTTGTTTGGGGTTACCTCTAGATGGGAGCTATCGATTTTCTTCAATTTCTCTCAAAAAATGTTGCCGCTGGCAATGACCTTTGATGAACTTCGTGCAGTTATGCTTCAATATTTCCCTTTGGCGCAGCCTGCAATGCACATGTTTGTCCCGATTGCTTTGAAGCTTGGTGTGCTTGTTTGGGGTGACCCAGGGACCAGCCTAGGGGGGAATTTTAGGGAGACTTCAAGTCTCCCTCCAGAAAAAATAGGGAGACTGCAGAGTCATGTAGGGAGACTTCATAGGCAAGTGGGGAAAATTAAGAATATTCATGTACCACCCCCGCCGCCCCTTCATATTTTCAATTTATGGTCCTCCATTAACGTACAAATAATCCAGGTCCAGTTGTCTATGATGCATCTGTGCCAGGTTAAAAAATCACAATGTAATTATTGACTGAAAATCCCCCACTGCTACCTTCTCCTTCATGACCCCTCACCTCTTCTTCGTGCCAATCCCCATCACCCTCCTGTGGTTGCCTTTCAACAAAGTCTACTAAGCTAATAATTTCCTGAGTCTGAAAGTGTGAACAGGACCAGATGTAAGAAGGTTGCTTGGGAGGTACTTTGTTAGTTAATAAACAAAACACATTCTGGGGTCGAGTATTTTGTAAAGGAAATGTCATTCCGCATCATTTTTATGGCATTCCGGTGTCATTCCGCGTCATTTCATGTCATTCCGATGTTTAGGAGGACCCTTTTTCAAGATCGTCCACATGCACACTTGTGTCTTGTACAAAGCTTTTCTTGACATCACTAAAGCTTTTTTTCATGTGTTTCAATTCCATTCGTGTTTTTCTGGGAATAGACAGCCCAACAGTTAACAGTCGTCAGCAAATCGAAATGAAAATAATGTGTTATAAAATACGTCCTTTGTATATACATTTTCGGCATCCTAAGCGACGTAACCTTCTTTCAAACTGGGTTGTTTTGTTGAGTCGCGTAAGTGACCTATTTTCGTTTCGACACTTGAAGCTCCGACTGGAACGCAACAAAATAGAAATAAAAAAATCTGCCAAAAGCGACAATGGACAATTGCTTGTCGTGTGATTTCAAATAAATGGACGTTTATTTGACGAATTAAACTGCCCATTAATCACACTCGAGCACATTCGATTTTTGAAAATACTCGTTTTCATGTAAACCTCGCATCACTCAGTTCAGCCTTTTCTCATTTTGGCCAATTTTTAGAGGGCGACTTGTAATCGCCCCGACTATTTTTCTAGGCGACTTTGGGCTTAGAAGGGCGACTTAATCGCCCTAGTCGCCCTCACGGCTGGTCCCTGGGGTGACCTCTAGATGGGAGCTATCAATTTTCTTCCATTTCTGTCAAAAATAGTTGCCATTGGCAACGACCTCTGATGAAGTTAGTAAAAACTTAGTGCAGTTATGCATCAATATTTCCCTTTGACACACCCTGCAAGGCACATTTGTGATTGGATCGCTTGGAAACTTTGTATGCTTGTGTGGGGTGATATCTGCATGGGAGCTATCGATTTTCTTCCATTTCTGTAAAAAAATGTTTGCAAAAACCTTTGAACCTTAGTCAGGCTTCAATATTTCCTTTTGGCATTTGGCACACCCTTCAGGGCACATTTATGATCAGATCACTTTAAAACTTGGTATGTGTGTTTGGAGTGGTCTCTAGATGTGAGCTCTTGATTTTTAGCTCAACTTTGGCAAAGCCAAACTTGAGCTTATGCCATGGCCAGTTGGCCGTCTGTCCGTCAACAATTCAATACGGCTCGGGCTAGAGGCCGTATTTATGAACCGATCTTTACGAAACTTCTTGGGTACCTTTGTTATGACCGTGGGACGAGAACAAGTGTTTTTGGGTCCGATCTGAAATTCAAGTTGACTGCTGGCAGCCATTTTGTACAAAATTAGGTACAATCAGATTTTTGCGTAGAACTTCCATATGAAAGTGCTGATTTGAATAATTTTTTGTATGAATGTTTAGTACCATGGGATACATCATATATAATACAGGTTTTTTTCTTGTGCGTAATTATGAAAATTAGACTAACATTGATGTATTTAGTGTTAATTTCAGCACTGTAAGTGCAAATGCCAATACGGCTTGGGCTAGAGGCCGTATTTATGAACCGATCTTTACGAAACTTCTTGGGTACCTTTGCTATCACCGTGGGACGAGAACGAGTGTTTTGGGGTCCGGTCCAAAATTCAAATGGCCGATGGCAGCCATTTTGTACAAAATTAGGTGCAATCAGATTTTTGCACAGAACTTCCATATGAAAGCGCTGATTTGAATAATTTTTTGTGTGAATGTTTAGTACCATGGGATACATCAGATATAGTACGGGTTTTTTCTCGTGCAGAAATTATGCAAATTAGATGAACTTTGATTTTTTCAGTGCTACTTACACACAATAAGTACACATGTCAATACGGCTCGGGCCAGAGTCTGTATTTATGAACCGATCTTCATGAAATGTCTTGGGTACCTTTGTTATCACCTTGGGATGAGAACGAGTGTTTCTGGGTGCAGTCCAATATTCAAGATGGCCGCCAGTGGCCATTTTGTACCGAAATTAGGTCTAATCAGATTTTTGTACACAACTTCTATATGGCTCAGGCAAGAGGCCGTATTTATGAACCGATCTTAACGAAACTTCTTGGGTACTTTTGTTATCACCGTGGGACGAGAACGAGTGTTTTTGGGTGTGGTCCAAAATTCAAGACAGCCACCAGTAGCCATTTTGTACCAAAATTCGTGGAATCAGTCTTTTGTACAGAACTTCTGTATGAAAGTTCTGATTTGAATAAATTTTTGTATGAATGTTTAGTAACATGGAATACATCATATATAGTACGGGTTTTTTTCTCATGCAGAAATTATGCAAATTAGATGAACTTTGATTTATTCAGTGCTACTTATACACTGTAAGTGCACATGTCAATACAGCTCGGGCTAGAGGCTGTATTTATCAACCGATCTTCACAAAACTTCTTGGGTACCCTTGTTATCACCTTTGGACGAGAACGAGTGTTTCTTGGTGCGGTCCAAAATTCAAGATGGCTGCCAGTGGCCATTTTGTACCGAAATTAGGTCCAATCAGTTTTTTGACACAACTTCTATACAGCTCGTATTTATGAACTGATCTTCACAAAACTTCTTGGGTACCTTTGTTTCACCTTGGGACAGGAACGAGTGTGTTTTGGGGTGCCTTTGTTATCACTGTGCTATGAGAACAAATATTTTGGGGTTCAGTCAGACCCACTCTGGGACTCAAAGATTTCTTTTCTAGTTCAGCATCTGACTGTCACCCATCTTTACAATACTTTACCTATACATTTGTTACAGGCTATGGTCAGTATTTATGTACAGACCGTTACAATACTTAAAATGTACCTTTGTTATCAGGTCATTACCTAGATGTTTGTCATTGCTGTGTCGCATACTGTACATGTACATGTCTTAACAAGTTGAGCTACAGTGTCATTGACACTTTCATTTTCATTTCCATAAAAAATTATGGTCGTTATCATCAGCCTTTGAACTTACTGCATTTGTGCAGCAACTTATGTGCAGCAAGTTATCCCTTTTACACTCTCTGCAGAGTATATTTATGAATTTCCATTAAAATAGAGAGAAAAAAACTTTGCCATAAGCAATGATCTTCAAACTTAGTACATTTGTGCATTAACATCTTCCTTTGGCATGCCTCAGAGGGCGCATTCATTATCAGGTTGTTTTGAAACTTTGTATGCTTATGCAGGGTGACAAAGGTAGGAGCTATTGATTTTCTTTTCATTTCCATCAAAAACTGTTGCTGTTGACAACAATCTTTGAATTTATTGCATTTGTGCATCAACAGTCTTCTTTGACATGGCCTACAGGCCACATTTATCTTAGGATTGTTTTTAAACTTGGTGTGCTCATAAGGCAAGACCTTTAGATAAGAGCTTACTGCATTTGTGTATCAACATTCTTCCTCTAGCCAGTCTTACAGTTTACATTTAAAAATGCATGGATTACTCTAACGTGCACACACAATGCTGTTATGTTGAAATGGTACCAATGATCTTCAATTTTGCCATTTCACTTATAACTTACCAAGTTCAAGTTTGTCAAGCTGAGCTACAGTGTCATTGACACTTTCATTTCTTTCTCTTATTCCTAAGAAAAAAGATATTTCTGTACATTTGGTTGCCAGGTGGATTCAATTGGCAATACGTATTGCGTATGAGAATCTTTCTTCAGATTCAGCATTCTGTAAATAAAATTTCAGCACATGAAGTTAGAACATTGTCTTCTTCTTGGGCTTATTCCAATAGTGTTGCCATTACTGATTTAATGAAAGCAGCTTACTGGACGCAATCTTCTACTTTTACTAAGTTTTACTTTAAGTTTTACCTTAGAAGCCTGGAGTATATCTCCGGTGACCTTAGATTCTTGGGTCCTCTTTCTGTCGCACAGAATGTTGTCCATTAATATAACATCTTTTAGATATCTTAGGCAGCCAACTCGAGCACTGATGCCGCCCACTGCCCTCTTCAATCTGAGGATTCTTCCTTCAGAACAAAGGGAAGTTGGGGGGGGAGGGGGGGTATGGTTTTCTCTTAGTGTCATCTGGCTTTATAGTGAAAAACAAGAGAATGCCTCCCCCAAGGACAATAGTCAGGCGTCGGTGCTGGATGGTTTTAATGTGTAGCTCGGTGTGAAGCAACAATATTGTCTCATTATGTATTGTTCTTTTAAAGTGTAGCTCAAAGTGAAGCATTATGTATATGGCACGTGTCATACTCGTGTTTATATACAATCCTCGAACACTTTTAACTCGGTATAAAGCGTCTCATTCTCTGGACGAGCTTTATAATTGATTTCCTTCACCGAATTAGTATAAGGGTTATGCTGGCATTAAATGGAGAATTTATTATATACAGTATCCTTTATATTGTTGGTGTTATGTCTTTCTCTTTTTCTTATAGAGAAAGACATATGTAATTCCTCATTTATCTCCTATTCTCTTGTAGGAGTCCTCCTTTCAGTTGGAGTAATAGAGTTATTTTGTTTCCTTTAAATGTCCTAGGCCCTCCAGCCTTTTTACTAGTGCTGAAACAGTTAGCCGGATAACGAGGTTTGCAACCGGTTATCAACGTAACCAGTTGGAAAAGCTGTCAACCAGATAACCGATGTACCTATAGTTTATGGGATAGCGTCGGGAAAATAAATAGTATTTGACAGTGATACTTTAGAATTCTTTTGCTGAAGCAAGCATTGTCAAAGCTGCCAAACAATTGTTGATTTACGACGATGTGTACTCGATGTAACATGAAAGGGTTACGGTGTTAGAATGTTCAATGAACAGTTATTTCGGTCACTTGGGCTGTCAAGTAGCAGATAAATGTATATAACAAACTGCCAACAGTCGAGTGCACTGCAAGTTGTTTTCTTGCGTGTGCAGCAGTGAGCACGTGCCTGTCAATGTAACAATCTCCTACAGACAAATTTGACATTCTTCTCTTTGATGAGGTGTTGTTAATTGCAGATTATAATGCATAATGCTGAAAAAATTCCCCAGTGTAAGTAATGGTGCTTCCAAAATAAATTGACTGTTTGGTTCTTTACCAACATGTTTCAGAAAAATCATGTTTTGATTTTATTGAACTGTTTAAAAGTAGGAACATATGTCATGAAAAAAACTAGTTTAAAATCTTGCATTTTAAAATTTGTTTTTCAATGGTCAATGTCAGACAATGAGGGTCTCTCGGATGGATTAGCGTCGTTTAGTCACAGGTGTTTCGTACACCGACTGTTTTGTATACAAACAAAGATGTTTCATACATATATCAAAGGACGTTTCGTACATAGGAAAATTCTATAGGGTTTTATGTATTTTTTATATGAAATAATAGACTACTTACTTTTGTAAGGTATTATAATCCAATATAAAAAGAATCCACATTTGAAATATCAGGGAACAGAATTTAATATGTCCAACACCATCACAGTATGTCGTACATTTGAAAATATTGTTAGGAAATAAAATGAACCGCAGACTAAAAACATCTTTCTTTGATGAAAAATCAACTCATTATGATGTGAGCTCATTGATGATAAATCAGCTTTGATCAGTTCTTATGATATGTAATCACAGCATTGTTATTACACTGGAGTCATAATTAGCACATGAACACATTAAAATGATTCATTTTCAGTACATTGTCAAAACTTTTTTATTACTGCAATGTTAAATACCCAGTATATCATTCAGGGACCTTCCCCCCCCCCCCCCCCCCCACCCTGTCTTACCCGTAAGACAACTTACTGAGACGTCATGTGAGGATTACACCACCTATGCTAAGGAGGCGACTTGGGAATTCAAAGTCCTAAGCCCCATCTTTAACATAGGCCTACCTATAATTATAATAATAATTTTCCAACGATTATGTTCTATTTGTATACTGCACAAAGTCAGACTTATCTTTGTAGAACTTTATATTTGTATCATTCCCGTACGTTTTGTATTTATATAAATATGTTATTGCAATAAATTTTGTTATTTTTAACAGGTTGTTATCTTTACTTGGGTCAAGACTGTCCATGTACGAAACATCCTAGCTTGTGTACGAAACATCCCAAACGGTTTGTGTACAAAACGTTCTGAAACACCCATGTGCGAAATGTCCAGCTCCCCTCTCGGACAATGGGACATAAAATAATTTCTTAACACACCCCCTTCATGACTCGCAACATATTCCCGCCAGAATTTCATTGCGAGGAATAGGTAGATGTAAACGTGTAACTGTTTGTGACATTTGTCTTAGGCCGGGGAAAAATAATTAATTTGTTCAGGTAACATGCTGAAAAAAAATAGGGTCGGTCGGTTGGGATTTTTTTTTTTTTTCACAATTAGTTTTTACAATGAATGCCTTTCAAGTGTCTCTGAAATCAACCTGTATATCCCTATATATCCCTCATGTCCTATTTGTTTGGTTATTTTATACGATTTGCATCAGTAAATAAAACTATAAACCATTTTTCTATGTGTTTTCATTTCTTAAATTGAAACCTGTAACGAGACTCCAGAATTCGAAGATCGCGGCTACGTACGAGTGTTCCATTGTTTCTTTGTCAGCTCAAGAACGTGATCACACTTTGCAGTCATGTTTTAGGTGTGGAAGATGGAGAGAATTTAGGTGTGAAAATAAAATTCCACGCCCTTTCATAGCCGAACAAACATGTCGGTCAAGCTATATTGCAGTTCTTGGGGAAAATGGGCTATATTGCGAGTCAGGGGAAGAGGGAGGTCACTTGCGTGCTGTAAAAACTGCATGGTTTGACAAACGACCCTGCCAGCGTCCTAGTTGATTCTATATCGGGCCGATGTCGGTGCAACAGAAATCCTGTCATACCGACATCGGTCCAATATGGAATTAAGTAGAATGCTATGTGAGGATATAGTTTATGTTCACATTGGACTCTTTTCGCCGATTTGTGAGTCGTTTCATCGGGTAACGCCATTTATACGCTCGGTTTTGTGTCGATTGGAAAGGATGAATGTTTAGAAACTCCAGACAATTATCCCTCCCAATTGACGCAAAACACAAAGCAGACTACATATAGGCATGTGTTGCCCCGATGTGGGCCTTTTATTTCATAAAAACGCAATCCTGATATGTGTGCCTTCCGACAATGCAACGTGCTTTCAGCACGACATCGATTGCCTGGACTGAATCAGGAGATTTAAAGTCGGACGCTAAAAACAACATCGCCGCTAGAAAATCCTTCGTGGGTGGGGGGAGGGGGGGGGGATATAGTCAATAAAGTGTCATATCTGACATAAATTGATACGTTCATCTGATAGGTGTGTAGAAATGGGGTGGTAAAATTCAGTGTCGTTGCAAGCGTCTAGAAAATTGGGGGGGGGAGGAGGGTTGGGCCTTCGATATTGAAAACATTTTCTAGGCGACTTTGGGCTTAGAAGGGCGACTTAATCGCCCTAGTCGCCCTCACGGCTGGTCCCTGGGGTGACCTCTAGATGGGA
The DNA here is from genome assembly GCA_031216915.1 of Pictodentalium vernedei. NCBI lineage: Eukaryota > Metazoa > Mollusca > Scaphopoda > Dentaliida > Dentaliidae > Pictodentalium > Pictodentalium vernedei. The sequence continues at coordinate 447,640,679 of CM062297.1, read as the reverse complement.
GCTATCAATTTTCTTCCATTTCTGTCAAAAATAGTTGCCATTGGCAACGACCTCTGATGAAGTTAGTAAAAACTTAGTGCAGTTATGCATCAATATTTCCCTTTGACACACCCTGCAAGGCACATTTGTGATTGGATCGCTTGGAAACTTTGTATGCTTGTGTGGGGTGATATCTGCATGGGAGCTATCGATTTTCTTCCATTTCTGTAAAAAAATGTTTGCAAAAACCTTTGAACCTTAGTCAGGCTTCAATATTTCCTTTTGGCATTTGGCACACCCTTCAGGGCACATTTATGATCAGATCACTTTAAAACTTGGTATGTGTGTTTGGAGTGGTCTCTAGATGTGAGCTCTTGATTTTTAGCTCAACTTTGGCAAAGCCAAACTTGAGCTTATGCCATGGCCAGTTGGCCGTCTGTCCGTCAACAATTCAATACGGCTCGGGCTAGAGGCCGTATTTATGAACCGATCTTTACGAAACTTCTTGGGTACCTTTGTTATGACCGTGGGACGAGAACAAGTGTTTTTGGGTCCGATCTGAAATTCAAGTTGACTGCTGGCAGCCATTTTGTACAAAATTAGGTACAATCAGATTTTTGCGTAGAACTTCCATATGAAAGTGCTGATTTGAATAATTTTTTGTATGAATGTTTAGTACCATGGGATACATCATATATAATACAGGTTTTTTTCTTGTGCGTAATTATGAAAATTAGACTAACATTGATGTATTTAGTGTTAATTTCAGCACTGTAAGTGCAAATGCCAATACGGCTTGGGCTAGAGGCCGTATTTATGAACCGATCTTTACGAAACTTCTTGGGTACCTTTGCTATCACCGTGGGACGAGAACGAGTGTTTTGGGGTCCGGTCCAAAATTCAAATGGCCGATGGCAGCCATTTTGTACAAAATTAGGTGCAATCAGATTTTTGCACAGAACTTCCATATGAAAGCGCTGATTTGAATAATTTTTTGTGTGAATGTTTAGTACCATGGGATACATCAGATATAGTACGGGTTTTTTCTCGTGCAGAAATTATGCAAATTAGATGAACTTTGATTTTTTCAGTGCTACTTACACACAATAAGTACACATGTCAATACGGCTCGGGCCAGAGTCTGTATTTATGAACCGATCTTCATGAAATGTCTTGGGTACCTTTGTTATCACCTTGGGATGAGAACGAGTGTTTCTGGGTGCAGTCCAATATTCAAGATGGCCGCCAGTGGCCATTTTGTACCGAAATTAGGTCTAATCAGATTTTTGTACACAACTTCTATATGGCTCAGGCAAGAGGCCGTATTTATGAACCGATCTTAACGAAACTTCTTGGGTACTTTTGTTATCACCGTGGGACGAGAACGAGTGTTTTTGGGTGTGGTCCAAAATTCAAGACAGCCACCAGTAGCCATTTTGTACCAAAATTCGTGGAATCAGTCTTTTGTACAGAACTTCTGTATGAAAGTTCTGATTTGAATAAATTTTTGTATGAATGTTTAGTAACATGGAATACATCATATATAGTACGGGTTTTTTTCTCATGCAGAAATTATGCAAATTAGATGAACTTTGATTTATTCAGTGCTACTTATACACTGTAAGTGCACATGTCAATACAGCTCGGGCTAGAGGCTGTATTTATCAACCGATCTTCACAAAACTTCTTGGGTACCCTTGTTATCACCTTTGGACGAGAACGAGTGTTTCTTGGTGCGGTCCAAAATTCAAGATGGCTGCCAGTGGCCATTTTGTACCGAAATTAGGTCCAATCAGTTTTTTGACACAACTTCTATACAGCTCGTATTTATGAACTGATCTTCACAAAACTTCTTGGGTACCTTTGTTTCACCTTGGGACAGGAACGAGTGTGTTTTGGGGTGCCTTTGTTATCACTGTGCTATGAGAACAAATATTTTGGGGTTCAGTCAGACCCACTCTGGGACTCAAAGATTTCTTTTCTAGTTCAGCATCTGACTGTCACCCATCTTTACAATACTTTACCTATACATTTGTTACAGGCTATGGTCAGTATTTATGTACAGACCGTTACAATACTTAAAATGTACCTTTGTTATCAGGTCATTACCTAGATGTTTGTCATTGCTGTGTCGCATACTGTACATGTACATGTCTTAACAAGTTGAGCTACAGTGTCATTGACACTTTCATTTTCATTTCCATAAAAAATTATGGTCGTTATCATCAGCCTTTGAACTTACTGCATTTGTGCAGCAACTTATGTGCAGCAAGTTATCCCTTTTACACTCTCTGCAGAGTATATTTATGAATTTCCATTAAAATAGAGAGAAAAAAACTTTGCCATAAGCAATGATCTTCAAACTTAGTACATTTGTGCATTAACATCTTCCTTTGGCATGCCTCAGAGGGCGCATTCATTATCAGGTTGTTTTGAAACTTTGTATGCTTATGCAGGGTGACAAAGGTAGGAGCTATTGATTTTCTTTTCATTTCCATCAAAAACTGTTGCTGTTGACAACAATCTTTGAATTTATTGCATTTGTGCATCAACAGTCTTCTTTGACATGGCCTACAGGCCACATTTATCTTAGGATTGTTTTTAAACTTGGTGTGCTCATAAGGCAAGACCTTTAGATAAGAGCTTACTGCATTTGTGTATCAACATTCTTCCTCTAGCCAGTCTTACAGTTTACATTTAAAAATGCATGGATTACTCTAACGTGCACACACAATGCTGTTATGTTGAAATGGTACCAATGATCTTCAATTTTGCCATTTCACTTATAACTTACCAAGTTCAAGTTTGTCAAGCTGAGCTACAGTGTCATTGACACTTTCATTTCTTTCTCTTATTCCTAAGAAAAAAGATATTTCTGTACATTTGGTTGCCAGGTGGATTCAATTGGCAATACGTATTGCGTATGAGAATCTTTCTTCAGATTCAGCATTCTGTAAATAAAATTTCAGCACATGAAGTTAGAACATTGTCTTCTTCTTGGGCTTATTCCAATAGTGTTGCCATTACTGATTTAATGAAAGCAGCTTACTGGACGCAATCTTCTACTTTTACTAAGTTTTACTTTAAGTTTTACCTTAGAAGCCTGGAGTATATCTCCGGTGACCTTAGATTCTTGGGTCCTCTTTCTGTCGCACAGAATGTTGTCCATTAATATAACATCTTTTAGATATCTTAGGCAGCCAACTCGAGCACTGATGCCGCCCACTGCCCTCTTCAATCTGAGGATTCTTCCTTCAGAACAAAGGGAAGTTGGGGGGGGAGGGGGGGTATGGTTTTCTCTTAGTGTCATCTGGCTTTATAGTGAAAAACAAGAGAATGCCTCCCCCAAGGACAATAGTCAGGCGTCGGTGCTGGATGGTTTTAATGTGTAGCTCGGTGTGAAGCAACAATATTGTCTCATTATGTATTGTTCTTTTAAAGTGTAGCTCAAAGTGAAGCATTATGTATATGGCACGTGTCATACTCGTGTTTATATACAATCCTCGAACACTTTTAACTCGGTATAAAGCGTCTCATTCTCTGGACGAGCTTTATAATTGATTTCCTTCACCGAATTAGTATAAGGGTTATGCTGGCATTAAATGGAGAATTTATTATATACAGTATCCTTTATATTGTTGGTGTTATGTCTTTCTCTTTTTCTTATAGAGAAAGACATATGTAATTCCTCATTTATCTCCTATTCTCTTGTAGGAGTCCTCCTTTCAGTTGGAGTAATAGAGTTATTTTGTTTCCTTTAAATGTCCTAGGCCCTCCAGCCTTTTTACTAGTGCTGAAACAGTTAGCCGGATAACGAGGTTTGCAACCGGTTATCAACGTAACCAGTTGGAAAAGCTGTCAACCAGATAACCGATGTACCTATAGTTTATGGGATAGCGTCGGGAAAATAAATAGTATTTGACAGTGATACTTTAGAATTCTTTTGCTGAAGCAAGCATTGTCAAAGCTGCCAAACAATTGTTGATTTACGACGATGTGTACTCGATGTAACATGAAAGGGTTACGGTGTTAGAATGTTCAATGAACAGTTATTTCGGTCACTTGGGCTGTCAAGTAGCAGATAAATGTATATAACAAACTGCCAACAGTCGAGTGCACTGCAAGTTGTTTTCTTGCGTGTGCAGCAGTGAGCACGTGCCTGTCAATGTAACAATCTCCTACAGACAAATTTGACATTCTTCTCTTTGATGAGGTGTTGTTAATTGCAGATTATAATGCATAATGCTGAAAAAATTCCCCAGTGTAAGTAATGGTGCTTCCAAAATAAATTGACTGTTTGGTTCTTTACCAACATGTTTCAGAAAAATCATGTTTTGATTTTATTGAACTGTTTAAAAGTAGGAACATATGTCATGAAAAAAACTAGTTTAAAATCTTGCATTTTAAAATTTGTTTTTCAATGGTCAATGTCAGACAATGAGGGTCTCTCGGATGGATTAGCGTCGTTTAGTCACAGGTGTTTCGTACACCGACTGTTTTGTATACAAACAAAGATGTTTCATACATATATCAAAGGACGTTTCGTACATAGGAAAATTCTATAGGGTTTTATGTATTTTTTATATGAAATAATAGACTACTTACTTTTGTAAGGTATTATAATCCAATATAAAAAGAATCCACATTTGAAATATCAGGGAACAGAATTTAATATGTCCAACACCATCACAGTATGTCGTACATTTGAAAATATTGTTAGGAAATAAAATGAACCGCAGACTAAAAACATCTTTCTTTGATGAAAAATCAACTCATTATGATGTGAGCTCATTGATGATAAATCAGCTTTGATCAGTTCTTATGATATGTAATCACAGCATTGTTATTACACTGGAGTCATAATTAGCACATGAACACATTAAAATGATTCATTTTCAGTACATTGTCAAAACTTTTTTATTACTGCAATGTTAAATACCCAGTATATCATTCAGGGACCTTCCCCCCCCCCCCCACCCTGTCTTACCCGTAAGACAACTTACTGAGACGTCATGTGAGGATTACACCACCTATGCTAAGGAGGCGACTTGGGAATTCAAAGTCCTAAGCCCCATCTTTAACATAGGCCTACCTATAATTATAATAATAATTTTCCAACGATTATGTTCTATTTGTATACTGCACAAAGTCAGACTTATCTTTGTAGAACTTTATATTTGTATCATTCCCGTACGTTTTGTATTTATATAAATATGTTATTGCAATAAATTTTGTTATTTTTAACAGGTTGTTATCTTTACTTGGGTCAAGACTGTCCATGTACGAAACATCCTAGCTTGTGTACGAAACATCCCAAACGGTTTGTGTACAAAACGTTCTGAAACACCCATGTGCGAAATGTCCAGCTCCCCTCTCGGACAATGGGACATAAAATAATTTCTTAACACACCCCCTTCATGACTCGCAACATATTCCCGCCAGAATTTCATTGCGAGGAATAGGTAGATGTAAACGTGTAACTGTTTGTGACATTTGTCTTAGGCCGGGGAAAAATAATTAATTTGTTCAGGTAACATGCTGAAAAAAAATAGGGTCGGTCGGTTGGGATTTTTTTTTTTTTTCACAATTAGTTTTTACAATGAATGCCTTTCAAGTGTCTCTGAAATCAACCTGTATATCCCTATATATCCCTCATGTCCTATTTGTTTGGTTATTTTATACGATTTGCATCAGTAAATAAAACTATAAACCATTTTTCTATGTGTTTTCATTTCTTAAATTGAAACCTGTAACGAGACTCCAGAATTCGAAGATCGCGGCTACGTACGAGTGTTCCATTGTTTCTTTGTCAGCTCAAGAACGTGATCACACTTTGCAGTCATGTTTTAGGTGTGGAAGATGGAGAGAATTTAGGTGTGAAAATAAAATTCCACGCCCTTTCATAGCCGAACAAACATGTCGGTCAAGCTATATTGCAGTTCTTGGGGAAAATGGGCTATATTGCGAGTCAGGGGAAGAGGGAGGTCACTTGCGTGCTGTAAAAACTGCATGGTTTGACAAACGACCCTGCCAGCGTCCTAGTTGATTCTATATCGGGCCGATGTCGGTGCAACAGAAATCCTGTCATACCGACATCGGTCCAATATGGAATTAAGTAGAATGCTATGTGAGGATATAGTTTATGTTCACATTGGACTCTTTTCGCCGATTTGTGAGTCGTTTCATCGGGTAACGCCATTTATACGCTCGGTTTTGTGTCGATTGGAAAGGATGAATGTTTAGAAACTCCAGACAATTATCCCTCCCAATTGACGCAAAACACAAAGCAGACTACATATAGGCATGTGTTGCCCCGATGTGGGCCTTTTATTTCATAAAAACGCAATCCTGATATGTGTGCCTTCCGACAATGCAACGTGCTTTCAGCACGACATCGATTGCCTGGACTGAATCAGGAGATTTAAAGTCGGACGCTAAAAACAACATCGCCGCTAGAAAATCCTTCGTGGGTGGGGGGAGGGGGGGGGGATATAGTCAATAAAGTGTCATATCTGACATAAATTGATACGTTCATCTGATAGGTGTGTAGAAATGGGGTGGTAAAATTCAGTGTCGTTGCAAGCGTCTAGAAAATTGGGGGGGGGAGGAGGGTTGGGCCTTCGATATTGAAAACATTCGGTATTTATAGGAAAATGGCCCCCTAGGGCATGAATTTTTTTATGTCGGGTGAAAAAACGGGGGGGGGGGTGTCTTAGGGGCCCTAAGTTTTAGTAGCTGTGTGCCCTAAGTTAGGGCACACAACTACTAAAACGCATGGTTCTATTAATGCGTTGGGAATGGATTGAAAATTGTTTGACATCAAATGTAAGGAGTGAATGTTAGACGTCGTCTGACAATCAGTCCAAACAGTTGAGGACAAACCGGGGGGGGGGGGGGGGGGGGGTCTTCAAAAGTCACCATAAAATTAAATTGGGTTGGGTCGTAAAGTTTCTGCAGCGGACATCACATTCTTAAGTCACAGCAATCGCAAGGTTTGCAAGTTTTTTTCGGATGGAGAAGGAGCTAGAGTAAAGAGGTGCCCGCCTCGACTAGTGGAAATGGACGAGAGTAGGATACTTCTTGGCAAATGTTTTTTTTTCTGTCAAACGACCAGTAGCAGTTGCCTGTGGATCAAGTCTGAACATCATTGACAAGAATTTGACATTTTTTTTATATCTGACAAGTGAACAAAAACAACCGTCACGCGTGATCAAACGTAAGTTTCAAATTAAAGTTTTCATGGATGCGAACTGCAAAACCATAGAACTCAGAACAGAATTCGGCATTATCGTGACCATATAGCTTGTCTTTTAATTTATATATTAAAATGCTGTTCAAGGCTTGAATGGACGTTGGCACACAGCGGTGTGTCCTTGTTCCAGACATTGGGGGCAAATAGGCAATACGGTTTTGTACTTCTTCTTGAGGTCGTCCAGTACCTCGGCGTTCGTAGCCCCGCAAATACAACACAAGTCGATGCGTCCGATTTTGGCACCATAGTATGGAACTTCGATGGCATTTTCACAAGTCATATTCAGTTTGACGCCTATTTTTTTCCGAAGCTGGTGATCTGGTGGACACACTGGCGAACCACAAGTATATTCATACTCTGACAAAAGGCATGCAAGCTGGATCTTCTGCTTCTCAGAAAGTGCTGACTGTGAGTACATTACTCATGGCTTGCTGCACTCGACACATTCAACAATGCATCTCGCTGTCTGAACAGTCATTGTTATGTCACTGTTGTCACCATATACTTCTGTAACTTCATGCAATGGTTTTGTTGCAGCTCGCGACGCTTTTGTGCCTTCCTTGGGCCTGCCTGCTTTTACTTTTACATTTGTTTTTCTGAAAGATGGGCGATCTTCATCGGTGGTCACTATTCCCTTCATTTCGGTGTACTTTTTGAAGTGCATGTCAGTCTCGTCCAGAACTAGATCGGGAAGCCAATCAAGATCACCGTATGTCGGTTCCCCACAGCAATCGCGATCATCACATTTCTTAATTGCAAACGTGTACTTTCTTTCACGACAGTGTTTTTTAACCCAATTCACATACCGCTCATTCTTGGAAGTTCCGGCTTTGGTCAGCTTGGATAGATCTAAGTCAGGGAAATGGGCAGTGAGTTGTGATTTGAGCTCATCTATCTCAGAACTTGAGACAGGGTCCAAGGAGACAACTGGGTCATTTTTCAATTTCAGTCGCGAAAACCTATCTGTGACTATCTTCTTTACAGGTTTAACTAATTCGGGCCACTCCCTTGATAATTCCTGATTTTTTGAAGCACGCTCTCGGATATCTGCCATGCTGTTGCACGTTTTAATCAGTCTTTCAATCTCGGGATTCGTTGACTGAGACCGACTCAGGGCGCAATTCTGTAGGGCCAAATTCAATATTGACATTACCCTTTCAACTGGGTTCGTCCAGCTGTGGCCAGGCGCACATCTACCGAGGACAAGCATGTTCAAATCCAAAGATTTAAATAAACAAATTGAAGCACATTTCATGCTTTCAATGTTGTTGCGTTGGTCCGTGCCACCGTCAGAGTATTTAAGTAACACTTTGGGTCCATTCTCTGGAAAAAGTTTATAAAGGACAGCCGCATGGCGGAAAGGGTTAGACTGTTCCATCACAGAGTCATTGACAACAGTAGTAACAACACCCCTTACAAATGAATCATCAGGCGAGTCGGGTATTTTGATCCGTAAATACACAGAAGGGGTTAAGCTGCATTTGGTCATATCTCGGTCGCAGGCCACAAGTGTTGTGTCAGATGGGGCAAGTGTCTTTTTGCCTCGCACGCCGGTGGAAACAACAACGTTCCTATTGGAATTTTGGCTTTGTCGTCACAGGAGAACAGACAACACTTTTCACCGAGTTCAATGGCCATCTCCTTCATATAACGGAACTGGGCGGCACAATAATGGTCGTCCTGGTGAGCAACGCAAAGTTGTCTCTTCTGAATTTTAAATTGGACTTGAAATTTTGAGGTGAATCTGAGCGCTGCCCTTGTGTACGGGTTTGTGGGTGTGAATTGGAGTCTGACCAGAGTTTTTGAGGGTATTGGTGTGTCAGGGGGGCATTTTTCAATTGCTTGATCAATTAGGTCAGAAAGAGAAATCCAGGTAGAAAGATGGGCCTCATTGTGGCGCCTCTCATCTGCGGCCGTAACACTTTCAACAATTTTGCCAAATTCTTCAAAGAACACATCATAGGTACCAGTTGGTCGGCCAGTATTCAAACGGCGTAGGTCTACAAGGAGCCCTTCTTCCCCCATATATATTGCGTGTAACCTCTGCTGTGTTTCCGGATGGGTCGCGGTAGCTTCGTCTAAAGTCAATTCTTTATAAATCATAGCAATGACTGCAGGTTGGATAATGGCGACGTTTCGCAATTTATCTTTAAAATGCTTGCGCTGCGTCATCGTATGGTATTCAGGAAACTTCTTCTGCAACAAAGGAAGTATCCGAATGGGCTGTGTCATTATCTCTTCATCCGACCTACCAGGGTTAACTTTTACTAAACATGTAGATGTAATTATAGATCCACCGGGGGAATAACGGTACATGTCAATTGGGACAGATAGCTGTAACTCATCGAAAAATCGGTAGCGTTGCATGTTTGACTCAAATGGAGTGCCTATATGGATGTCCTCGTCAACAAATAATGGCTGCATCACATCAATTTCAGACATTACCCGATCAAGTATTTCATATTTCCTATGTACTGCAACCCCTCTTGAACTTCTTGCGCTACGGTGTTCAACGCTAACATCATTAGACACAGTTCGGATAGGGGCGTCTCACTCTCGATTTCTCCGTGTAATAACAGCCTGTTTTTTCAGATGCTCGCACATAGAAATAAACGAGTTTGCCAGATCTTTGATTTGATCATGGAACGTTACCCAACTGGTATTACTCTTCATTTGCGGTTTCTGGCAAATCTGATAGAGCGTTTGTCCATGACTATACAGCTGTTCCGAGCTGAGCGGTTCGCATTTTTGTTTTTTTCGTTTATTCTCGTTGTAGCCTGAGAACTTAGAAAATATGTCGGGTATTGCAGATACCTCCTTCTGGTGACGTGCCGTTTCATCGAATGTCAAATGGTGGTTGGTGACACACCATAGCGCGTTTCTCAAGGCTTGGGTGATATAAACCCCATCGGAATCTGCATCAACGCTGGGAAAATCGACACCTATCGCCCGCATCAAGTCTACAATGTCATTAAATAGGTCATCTTTACGGTTTGTCCCCGACTTTGATCCGAAACTGCTCTTTTTTTTCTCTGGGAGTTTTCTCTTTTTGGAGGCACTCATCAGCAAAGCTAAAGCATTTTTTTGGGATGGGGTTGTTTCCGTTTGTTCTGAAGTGGACTCTGCGAGTCTTGAAGAAGTGCATTTAAACAACACCATTTTTATTTCAAACTTATTTATGACCTCTCCGATCTGCATATTGGGTGAATCCACCTGGAAAATGTCGTCTGTCTTTGGATTTGCATCCTTTGAACATTTCACTTCAACATCATGAAATTCTTCGGTATGTATGGCTTTAAAGATATCTATAAATGAGGATGAGTTGGAAACTGTTCTTAAAAATTGCTGTTTTCCTCTGTGTTTGCACTTTTCTGTGTGAATTGCGACAACGCTTGCAGCCGACATTTTGATATAAACACGCGTTCTGAAACTTGTTGCTATGAGCGTCATCGGTCGACGTGCACGCCCCCTTTAACATGAGAAACGTTCCAGGGACAATCGTACCACGCAAAGTTGGTGCTATTATTTCGTTAGGCGATAGCGATTTCATTATTTTTTCTTTTTCTTAAAATTTTTTTTCTGTGCAAGGTAAAAAATATTTAGGGTCGGCGGCAGAAATAGGGTCGGTCGGGTTACCTGAACAAATTAATTATTTTTCCCCGGCCTTAGCAGAGAACAGAAAAGGATACTGAAAAAAATTAGGAGTACATATTCACTCTGTGATGATATGATTACAACAAATTCAAGCCACTCAAGGTAAGAAGCTCTTTGCTAATACAGTTAATTATGCCTGACTACAATTTACAAACTCGTTGGAAAATTTTTAAGTAATATCATTGACAATCATCCCTCACTTCAAATGCACGCACATGGGAACAAATTGCACACGTAAACTTTGTTTCAGGTGTGAGGCATGTCGGGCGCCTGTGACTTTCAAATGACAAGGCTTGGTTTTTTGACTGGGCAATGCAGGGCGACCACAGTTACGATGTGTTAACGATCGTTTGCACATCAACGATTTCTGTTGGCACTCTATGGTTTTCATTTGTTTACTTTTTGCGGCAGTCAGATGGCAGTGTTTTGAACTGTTTTCTCGCCATTCCTTACTGATTTTCCATTGTAGACAATACAAAAATATCAGCGGTTGAAATTAAAATCAGGTTATGCCCAACGGTTAGCCAGTTACAAAAGTGGGCCAACCATTTCAGCACTACTTTTTACTATTCTTTGGTTCTAGTATAAAAATATGAAAAATTTAAAGTAATTTGTATATTTTTTATACTTACCAATGGCTCAGATGGGGATGGCTCTCCCATGAGTGGGCACTCATACCTCCCCACTGATTTATAACATTTAGCAGGCAGAATTAGAAAGAATGATGCTTGGCGCCAATTTTGGTATCTTCCTGGTTACCACGCGTGTGCAATACTAAAGTATGGAGGACCAAATAGGACTTTCAATTTTCGGATTTGTATGCAAATTTTGGGGTTAGGGGGTTCAAAATTTGTGTTTGGCCCTGGATATTATTGAGTTTGCACCAGCTAAGTCTGGGCCATTGGTAAGTATAAAAAATATACAAATTACTTTAAATTTTTCATTTTTGTGACCAGCTCTAGTTTAATTTTGATGTCATATTACAGCATTGACATGGTGACTGTTAAAGATTAAAATACTTCTCATGTGGGCATTGGATACATGTCTTGAAATTTCTAGTAAAGGATTTATCATACTGCTGTTTGATGGAAAGAATGTTGTAAGAAATTGTATGGAGGCAGGTTAGTTTCTGTATTCAGCATACAGGATGTATCATTGGTTTCACATGATGTTTGGATGATCACTAATTCAAATGGTTGAAGCATTATACGACTGATTTAAACTTGGTTGAAGAAAGTAGAACTACTCATAAACCTGATGTTTTCAGATTTTCCAATAAATTGGATGGCCATTCACTCATAAGTTAAGTTTATAGTGAAAATGGTTACTGAGAAATTAATTTGTGAAAAAATTAGTCGCTTTCAAAATCATTTAGTAGAATATTTCCAATATTTTATTTTCATCATAGAGTTCCCATTTGTGTGGAAGTAAAGTGCAGGTTGTGCTGCAAGGAATTCCCTTCTCTCTGGTGTAAACCTTTTTATACAACGTAACAACCAAAACCTGCCAGCTTTTCCCCAAAATGGTCCTTCAGTTTTCATTATTTTTTTCATTTATTTTTCTCAAAAACGTAACTGATGACCCCTCATTGGAACAAGCTCATTGAGCTTGTCCCAATGAGGGCTCATAGCTATGTTTGTAAAGCAAAAAAAGCAGAAAATTAGTTATTGAAGACATTTGTTTGCAAGTGCTGTCTGCCTTTCTCCAATACTTCTCAAAACAGAATCAGTTTAATATAACACTTTATCTTGTTCAACAGATATATTTTATTTCTGACAAACAAGTTATAATGGGTTACATTCCCATATTATCCCATTTGTTTGTAAGTGCCATCTGCCTGTCGTATTATGTAAAGGGTTAAAATTGCCTTTCTTCAATACTTCTCAAAACAGATTCAGTTTAATATAACAACTTATCTTCTTTAACAGATATATCCTTCATCTCTGTCAAACAAGATATAATAGGTTATATTCCAATTATCCCACCCCACATAGTTGATGGGCATATAGGAATAGGTGCCATCCATCTTGCCATCTGTCAGTCCCCAGTTCTGTACAGCTGTCCTCAGTTGTTGTAATGACACTGTAAGGAGACAGTTCAAGAAATCGTTTTCAATTTCCTATATAGCCTGATGGTGGCAATATCTTGAATGGGTTCCCAAATCAGCGTCACCATGTTATTTCACTTTGTTTTTTTCCCTCAATTTAATTGCCTGTCTTTTCATAACTATGTAAGGAGAGTCGATGGAAAGAATCATTTCAAAATTTAATCTGTGGTTTGTTTGTGACAATATCTCGAATGGGTTTCCAAACCAGCCTCACCACATTATTTTTTCCAGAGTTAATGCCCCTTGATGTGTTTATTTTTCTCAGACTGCCATATTTGTCATCGCACTATAAGCAGAAGTATTCAGTGAATCATTTTCAAATTTCATACATAGCTTTCTGATTACCATATCTCAAATAGATTCACAAATCAGCCATACTGGGGCACTTTTCTAGAGTCATTTATTATTTTTTTCAGTTTGCCTAATTTGTCACAAGACTATAAGGAGGAAAGTTCAACAATAGAGTTTAAGATTTTTTATGTCGCTTCTTGATAACAATATCTTGAATGGGTTCTCAAATCAACCTAATTGAGTCATTTTTTCAGTAATTTTGCCTTCATTTTTATTCCCCCGAAAAAAATTTGGGGGAATCTAGCCGTGACGTCGTCCGTCTGTCTGTCTGTCCGTCCGGACGTAGACGGAATTCGTGTCCGCTCCATAACTTCTTACAGCCTTCAAGGATATTAATGATACTTTGTATTATTATTGCCCACAACCAGAGGGTGTGTCGGGAATAAGGTTGGAATGGCTATCAAGGCTTTTTTCGGGGGAATCAGCCACCCTTTGGTGGCCATCCTCTAGTTCTTTTTTTTAAACTGCCTAAAATCAGTACATTTGTAATGAGGTTACATAGAAAACCATTTGTCAAATCAAATTCAGATCTCATATACAGCTTTCTAATTGTAATATCTCACTTCGCTTTGGAAATAAATGAGTTTCACTTTTTACAGGGTTGTTCCACTTAAGTTTTTTTTATCTATTTATTATCACGTTATATACAGAGAAAACCATTTCTCAAATCGTTTGAGATTTTATATATAGCTTTCTGATAATATTGGAATGTATCTATATCTTAAATTTTTTTTTTTTTCATTTTCCGTAATCTAACCCTATACCTGATATCTATATCTTAAATTTTTTTTTTTCATTGTCCGTAATCTAACTCTATACCTGATAGAACAAACATAATCACCAGCATTGTTCACAAAAATCTCCATTCAAATTTTGTTGTTTTAATTTTTTCCCTCAAACATAGCTAATGATCCTTCACTGGAACCTGTTCAATGTGCTCATTCCAATGAGTTTTTTTAATTTGTTTAGTTATTAAAGAAATATTTTATGAATTGTCATCACTATTTGTGTTTGGTCAGCGTTAACATGTATTTAACCCTTTACCTAACGAATCATCTGCATCTGCCACCTAATTCACAAATTGAGCAGTTAAAAAAAAATTCAAAAAACATTTCAACAAAACCACATCATGTGTCCTCTCATTGGAATGAGCTCATCGAGCTCATTCCAATGAGGGGTCACATCATATGGTTTGTTCAAAAATTTGTGGAAAAAAATATTAACCCTTTACCCAACCTAATGGGAAAAACAGCCAGCACTATTCTCAAAAATCGCCAATTAATTTTCATTATTCTTTTCATTTTTTGTCTCAAAAACATAGGTTATGACCTAAGTTTTGGAGACAAAAATGAAAAAATTAGTTATTCAAGAATTTTGTTTGCAAGTGTTGTCTGCTTTTTATGTTAGGTAAAGGGTTAAAGTAACAAATTTTGTGCATTGGGTAAAGGATTAAGTGGGTGGTGGTTGGTTGGCCATCACATGCATTTGCTTGTTATGGCAGAACAGTGGGGTTAATGGGGTAGTGTATTTGACTTTAAATAGAGTCCAGTAAAGATACAAGTCCTAAAACAAAAGTAAATCACCATGGTTGTTGAATGTGTCCTGATGCCACATTAGATCAGCAGCAGCAACAGTAATAAATAAAATACCTAGTCCAGTTGTGGTAGAATCAAGATAGCTAATTATGCCTGCCATGTAGTGGAAAGCTTCATCCATATTACATCCTTAAACTTGTCCATGCATCAGTATATACAAACTTCTGTTTGTTTGTCCATAAATCCAAAGAATGTGGCTTCTTTATGCTCCTCCAAAAATTGAGGGGTGGGGGGGCATCTAGTCACTGCTTGGTCCGTCCATGCATCCATCTGTCTGTGCATCCATCCTTCCATAGTGATATCTCGGCACGGAGTGGATGGATTTCAAAGAAATTTGGTATGAGGGATCCTTGTGACAAGTTACTCCTGCACATGTTATAAAACAGTTACCCACATATTTTTCACCAGAGTTACGGTCCTTGCATTTCAGAGACATATGCCAAATTTATTTCCCATAGAGACCACAATTTTATGAATCTGCTTGTCAACTAAGTCGATTGTCGGGGAGCATCCATCAGTTTTACTGATTTTCTTGTTTGCAATGTCAAAGTGGTCAATGGCTTGATCCAAATGTCCTTTGACAGCAAAGTAATTAGAGAAAGAATAAAAACTCCTCACAGAATGGAAGTTGATTTCACATGGTTCAGGAGTTATAGCCCTTGATTTGCACCTGTTCAAAGCTAGGTGCTCTCTGTTTTATGATTTTGTCCCTGTAATTAATAATCTTCTTGATCCTCCTCAATGAAATTTTATATTTTAATTTGACGTGATGAGGGCAATCTACCCTATTTACTCTCCCCAAAATCAAGTTAACAGTGACCTTAGATAACATGAAACTAAAAGTAAGAGGGACTAGGTATTTAGCGAATACTATTGAACTTTATTATGTCTCACGTCTGTGACATCAGTCGTGATTGGTTAATTTGACACCTTCTAAAAGTCATAGTACTGGAGTTTTGGGACAAAACATGGGTATTATCAGAACGTTCTCCCCTGGAAACCAGAGAACAAAGAAAATGTAAGCTTCACTTCGATTGATCAGCCTACGTTACTCACACGCTAATTGGAATGTCTCAACATCAAATGCTGGCGCAGCATCTGTTTATCGTTTTTCTTCACCGATAGTTAGAAACGTACCTATATTCATTGGGAAAATACAAAGATGAACGTGTTGCATTTAGTTGAAAGTGTTTCCAGTAAAAAAACTTTGAATCCTACCAGGTACAGCGTAAGAATTTTGCGTGAATTTTGCAATTGTCGTGGACTGAATGAGAATGTGGAAACTTACTCTGATAAGGAACTTGATGACCTGCTGGCTGATTTTTATGTCAGCGTGAGAACTAAGCAAAAACAGTTATATACTAAGAGTTCCCTAATTTGTTTCAGACATGGAATCAATACATTTCTTGAGAGGAATATTTTAACTGGGACTGAATTCAGAAAGTCATCAGAAACTTTTAAAGCTGTCCTTAAACATCTACGACAAGAAGGAAAAGATTCCGTTGAACACAAAACACCAATTTCCCCCCTTGATATGCAGAAACTTTATCAGCACCCCATAGTTTTCAATCCTGACATTCCTCAAGGACTGTTAAATAAAGTGTGGTTTGAAATTGTATTTTACTTCTGCCGCCGCGGTCAAGAGAATCATCGTGATTTGACCCCTGAACATTTCGAAATCTGCCATGATGACAGCAGGCGTAAATTCGTGAGAAGAAGTAAATCTGAAAAAGACAAAAATCACAGTAGGGAGTTCCACTTTTTTGAGGGTAAGGGGGCTTACATGTATGCCACAGGTACCAGAATGTGCCCTGTTGCCAGCTTTGAAAAGTATCTAAGTAAAAGACACAAAGATGAGCTAGCACTATTTCAACGTGCGTTGTGTTCATTTGACAATGAACAAGAGAAATGATACTGTCGGTCACCTTTAGGTAAAGATACTTTATCAGGAATGATGAAGCAAATAAGTCAGCCTGCCAACTTATCAGCCGTATACACAAATCACTGCATACGCGCAACAGCTATCACAGTACTTTTCCAAAATGGCTTTGAGTCCCAAAAAATTGCATCAATTTCGGGTCATAAAAATCCAGTCTCCATTCAAAGTTACTGCACAGATTCCAGTGCCATGGAAAAGCGAGAAATGGCAGATGCTTTGACAAAATATACAGGGCAGGGTTGTGCTACTCTTCAAGTACCCAACAGACAAATACTAAAGTCACGAGCTAGTTTATCTATAGCTCCCAGTAGTAGTGTATCTAGTTCTTTTCAGACTGGCTCAAGGCAAATTTTAGTCGGTTTGGCGAAAAGTTGCAACACATCTTCAGAGAGTATCGGAAGTGTCACACACGACAATTTCATGGACGAAGCTGATGATGAACAGTTTTTCACAGCAGATAGAGTCGAGGTTCGCGGGGAATGGGAAAGGACAGCAGCGTCCTATTTTTAACTTCAGTGGGTGTGTTTTCAATTTTAACTGCAAACAATGAATTTAAAAGATTCAGAAATAAAAACTTGCTTATTGTTCACCACTTGTACAAGCTGTAGTGAGTGCGACTTCAATCAATTATATTTCCACAAGTAGTCTCGATCTCAAATTTACTTCGCTTAATTCTAACAACTGTCGTCCAAGAAACATGAATTTATATCCCATTACACCACTTATCATACAAGTGCGTTAATAAACTTTCCAACTGTAGATCCTTCTCCTACTGAGTCCTAGTCCTGTACAGTATGATCCAGTAAAATTTCACCATTAATAATGAACAGCATGATGCAGTTGTAAACACTGGCATTTGGTGATATAGAAACTCCCAAAGCGATGGCACTTGTAACAAGTCATTTTCGAACTTGGTGATCTGGAAACTCCTAAATTGACATCATTCGTTCGAAATGACATCACTAAAAAAAATTCTGGATTCGACTACATTGTTTTAAGATTGATGGAATGTTGCAGTTAACCCTTAACAATGAAAGCTTTTTTTTTCGGCATAATAAAATAATTAGAACGTTTCTCTTCATGTTCTATCTGTCGATAGTACCTGAGTTTGTGTGATTTCTGTTAAAAACCTTCAGCAGCTTCGCTGCTTCAGGTTTTATTTCAGAAATCACACAAACTCAGGTACTATCGACCAATAGAACATGAAGAGAAACATTCTAATATAATATAAAACAAAATGCAAAATGTGAGAGGGAAGTTAAGAAACAAATACTATTTTTTTTATGTACGCTCTGAAAGACATGTCCCTGATGGTATCCCAGAGTGAGGATTAGTGTATGCATACTGTGGTAAACACATTCTTCTTTACTCATAGAATAGGACTTGATTACTAGTACCTGAGGTGGGGGAGTTCTCTGCAGTTGGAAACATATGTGTAAACAGTGCGATAAACTTTACTTTATACTTGTTTTGTAGTCATGATATTGCCATAGATGCTGAACATGACCTAAAACACAAGACATAAATAAATCTGAAGGACATCCATTTTGTGTGTCTTCATTGTGTTGGCATTTGAACATCAATAACAGTACATCGAAATTAAATGTATATTTTCAGTTGCACCACTGTGTTACATCTATGGAGAACCCATTATCTTGTATTATGTGTTTAGAGAATTGTACACCAGATATTTCTTCAGACTGCACAGTTTATCCTCCCATCCACAGGTATGCTTTTTCAGCCAATAACCCATTTCACAGTGATTTTGAAAAATCAAAATTTTTACTCTTTAACCCTCCGAGTATTTTCAAAATACTTTTCATCAAATCTAGTTAGTCATGGGTGCTGTGAAGCAGCCATGACTAGATTTGGTGAAAAAATTTATCTTAATTTAACTGAAGAAATCATTGGTCAATAGGTCCATTCAATTTATGGGAGAGAAATTTGGTTAAAACTGCCCAAATTGTACTTATTTCAGTGGCAAGGTATTTTGTGTCTGGAACAGGAATATCTGTAGTATGCAAGGAGTTAAACAGCAAGCTTTTTGTACACCCATTTTTAAAAAAAACGGGACGTATTATGTGATTGGTCTATCTGTCTGCCCATCCATCCATCCACCTGCCCGTACATCTCAATCTGTAAACATTTCTGTTTCCAGATGATAACTTGAGTTTGGATTTATAGATCAGGACCAAACTTGGTTTGTGGCTCAGTTATATCAAAATATATGTTGAGTTCTAATTGGGGCTTGGTCCAATGATTTTTAGCTTAACTTGACATAGTCAAGATAAGCTATTGCCATCACGCGTGCGGAAGTCTGTGAGTCTGTGACGTCTGTTCACATTTTCCTTTAGCACGGGCTACACCCCGCAGTTCTTGTCTGATCGTCACGAAATTTCATATGCAGGTTTGGGGTCATGTCTAGATGAGAACGTCCCCTTTTGGTCTCGATCGGGCAACCGGTATGGCTGCCCGAGCCCAAAACCCGAAAACCATTAGCACAGTCTACAGTTCATATTTATGAAGGGATTTCATTGTAACTTGGTAGGATGCCTCTGTATAGTGCCTAGATGAGAACGTTCCCTTTTGGGCATGATCTATCAACCGTGATGGCTGCCCAAGCCCGAAACCCAAAAACTTTTAGCACAGTCTGCAGGTCATGTTTAATGTGGAGGGGTTTCATTGTAACTTGTAGGATGACTCCTTATGATGTCTAGATGAGAATTTCCCCATTTGGGCATGATCTGCCAACCGTGACGACTGCCCGAGCCCCAAACCCGAAAACCTTTAGCACAGTCTACAGGTCATATTTATTGAGGAATTTCATTGTAACTTGGTGGGTTGACTTCATACAATGTCTAGATGAGAAAGTCCCCCTTTGGACGTGATTGGGCAACTGTGACGGCTACAGGAGCCCGAAGCCCGAAAACCTTTAGCACAGTCTAGAGGTCATATTTATGAAGTGATTTCATTGTAACTTGGCAGGATGACTCCAAATAATGTCTAGATGAGAACGTCCCATTTTGATCGCGGTCCTGCAGCCTTGATGGGTGCCCGAGCCCAAAAACCTTTAGCATAGGCAAAAGGTCATATTTATGGAAGGATTTCATTGTAACCTGTTAGGTTGACTCCATATAATGCCTAGATGATGGCATCCCCTTTCGGTCGTGATTGGTCAGTTGTGATGGCTACAAGTGCCCGAAGCCCAAAAACCTTGAGCACAGTCTACAGGTCATATTTCAGGACACGAAATTTCACAAATTTAGCAAACCTATATTTCGTTCACCCCATTCTAACATGGTTAACCTATTGTTCGTTCGCCCGAAATTTTGTGGTTAACCTTTTGGTTAACCTAAAATTTAAAACACTATCGTGCGCAGAAATGTCAATGAAAAGCAGTGTCGAATCCAGGCATTGTCGGTGGACAACTGCAGGTCCTGTTTTGGACATAAATGTAACTTATTCATGAAAAAACTATCACATTTTAATGAATTGATCAATCTTCTCTAAAGATTCTTGTGTTTTGAGGGGGACGTGACAGTGTTTGAACCCCAAACAAACCCATTGCCAGAGCCAGGTGCAATACTGGCAATGCAACTTGAACTTTTCAAAACATTGCAGGATCTGTTTCATAGAACTCATTAACAAATAAATTTCTATACTGTCGTGGTTACAAACGGAACAGAAAATTAGAACAACTAAAATGTGTGTTCAATAAAAACGTTAATCACTCGAATATATTCAATATATATTACATATTATATATAATTTGTTATGGTTTATATACCAACTTTATCAGTTCGGCGTAAAAAAAAGTAAGAGTCAAAAGTTTGCTGAAAACTGCAAATTAGTTTTCTAAAGATACATGAGAAATGGCAAGAAGCAAATAATCTCCCCTTACAGTTAACATCCAGCTGAAAAAATCTACCAGTTTCGGAATGACATCTTAGAAAGCTGTTAGGGAAGATTGCTTCCAAAGAATAAATTCAGAAATTGGAGGATCCAATTGCCAATGAACACACAGTCACGTCAAATATGGAAATATGTTATTTTTCTCTTAATTCATTTCATTTCAGGGCAATAAAGTATTAAACTTCATTTCTTTCAGTTCCTTATATTATTTGTTTTAAATACACAATGTCGGTTTGAACATCAATTTTTTATATCAAATAATTTGATATAAAAAATTGATGTTCAAACCGACATTGTGTATTTAAAACAAATAATATAAGGAACTGAAAGAAATGAACGAGATTTGTTGCTGTTGGGTGTTGTTCGTTAAATTTAATTTAACGAACAACACCGAACAGCAACAAAATCTCGGCATAAAAAAAAAATGAAGTTTATTTCTCGCGAGGACTCAGTCACTCAACCTGCCTCACTCAGGACTCTCATAATTCTGGGGGTGAGTTGGGGGGGGGGGGGGGGGGGCGGTTAAAATACATATATTTATATAGCAGGAGTATTTGGTAATTGAGGGAAATCACGTCGATTTCGATGAACGCCACAAAGAGGTGACAGCCCCTCTACCCCAAAGCTATCCTCTGAGAATAGCTTGGGGGAAGGGGTGGGGGTGGGGAGGGGGCTGTCACTAAAATCTCTTTTCCTTCATGATGCGCAAACTGGGCAATTTAAAAACCTCAGGCTTAAACTGCTTTGGGCAACAATTATTCCTAAAGCCATAGGCGGATCCGGGGGAGGGGGTGGCACCCCCCCCCCCTCCATCCCCAATGGGTCAGACAGAAACCTTGCGAGATGATACTAAACTCACATATACGTGTTTTGCGGCTCAGATGTTGCTTCACATCAAGTTGGCGCCCACTTTGGCAAATTCCTGGATCCGCCCCCGAAAGCAGCAAGCTTTAAAGCTCCGGGCACCACTCCACCACCTCGCAAACACCCCTGTCGAAAAAAGAAGTTCTTTTCTCGTCGGGGGTATTTGCAAGGGAGTTTGGCGGTGCCCAAAACTTTAATTGTACCTCAAAATGAGCTGATCGAGGAAAGGGCGTGGGGGATGGGGGGGGGGGGGTGCTAGCACAAGAATGAATATCCCAAGACGTTTTCCACCAGAAATAATGGTGTTAATAAGTACTGCAACCACTAGAATTTACACACCTGCATATAATTTCTGTGTCATAATGAGGGAGCCTGGCTCTGTGATTTATTCAGACAGACACTGTAGAAAGGAGGCAAACAAATTACACATCAGCATGTAACGGTGTACGTTAAAAATGAAGTTCTATGAAGTTAAATAAGTGTATATTAAAATGCAAACAAAACATTTATTAGAAATGTCGAACTGAAATGTTTCCTCCCTGGGGAACTCAAAGCTGAAACAAGTTACAACAGTTATTACACATGTATGTCACATTAATTTTGCTCAATGTGGATATATCGGAGATACGGCATCTACGTAAAGCAGTTAGCACTGGCGATCACACTCAGTGACCATGGGCTTATCTGTATCACCGTGGTTTTTTGGCTTGCAAGAACTATCATCAGTTTCCATCAGTTCGTTGTCTGATCCGGATTCACTACAGCCAGTATCGCTATCACATGAACACAGAATGCCAGTGTCACTTTCTGACTCGTAATCAGAAATCTGAAACCCTCCAGAAATAGCATCATCACAGAGCAGCTCATTTTGTGGTACAGTAAAAGGGGTTGGAAGTATTCCTTCAGCAGCTACAGTTGCATTGTCAATACCAGTACCTCGAGTTTTTGAGGATGACACCGTCTTGGTTGTGGTTGTAGTATATCTGGTTTTTGACATGTATTTGTTCACTGCTTTTGACACAAGAGAATGTACGTAATCACTATCAAGTTTCTCTAACACTGGTAGGTTTATTCTGAGGAACAAAAGTTCATCTAATGTTGTTTTCTTCAAAGAGGTTCTTTTTACATTAAAAACCCTCCGACACGTACTGAATCCCCTTTCTACTGTTGACGAGGACCAAGGTACACACAGACATAACTCAATTAAGAGCAGAAAGTGGGGAAATTTTCCTGAATAGAATGAGAATATTTTGTCCCAAAACTGCAGTTTGTTCGTGACTTTCTTGAACTTTGTGCGAGTTAAGTCTTTCAACTCACGATATTCCCGTATAGCAAAATCCAGAGAGTATTTATGGAAGCCAAGAGGGTCTTCAAAATATCTGGAAAGTATTTTGATATCCTCAATTCCATAGCTACTGCTCGAAAAGTCCCAAAGGGTGTGGTCACAAATGCGCATGGCATCGTACAATTTAAAATCTGCATTATCACTGCCTCCGGCTTCGGGTTCAATGATCTGGGGAAAACGATTGTCAAGCTGCTGTGACACCTGTGGCAATAAGACCTCCTTGATTTTCTTTACTGCATTTTGGCCCTGTTTAACATTTCTTATTTTCCAATCTGCTCCATGCACATTTGTGTATTTGGCCAGTTTCTTCTGTTGTTTCTCTGTTAATTGGTGTTTCTCACGGAACGCCATAGAAGCCGGTAGATTTGTCGCCTCAGCTGTCAGTACCACATTGTCCCTCTCAATTTTCACAGGATATGGCAAATCAGATTCTTCACTCGCCAATTTATTTATGTTTTCCTTTGCAGAAGTGATAGCATCCTTAACATCTGTTATAAGTGCCGATGAATTTTGCATTGTATATGCAATGTGACAGGTTTCCTTGAGAAGTTGCCTGTAAAAGTTTAGGGAGGCAAGATAAGTGTATGTGTTAAATTTGTTCAAGTAACCTTTGAGCTTTGCAGCTGTTTCGGGTTTGCAGGCTCCACTTACTTCGATCATATTTTCACAGTAGAGACACAGGGGAAGATAGTTTATAAGCATGGCTTTGCACGCTCTGTACTTGTGGTTCTGAAAACGAGTCCCATGCGCTTTCGGAATTTCGACAAATGTTACGCCAAGGGTAATTGCAATATTTTTGAAAATTCGTTTGGCTTTCCCACTTTTACGAAAATGGTAGAACATATTCATCATAAGTTCATCAACGTCCGAAAACTCAGGGCTTGACTGAAGAGCGTCCTTCATTGCCAATTCCAGTTTATGATTTGAACAATGCAGTGTAAGAAGCCATTTACGGTTATCATTCTTCATTTGGGTGCATGCACCAGTTTTGGAGCCCATGTTAACGCTTGCGCCATCTGTACAAACAGCGATCATGAGTTTAGAGAACCTGTCAGGTAACATTTCAAATACCTCCAGGAAGGCCCCCTCAAAAGACTCACGAATTGCGTTGGCATCACTACTAGAAACCTCATGACAGGTGAGCATCAGTTCCACAGGCGTCCCATTCACAACAATTTTACTGTAAATAAGTTCCTTTTCCGCGCCAGTTTTGTGTGCCTGTGACCCGTCCATGAGGCCCGAAAAGAAGTTTGCCCTTGCAAGCATGTTTTTAACGTCGTCGCGCATACAATCATAGAGAGTTTTGACGAATTCTCTACAAGCCTTTTCATTTTCCTTACCCGACAAATGAAGGAATTTGACCCCATTACTTCTCTGCAAGTTCACAAGATTCGGAAAATCTCTGAAGCTCTTCTCATTTCTGACTAAATACAATGCCGTTCTCATCAAATTACTGTAGGCTTCCTTTGTATTTACACCCACGAACAGATTTATCCTAGGCTGGGCTGGTTCACAGACCGGATCTGCTGATGATACGGCCACTTGGTCATTGTTGTCCACATGCGGTTCATCAGGTGTTTTTCTGAATTTATCCTTGGCCCATGAGTGTAGCCCGTCTGCTTTGATGTGGCGGAGAATGTTTGTTTTGTGAATATAGCTTATCCCATCAGCGTAGCTTTGGATTGATGCCATCGGTGCACCCCTCAGCTGGCGTCTGGCAGCTTCTCGTTTTATCTCTATAAAATGCTCGGCACAAACTCGACATTGCAAGCGTTCAATATAACCTTCTGCATTGACATTCATTACCTCGAAATCGTCCCGAAATGGCCATTTTTTAAATGTTTTAACCGTGACTGACTCTTTGTTTGCGTGCGACATTTTGGCGGAAATGATCAAAACTGAAGACTTATGGTGTTCCGATGACGTAATTATCGGAGATATCAGTTGCTAAAAACAACGCAAAAGAAAGGGAGTTATGTCCAATTAATTGATGAAATGAAATTTCTTGAGCGGAAAAATTCAAACCTGAGTGTTTGGAGCGTTCACCCCGGATGTTTTTCGTTAACCTATTTATCGTTCGCCCGATTTTGAGTTTGGGCGACCTCTGGGCGAACGAAACGATCGTTCGCCCCAAATTTCGTGCCCTGTATTTATGAAGGGATTTCATTGTAACTTCTTAGGATCACTCCAGATGATGCTCAGATGAGATTGTCCCCTATGGTTGCGATCATTCACCCATGATGTCTGCCCGAGCCCGAAGCCCGAAAACCTTTAGCACAGTCTACAGGTCATATTTATGAAGGGATTTCATTGTAACTTGGTAGGTTAACTTCATATAATGTCTAGATGAGAATGCGCGATCATTCACCCATGATGGCTGCCCGAGCCCGAAGCCCGAAAACCTTAAGCACAGTCTATAGGTCATATTTATGAAGGGATTTCATTGTAACCTGGTAGGTTAACTTCATATAATGTCTAGATGAGAACGTCCCCTTTTGGACATGATTGGGCAACTGTGACAGCTAAAGGTGCTCGAAGCCCGAAAACCTTTAGCACAGTCTACAGGTCATATTTATGAGGTGATTTCATTGTAACTTGGTAGGATGACTCCAAATAATGTCTGGATGAGAACGTCCCCTTTTGATCGCGATCATTCAGCCTTGATGTGTGCCCGAGCCCAAAAACCTTTAGCATAGGTAAAAGGTCATATTTATGGAAGGATTTCATTGTAACCTATAAGGTTGACTCCATTTAATGCCTAGATGATGACATCCCCTTTTGGTCGTGATTGGTCAGCTGTGATGGCTACAAGTGCCCGAAGCCCAAAAACCTTGAGCACAGTCTGCAGGTCATATTTATGAAGGAATTTCATTGTAACTTCATAGGATCACTCCAGATGATGCCCAGATGAGATTGTCCCCTTTGGTTGCGATCATTCAACCATGATGGCTGCCCGAAGCCCGAAAACCTTAAGCACAGTCTACAAGTCATATTTATGAAGGGATTTCATAGTCCCTTGGTAGGTTGACTTCATATAATGTCTAGATGAGAACATCCCCTTTTGGACATGATTGGGCAACTTTGATGGCTAAAGGTGCCCAAAGCCCGAAAACCTTTAGCACTGTCTACAGGTCATATTTATGAAGGGATTTCATTGTAACTTGGTAGGTTGATTCCAAATAACGTCTAGACGAGAACGTCCCGTTTTGGCTGTGATCATTCAGCCTTGATGGGTGCCCGAGCCCAAAAACCTTTAGCATAGGCGAAAGGTTATATTTATAGAAGGATTTCATTGTAACATTGTTAGGTTGACTCCATATAATGCTTAGATGATTACGTCCCCTTTTGGTCGTGATTGGTCAACTGTGATGGCTACAGGTGCCCGAAGCCCGAAAACCTTGAACACAGTCTGCAGGTCATATTTATGAAGGGATTTCATTGTAACTTCGCAGGATCACTCCAGATGATGCCCAGATGAGATTGTCCCCTTTGGTCGCGATCATTCAACAATGATGGCTGCCCGAGCCCGAAGCCCGAAAACCTTTAGCACAGTCTAAGGTCATATTTATGAAGGGATTTCATTGTAACTTGGTAGGTTGACTTCATATAATGTCTAGATGAGAACGTCCCCTTTTGGACACGATTGGGCAACTGTGACGGCTTCAGGGGCCCAAAGCCCGAAAACCTTTAGAACAGTCTACAGGTCATAATTATGAAGGGATTTTATTGTAGCTTGGTAGGATGACTCCAAATAGTGTCCAGATGAGAAGGTCCCCTTTTGGTCACGATCATTCAGCCTTGATGGCTGCCCGAGCCCAAAAACCTTTAGCATGTCTGTAGGTCGTATTTATGGAAGGATTTCATTGTAATTTGTTAGGTTGACTCCATATAATGCCTAGATGATGACATCCCCTTTTGCTCATGGTTGGTCAACTGTGATGTCAACAGGTGCCTGAAGCCCGAAAATCTTGAGCATAGTCTACAGGTCATATTTATAAAGGGATTTCATTGTAACTTCATAGGATCACGACAGATGATATCCAGATGAGAATGTTCCCTTTTGGTTGCGATCATTCAACTATGATGGCTGCCCAAGCCTAAAGCCCGAAAACCTTTAGCACAGTCTTCAGATCATATTTATGAAGGGATTTCATTGTAACTTGGTAGGTTGACTTCATGTAATGTCTAGATGAGAACAGCCCCTTTTGGACACCATTAGGCAACTGTGTTGGCTACAGGGGCCCAAAGCCCGAAAATCTTTAGCACAGTCTACAGGTGATATTTATGAAGGGATTTCATTGTACCTTGGTAGGATGACTCTAAATAATGTCTAGATGAGAACGTCCCCTTTTGGTCGCGATCATTCAGCCTTGATGGCTGCCCGAACCCAAAACCCCAAAACCTTTAGCATAGTCTAAATATTGGTCATATTTATGGAAGGACTTCATTGTAACCCGTAAGTTTGACTCCATATAATGCCTAGATGATGACATCCCCTTTTGGTCGTGATTGGTCAACTGTGATGGCTTCAGGGGCCCGAAGCCCAAAAACCTTGAGCACAGTCTACAGGTCATATTTATGAAGGGATTTCATTGTAACTTTGTAGGATCACTCCAGATGAAGCCCAGATGAGATTGTCCCCTTTTGGTTGCGATCATTCAACCATGATGGCTTCCAGAGCCCAAAGCCCAAAAACCTTTAGCACAGTCTACAGGTCGTATTTATGGAGGGATTTCATTGTAACTTGGTAGATTGACTTCGTATAATGTCTAGATGAGAATGTCCCCTTTGGACGCAATTGGGAAACTGACGGCTACAGGGGCCCAAAGCCCGAAAACCTTTAGCACAGTCTATAGTGCATATTTATGAAGGGATTTTAATGTAACTTGATAGGATGACTCATTTTGGAATAATTTCACTGTAATTTGGTAACTTTTGTTGATATACGTTAACTGTGAGGGCCACGTATATTAACTGTGAGGTCATATTAACCCACCCCTCAGATCTTTAGAACAATGTACACCTCATATTATTTTTATCATAAACATAGCATACAGGGAACAGAAATGAACATATTCCCAATTATCACAATTCTTGTCTTATTTCATAATCCTTTCATAAACATTGAACATTATCCTTTTCATCAAACACAACACACAAGTTAAGCTACAGTGTCATTGACACTTTCATTACAACAGCTATAGGCCTTTCGACCTGAAAATTGCCAACCGGCATATTATGAAACACCAGGCATAACTGTTGTTCCATAATGCAACTAGGAATTCAATCTTGTTTGGCAGAGCTTAATGACCTTTGTCAAACAACATTGAATTGGTTAAATTTTTTGTTACCTTACAGGAACAATTAGCTGCATAAAATTTTAGTACTTTGACATCTGTGTTCAGAGGATTAAATTATATTTTAATCTTCTCAAACAATGTTTATGGTAACCTGAAAATACAGAAAGGTTAGAAGTGAAGTTGAGCTGCTTAACTTGTTGGATGCTAGAAGCCACTATCATTGCTGTATTGAAAAGTGCAGAAGGCCACTGTAGTGGCTTTACACATCATGCATTAGTATGATGTTTGCCCAGCAGTGGAACAAAAAGTATTTCTATGAAATTGTTTTGTTAGAATCAGAACAAATCAATTATTTATTAATGAAATCTTGCTAAACTAAAACCCTCATTGCTGGTAGCAATAGAATCTTTGAAAAAAATTACTCATTGTTACAAATCACCTTTGAAAAATAATTTAGCACTCTACCAGTTAAAAATGTCTTCACTCTAAGAGCAAATTTCGCAATTCACCCGCAGGCATATTCTATATGCATTCTTTCACTTCTGTCAAAACATTGCAAGTCAGAAAAGAAAACATTTATAATTATTAAGATTTGCTGCTAAATGAGCTAAAAATGGGACTGCAGATGTTGAAGACAAGATTATTTTGTAAATTATGTGTGTTCTGTTTTCTTGATACAAAAAAGTCTTTTACCTGCATGATATCTAGAAATTTACTGATTAGTTTCCGTGTCTATCCTGGTTATAACAAAATATACAGTGATGATAATGTTTGTTTTATTGGGGTTTAATGACACCTTCAACATCCAGGGTTACATTGTATTGGATAGTTTTATGGGTGGAGGAAGCCAGAGTAACGAGAGAACCACTAAACAGTGGCAATCAACTGTTACTTGCTCATTATCGTTGGTTATTTGATGCATGGTGGATGCATTAGAATCAGCTATGCCTCTTTGCCAAGACCAAATTCAATTGAGTGAAATAAAATTATGTTTAAAAAAAAACAACTGTCAGATTTACTAGACACAAGCAGAGTCATCAAGGACTGAAGACGAAAGCACCATTGATCTGCAGTACAAGTCTGAAAATAAGGAATCTGTCATTTGCAGAATGAGGTTCCCAGAGGGTAACTTTTCTGAAGATATCCCATACAGTGGACTAGAATCCTCAATTTATCCTCTATATACTACTTTCTGCTTAGGCCTGAGAACTTGATTTGTACTGAGGTTCACAGAGGGTAAATTTAGTAATGCTACCCTGCTGTACATGGTAGCATTACTAAATTCACTCTCTGAGGACCTCATTCTGCAGATGACAGTCTGCTTATTTTCAGGCTTGCTGCAGTACTCCTTAGTACACATCGCCACTATACGCTCATGTGGAAAATCTGTATTAGGTGTCTTGCTTAAGGACACAGCACAGTTACTGCTGGTCAGGATCGTACTGTCAACCTCTCAGCTTATTGAGCTTAATCCTTTGAACCTGTAAGCACTCTTCCAACCAAGGAACGTGATCTGTCATAATTTCATTGTGGAATGGCTGCTAAGTGAATGTGTGGGGTACACCAATCAATATTTTCAACATGCAGCGTCAAAGCTGTACATTGAAAATACAAGTTGGGCTATCCCCAATAATAAAGATGGACTCTTCCAGTTGCCACCATTAAACTGACATGAAAGATACCACCTGGGTTCAAAGTCCAATGCTCTAACCACTAAGCCACTTCGCTCCTCAGTGATGAAAATAACTTGTTTGATCATTTTTATGTTCCATTCTTGGGGTAGGTGCATTCTGCACCTTGGTAGGTATAGCCAGGAAGTTAAAAATAATGGATGTGAACAAAATGCGGCATGCTGTTCACAGCAGCAGTGCTTGGTGTGTCTGTTTTATAAGTAGTGTCTGTAAGTCGATGCTTCACTTCAGGCCTACCTCTGAGCTCTGGGTTGTAAGCAGAAGTTGTTAGATATATCCTTCTGCCAGTATTTTTGAATTTAACACATTACATCTTGTTTGACAGGATTCTGTCACCTCTTTCATTTCATTGGGTCCCACTTAAACAGATAACAGTTGATGTTTATGTCTATCTGTCTTTAATACCCATGCATTTCGTCATTCTTGGTTAATCTCTTGGAATTCACATTTGACACCTGGGGTAATGTCTTGAAAGTGACATGGGATGCCTTTTTGTTGTCCCCAAGAATACTTTGTGGAGAGTTTGCACCATTTTTTATCCTGGGCTGTTGACAAACAAAATAGTATCTGTCGAGATTTCCAGGTGAAAAAAAAAAGAATGATAAGGCACATTTTCCATGGGGGAGCTGCCTGAGAAACAAGTATATTTTTTAACTACAAAAATTTTCAATTTTTGCTTCAAAAAAGATACCTTTTGACCGATCGCTCTTTAGAATAAGCTCAACCTAAGTTTTGTTGCCGAGACAAAAAATTTGAATGGCAATTTTTAGCTTAACTTGACGAAGTCAATATAAGCTATTGCTATCACGAATGGCAATTTTTAGCTTAACTTGACAAAGTCAAGGTAAGCTATTGCCATCACACACGCAGAAGTCTGTAGTCTGTTCACATTTTCTTTGGCACAGGCTGCACCCCGTACATCTTGTCTGATCATCACAAAATTTAATAGGCAGGTTCAAGGTCATGTCTCGAAGAGAGCGTCCCCTTTTGGTCAACCATAATGGCTGCGAGAGCCTGAAACCTGATAACCTTTGGCACAGTCTACAGGTAGTATTTATGAAGGGATTTCATTGTAACATGGTAGGATGACTTTGTATAATGTGTAGAACAGAATGTCCCCTTTTGGTCACGATCAGTCTGCCATGACAGCTTCGAGAGCCCGAAAACTGAAAACCTTTAGCGCAGTCTACAGGTTGTCGTATTTATAAAGGGATTTCATTGTAACTTGGTAGGATGACTTCATATAATGTCTAGATGAGAACGTCCCCTTTTGGTCACAATCTGTCAACTGTGACGGCTGCGAGAGCCCAAAACCCAAAAACTTTTAGCACAGTCTACAAGTCGTATTTATGAAGGGATTTCATTGTACCTTGTAGGATGACTCTGTATAATGTCTAGATGAGAGCATCCCCTTTTGGTCACGATTGATCAACCATTATGGCTGCAAAAGCTTGAAACTCAAAAACCGTAAGAACAGTCTACAGGTCGTATTTATAAAGGGATTTCATTGTAATTTGGTAGGATGACTCTGTATAATGTCTAGATGGGAATGGGGCCCGAAGCCCGAAAACTTTTAGCACAGACTACAGGTTGTATTTATGAAAGGATTTTATTGTAACTAGGTAGGGTAACTCTGTATGATGTCTACATGAGAACGTCGTATTTTGGCCATGATCGGTCAACCACTACAGCCACACAGGCACGTGACCTAGATTTGTTTAGCACAGTCTACAGTACACATTTATGAAGAGAAAAAAAAGTGGGGTATACTGGATTGCACCTGTCCGTGCATTCGTCCATCCGTCTGTACGTCTGAACTCAGATATCTGTTCGCATTTTAACTTCAACAACATTACTGCTCAGATTTTGATGAAATTTCATAGAGATGTTCACTATCATGAGACCTTGAAGCAGCATTAGCCGTTTTGCTGTTGAAATATTTTTAGCTCAACTTTGACGTAAGTCAAATTTGAGTTTATGCCATGGCCAGTCATCCGTCTGTCCGTCCTGTCCATCAACAATTCAATATGGCTCAGGCTAGAGACCGTATTTATGAACCGATCTTTACGAAACTTCTTGGGTACCTTTGTTATGACCGTGGGACGAGAACGAGTGTTTTGGGGTCCGGTCTGAAATTCAAGATGAAAGCTGGCAGCCAGTTTGTACAAAATTAGGTGCAATCAGATTTTTGCGCAGAACTTCCATATGAAAGTGCTGATTTGAATAATTGTCTGTGTGAATGTTTAGTACCATGAGATACATCACATATAATACGGGGTTTTTTCTCGTGCGTAAATTATGCAAATTAGACTAACTTTGATGTATTTAGTGTTACTTTCAGCACTGGAAGTGCAAATGCCAATACAGCCACACAGGCATGTGACTTAGATTTGTTTAGCACAGTCTACAGTACATATTTATGAAGAGAAAAAAAAGTGGGGTATACTGGATTGCGCCTCTCCGTGCATTCGTCCATCCGTCTGTCCGTCTGAACTCAGATGTCTGTTCGCATTTTAACTTCAGCAACATTACTGCTCAGATTTCGATGAAATTTCATAGAGATGTTCACTATCATGAGACCTTGAAGCAGCATTAGCCATTTTGCTGTTGAAATATTTTTAGCTCAACTTTGATGCAAGTCAAATTTGAGTTTATGCCATGGCCAGTCATCCGTCTGTCCGTCCTGGCCATCAACAATTCAATACGGCTCGGGTAGAGGCCGTATTTATGAACCGATATTTATGAAACTTCTTGCATACCTTTGGTATCACCGTCGGACGAGAACGATTGTTTTTGGGTCCGGTCCAAAATTCAAGATGGCCGATGGCAGCCATTTTGTACAAAATTAGGTGCAATCAGATTTTTGTGCAGAACTTCCATACGAAAGCGCTGATTTGAATAATTTTTTGTGTGAATGTTTAGTACCATGGGATACATCACATATAATACGGGTTTTTTTCTCATGCAGAATTATGCAAATTAGATGAACTTTGATTTTTTCAGTGCTACTTACACACAGTAAGTACACATGTCAATACGGCTTGGGCTAGAGTCTGTATTTATGAACCAATCTACACGAAACATCTTGGGTACCTTTGTTATCCCCTTGGGACGTGAACGAGTGTTTCTGGGTGCGGTCCAAAATTCAAGATGGCTGCCAGTGGCCATTTTGTACCAAAATTAGGTCCAATCAGTTTTTTGTACACAACTTCTATACGGCTCAGGCTAGAGGCCGTATTTATGAACCAATCTTTACGAAACTTCTTGGGTACCTTTGTTATCACCGTGGGATGAGAACGAGTGTTTTTGGGTGTGATCCAAAATTCAAGATGGCCACCAGCAGCCTTTTTGTACCAAAATTAGTGCAATCAGTTTTTTGTACAAAACTTCTGTATGAAAGTTCTGATTTGAATAAATTTTTGGATGAATGTTTAGTAACATGGAATACATCATATATAGTACAGGTTTTTGTCTCGTGCAGAAATTATGCAAATTAGATGAACTTTGATTTATTCAGTGCTACTTGTACACAGTAAGTACACATGTCAATACGGCTCAGGTTAGAGACTGTATTTATGAACCGATCTTCACGAAACTTCTTGGGTACCTTTGTTATCACCTTGGGACGAGAACGAGTGTTTCTGGGTGCGGTCCAAAATTCAAGATGGCTCCCAGTGGCCATTTTGTACCAAAATTAGGTCCAATCAGTTTTTTGTCACAACTTCTATACGGCTCGTATTTATGAACTGATCTTCACGAAACTTCTTGGGTACCTTTGTTATCACCTTGGGACAGGAACGAGTGTGTTTACGGATGCCTTTCTTATCACTGTGCTATGAGAACAAATATTTTGGGGTTCAGTCAGACCCACTCTGGGACTCAAAGATTTCTTTTCTAGTTTAGCATCTGACTGTCGCCCACGTTTACAATACTTTACCTATACATTTGTTACAGACTACTTTCAGTATTTATGTACAGACCATTACAATACTATATTCGTACCTTTGTTATCAGGTCATTACCTAGATGTTTGTCATTGCTGTGTCACATACTATACATGTACATGTCTTAATGAGTTGAGTGACAGTGTCATTGACACTTTCATTTCTGTGACTTATGGCCCTTTGAATATACTAAAATAGGCTATTTTTGTCTTTTTCGCATCGTGTCTTAGGTTTGGGTCATTGGATCTCAATGAAATCTGGAATGAAAATTGTTTATGGGAAAGGCTTTCAATTGAGTCTCTAATAATGTTTTTTCCTTTTCACTTTTTAGACTTATCCCCCCTTTTAACTTTGAAAAATCTCTGTCTCGTAAAATGGGCAATTTTTTGTCTGTTCTCCCCATATTTCAGGTTTTGGTTATCAGATTTCACCGAAATTTGGATTGGATATTATTTATGGGGATGGCTTTCAAATAAGTAATGTCCCTGCAGTAAAACAGAGAAAATACATGCAAATCACCTCCCCACATGTGACATTATGTCTTTGTTTTATAAAGTTATGTGTTATCAGATTTCAACCCCTGTGGGAACCCCAGGAATATGTGACCTTAAACACCAATAAATAAATATATCAGATTTCAATGAAATTTGG
The DNA here is from genome assembly GCA_031216915.1 of Pictodentalium vernedei. Classification (NCBI taxonomy): domain Eukaryota; kingdom Metazoa; phylum Mollusca; class Scaphopoda; order Dentaliida; family Dentaliidae; genus Pictodentalium; species Pictodentalium vernedei. Next base: position 447,606,095 of record CM062297.1, on the reverse strand, counting down.
AATGAAGATTCTTTATGGGAAAGGCTTTTAGAGTCAGGTCCCTGCAGTAAAACAAAGAAAATACTTGCAAATCACCTCCCCACATGTGGCATTATGTCTTTGTTCTACATCTCTTATGTGAATGGTCCGATCATAACTAGACTTCAGTAACAGCTGTTTCTGGCCTTCACAATTACCTTGCTGTAAAATAAAGACAATATTTTTGCTATTTGTCTCGTAAAATAGCCAATTTTTTGTCTTTTCACCTCATATCTCTGGTTTGGGGTTTGCGGCTCTCACTGAAATTTGGAATGAAGATTGTTTATGGGAATAGCTTTCACAGTATCATGGATCATTTCTTCTCTTGTCATTGTTTGGCAGTATGCACTATGGGGTATGCCCTGGGCGTAGCCCCCTCTTGTTGTAACTTGGAAGGATAACTTGGTATGATGTCTTGATTAGACTGCCGTATTTTGGTCACGATCAGTCAGCGGTTACTGTTGCCTCGTAATGTAACCTAGATTCCTTTAGCACTGCTTGCAGGTTGTTTTTATGAAGGGATTTCATTGTAACGTGGTAGAATAGCTTGGTATGATATATAGTTGAGACTCTCTTATTTTGGTCATGATCGATCAAGCAAGACCGCTGAACCATCACCTCAACTAGTTTCCTTTAGCAAAGTCTACGAGTTATATTTATGAAGGGAATTAGGGGGCGCGGTGGCATCGCGGTAACCGGTTCTCGTCAGATCACTGAAGTTAAGCAACGTCGAACCCGGTTAGTCCTCAGAAGGGTGACCATCTGAGCGATTGATTTGGACTTCCGCACTGTGTCCATGGGCAAGGCACTTAACCCCCATTGTCCACATGGGGGCATAATGATGCCGTGTACGGAGGCATACTGCACGTTGATGGTGCGCACATCTTCAACCAATCTAGCCCTGCCTGTGCTGCAGTGCGGAGTTGCACCCGTAAAACTGTCATGGTCATGATTAGCCATTGTGCATAAGTATGTGACCTTAAACACCAATAAATAAATAAATATGAAGGGTTTTCATTGTAACTTGGTAGGATGACTCGTTTTGCAATGATTTTACTGTAACTTGGTAACTTTGGTTGACATGTTAACTGTGAGGGCCACATCAACCTAGGCCTCAATTCATTAGTACAGTCTACACAGCAAATTATTCTTGTTGAAAACATAGCATGTAGGGTCCAGAACATATTCTCAGTTATCACAATTTTTGTCTCACTCATCAAACACTACACACATTCAAGTTAAGCTGCAGTGTCATTGACACTTTCATTCAAATTTATCTGACAAGTGTATGGGAGTTCTGATACAGTAAAGTGGACCAAAAGACTCTCTGATCAGTAGCTACATGCTGATTAGATCTTTGAAGCTGCCTTGAAACGCTTCAGCAGTTACAAGATTTTTTAACAAACATTTCTGTTAACCTTTTACCCAACGTAATGGCTAAAACTGTCCCGTGTTATTCACAAAAAATCACCATTCAGTTTTTATTATTTTTTCCATTTTTTGCATCAAAAACATAAGCTACGTTTTTTGGCGTAAACAAATAGTTATTCAGTTATTTTGTTTGCAAGTGTCTTCAGCTTCAGGTTGAAACGTTAACTGTTAGGGCCACATCAACCCAGGTCTTAATTTTTTAGTACAGTCTACGCTCAAATTATTCTTATTGAAAACATAGCCTACAGGGAACAGAAATTAATATATTCTCATTTATCACAATTCTTGTCTTATTTCATAATCCTTCCATAAACATTGGAACATTATCCTTTTCATTAACACACTACACACAGTCAAGTTAAGCTACAGTGTCATTTACATTTTCATTTGTGAATAGCACTTGTTGTTTTTGGTCATTATTTTGGGAAATGGTTAAAAAATTGGAACAGACGAATCCAGCTAATAGATATTTGAAACTTGAGGATACATTTGCATATTGAGTTGTTTGGTTTTGTCAACTAAATAATAACAGCACACTGTCCCTTAAATAGGGTTCATATGTTATTAGCTTAACTTGACAAAGTCAAGATAAGCTATTGCCATCACACGTGCGGATGTCTGTTAGTCTGTGAGACTGTCTGTGAGTCTGTGAATCTGTTCACATTTTCCTTTAGCATGGGCTTCACCCAGCAGTTCTTGTCTGATCGTCACAAAATTTCCTATGCAGGTTTGGGGTCATGTCTAGATGAGAACGTCCCCTTTTGGTCGCGATTGATCAACCAGTATGACTGCCTGAGCCCAAAACCCGAAAACCATTAGCACAGTCTACAGGTCGTATTTATGAAGGGATTTCATTGTAACTTGGTAGGATGCCTCTGTATAATGCCTAGATGAGAACGTCCCCTTTTTAGCACAGCCTGCAGGTCATGTTTAATATGGTGGGGTTTGGTTGTAACTTGGTAGGATGACTTCTTATGATGTCTAGATAAGAATTTCCCCATTTAGGCGTAATCTGCCAACTGTGACAACTGCCCGAGCCCAAAACCCTAAAACCTTTAGCACAGTCTACAGTTCATATTTATTGAGGAATTTCATTGTAACTTGGTAGGTTGACTTCATATAATGTCTAGATGAGAAAGTCCCCTTTTGGACGTGATTGGGCAGCTGTGACGGCTACAGGGGCTGGAAGCCTGAAAACCTTTAGCACAGTCTACAGGTCATATTTATGAAGGGATTCCATTGTAACTTGGCAGGATGACTCCAAATAATGTCTAGATGAGAACGTCCCATTTTGATCGCGATCATTCAGCCTTGATGGGTGCCCGAGCCCAAAAACTTTTAGCATAGGCAAAAGGTCATATTTATGGAAGAATTTCATTGTAATCTGTTAGGTTGACTCCATATAGTGCCTAGATGATGACATCCCCTTTTGGTCCTGATTGGTCAGCTGTGGTGGCTACAGGTGCTCGAAGCCCGAAAACCTTGAGTACAGTCTACAGGCCATATTTATGAAGGGATTTCATTGTAACTTGGTAGGTTGACTTCATATAATGTCTAAATGAGAACGTCCCATTTTGGACACGATTGGGCAACTGTGACGGCTACAGGGGCCCGAAGCCCAAAAACCTTTAGAACAGTCTATAGATCATAATTATGAAGGGATTTCATTGTAGCTTGGTAGGATGACTCCAAATAATGTCAAGATGAGAACATCCCCTTTTTGTCGTGATTATTCAGCCTTTATGGCTGCCCGAGCCCAAAGACCTTTAGCATAGTCTATAGGTCGTATTTATGGAAGGATTTCATTGTAACTTGTTAGGTTGACTCCATATAATGTCTAGATGATGACATCCCAATTTGGTCGTGATTGGTCAACTGTGATGGCTACAAGTGCCTGAAGCCAGAAAATCTTGAGCACAGTCTACAGGTCATATTTATGAAGGGATTTCATTGTAACTTCAAAGGATCACTCCAGATGATGCCCAGATGAGAATGTCCCCTTTTGGTTACGATCATTCAACCATGATGGCTGCCCGAGCCCAAAGCCTGAATACCTTTAACACAGTCTACAGGTCATATTTATGAAGGGATTTTATTGTAACTTGGTAGGTTTGACTTCATATAATGTCTAGATGAGAACGTCCCCTTTTGGACACGATTGGGCAGCTGTGACAGCTACAGGGGCCCGAAGCCTGAAAACCATTAGAACAGTCTACAGGTCATAATTATGAAGGGATTTCATTGTAGCTTGGTAGGATGACTCCAAATAATGTCTAGATGAGAACGTCCCCTTTTGGTCGTGATCATTCAGCCTTGATGGTTGCCGGAGCCCAAAAACCTTTAGCATAGTCTATAGGTCGTGTTAATGGAAGAATTTCATTGTAACTTGTTAGGTTGACTCCATATAATGCCTAGATGATGACATCCCTTTTTGGTTGTGATTGGTCAACTGTGATGGTTATAGGTGTCCGAAGCCCGAAAATCTTGAGCACAGTCTACAGATCATATATATGAAGGGATTTCATTGTAACTTCGTGGGATCACTCCAGATGATGCCCAGATGAGAATGTCCCCTTTTGGTTGCGATCATTCAACCATGATGGCTGCCCGAGCCCAAAACCCAAAAACCTTTAGCACAGTCTTCAGTTCATATTTATAAAGAGATTTCATTGTAACTTGGTAGGTTGGCTTCATATAATGTCTAGATGAGAACAGCCCTTTTTGGACACCATTAGGCAACTGTGACAGCTACAGGGGCCTGAAGCCCGAAAACCTTTAGCACAGTCTACAGGTGATATTTAAGAAGGGATTTCATTGTACCTTAGTAGGATGACTCCAAATAATGTCTAGATGAGAACTTCCCCTTTTGGTCGAGATCATTCAGCCTTGATGGCTGCCCGAGCCCAAAACCCCAAAACCTTTAGCATAGTCTATAGGTCATATTTGGGGAGCGCGGTGGCTCAGTAGGTAGAGGTGCAGGCTGCAAGCCGAGAGGTCCTCGGTTCGAATCCCACCTGCGGCAACCGCGTTGTGTCCTTGGGCAAGACACTTCATCTCCATTGCCCACGTGGGGGCACGATGATGCCGTGTACTAAGGCGTACTGCACGTCGATGGTACGCATGTCTTCAACCAATCTAACCCTGCCTGTGCTGCAGTGCGGAGTTACGATGTTGGGGAGCTGGCAGCTGCTCGTCGTTGCTCGGTGGTTCTCTCCGGGTGCTCCGGCTTCCTCCACCCGTAAAACTGTCACGGTCATGGTTAGCCATTGTGCATAAATATGTGACCTTAAACATCAATAAATAAATAAATAGGTCATATTTATGGAAGGATTTCATTGTAACCTGTTAGTTTGACTCCATATAATGCCTAGATGATGACATCCCCTTTTGGTCGTGATTGGTCAACTGTGACGGCTTCAGGGGCCCTGAAGCCTGAAAACCTTGAGCACAGTCTACAGGTCATATTTATGAAGAGATTTCATTGTAACTCCGTAGGATCACTCCAGATGATGCCCAGATGAGAATGTCCCCTTTTGGTTACGATCATTCAACCATGATGACTGCCCGAGCCCAAAGCCCAAAAACCTTTAGCACAGTCTACAGGTCATATTTATGAAGGGATTTCATTGTAACTTGGTAGGTTGACTTCATATAATGTCTAGATGTGAACGTCCCCTTTGGACGCAATTGGGAAACTGACGGAAACCTTTAGCACAGTCTACAGGCCCTATTTATGAAGGGATTTCAATATAACTTGATAGGATGACTCGTTTTGGAATAATTTCACTGTAACTTAGTAACTTTCGTTGATATACGTTAACTGTGAGGTCCACGTACATTAACTGTGAGGCCATATTAACCCACCCCTCAGCTCTTTAGTACACAATGTACACCTCATATTATTTTTATCAAAAACATTGCATACAGGGAACAGAAATGAACATATTCCCAATTATCACAATTCTTGTCTTATTTCATAATCCTTTCATAAACATTATCCTTTTCATCAAACACAACATACAAGTTAAGCTACAGTGTCATTGACACTTTCATAAGTATTATGGCAAACTCTCAGGCCACCAGTCTAATTCTGTTTGGAATTTGATGCTGTCATGGGCTATGATGTGAGTGACCCCTTCATTGTGATCATATCATGTGCCCCCCCCTCCCCCCCTTTATGACCATATCATGTGCTCCCTCATTGGAACAAGCCCGATGAGCTTACTCCAGTGGGGGTTCACATGATACGCTTTGATGAATGTCAAGGGTTAACATATCACAAAATGTAATTGCAAGTATTCACAGCTGTTGATAAAGGCCTACCAACCGAAAGCTCCAAAAAACTACTGTGTTTTTTATTGTTGCCCAGTGCCCTATATTTATTGTTATAAAAGAGGTAATTATCTTTCAGAATACATAGAGGATATCTAGTGTTTTGAGTGGATACCGAAAATTATCTCATATGAGTGACTGAGACAAATGACCATCTGTCTCGGTCACAAGTGATATAATTTTCGTTATTCACTCAAAAACACTAGATTTTCTTTTTAGCTCACCGAAGGGAGCTTAACTTATCACTTGTCGTCCGTCGTGAACTTACATTATCAACTTCTCCTCACAAACTACTTGACCAGATTGAACCAAATTTTGTGTGCATGTTCCTTATCATATGTCAATTCAAGTATGTACAAAAAAATTTGCCACACCCACAGGGGGCACCAGAAGGGGCATAACTCTGATAGCACCCATAAATGTTTTCAAAATTTAAAAAAAATCCTTCAGATCCACCAGTCAGAATCTTTTCATATTTGTTATACAACATCTCTGGGGGGGGGGGGGGGGGGGGGGGGGGGGGGGGCAGATTCAAGTCTGTTCAAATCCAATACCTGGGTTAAGATTTGGGCTCTCAGTTGGAGCCCAGTTTAACTTGGTGCAACTTGAGGAAATTTCTTTAAAAATCTTCTTCCTCAGGTCCACAAGTCAGAATCCTTTCATGTTTGGTATACAACATCTGTAAGGGGGAGGGGGGGGGGCAGATTCAAGTTTGTTCAAATCCAGTCCCTGGGTTAGGATTTGGGCTCTCTATTGGAGCCCAAATTTTAACTTACTGAAATATGAGGAAATTTCTTTAAAAATCTTCTTCTTCAGATCCACCAGTCAGAATGCTTTCATATTTGGTTTTCAACATCTCTAGGGGGGGGGGGGGGGGGGGGGGGGGGGGGTCAGATTCAAGTTTGTTCAAATCGGGTCCCTGAGTTAGTATTTGGGCTCTCTATTGGAGCCCAAAGTTTAACTTGGTGCAATTTGAGGAAATTTCTTTAAAAATCTTCTTCAGGTCGGCCACTCAGAATCCTCTCATATTTGTTATACAACATCTCTGGGGGGGGGGGGGGGGGGGGGGGGGGGGCAGATTCAAGTCTGTTCAAATCCAATACCTGGGTTAAGATTTGGGCTCTCAGTTGGAGCCCAGTTTAACTTGGTGCAACTTGAGGAAATTTCTTTAAAAATCTTCTTCCTCAGGTCCACAAGTCAGAATCCTTTCATGTTTGGTATACAACATCTGTAAGGGGGAGGGGGGGGGGGGGCAGATTCAAGTTTGTTCAAATCCAGTCCCTGGGTTAGGATTTGGGCTCTCTATTGGAGCCCAAATTTTAACTTACTGAAATATGAGGAAATTTCTTTAAAAATCTTCTTCTTCAGATCCACCAGTCAGAATGCTTTCATATTTGGTTTTCAACATCTCTAGGGGGGGGGGGGGGGGGGGGGGGGTCAGATTCAAGTTTGTTCAAATCGGGTCCCTGAGTTAGTATTTGGGCTCTCTATTGGAGCCCAAAGTTTAACTTGGTGCAATTTGAGGAAATTTCTTTAAAAATCTTCTTCAGGTCGGCCACTCAGAATCCTCTCATATTTGGTATACATCATCTAAAGGGGGGGGGGGGGGGGGGGGGGGGTGCAGATTCAAGTCTGTTCAAATCCAATACCTGGGTTAAGATTTGGGCTCTCAGTTGGAGCCCAGTTTAACTTGGTGCAACTTGAGGAAATTTCTTTAAAAATCTTCTTCCTCAGGTCCACAAGTCAGAATCCTTTCATGTTTGGTATACAACATCTGTAAGGGGGAGGGGGGGGGGGGCAGATTCAAGTTTGTTCAAATCCAGTCCCTGGGTTAGGATTTGGGCTCTCTATTGGAGCCCAAATTTTAACTTACTGAAATATGAGGAAATTTCTTTAAAAATCTTCTTCTTCAGATCCACCAGTCAGAATGCTTTCATATTTGGTTTTCAACATCTCTAGGGGGGGGGGGGGGGTCAGATTCAAGTTTGTTCAAATCGGGTCCCTGAGTTCGTATTTGGGCTCTCTATTGGAGCCCAAAGTTTAACTTGGTGCAATTTGAGGAAATTTCTTTAAAAATCTTCTTCAGGTCGGCCACTCAGAATCCTCTCATATTTGGTATACATCATCTAAAGGGGGGGGGGGGGGGGGGGGGGGGGGGGCAGATTCAAGTTTGTTCAAATCGAGTTTCTTGGTTAATATTTGGGTTCTCTATTGGAGCCTGAATTTTAACTTAGTGCAATATGAGAAAATTTCTTCAAAAATCTTCTTCTTCAGATCCACCAGTCAGAATGCTTTCATATTTGGTATACAACATCTCTAGGGGTGGGGTGGGGGAGGGTCAGATTCAAGTTTGTTCAAATCAGGTCCCTGAGTTAGTATTTGGGCTCTCTATTGAAGCCCAAAGTTTAACTTGGTGCAGTTTGAGAAAATTTCTTTAAAGAAAGATTCAAGTTTGTTCAAATCGAGTTTCTTGGTTAATATTTGGGTTCCCTATTGGAGCCTGAATTTTAACTTAGTGCAATATGAGAAAATTTCTTCAAAAATCTTCTTCAGATCCACCATTCAGAATGCTTTCATATTTGGTATACAACATCTCTAGGGGTGGGGTGGGGTGGGGGGGGGGGGGGAGGGTCAGATTCAAGTTTGTTCAAATCAGGTCCCTGAGTTAGTATTTGGGCTCTCTATTGAAGCCCAAAGTTTAACTTGGTGCAATTTGAGAAAATTTTTTTAAAAATTTTCTTCTTCAGATTGACCACTCAGAATCCTTTCATGTTTGGTATACAACATCTATAGGGTGGGGGTCAGATTCAAGTTTGTTCAAATCGAGTCGCTGGGTTTATATTTGGGTTCCCATAACTTTGTACAATGCGTGGAATATTCTTTAAAAATCTTCTTCGGATTCACCGGTCAGAATCCTCTCATATTTGGTATACATCATCTCTAGGGGGGCCAGATTCAAGTTTGTTTAAATCGAGTTTCTCAGTTAATATTTGGGTTCCCTATGGGAGCCTGAATGTTAACTTAGTGCAAAATGAGAAAATTTCTTTAAAAATCTTTTTCTTCAGATTCATCAGACAGAATCCTTTAACATTTGGTATGCATCATCTCTAGGAGGGGTCAGATTCAAGTTTGTTCAAATTGGGTCCCTGGGTTGAAAAGTTTTTGTCTTCGGAAGAAATTTTTACCAAAATTTGAGGAGACCAGAATTTTTGGATTTTTTATGCATTTTGTTAAATTTTGAAACAAAAACCCCCCCAAATTTTCAGCCTGAAAATTTTGGGTCCGGTTCCGACTCCGAAATTTTTGACCAAAATTCGGAATTTTTCAAAAAAAATTTGATGCGTTTTTTGATCAATTTTGAGACGAAAAAAAAAAATTTTTTTTTAGCCTGAAAATTTTGGATCCGGTTAAGACTTGGAAATTTTGGACGAAAATTTGGAAAAAAAAATTTGTTTTTTTATGCGTTTTGTTCAGTTTTGAGATGGAAAAAAAATTTGGGATCAGGTTTGGACTCCGAAATTTTGGATCCAAATTCGGACATTTTTGGAGGATTTTTATGCGTTTTGTTCAATTTTGAGATGGAAAAAAAAAATTTATAGCCTGAAAATTTTGGGTTCTGTTCTGACTTGTTTTTCAAATCTTCTTCTTCAGACCATGTAGTCAGAATGCTTTCATATTTGGTATACAACATCTCTAGGAGGGTTAGATTCAAGTTTATTCAATCCTATGGGAGCCGAAATTTTAACATGGTACAATATAAGAAAATTTCTTTAGAAATCTTCTTCAGATCCACCAGTCAGAATCCTTTCATATTTGGTATACAACATCTCTTGGAGGGTAAGACTCAAGTTTGTTCAAACCTAGTCCCGGGGTTATTAATTTGGGCTACCTATGGGAGCCTGAATTTTAACTAAGTGCAATATGACGGAATTTCTTTTAAAATCTTCTTCTTCAGATCCACCAATCAGAATCCTTTCATATTTGGTATACAACATCTCTAGGTGGGTCAGATTCAAGTTTGTTCAAATCGGGACCCTGGGCTAATATTTTGGCTCCCAATTTGAGCCCAAAGTTTGACTTAGTGCAATGTGAGGTGATTTCTTTAAAAACCTTCTTCATATATACCAGTCAGAATTCTTTCCTATTTGGTATATGACATCTCAAGGGGGATCAGATTCAACCATGATGGCTGTCCTAGCCCAAAACCCGAAAACCTTTAGCACAGTCTTCAGTTCATATTTATGAAGAGATTTCATTGTAACTTGGTAGGTTGGCTTCATATAATGTCTAGATGAGAACAGCCCCTTTTGGACACCATTAGGCAACTGTGACAGCTACAGGGGCCTGAAGCCCGAAAACCTTTAGCACAGTCTACAGGTGATATTTAAGAAGGGATTTCATTGTACCTTAGTAGGATGACTCCAAATAATGTCTAGATGAGAACTTCCCCTTTTGGTCGAGATCATTCAGCCTTGATGGCTGCCCAAGCCCAAAACCCCAAAACCTTTAGCATAGTCTATAGGTCATATTTGGGGAGCGCGGTGGCTTAATAGGTAGAGGTGCAGGCTGCAAGCCGAGAGGTCCTCGGTTCGAATCCCACCTGCGGCAACCGCGTTGTGTCCTTGGGCAAGACACTTCATCTCCATTGCCCACGTGGGGGCACGATGATGCCGTGTACTAAGGCGTACTGCACGTCGATGGACGCATGTCTTCAACCAATCTAACCCTGCCTGTGCTGCAGTGCGGAGTTACGATGTTGGGGAGCTGGCAGCTGCTCGTCGTTGCTCAGTGGTTCTCTCCGGGTGCTCCAGCTTCCTCCACTCGTAAAACTGTCACGGTCATGGTTAGCCATTGTGCATAAATATGTGACCTTAAACATCAATAAATAAATAAATAAATAAATGAATAGGTCAAATTTATGGAAGGATTTCATTGTAACCTGTTAGTTTGACTCCATATAATGCCTAGATGATGACATCCCCTTTTGGTCGTGATGGGTCAACTGTGACGGCTTCAGGGGCCCTGAAGCCTGAAAACCTTGAGCACAGTCTACAGGTCATATTTATGAAGAGATTTCATTGTAACTCCGTAGGATCACTCCAGATGATGCCCAGATGAGAATGTCCCCTTTTGGTTACGATCATTCAACCATGATGACTGCCCGAGCCCAAAGCCCAAAAACCTTTAGCACAGTCTACAGGTCATATTTATGAAGGGATTTCATTGTAACTTGGTAGGTTGACTTCATATAATGTCTAGATGTGAACGTCCCCTTTGGATGCAATTGGGAAACTGACGGAAACCTTTAGCACAGTCTACAGGCCCTATTTATGAAGGGATTTCAATATAACTTGATAGGATGACTCGTTTTGGAATAATTTCACTGTAACTTAGTAACTTTTGTTGATATACGTTAACTGTGAGGTCCACATACATTAACTGTGAGGCCATATTAACCCACCCCAATCTTCTTCAGATCCACCAGTCAGAATCCTTTCATATTTGGTACACAACATCTCTTGGAGGGTAAGACTCAAATTTGTTCAAACCTGGTCCCGGGGTTATTAATTTGGGCTACCTATGGGAGCCTGAATTTTAACTAAGTGCAATATGAAGGAATTTCTTTTAAAATCTTCTTCTTCAGATCCACCAATCAGAATCCTTTCATATTTGGTATACAACATCTCTAGGTGGGTCAGATTCAAGTTTGTTCAAATCGGGACCCTGGGTTAATATTTTGGCTCCCAATTTGAGCCAAAGTTTGACTTAGTGCAATGTGAGGTGATTTCTTTAAAAACCTTCTTCATATATACCAGTCAGAATTCTTTCCTATTTGGTATATGACATCTCAAGGGGGATCAGATTCAAGTTTGTTCAATTTGAGTCCTTGGCTTAATATTTGGGCTGTATGGGCAGGGGTAGGGGGGGGGGGGGGTATGTTACATTCAGGTTTGTTCAAATCCATTCCTTAGTGTTTTTTCATAAAATTTGCCTCTCATGACTTCATTCCTTTGTAGTGTTGATGAACCATGTCTAACTGAATGTGACCCCAAATACTTCTTTGAACCACTTTGGCTGGTGAGCGATTAAGTGGTTCAAAGATGTACTTGGAGCCTCTTGTTATTATACACTTTTTATAAGAATCAGATAATTCCACTTGTTTCAGCCTTGAATTGAAAGAAAGAGGGCATTGTATCATTGATACACAGAAGTGATTTGATCGATACTCGGAACAGCGTCTTGCAATCTGATTCAGCTGGCGGGTTTCTAGTCCAAACATGGCCTGAAAGTCTATAATAAAAGTTTTGGTTTTCGTACATTCTTTGAAAGGACGTACCAAACCAAAAACATATATTACAGACTTTTAGGCCATGTTTGGACTAAAGTGTTTCATGCATCAATTCAAGGTGAATATGTGTTGAATTATTGCTGGAAATGATCGGTATCCAATCCGAAACACTAGATTTTCTTTTCATTTTTCCTTTTTAGAACAAATTGATCATTTCCAGTGATAATTTGTCTCATATTCACCTTGAAGTGATGCTTTGAAAGCTGCCATTTTGAGTGATACCATGAAAGTGAAAATTTCTATATCTTCTCAGTGGGGGGCTACGATTTCTATCTTTCCACAATTTCTTTGATAATCTATCGTTTAGCGTATAATAAAAACATATTCATTAAAACAGGAAATCAGTAAACTGTAATGAGAGAGAAATAAGTAGTGATAACAGTAATAAGCAAATGATGGCAGTTTACTGGATATTTTGTAAATCAACCTGATGATTGAATGAAGATGAAATAGAGTTAAAAATAGCTGAAATGGTTAACGCTTAGAAGTCGGGAGTTGAGTTTTCTTGCCTGTGATGTAATACGGTAGGTAATCTGTCTGTGACGGTCCGGCTATCTTTGGGCTGGAGGAGAACTAAACACTGAGCAGGTGCTTCTAGTCAAGTGTCGTCTGCCTGAATAGGCAGACGACACTTGACTAGAAGCATCTGCTTTACTGTAAGTTTTTCGCAGTATGTCATGTTCAGTAAATTCATTCTGATTCCCCGGCTTCTAAGAGTTAACTGATTAAGCAATGATCAACATCTTGATCGATCAAAAAAGTAACTGATCAGTGAACTACTGTATCATATGGGTTAACAAAGGAACAAACTTGCTCAAAACAGGCAAACATTGTTACACTGACACATATCAATGAAATGAGACTAAGTAAAGCATCCAAGTTACGTGCTGACATACTTGTTCACATGCATAATCATTATACTGTATCAGTAGCTGGAAGTGGTCATTCTTTACTCTTTACCCAATGCGGGTAACACACAATACTTGCAAAATAAATTGTTGAATTACTGAATTTTCAAGCTCGTTCCAAAGAAAGGTAATAAGCTATGTTTTTGAGATATAAATTGAAAACATGGATTTGAATGTAGATTTTTGTACTGTCAAGTTTTGTCTGTTAAGTTGTTAAGGAGTTTATGCTGTAAATTCAGCTACCTATTAGGGCAAGTGATTAATCAGTTAACTAAGGTTAATCCATATGATTAATCGATCAAGAAAACCCTTTAACCGTTTCAGCTCCAGTTAGAAAAGAATAACAAGGGTGATGTCATATCCCTTTTGCTCACCTTCATCCATGCTTGATGCAGTCAATCCAATTTCCATGTCAAGAAACACCTTGAAGTTGCATTTTTATTATCATTTTTATTATCCAAATTAATGGATATATTTAATTTTTAATGGAATACGTTGTAATTATCACAAAGTTTCAGAAAAACAAAAATACCCAGTGCAGACGAAAACCCATGCTGACAAAACACCATCCAGGCAAAACCCCATTATTGTAGTCCAGACAAAACACCATGCACACAAAACGCCATGCTGCTATAGCCCAGACAAAACACCTTGCCACAACAGCCCGGACAAAACACCATGCATTTTTTTATGGCCAGAATCTCGTCAGATGTTGTATTAAGGTTGTTGTTGTACTTTAGCAGCTTCTCACATTTGGGTTCTTTTGAACCACCTCTCCTATGATCATTAGCATTCCTTTAGGGAGGTCTTAGAACTAATAATATCTGTGAGGGGAGGAACATTTATTTTTTTTAGAGAATTAATTGGATATCAGCATCCAAGTTTGGGATGCTTAATTGAAGGTTTTCAACAGGAGAATGTCCTTGTAAATACTATTGTTGTTCAACAGACTTTGAGTTCAAGAAATTGGCAGCATCCCATGCATACGATAAATAAGTTACCGTACTCTCCTATTTCAAAGAGACACCGCCGTCATTGACCTTATGAAAACTCAATGAGACGTGTTTACTTATCGAGGGACTCGCTCAAAGTTCTCATCTGTCACTGTGATGGCTTCAGCTGACACTGACCCGTCTCGGTGAACGTGCAGCTTTTTTGGGAACAGGTATATGGAATAAAAATCGAGAAACGGTATTTACGGAACGGTGGAAATGATTTGTATTGAAAGCAAAGACAAGAAATAAAATCACAGCAGAATAGCATTACAGCTTGAAATTGTGTTCTGAAAGTTTAAAGGTCTATATTCATGTTGAAATGTAAATCGAAGTTCCCGTATTCAAACTGCGGTTGCACTGTTGCACAGCTGAAATAGTAAAACTTCTTGTGGCGGTAGCGTTGTCGCTCGTAATCTTCAGTGCCATAATTACGAATGTTTGTAAAACTTATCAGATTCACTCATTCAATAACAGTGCATCTGTGTACGTATTGAGGGACTTGCTCAAAATTCTCAACTGTCACTGTGATGGCACAAAAGTGAAATCGATAAAGCACGTACTCAAGTTGGCAACGCGACAACTCCATCAGACACATTTCTGCGTCAGGCTATAAATCCCGGCACAACTGAAAGTGGGAGGTGAATTTGTCACGTACAGTTGGCAAGATGAAATGCTGAACAACAAGTAGGTTATCGGACACCTTAGTTCTCGGCTTCTGCCGTGGCCTCGAACTAAGTGTCCGATAACCTGTACTTATTTGTCAAAATGACACTGGCCAGCAACCAAAAAGAGAACATAGCATTTCTTACAAGACTTTTAATGGATGTTTGATGAATTCGTGTAAAGATCCCCAAAATAACACACAAAATATTGAAGAATTTTTAGACTCAGTCAATTCATTCATGAGTTGTAAATAATGTGTGATATGGGTTTTATGATTTTTATGGTGCATTTTAGTGTTGTTACTCACTCAGGATGATATGAATTTTGTTCTTGAATGATGATGAAATAATTAACAATTCTTCATCACAGCTGGCAAAAATTGTTAAATATTACCACTCATATTTCGCATCGTTCATAGCGTTTTAACAGTCCTATTTCTTTTCATGTTTTTGTAGTGCTTTGAAACAGTTTGTTGAACACATTTTTAGTTCACCTGACCGAAAGTCAGGGAGAGTTCAAGTGATCACTTTCTGTCTGTTATCTGTCCATCCATCCATCCAGCCATCGTGAACTTTACATTATCGATTTCTCCTCCTAAACCTCCAGGCCAAATTGAACCAAATTTCAAATGCGTGTTCCTTGTCATATGTCAATTCAAGTTTGTTCAAATAAAGTTGCCACGCTCTATAGGGAGGGAGTGGGTGAAAATGCTCCAAAATTCTAGAAAAATCTTCTCATGAACCACTGAGTACAATGACTTGATATCTGGTATGAATCTTCTTTCTGAGGTGTAGAATCAAGTTTGTTCAAAATAAGTTTGTGAAGCAATATTTGCCTTCGTAATTAGAGAGGCAAGATTTTGGGTCCTGCCCAAAATTTCTATTTTTATACCACCCACTTGAAAAGTGGGCAGTATATAGCATTCATGGTGTCCGTACTTCCGTACTTACGTACGTCCGTACTTACGTACGTCCGTGACGCTTTGGGGGTACACATCTGCTATCCGCTACTCCTCTTAAACCAGTGGGTGGATTTCATTGAAACTTACAGGCATTCTTTTCTATACATTATAGATGTGCACCTCCTATTTTGCTTTCAGGTATTTTTATTTTTTACTCTTTCCCAAAGGGCGAAATGAACTTAGCCAAATTGTTGTGATGCTTTAGGGGGGTACACTCCTGCTATCCGCTACTCCTCTTATACCAGTGGGCGAATTTCATTGAAACTCTCAGACATTCTTTTATATACATTATAGATGTGCACCTTCTATTCTGCTTTCAGGTATTTTTATTTTTTTTGGGGGGGAGGGGGGGGGGGTTGTCAGTGTTTGTGCTCTCTACATTAAACACACTTTTACTGTTGTAAAATGTTTCTTGGTGGGAGTGGGTGGTATCATTTAGTGAGCAGTGCTCACAGTTTTTCTAGTTTGAACCTATGGTCTGATTTGAACTAAATTCGGTATGTGGTATTATTGGATCATAAGTACTTGATTCATGCTAAAAAAAAATTCTCATGTTCCCCTTGGGAACCCCAGGAACTAAAAATAGAAAATATTTTCAAATGCCCATATTTCCCAAACCACATGGAACAGAGAACTGTTAGTTGGTATGAAGCATTCTTAGGATCAGTAGAAAAGAATGATAAACAAAAATTGCCATCAGTTTTGTTAAGTGTGTTCTGTAGGGGGGAGGGCATCGAAAAAATGCTGAGTCAGCATATTTGCAAATATTAAAAAAAAAAAAAAAATCTAATATTTGACATATAGAATCCATGGGGGCGGGGGGGGGGGGGGGGGGGGGGGGGGGGGGGGGGATGGGGGGGGGGGGGGTCAGATACAAGCGTGTTCAATTTAAGCCCCTTGGTTCATATTTGGGCTCAATACAGGAGCCCAAATCTTAACTTGGGAAATATGGGAAATAAGCTTTAAAAATCTTCTTCTTCAGAACCGTTGGTGAGAATGTTTTTATATTTGAAAAGCATCATTGTTACGAGGGTCAGATTCAAATTTGTTCGCATCATGTCTCTCAGTTAATATTTGGGTTTCCTATGGGGTCCCAAATTTTAACTTAGTAGAATATGAGGAAATTTCTTTAAAAAGCTTCTTCAGATCCACCAGTTAGAATCCTTTCATCTTTGGTAAAAATCATCTCTTGGTGGGGCAGATTCAAGTTTGTTCAAATTGAGGTCCTGGGTTAATATTTGGGTTCTCTTCAGAGGCCCAAATTTTACCTTAGTGCAATATGGGGAAATTTCTTTAAAAATCTTTTTCAGATCCTCCAATCAGAATCCTTTCATATTTGGTATATAATATCTCTAGGAGGGTCAGATTCAGGTTTGTTCATATCGGGCCCCTGGGTTAATATTTGATCTCTTTATTGGAGCTCAAAGTTTAACTTGGTGCAATATGAGGGATTTCCTTCAAAAATCTTCTTCTTCAGAGCCATCAATTAGAATTTTTTGATACTTGGTATACAACATTTCTAGAGGGGGCAGATTCAAGTTTGTTCAAATCGAGTCCCTGAGTTAATATTTGGGCTCGCTATGGGAGCCCAAATTTTACCTTATTGCAATATGAGGAAATTTCTTTGGATAATCTTTTTTTTTCAGCTCCACCAGTCAGAATGCTTTCATATTTGGTATGCAACATCTTTAGGGGGCTCAGATTAAAATTTGTTCAAATCGAGTCCCTGGGTTAATATTTGGGCTCCCGATGAGAGCCTGAATTTTAACTTAGTGCAATATGAGGGACTTTCTTCAAAACTGTTGTTCTCCAGAACCACCAATCAGAATCTTTTCATATTTGGTATATAACATCTCTGTGAAGATCAGATTCAGTCCCTGCCTTAAACTTTGGGCTCTCTTTGGGAGGAGGGGAGGGGGATAGGCGGAGGGTCCAAGTTTGTTCATATCCAGTCCTAAATGGGTTTTTTCCATCAAATTTGCATTTCAAACTGCAGGGACTTAATAACCCTTGGAAGTTTGGCAGTACTGGTCTACAGCAGATAGAATTGGAAGCAGTCAGGAAGACCTATTATAATAATCATCTGACATGGACACTAGAGTTATGAATAATTTCATGACTTCTTTCCTCTGTATTGTTGATGATCCATGACAAACTGAATGTGACTTCTTTGAACCACTTGATCAGGTGAGTGATTAAGGCCCCTTGGGGCCTCTTGTTTTTTGTAGTGCTTTCAGTCACAAAGTTATTATTATACATGAGGTCATAGGCCTAATGCTCTAAATTGGTTAAAATACTTGTTTCCATCAAAACAAAGACTCATCTTCGTCTCACCTTTATTTTGATAGAAAGAAAAGAAAACGCGTGCTCAAACCTACACTTATTATTACATTATTCCTACTATTCTCCTTTCAGGTAACATGTTTTGATAATATCGCAAATTTAAAATAGTGACACAAGGGAATGTTTACTATATTGTATGTGCTATCTGTCATGATTATAGGAGGTATTGTAACGATTAACAAGAAATGACCAGTTACTTTGATGAATGTATTTGTAAACATGTTGACTAATCAGTATTTTAGTATTGTAAATATTGTTGATATTATTGAATAAAAGTTATTTTTCAAACTGGTCTTTCTCTTATATACATTCCTAACTCACATTGAACCCCATCCTTTCCAAGCTCGCAGTACAACACAGGAGTTCCATCAATTCATGCTATTCATTGCCTCACCTGCTCTAAACCTATCGTCCAAAAATGCATGTGGTTTTGTCTGTTTGTGCATGGGTTTTTGTCCACCTGTGCAGTGGGTTTTGTCTGCATAGGGTCTTATCTGATGGTATTTTGTCCGACAGGGGTTTTGTCCAGCCTTCAGTGATACAAGCAGTCTACTGAACATGCTGTAAATCAAACTCTTGATTGAAAGAAACTTGAAAGATGGGATGCAGATTAACTCTTAACCCGCTGAGTATTTTTAAAATATTTTTCATCACAACTAGTCATGGCTGCCATGAAGTAGCCATGACTGGAGTTTATGAAAAATTCATATAAATTTAACTCAAAGAAATCATTGGTCAAACGGATAATCCAATATACAAGGAAGAATTTGGATAAAAGTGCGCCAACTATACTTATTTTGCTAACAACTATTCCTTGTCCTGGGCAGGAATATCCACCAGCAGCATGCAAGGAGTTAAAAATATTTAAAAAAAGACAATTTAAAACCTATTACAAAGGTTGATTTCCTTGAGGAATGAGAGAATTATTGTAGTCTGTAGAGTTACTCAATGCATTCTTTCCAATCCCCCATACCATAACACTTTGCTAAACTCCAACAATGATCACCTTTCTCCATTCAGGAAAATTGGTATTTTAGGTGCCCCAAAAGAGAAAAAGTCTTCAAAACACTACCAAACCAAGTACAAAGGGGTGAGATACAGTACGGCCGCTGTGGACTGGTCACTTTTCACAGGGTGGGCAATATTCCACAGCAGCATGCAACGACTGGTCACTTTTCACAGGGTGGGCAATATTCCACAGACGCAATCATATTAGATTGCAAACACTAGTTATAGGAATAGTCATCAAAAATTTAATTAATGATGCACCAGATCCAACCCAGTGCTTCATTAATTAAAATTTTGCTGAAGATGATTTTTAGTCGAGTTGTGACGAAGTCAAACTCAACTAAAAGTTTGATAAATGGCGGGCGGGTGGGCATAAACAATTGGTTTCCGGATGATAACTTGATAATGGTTCAACCCATGTTCATGAAACTTCATAGGTAGGTTGGTATCAGTGAGAAGAAGAACCCTATTAATTTTGGACTCGCTTGGTCAAAGGTCAAGGTCACAGTGACCTTGAACATAGTAAATTGTAAACATTTGGTTTCTGGATGACAACTTGACTACGGTTCAACATACATTCATGAAACTTCATATGTAGGTTGGCCTTCATGAGAGGAAGAACCCTATTTATTTTGGACTCACTAGGTCAAAGGTCAAGGTCACAGTGACCCTTCACATAGTAAAGTGTAAACAATTGGTTTCCAGACGATAAATTGATAATGATTAAACCCACTTTTGTGCTGTCACAACTCGACATTGGATCGGTGATCCTATTGGCATTTTTATTACCTGGTAAATGCATGCATGGACATAACTGCCCACATGTGGAATACATCTAATGCATGGTATCTGTACTCTTTTATCAAAGCCCATCGCATGCCTTAGAAGAGTGACAACATATGCAGAAATATGCCTCCTTTTTGTCTCTCATCATAGAGCTTTCTTTCCATTTTGTCTTTTCAAATTAACGCCCTGCTCACTGATGTAGAAATTTCCCTCAGCAATTTTTCCCATAATGCAACCCTGAAGTTAATCAATTTAGTCTTGTTTGGCAGAGATCAGTGAGTGATCTTCTTTTCTGTTAAATATGTCCCCTTTTTGTCTCTCATCATAGAGCTTTCTTTCCATTTTGTCCTTTCAAATTAACGCCCTGATCACTGATGTAGAAATTCCCCTCGGCAATATTTTTATACTGTACCAATGACCCAGACATAGCTGGTGCTAACTCTTAAAAATATAGGGCCAAACACAAATTTTGCCCCCCAATCCCCAAAATTTGCATCTAAAACCAAAGAAAACATGTCCTGAATGGCCCTCCATACTTCACCTCTACTGCGCATGCGCAGTGTCAAGGACGTCCCGAAATTGGTGCCATTAATCATTCTTTGTTTGGCCCTTCATCAGTTAACATCTGACTGATCTTTGTGCTTGTAAATCTCAGTTTAAATGATGCCAGACACATAAATATTAGTGAAATGGTGATTCTAAGGAGGATATAGAAGGAGGAGAGGAAAAATGAGTGACAGAAAATAATCAGGGCTGTAACTTAAAATTTTTTAATGAAATTATGTTAAGTTAACTATTTTCGAGGCAACAGCCTATTGTGGTCATTCTTGTTATCAAGTTACACTGCTTGTTCAGTGTTTTCCTCTCTCCCTTTCCTTTAAGTCCCCTCTTGCTATTCTCCCATGCTTTTGGCATATTTTCTGTAATATTATTACTAAAATTTCTTGGGAGTTTTAGCTGGATAACAGAATGAATTCTGTTCTTTTCCCCATGTTTACGTCTTCACCTATGGGTGGTTAGGCATAGTGTTCTGCATCTACCATCTGATGTTCTGCAGTTTCTTCCCTGGAAGTCTCTGTTTTGCATCAGATAGTGTATTATTGGTAACTGATTTCGGGCCAGGGTGCCTGGAGTCTTGATCTGGTGTTTTTACACTTATTGTTTACATTTACAACAGCCCTCTGTGTGAGGGGGGGATTTCTTGAAAATAATACCTTGATGTTATTTTAATCATAACTAGATACATTATTATTGCTCGTAAGTGTTGCATAAATTGTTTAAAATATTTTTAGAATTTTTGTTCACACTTAGGCTTGGGATCCATTGGGGCTCAACGTTACTTTTCAGAAACTTGGGCTGTTCTGAAAAAATATTTTTTCAAAATTTTTTGATTTCAATTATTTTTTCTATGTTAATGGATCATGTTATTATGTATTTTCATTGTCAGGGGTTGGTGCGAGTTCTAGGACTTTGTTTTCTTTTCACAATGAAAGGATATTGTTCAATTGTAATAAGAGGAAATCTTCCTCTGACTTTCATAATCATTGTATTATGTAGTCAGTGTACTCGCACTAACTCCTGTTCTGTATGTGTTAATTTCGATGACAACATGGGAAGCGTGTGTCACGGTATGTTAGTGGGGAATTGACCATTCCAGTCCTTTCCCCGCGGGGTCACTCTATTTTATCAATCTCTATTTCAGACGACCATGTTCAGGGTGATGTATCTGTGATGTTTTCCAAAAGTGTGCCTCCGTCGTCACAATCAATGAAGAGCTAGCGGAAAAGTGCTCATGTAAATACGTCAATTGCCTAAGAGGACCCTAGTAGGTTCGACGGCCTTTGACGTCCGCTAGCTCGCCCAGTGTAGCGTCCATTCATCGAATGGTTCGGCAGCCGGGTTCGTCCGTTGCAGTCTAGAAGGGAGTTTTGGGTGATGCGAGCACTATAAAACAACCAAGTGCACACCCAGTGACGGCGGATTAGAGAGGAGAACGGAGGAAGCCTTTAGTCCGGTTCATAGCTCGCCCAGGCCCATCCGGGCTGCGAGCGAGAGAGGCCCCTCTCTCGTACATCAACAAATGTTTCGCAATCAGAGCATACGTCCGCCGCTCGGGACGCTCCGTTATATAGATAGTCCGGAGAGACTGTCAATAAGGCTTCCTCATTCTCATGGCAGCGCACACTACCGCACCTTGGCTACGTGACCTCCGATATCCAGTCAACTTCGCCACTCAGAGAATCCTCGGCGACTAGGTCACGCCATCCGATAGCCAGGGACATGAGGCCTGGAGACTCCGGACGTTCGCATAAGAAAGTATGCGGGAGTCAACGTACACGGAGCTTCCAGCGGCAAAGCATCGTAAGACCGCTTCTGCACAGGCCTCGGTGACGGACGTGCTATACCAAATAGCACAGCTTATCGCAGCATCCCAGCAACGACAGAATCTCTGTCGCATCATGTAATATCCGACGACGCTGGGTCGGGATGCTCTGCGGAAGCATCAGGTGCGGACGTCCGAAAATTTCATACGGTCCGGCGGGATGACGAAAGGGATTCGGAGGATTTCGAGCTTTCCCTTTCGGAACAACATAAACTGCTGTATATGTCATCCGACTCCATCTTCTAGAGGTTCTTCGTCGGACCAGAAGGCTGCGATACCGGATAAGAAACTGATAGCGTCGGTGGACATAGAAATTTTGGGTTCGGTTCAGGGACATCGTCCCTCAGTTCCGACACAGTCCAATAATGTCTTAGATACTTTTGTTTATTGAACGATGCTATATATATATTTTTATATGCTTGCTATTTACAAGCATGTCTAGTTTCTTGTTCGCAAAATTACTGAGATGTCTTTCAAAAGTGTGCCTCTGTCGTCATAGTTAATGAAGAGCTAGCGGCTATTAGTGCTCATGGATTACGTCAATCGCCTATGAGGTCCCTAGTAGGATCGACGGAGTTGACATTCGCTAGCTCACCCGGTGTAGCGTCCATTCATCGAATGGTTCGGCAGTCGGGTTCGTCCATTGCGGTCTAGGAAGGAGATTTGGGTGATGCGAGCACTATAATAGACTTTAGTATACACCCAGTGACGACGGATTAGAGGAGAGATCGGAGGAAGCCTGTTAGTCCGGTTCCTAGCTCGTCCGGTCCGTCCGGGCGGCGAGCGAGAGAGGTCCCTCTCTCGTGCAACAACATATGGGACCAGATGTTGTGGTACAGACATTTCACATTCGGAGCGTATGTCCGCCGCTCTGGACGCTCCGTTATATAGACAGTCCGAGTGACTGTCAATAATGCTTCCTCATCCTCACATCAGCGCACACGACCGCACATTGGCTATGTGACCTCGAGTATCCGGCCAGCTTCGTCATTCAGGGATTCCATGGCGAACAGATCACGCCATCCGGTAGCCAAGGGACATGAGGCCTGCACACTCCGGTCGCTCGCATAATAGAAGTATGCACGGGGTAACGAACACGGAGCTTCCAGTGGCAATGCATCGTAAGTCCGCTTCTCCACAGGCCTCAGTGACGGACGTGCTATCCAAAATAGCACAACTTATCGTAGCATCCCAGCAAACGACAGATTCTCATTCGGATCAGGAATCATCCGACGACGCTGGGTCGGTGTGCTCCGCTGTTGCATCAGGTACGGACGACCGAACACTTCATAGGGTCCGACAGGATGGCGAAAGGGATTCGGACGATTTCGAGCTTTCCCTTTCGGAACAACAGAAGCTGCCATACATTTCTTCCGGCATTATCTTCCAGAGGTTGTTCCGTCGGACTACATTGCTGCGATGCGGGATAAGAGACTAATAGCGTCATTGGACTCGGAGTTTTGGATCGGTTTAGGGACATTGTCCCTGAGTTGCCGACACAGTCCAATAATGTTAGAACATTTGAATTATTGAATGACGCTATATATAAGCTTGCTACCAACATGCTAGTCTAGTTTCTTGTCCGCAATGTTCTATTCTGCCTTTTGTGAATTCTAGGAAATTATTTTCTTATTGGCAGAACTGGGCATATCGAGAGTTCCTTTGCGTCTAAGACGGCAAGGCTGAAGACTGGGAATTATCTTTTTCGCTGTCTATGTCAATTCCAACCACGTTGTTGGAAACGACAATGATGTATAATAGACTTAACTTAACGCTTTATCATACGTATACCACCTTACTGAGGCGTTATCATTACGTCTTCAAGAGAAAGAATTCCAGGGTATGATCCTCAATGAGATTTCTTTCTGGGGCAGTAGTTTTTCCACGTATAACTCCGCCCTTCAGTGGCAACCTGGAGTTGGTTAGACGTGAAGCAGCCCTAGCTACATCCACGCGTGGATAGTAAGGTGACGAACTCTCTCAGAGTCGCTTCGGTCTCGGAGAAGCTTCTCTTTGACGGCAATCTTTCAGCAATCTTGAATTGCTCGATATACACGTTCTCTTGTCTATTAAGTGTAACAAGAGATTCAGACATGGGCAAACATTCGGTGGTTGACTCAGAGAGTTCCACTGTAGTTGCCGGATCCGAGTTTTTTCATTTATGACGGACGCAGTCAAACAGGTTGGGACACAATTTTGATCCCAACGGATTCGAAGTGCCAGGGTCTTTGGGTTCCGCAGTTTTTAGGCAAGCACTTAACTTCCAAGGAAGAATATTATTTTGGCTTGCACTACGTCATTGGATGAATTTTATTCAATAACGCATGTTCAAATCCTGTCCGATAATACGACAGTAGTTGCGTATATCCGGAACCAGGGAGGCACTCATTCGGTTCCGTTATAGATTTTAACGGAAAGAATCCTTCTGTTTGTTATAGAACACCAAGTTCTGTTTTGGTTCGTCATATTCTCGGTCGTCGGATCGTATTAGCCGACTCCCTTTCATGTAAGGGTCGTTTGTTGCCGTCGGAATGGACTCTCAAAAAACAGGTATTCAATCAGATTTGCTATCAGTGGGAGCGCCCAGTGATAATTTATTTGCGACACAACTCTCCAATCAATTGTAGACGTATGTGTCACCGTGTCCGGATCCCCGAGCATATATAGTTAACGCTCTATCGATCTAGAAGGACGCGATGTTAGATATGCGTATCCTCCAGCGCTGTTGATTCAGCAAGTATTGCTAGGATTATTCTTTCACAATACAATTCTGTTGGTAGCATCTCTGTCTCCACAGAGACGGTGGATAAATTTACTTAGATGTCTGCTGTGGGACTTTCCGCGGAAACTTCCTCCATGAGAGGATCTTTTTTCGCTGAGGAAATCGTGTCAACTCTATCACAACCCGCAAGGTCTCAACCTTCACACGTATTCCGTTGTGCAGTCCTTCTTGCATGGCAAGCTTTGTATAGGACGAACAGTGGATGTGATTCCTAACTGTAGAAGGACCTCCTCTTCGCTATTCTATGCGGCTAAAGTGGAGGGTCTTCCGTTGTTGGTGTAGGGATCTTTATGTTGATATTTTTGATCCCTCCATACCAGACATTGCAACTTTCTAGTATACTTGTTTAACGAGATCATCTGCAACCAGTTACTTTTAAAGGTTATAGGTCTATGTTATCTGATACCTATGCACACCATGATAGTTTACAATTGAGCCTTATGTCTCTTTATCTAAGTTAGTTTGAAACTTTTCGATAAGAGACCTAGAATCGTTAGATTAATTCCTATTCGGAATTCAGCTTGGGTTCTTATTAACTAATGCTACGGTTTGAACCCCTTGAGGCAGTAGTTTCAAATTCTGGCCTTTGAAGGCAGCAATTCTCTTAGTCTTCTCTTCTGCTGAAGAGTCAGTGAGCTTCATGCACTATCGGTGGACGATTCTCACTTTCGTAGTATCCGAACTCTATTTCCTTTACTACTAATGGTGTATTTTTGATTAAGAATCAGGCTCCTAATAATATCCAGATCCTATTGTTTTTAAGGTCCTTCCGTCTTCGAGCGGGCATAGGCCTTTACTCTGTCTGGATAGACCTTTATCTATTTAATAACAGATCTCAGTTTATCAGTAGGACGTAAAGCTTCTTCTGGCTCTGATGCCTAATAGAAAGGTCATTACGGTCCATTCTACTACTTAATGCATTCAGTTAATTATCGGTACTGCTTAGGATAATCTATCCTTAACTCAGCAGTCTGTGCTTATGATTTCGGCTCTTGAAGTAAGAGCTCTTCTACATCTTGGGCTTACGTAAATAGTATTGCTATTATAGATTTAAGTAGGCTGCATATTGGTCTCAGCCATCCACATTCACGAATTTTTATCTCAGAAATATTGAATCCATTTCTGGAGACCTGCATTATTTAGGTCCATTATCAGCTGCTCAGAATGTCGATCACTTAACAACTATAGCTATGTAGGCTTTATGTTCCGGCATTGACTCCGTCAACTGCCCTCTTCGCTCTGGGCTATTTGACCCAGGGCAAGAAAAAGGGGAGGGGGGGAGGGTGTTCCCTTGGGTCACCTGTTTTATTATGAAAACAAGGGGATACCTCCTCCGGAGTCAGTAATTCTGAGCTGTTACTGGGATGGTTTCTTAAGTGAAAACTTATGTTCTAAAATTCATTCATGTCATAGTTTTAAAGTATAGCATTTGAATATGTCACGTGTCAAACGGGTGTTATTATACTATCCTCTGACACTTTTAAAAGAGTATAAAGAGTCTCAATTCTCTGGACTAACTTTATTTATTGGCTTACTTTAAAAATAATTAGTATAAGAATTATACTGGATTTTAATAGAGAATACGGATGTTATGATGCTCAATTATAGAAGGTATTGTGTCTTTCTAATTTAGCATAAATAAGAAAGATACACGTGAAGCCTATTTCTCCTTTTCTCCTCCAGGAGATGACTCTATTTTATATAGTTGAGCTTATTGGATTTTCCTCTATGTCCTGGGCCCTCCAGCCTTTTTACTATTCAGCTATGTCTGGGTCATTGGTACAGTATAAAAATCTTAAAAAAATTTATAGTAATTTATATATTTTTTATACTTACCAATGACCCAGACGGGGATGGCCCTCCCAGGAGTTGGGAACTCATACCTCCCCGCTGAGGACATAGCGTTTACCAGGCACTGTTGGTAAGAATGATTAATGGTGCCAGTTTCGGGACGTCCTTGACACTGCGCATGCGCAGTAGAGGTGAAGTATGGAGGGCCATTCAGAACATGTTTTCTTTGGTTTTAGATGCAAATTTTGGGGATTGGGGGGCAAAATTTGTGTTTGGCCCTATATTTTTAAGAGTTAGCACCAGCTATGTCTGGGTCATTGGTAAGTATAAAAAATATATAAATTACTATAAATTTTTTAAGTTTTCCCATAATGCAACCCTGAAGTTAATCAATTTAGTCTTGTTTGTCAGAGATCAGTGAGTGCTCTTCTTTTCTGTTAATAACCCCAAATATCATAATTGTTGTCCCTTACTTGTGTTAGGTAAAAATTTTAAAATGTTATAATGTATCACATTGACAAGTGATTAGATTGATGGATGTATTGCTGTTTTCATTTCAGGGAATTGTTGGTCTTAGTCTGTTGTTTGAAAAATTACTACAGACTCATGAACCAGAATTGTTCTTTCATTTGAAGTCTGTTGGCTGTCAGCCGTAAGTAGTTCATTGTTATTGTGCTGTTGTCTGGTAGGAGTCCAAATAGGCCCTATTATTAACTTTTTGGCCTCCTGCAAGTAGATTTTCCTACGTGAAGAAAAATATATTCTTACAAGGTAGTAGAGATATGTTTCTCGCTCCTTAACAAAGTTTACCCCCATAAATGGAAGTAGCCCCCTAATAACACTTTCTTAATATTATAATATGCTACAAATCAGTAATACAAATTGGTAGTAGCTCAAACCTCTTCATATTTCAGTAATGCTTATACCCAGCAGCTCTATTCATGTGTAGAGGTGGTGGAAGCTTAATGAAAAGGTGGTGGAGGGGCAATAATGTTGAAGATGTACCAAACCAACCATCATTAGCTGGGCAGGAAAAAATGTGAAAAACTGATCTATAAAGATAAAAATATCCCTTGATTTTCTGGTCTCGCCAAGCTATGCCTTCAAAACAGTTCATGATATTATTCCATGTCACACCACTATAATCATATCAGCAATTGTACAAATATCCACCGGCCTCTTTTTGGAATGCTTGCCATGGTCTCTTTATGCTTTGGTCTATTTCTGGTTATTCAAACAAAAAGATTTTGGTTTGGAAAATGGTCGAAGTAAAAGATATTGACCAAACCAATCAAAGGTAGAATACATTGGCCAGGAACTAAAATTATATTTGCAGATAAAATATTACAGGAATGTCTGTATACTGACAAACATGCATACATTCAAATTTTCTAACTCGGGCGTAAATTGGAAATTATCTTTGGAAAAAAGTAGAGTGGGGACACATACTGCCTCCCAACCTATTTTTGCAACATCTGCTTGCAATTGTGGTTTAACCGATGATGTGCAAAATCATTGATGGTCATCAAAATAAATTGTTACAAGGCAAATCCACACAGACTAAATAAATTTACTTCAAAGACTTGATTATTTTGACAGTGAAGCCTGTCATCGACGAGGGGGCACCCCTTTTGGCAGCCAATTCTGATGTGTGCCATGATTGTGATATAAAAACTTTTGAAAGACAAATGCAGAATAAGAGATTGAAAACAGAGGTCAGCCTGGCAACTGACTTCTTCCTCCAGAGACTTTAGGGAGAAGTCAGGGGCCAGAAGGGCAAAGTCAGTGGATGTGAGGGAGAAATCAGAAAAAAAACATAAAATGTATATGACATTGTGACAAAATAAATGTACTTAGAGGACACAACAATAGTTAACATGACGAATTGTGGAGAAAAAAATAAAAGTTATACAAAAATACATACACACACAAAACTAAGTCAGACAGTATATAACAAGAATGTAAGTTTCAAAGGAAAAGAGGGTAACCATAAGCAATTTCGACTTTTTATGGATGAACTGTCTCTTAAACATTTTTTTTTTTTTTTTTTAAACAGTGGTTAATTTTAATCAATTCCAATTCACACGGTGCGTGTCTTGTGTGATTCGTTGTTTTTGCTGGCACTTTGTTTTTAAATAGCCATTTTGTGCTGGTTGCTACCAGTTGGGGCAAATTGTTTGAATGACTACACCATTACAACTCTTTTCAGAAAGATAAGTTTACGGCTAGTTTAGGCTATTTTCAGAGCCATATGATAGATTTTAACAGCAGCCGTGTTTACTTTGTTATGAATGCAGAAGCTTTATTTTTGGAAACAAAACCATAAAAAATGCATAAAACTGCCATGTCTCCAAAAGAAGTTTTGGAGGGCGTCTTGAATTCCGCCACCAATGTAAGCCAAGGCGACTTGAGGAATGACAAGGCGACTTCTTTGCCCGAGTCACCCACTCAGATGACCCATGGTTGAAAAGAGAATGTGTATACAAAAACGTAAGAATGATACTCTGATGTTCACGTCATATGTCTGGTATCTGACATCTGATTTTAAAAATGTTTTAAGTTTTATATTTGGGACCATGAGTACAAAAATGTTATATGATTTTGTCTTGATGCAGTGAAATGTTATTTTGACATTTTTCACCCCTTTTGGCATTTACGTCATAGCATCGACAATTTTTGGGCAGTGTGGATAAAAATTTGCAACGTTTTACTTCAATTATTTCAGCAGCTGTCTGTGATATAACTTTAGTGATGTGTTTCATATTTTTGAGGGTGGGGGATGTCAGAAATGGGAGGGGTGTACCCCCAATGTTATTTACGTCATATCTCAGGTATTTGATGTCGAATTTACAAAAAAATCTAGTTAGTATTTGTGACACAAGTACTATTACATCTGATAATCTCAACTTTGTGCATTGCAATTTAATTTGACATTTGGGGATTTTGTTGTTTGTTAAATGTTGTCTGATAATGTGAATAAAACATCATTTCAACTATTTCTCTAGGAATGTGTAAAATATTGTGAGGATAGCAGTTGCTGTTTGCACTCTAGGGCTGCTCACAAAATCAAAGCATATACCCCGACATATATGACGTGAGATTTTCAAAAAAATTTCAACTTTGTACATATATTTGGGACCACAAGTACAAAAATGTAAGATTTCAAATCCGTACATTGAATTTTAATTTTGACGTTTTCCGGCCATTGTTGGAAATTTCAGTTAAGAGTTCAATTTTGTGGTATAATTTGAATACAAATGTCATGAGACATCACTTCAACTCCTCATCTTGGAGTATGTAAAAATATTATAGGGATATATGTTGTAGTTTGAGCTGTAGGAGTGCTCACAAAATGTGAGGGGAAGTGTGGATAAAATGGGAATTGACGTAAAAATGTCGAAAATATGTTACATGTAAAAATCCAGAAGCACAAATATTTTCATTTTTCCAGATCTACAACACATTAAAGTTTCATGAAAATTGGACTTGATTTAATTTTTTGTGACATTGATGTCAATTATGTCACCTGAAAATTTGACCATAACCATTTAGAATTTCCCAGGTCAGTACCACCTTTTTAGATATGGCTTTTGTCAGAGATGGTATTTACAAAAGTTGAAAGAGTGTGTGTGTGGGGGAGGGGGGGGGGGGGGGGGGGGGGCTTGATACAAGCATCGATATTAAAAGATCAAGAAAAATACGTAACTTTTTGATTGTTTTGGATAAATGTGGAAGATGAAAAATCAGGTTCCATCATTGGAAAGCGACTTTGACCACTAAATAGTGTAAAATTTTGTGGGTGTAGGTGAAAAACTGTAGCCATGATTTGTCTGGAGAAGTTAGATTTTTTTCAAAAAGGGCTAAGGATCGCAAAATCATTGGATGACTTAATAGTTTGAGACACATCCAGAGAACATGAAGCCCATAAGTTATGGTACCTACATTTCAGAAAAGAGCACAAATGTGGGCTTCCTGCACTCAACAAGTTAAGAAGTTTATCTTCAGATTTTAAGATGTTTGCCCTCTATTTAAAGTTAAATGTACAATTAGCCGCTAATCTAAAAATTATTGACTTTCAGATATTACTTGTATGGTGAAAGAGCATGTGAAAAAAACCACTGTTTACAAAGTGCATGACATCAGACAGAATGCAAAATTACATAAATCTGTAATTAAAAAGCTTTAATTTAGACAAAATTTCAGAAATGCAACTTTGCAAAGTTACCCGGAAGTATACAAATCCCATGTCATTTCTGAATACACAGGATTTCTAATTTAAATTTTCTGCCGTTAGAATAAATGATCACCACAGAGATCGACTTTGCATTATTTTAGCAATAATTGGGCATCATTACATAAAAAAAACTTTATTGCATTCAAGTAAATAGCAATTGTGTATCCAATAAAACTCTCAGCATGTTTATTGACAATGGCAATATGAAAGAGATTTCATTGATGTGATGCCATAAATAGAGACGTGTGAACACAACCTTCACCTTTGTCCTTCCAAGAAATCTAATTTCGATGAATGTGGAAAAATAACTTTTTACATAATTTTCCCAGACTAATTGGCTAACCAGTTTCGGTTGAAAAACTACAGGTTGCTGTTTTTCAAATGTTCGATAAATTCTTGCCTTTAAACTTAATTTACTTAATCAGATCAGATGCTTTTCATACGTATGATATATAAAACATACATAGGGTACTTTTGCATAATGGATATGGTGGTTTTGTTAAATGATTACCTTATTTTTAGCTTAACTTGACAAAGTCAAGATAAGATATTGCCATCACACGTGCGGAAGTCTGTTAGTCTGTGAGTCTGTTCACATTTTCCTTTAGCACAGGCTACACCCCGTAGTTCTTGTCTGATCATCACAAAATTTCATATGCACCTTGAGCACAGTCTAAGAGTCATATATATGAAGGGATTTCATTGTAACTTCGCAGGATCACTCCAGATTATGCCCAGATGACAATGCCCCCTTTTGGTCGTGATCATTCAACCATGATGGCTTCCCAAACCCAAAACCCAAAAAACTTACTGACTACAGGTCATATTTGTGAAGGGATTTCATTGTAACTTGGTAGAATAACTCCGTATAATGTCGAGATGAGGACGCCCCCTTTTACTTGCAATCAGTCTACCGTCATGGCTACACAGGCCTGAAGCCCGAGAACCTTTTGCACAATCTACAGGCCATATTTATGAAGGGATTTCAATGTAACTTGATAGGATGTCTTGTTTTGGAATAATTTCACTGTAACTTGATAACTTTCGTTGACATTCATTAACTGTGAGGGCCACATACATTAACTGTGAGGTCATATTAACCCACCCCTCAGCTCTTCAGTACAGTGTACACCTCATATTATTTCTATTAAAAACATAGCATACAGGGAACAGAAATTAACATATTCCCAATTATCACAATTCTTGTCTTATTTCATAATCCTTTCATAAACATTGAACATTATCCTTTTCATCAAACACAACACACAGACAAGTTAAGCTACAGTGTCATTGACACTGTATTTCCAAAATTGTGGCTTATTGTCCATTTAATGCTAAAGGTATGGTGCTCTTATTTCAAGTTATTTTGTATTTCAGCCTCAAAATTGCCTTCAAGTGGTTAATGCGAGCCTTTTCTGGCTATTTATCAGCAGACCAGGTTCTTTTGTTGTGGGACAGGATACTGGCTCACAACTCTTTAGAGATATTACCAGGTATGAATACTTTCTTTTTGAGTTTTATATTTGTTTACGGTATTTTTCCTACTACATCCATGTTTTGTTAGAAAATTAATTTTGTAAGTAATGCACACATGCCTGCTGCAAAATAAATATTCATACATTCATTCCTACACATATTGAACTTCTCTAAAGCAGTGTCCAAAAATTTTATTTTTCCCCTGACCTAACATGAATAGCAGACAACACTTACAAAAAATTTATTGAATAGGCCTAAAAAAGTTAAAAATCTGTTTCGCAGGCCCTCCAGCATGGTCCGTTTGGCTGCCGCATGCTCTCTTTTAATAACCAATGCAAACTTGAAAAAATTAAAATTAAATGGTTTATGTCCGATATTTTACCCAAGTTAATAAAATTGATTAAATTTGTCCCTTGAGTGCAACAAGGCTTTGCAATGCTTTAGCATTGCAAAGCCTTCTTGCACTCAATGGACAAAATACACCACCTCCCATGCTATTCGGTAGAATATGAGGCATAAAACATAAAACAAACGAAGAACATGAACATTTGATGGCAAAGAAATAATTACAAACATAAAAAATAAAATAAAAAAATGCCCGAACACATGCAATTTTACAAAAAATAGCATTTGAAACAAGATCTGCTTTGTGAGGCCATAACAAAACATTTTAATTTTTGACCTAAAATCATAGCTTATGACCTCATTGGAATGAGCTCTTTCCTATAAGCAGGCCTGTCATTCTGAGGAGGGCAATTACTCCAGATCCTTATAGCCCGCCTGAAATTTTGCTGAGGAGAGCAAGTAACTGCCCTCCTGAAGAGCCCGATTCTGATGATTTGAGTATGTACCAGCCTGCCTGGGTGGGCTTGTGCCCGCCTAAATATAGATCAAGGAGAGCCAGGAACTGCCCTCCTGTGATTTTCAAAAGGACAGGCCTGTATAAGGGTGTCATAAACAATGTTTTTGAGGCAAAAATTTAAAAAATAATAAAATTTGAATGGAATTTTTATGAATAGCACTGGGCAGATTTGATTGTTACATTAGATAAAGAATTAAAATATATTCCATCATTGCTTCATATCCCCAATTACGCTTTGAAACTTGTTTCTCACTAGCTCAAGAACACAAAACAGAAGAAAGAGGTCACCTCTGACTAAAGCTCTTTCCCATAAATTGTAGCAAGGCAAATCCATAGGGCCCCGCGAATCCCAAATTTCGTCTCGAATCAAATTTTGAGAAAAATTTTGAATCGAATATCACAGCTGTTTGACTGTGAATAATTATGCCCATATCATATCTGATGTAATCTGCGACAAAACATTTGACTTTGGAGATGAACACGACTCTTAAACAAGATGGTGATATTTTAAGAAACATACGGCAATTTCCCATACCAACATTACAAGAGTGTAATTGTTGACACCATTATCACTCGTGATGTCATTAGCTCAACTTTAGCAAAAGCCAAATTTGAGGTATTGCCATGGCCCGTCGACCATCTGTCCGTCCGTCGTGCCGTACACACAGCTCAGGCTAGAGGCCGTATTTATGAACCGATCTTTACAAAACTTCTTGGGTACCTTTGTTATCACCATGAGACGAGAACGAGTGTTTTGGGGTCCGGTCCGAAATTTAAGACGTCCGCCGGCAGCCATTTTGTTCCAAAATTAGGTGCAATCAGATTTTTGTGCAGAACTTCCATATGAAAGCTCCGATTTGAATACTTTTTTTGTATGAATATTTAGTACCATGGGATACATCACATATAATACGGGTTTTTTCTTGTGTGTAAATTATGCAAATTAGACTAACTTTGATCTATTTAATGTTACTTTCAGCACTGTAAGTGCAAATGCCAATACGGCTCGGGCTAGAGGCCGTATTTATGAACCGATCTTTACGGAACTTCTTGGGTACCTTTGTTATCACCGTGGGATGAGAAAGAGTGTTTTGGGGTCCGGTCTGAAATTCAAGATGAAAGCTGGCAGCCAGTTTGTACAAAATTAGGTGCAATCAGATTTTTGCGCAGAACTTCCATATGAAAGCGCTGATTTGAATAATTGTCTGTGTGAATGTTTAGTACCATGGGATACATCACATATAATACAGGTTTTTTTCTCGTGCATAATTTATGCCAATTAGACTAACTTTGATCTATTTAATTTTACTTTCAGCACTGTGACTGCAAATGCCAATACGGCTTGGGCTAGAGGCTGTATTTATGAACCGATCTTTATGAAACTTCTTGGGCACCTTTGTTATCACCTTGGGACGAGAACGCGTGTTTTGGGGTGCAATCCGAAATTCAAGATGGCTGCCAGTGGCCATTTTGTACCAAAATTGGTGCAATCAGTTTTTTGTACAGAATTTCATTTTTTGTATGAAAGTTCTGATTTCAATAAATTTCTGTATGAATGTTTAGTAACATGGAATACATCACATATAATACAGGTTTTTTTCTCGTGCAAAAATTATGCAAATTAGATGAACTTTGATTTATTCAGTGCTTCTTATACACAGTAAGTGCACATGTCAATACGGCTCGGGCTAGAGTCTGTATTTATGAACCGATCTTCATGAAACTTCTTGGGTACCTTTGTTATCACCCTGGGATGAGAACGAGTGTTTCTGGGTGCGGTCCAAAATTCAAGATGGCTGCCAGTGGCCATTTTGTACCAAAATTAGGTCCAATCCGTTTTTTGTACACCACTTCTATACAGCTCAGGCAAGAGGCCGTATTTATGAACCGATCTTTACGAAACTTCTTGGGTACCTTTGTTATCACAGTGGGACGAGAACGAGTGTTTTGGGGTGCGGTCCAAAATTCAAGATGGCCACCAGCAACCTTTTTGTACCAAAATTAGTGCAATCAGTTCTTTGTACAGAACTTCTGTATGAAAGTTCTGATTTGAATAAATTTTTGTAGGAATGTTTAGTAACATGGAATAGATCACATATAATACAGGGTTTTTTTCTCATGCAGAAATTATGCAAATTAGATGAACATTGATTTGTTCAGTGCTACTTATACACAGTAAGTGCACATGTCAATGCGGCTCGGGCTAGAGTCTGTATTTATGAACAGATTTTCATGAAACTTCTTGGGGTACCTTTGTTATCACCTTGCGACAGGAATGAGTGTTTTTGGGTGCCTTTGTTATCACTGTGCTATGAGAACAAATATTTTTGGGTTCAGTCAGACCCACTCTGGGACTCAAAGATTTCTTTTCTAGTTTAGCATCTAACTGTCGCCTTCCTTTACAATACTTTACCTACACATTTGTTACAGGCTACGGTCAGAAATTATGTATAGACCGTTATAATACTTTACATGTACCTTTGTTATCAGGTCATTATCTAGATGTTTGTCATTGCTGTGTCACATACTGTACATGTACATGTCTTAAACAAGTTGAGCTACAGTGTCATTGACACTTTCATTTTTAGCTCAACTTTGGCGAAGCCAAATTTGAGCTTATGCCATGGCCGTCTGTCCGTCTGTCCATCTGTCTGTCATTTATTTAATATGGCTCGGGCTAGAGGCCGTATTTATGAACCGATCTTTATGAAACTTCTTGGGTACCTTTGTTATCACAGTGGGACGAGAACAAGTGTTTTTGGGTGCGGTCCAAAATTCAAGATGGCCACCAGCAACCTTTTTGTACCAAAATTAGTGCAATCAGTTCTTTGTAGAGAACTTCTGTATGAAAGTTCTGATTTGAATAAATTTTTGTAGGAATGTTTAGTAACATGGAATAGATCACATATAATACAGGTTTTTTTCTCGTGCAGAAATTATGCAAATTAGATGAACATTGATTTGTTCAGTGCTACTTATACACAGTAAGTGCACATGTCAATGCGGCTCGGGCTAGAGTCTGTATTTATGAACAGATTTTCATGAAACTTCTTGGGGTACCTTTGTTATCACCTTGTGACAGGAATGAGTGTTTTTGGGTGCCTTTGTTATCACTGTGCTATGAGAACAAATATTTTTGGGTTCAGTCAGACCCACTCTGGGACTCAAAGATTTCTTTTCTAGTTTAGCATCTAACTGTCGTCCACCTTTACAATACTTTACCTACACATTTGTTACAGGCTATGGTCAGAAATTATGTACAGACCATTATAATACTTTACATGTACCTTTGTTATCAGGTCATTATCTAGATGTTTGTCATTGCTGTGTCACATACTATACATGTACATGTCTTAAACAAGTTGAGCTACAGTGTCATTGACACTTTCATTTTTAGCTCAACTTTGGCAAAGCAGACCGTGTACAGACCGTTACAATACTTTATATGTACCTTTGTTATCAGGTCATTACCAGACATGTTAACCTCCAGAATAATTTTTCAGGGAACCTGAGGGTGATTTTCAGGGAAATGGGATGGATTTCAGGGAAAAGTTCGCGCAGGGGCAAAATAAAAGAAAAAATGTGAATTTTCAGCTCACGGACCACTATTAACACAAGGTTATATCCAGAACTAGTTGTCAACTATGCTGATGCATTTATGCTATGTTAAAAAATCATAAAATAACTGTTGATTTGTCCCCCCCCCTGGGATCCTCTTCTTCATGAGCCCCTCCCCACCACCACCCACCCACACTGTCCCACAGAGCACCTCCACCTGTGGTTTGCTCTTATCAAAGTCTACTTAGCTAATAATTTCCCAAGTCTGGTAATGTTAACAGGAAAATATGTCCTGATGTTCAGTTACTTCAAGAACATTAGTACTCAGAAAGTATCTTTATCAAACTTCATGCATGTAGGATGCATGTGCCCTACACAAAACTTTTCTTTTCATCCTTGAAGCATTTTTTTTAAATTCCATTCGAAATTTTCTGGTTACAGATGGCCAACAGTTAACAGTTCTGTAGTCAGCACAACAGAATAAATGTGGTGTTAGAAAAAAAGTGCATTGTGTTTAAATATGCTGTCATAATTTTTCAGCATCCTAAGTGACTTTAACCTACTTTTAAGCTGTGCTAAATAGTTGTTGTTTACGTTTTGATTTTGGAAAAGGGATGAGAATTAAAGCTATTCTATGGAGGAATAAATAAATATATATTATTTAATTCCTTTTCATATATTTTAATTTCCAAAAACTGCATTTAAATGAAGGTGGAGTTTTCAATTTTTTGAAAGTAAGTCACCTATTTTCACTTCGACACTCGCACATTGATCACGAATCTCTGAAGAAAAAACCCAGAAATAAACATAAACACAGTTGAAATATATATCATAAAATAGCCTTTTCTTAAATAAATTAAACTTAAATTTACCAGAGTTTGAAATGCATGTGATTTGACTCCGAACGTTTTTCATAAGTTACAACGGGAACGAAATATTTGACTGTTGTTTTTCGGGATTTTTGGTCCAAAACTGATTCCCGTCCAGGAGGCCGGGAACTACACTGAAATTCTGGCATTTTCCCGGGCATTCCGGGAGAGTTAACATGTCTGGTCATTACCTAGATCTTTGTCATTGCTGTGTCACATACTATA
Source organism: Pictodentalium vernedei (assembly GCA_031216915.1). Taxonomy (NCBI): domain Eukaryota; kingdom Metazoa; phylum Mollusca; class Scaphopoda; order Dentaliida; family Dentaliidae; genus Pictodentalium; species Pictodentalium vernedei. The sequence goes on along the minus strand of CM062297.1, from coordinate 447,568,121 downwards.
CATGTACATGTCTTGACAAGTTGAGCTACAGTGTCATCGACAGTGTCATTTGTTCTCACAGAACAGTGATAAATCATTTACCAGGAATGACATGCAGGATACCATCATAAAAATGACATGCATATAACTATCAAATCATTCCAATGCATGTGCAGACTCCCAGAGCTGCTGTGCCAGATACTCCACAATGATTCTCATCCATCATTATTTTGACTGCTCAATGCATTAGAAGCTGCTGGTTGGAAAATTGGAAATGTCTCAATAAAACAGTTTGTATTCCATAATGCACGACAAAGAATTCAGGCATCCTGAGCCCCAGCCCACCACCCTTGTTATGTGAATTTTGAAACCTCTATATTCTGTGTATTTTCCGGTTAGTTTTGTATCCCGAGAAATGATTCAAAGAAAACCTGGCATTGTTTCTAACAACAACAAAAACATGAACCATGAAATGAGTAGAAGAAGCATAAATGCGCATTCCCGACCGAAGGATCGCACAATGGTGAGAAGTGTTGGCCCTATTGTTTGATCATTGCTTCAATTATGTATCTGCTCCATGATTTGAAATTTTTTATCTTAAAAAATTGAATCGAAGATTCACACTAACTTCGAATCAAATTGAACACTTGAACAATCCATACAGACTAATTTATTTTACCCCAAAGATAATATGAAGTAATTATTTCACTTCAAAGATAATATGAAGTACATCCACAGAATATGAAGCCTTTAACCCTTTACCCAACGTAACGGCCAAAACCGGCCAGCGTTATTCTAAAAAATTGCCAATTAATTTTCAAAATATTTTCATTTTTTGTCCCAAAAACATAGGTTATGACCCCTCCTTGGAACGAGCTTGTCTGCTTTTCATGTTAGGTAAAGTGTTAAGCTGTAGTACGTGCACTTCATAATAAAGGAGACTTCCAGCACTCAACAAGTTAAAAAAAAAAAAAAACAAACAGTTCAGAATGGCAGACTATAAATTTTAACTAAATCATTATTAACTAACTATTTTAACTAATTTTAACTAAACTATTATTAGACATTTGTTTTTTGAGAATGTTCAAGATCTTGTTTGTTTATTATGACAGAACGAATCAGTCTGCATCATTCACAAATTAAGCAGTTGAAAAAGATATATTTTTACAAAAATTTAAACAAATCCTTATCATGTGATGATGAGCTCATTCCAATGAGGGATCACATGATATGGTTTTGTTGAAATTTTTTGAAAAATGTGCAAAAGCAATAATTAAATTAATAAATTTTGATATCCTGTGTGTTGGGTAAAGACTTATGGGCACTTTCAGCATCTAATCTATGTTAAGACTACCTCACAATTGTGAAGTGAAGGTTAAGTCAATTTTTTTGTGACTATGTTGCACACTTCGGAAGAGTCTCTCCCAGGCACTGCTTACCAGGTCTTATTACACCAATAAAACACAACCACAGAAAACAACAAGCACATCTCCATCTCTTGCCAAGGGAAGTTCAAGGTCTGGAAGAAAAAGACAGTTTAGGCATAATCAAGAGCCTTGTAAAATCATTTTTAGCTTAACTTGACAAAGTCAAGATAAGCTATTGCTATCACGTGTGCCAAAGCCTAAGTCTGTTTACATTTTCTTTAGCACTGGTTACACCCCGTAGTTCTTGTCTGATCATCACTACATTTCATTTGCACGTTCAAGGTTATGTCAAGATGAGAATGTCCCACTTTGGTTGTGATCAGTCAACTGTGATGGGTGCTGGAGGGGAGGGGGGGGGTTGAAACCCGTAAAGCTTTTGCACAATCTAAAGGTTGCATTTGTGAAGGGATTTCATTGTAGTTTGTTAAGATGACTCCGTATACTGTCAAGATGATAACGTCCTATTGTGGTTGGGTTCCGTCAACCATGACGGCTGCAGGGGCATGTAACCTACATTCCTTTAGCACAGTCTACAACTTTGGTTGACATATGTTAACTGTGAGGGCCACATCAACCTAGGCCTCAATTTATTAGTACAGTATACACAGCAAATTATTCTTGTTGAAAACATAGCATGTAGGGTACAGAACATATTCTCAGTTATCCCAATTCTTGTCTTACTCATCAAACACTACACACATTCAAGTTAAGCTGCAGTGTCATTGACACTTTCATTCAAATTTATCTGACAAGTGTATGGGAGTTCTGATGCAGTAAAGTGAACCAAAAGATTATCTGATCAGTAGCTACATGCTGATTAGATCTTTGAAACTGCCTTGAAATGCTTTAGCAGTTACAAGATTTTTTAACAAACATTTCTGTTAACCTTCTACCCAACGTAAAGGCTAAAACTGTCCTGTGCTATTCACAAAAAATCACCATTCAGTTTTCATTATTTTTTTCATTTTTTGCATCAAAAACATAAGCTACGTTTTTGGCGTAAAAAAGAAAAAAAAATAGTTATTCAGTTATTTTGTTTGCAAGTGTCTTCAGCTTTTCATGTTAGGTAAAGGGTTAAAAATCTGTTTTTATAAAAGCAGGAAGCCATGTAAAGAAAAAACAAGAAGAATTTCACAGGAAAGACACAAAACAGGAAAATAACAGTTTTGTACATACCATTTTCATGCAGAGTACTGGACAGTTATGTAGGTAAATGATTGTAGGTTTTTAGTCCCCTAGCAGCATCGCCGGAGGGGACTAGAGGTTTGCACTCTGTCCATCCGTCAGTCTGTCAGTCACACTTTAGTTTTCCGGAGTTTTTTTTGGAAACGCTTCAACGGAATGATTTCATTTTTGGTAGACTACTATAGAACGATGACTTACAGATCAAGTTTGAGTTTCATGCTGATTGCGTTATTCTTGTGTGAGTTATGGCCCTTGGAAATATGGAAAAGCACCAAAATATCAGTTTTCCGGACTTTTTTTGGAAACGCTTCAACGGAATAATTTCATTTTTGGTAGACTACTATAGAAAGATGACTTACAGATCAAGTTTGAGTTTCATGCTGATTGCATTATTCTTGTGTGAGTTATGGCCCTTGGAAATATGGAAAAGCGCCAAAATATCAGTATTTTTATACTGTACCAATGACCCAGACATAGCTGGTGCTAACTCTTAAAATATAGGGCCAAACACAAATTTTGCCCCCCAATCCCCAAAATTTGCATCCAAAACTAAAGAAAACATGTCCAGAGAGGCCCTCCACACCTCGCCCCCACTGCGCATGCGCAGTGTCAAGGACGTTCCGAAATTGGCGCCATTTATCATTCTAAGTTTGGCCCTTCATCAGTTAACATCTGACTGATCTTTGTGCTTTTAAATCTCAGTTTAAATGATGCCAGACAAATAAATATTAGTGAAATGGTGATTCTAAGGAGGATAGAAAAGGAGGAGAGGAAAAGAATGTGTGACAGAATATTATCAGGGCTGTAACTTAAAATTTTTTAATGAAATTATGTTAAGTTACCTATTTTCAAGGCAGCAGCCATTTTGTTGTCATTCTGATTATTTAGTTACACTGTTTTTACAAGTGTTTTTCCTCTCTCCCTGTCCTTTAAGTTCCCCCTTGCTATTCTCCCATGCTTTTGGCATAATTTCTGTAATTATTATTACTAAAATTTCTTGGGAGTTTAGCTGAATAACAGAATGAATTCTGTTCTTTCCCCATGTTTACGTCTTCACCTACGGGTGGTTAGGCGTTGTGTTCTGCATCTACCATCTGATGTTCTGCAGTTTCTTCCCTGGAAGTCTCTGTTTTGCATCAGATGGTGTATTTTTGGTAACTGATTTCGGGCCTGGGTGCCTGGAGTCTTATTTTAGTGTTTTTACACTCATTGTTTACATTTACAACAGCCCTCTGTGTGAGGGGGGGATTTCTAAATAATAATATCTTTATGTTATTTCAATCATAACTAGATACATTATTATTGTTCGTAAGTGTTGAATAAATTGTTTAAAATATTTTTAAAATTTTTGTCCACACTTAGGCTTGGGATCCATTGGGGCTCAACGTTACTTTTCAGAAACTTGGGCTGTTCTGAAAAAAATATTTTTTCAAAATATTTTGATTTCAATTATTTTTTCTATATTAATGGATCATATTATTATTATGTATTTTGATTGCCAGGGGTTAGTGCGAGTACCAGGACTTGTTTTCTTTTCACATTGAAAGGATATTGATCTATTGTTTTAAGAGGAAGTCTTCCTCTGACCTTATTATCATTCTATATGTGGTCAGTGTACTCGCATTAACTCCGGTTCTGTATCGTATGATTTCGATGACAATATGGGAAGCGTATGTCACGGTATGTTGTTGGGGATTTGGACACTCCGGTCCTTTCCCCGCAGGGTCACTCTACTTTATCAATTTCTATTTCAGACGATCAAGATTAGGGTGATGTATCTGTGATGTCTTCCAACAGTGTGCCTCCGTCGTCACAATTAATGAAGGGCTAGCGGAAAAGTGCTCATGTAATACGCCAATTGCCTAAGAGGACCCTAGTAGGTTCGACGGCCTTTGACGTCCGCTAGCTCGCCCGGTGTAGCGTCCATTCACCGAATGGTTCGGCAGCCGGGTTCGTCCGTTGCGGTCTAGAAGGAATTTTGGGGTGATGCGAGCACTATAAAATTAACTTAATGCACACCCAGTGACGGCGGATCGGAGGGAGAACGGAGGAAGCCTTTTAGTCCGGTTCATAGCTCGTTCCGGTCCATCCGGACGGCAAGCGAGAGAGGCCCCTCTCTCGTTCAACAACATCTGGCCCCAGATGTTGTGGTACAAATGTGTCGTTAGCGGAGCATACGTCCGTCGCTCGGGACGCTCCGTTGTATAGGCAGTCCGCTGAGACTGCTAAGGCTTCCTCTTCTCGTCAGCGCACACGACCGCACCTTGGCTGCGTGACCGCCGATATATTACCAGCTTCGCCGATCAAGGATTCTTCGGCGACCAGGTCACACCATCCGGCAGCCAGGGATTCGAGACCGATGGACTCCGGACGTTCGCATAGGAAAAGTATGCGGGAGCCATCTGATGCGGAGCTGCCCTCGGCGAAGCAGCGATAGACTGCGCCTCCGCAGGTCTCGACGCCGGACATTCTTGTGCACATAGCACAGCTTATCGCAGCATCCCAGCAGCCGACAGAAACGGTGTCGGATCGAGAATTATCCGACAGCGCTGGGTCGGTAGCCGGGGACTCGAGGTCTGCAGACTCCGGACGTTCGCATAGGAAGTATGCGGGAGTCAACGTACACGGAGCTTCCAGCGGCAATGCATCGTAAGTCCGCTACTGCACAGGCCTCGGGAACGAACGTGCTTTCCTTAATAGCACAGTTTATCGCAGCATCCCAGCATCAACTGAATCTGTCGCATATATTTTATCCGACGATGCTGGGTCGGGACGCTCCGCGGAAGCGGGTACGGACGTCCGAAAGTTTCATCCGGTCCGACGGGATACCGAAAGGGATTCGGTGGATTTCAAGCTTTCCCTTTCGGAACAACATATGCTGCGATGCCGGATAAGAAACTGATAGCGTCGGTGGACTTAGAAATTTTTGGTTCGGTTCAGGGACATCGTCCCTCAGTTCCGACATAGTCCAATAATGTCACACAAACTTTCGAATTATTGAACGACGCTATATATATTATTATTTTATGCTTGCTATCCAAGCATTTCTGGTTTCTTGTTCGAAGAGTTATGGAGATGTCTTTCAAAAGTGTGCCTCTGTCGTCATAGTTAATGAAGAGTTAGCGGCAATAAGTGCTCATGGAATATGTCTATCGCTTACGGAGTGACATTCGCTAGCTCACCCGGTGTAGCGTTCATTCATCGAATGGTTCGGCTGCCGGGTTCGTCCGTTGCGGTCTAGGAAGGAGATTTGGGTGATGCGAGCACTTTAATTACTTTAGTACTCACCCAGTGACGGCAGATTGAGGACAGATCGGAGGAAGCCAACAACATAGGGGACCGCATGTTGTGGTTCAGATATTTTACATTCGGAGCATATGTCCGTTGCTCGGGACGCTCCGTTATATTGACAGTCCGAGAGACTGTCTTTAATGCTTCCTCATCCTCACAGCAGGGCACACGACCGCACATTGGCTACGTGACCTCGAGTATCCGATCAGTTTCGGCATTCAGTGATTCCACAGCGAATAGGTCGCGCCATCCGGTAGCCAAGGGACACGAGGCCTATACACTCCGTTCGCTCGCATATTGGAAGTATGCACGGGGGTAACGATCTCGGAGCTTCCTGCGGCAATGCATCGTAAGACCGCTGCTCCTCAGGCCTCAGTGACGGACGTGCTATCCGAGTTAGCACAGTTGTTTCGCAGCATCCCAGCAATTGACGGTTTCTCGGTCGAATCAGGAATTATCCGACGGCGCTGGGTCGGTGCGGTCCGCGGTTGCATCAAGCTACGGACGACCGAACGCTTTATAGGGTCCGACAGGATGGCGAAAGGGATTCGAAAGATTTCGAGTTTTCCCTTTAGTAGTATCGGAAGATGCCTTTCATATCTTCTGGCATTTCTTCCAGTGATTATTTTTCGGACTTCATTGCTGCGATCTTGGATAAGAGACTTATAGCGTCATTGGACTCGGATTTTTCGATCGGTACAGGGACTTTGTCCCTGACTTACCGACGCAGTCCAATATTGTCATTACAACATGTGTTTTATTTTTCGACGCTATATATTTATATATATACAAGACGGCTACTAAGCATGATAGTTTAGTTTCTTGTCCGCGTGGCTCTTTTCTGCCATTTTATCTTTTTTACATATAGTTTATTTTGGCAGAGCAGGGCATACCGAGAGTTCATATGCGTCTAGACGGTGTGATTAAAGACTGCATATATTCTTTTTCACCGTTTATGTCTTTTCCAATTTCAATGTTGGGAACGACATTATGTATATTAGACTTAACTTAGACGCTTTATTATACGTAATCCGCCTTACTGAGGCGTTATCATTACGTCTTCAAGAAAAGATTTACGGGATATTATTCTCAATGTAATTTCTTTTGAGGGCAGTAGTTTGTTCACGTATAACTCCGCCCTTCAGTGGCTGATTGGAGTTGGTTAGACGTGAGGCAGCCCTAGCTACATCCACGCGTGGATAGTAGGTTAAGAACTCTCTCAGAGTCGCTTCGTTCTCGGAGGAGCTTCTCTTCGACGGCAACTTTCCGGCAATCCATGAATTGCTTGATTTATACATTCTCTTGTCTATCTAGTGTTACAAGAGATTCAGACTGGGGCAAACATTCGGTGGTTGACTCAGAGAGTGCCGCCGCAGTTGCCGGACCCGAGTGTGGCTGTTATGACGGTTGCCAGTCAAACAGATTGGGATATATACTGATCCCTACGGATTCGAAGTGCCAGGGTCTTTGGGTTCCGCAGTCTTTTAGCTATCAGTTAACTTCCGCGGAATAATGTTTTTTAGGCTTGCTTTATGTCATTGCATGAACATTATTCAGAAACGCATGCCCAAATTCCTGTCCTTTAATTCGACAGTAGTGGCGTATCTCCGGAACCAGGGAGGCACTCTTTCGTTTCCGTTATTCAATTTAATGGAAAGAATCCGTCTGTTGGTTATAGTACACCAAGTTCAGTTTTGGTCCGTCATATTCTGGGTCGTCTGATTGTTTTATCGCACTCCCGTTCTCTTACGGGTCGCTTGTTGCTGTCAGAATGGACTCTCAACAAACAAGTATTCAATCAGATTTGCTATCTATGGGAGCGCCCAATGATGTTTTATTTATGACACAGTTGGCTAATCAATTGCAGACGTATGTGTTGGCTTGTCCAGATCTCTGAGCTAATACTGTTAACGCTCTATTGATCTATAGGACAGAATGATAGGATACGCGTATCCTCCGGCGCTGTTGTTTTTAGCAGGTATTGCTAAGATAAACAACCACAATATATTTCTGTTGATAGCATCTCTATCTTCACAGAGATCATGAGTAATTTACTCTCTTGTCTACTGTGGATCTTAACGTGAAATCTTCCTCTATGTGAGGATCTTTTTTCACTGGGTAAATCGTGTCATTTTTATCACAACCAGCAAGGTCGCAACCTTCATGTTTTCCGTTGTGTGGTCCATATTGCATTGTAAGCACTGTACTGGACGAGCTTTGGACGCGATTTCTTACTATAGGAGATCCTCTTCTTCGCTATTCTATGCGACTAAAGTGGAGGCTCTTCCGTCGTGGTGTAGGGATCATTATGTTCATATGGTTGATCCCTCCATACTACTCATTGCTATTTTTTAGTATACTTGTTTCACAAGATCTACTGCAGCCTGTTGTTATTTAGGTTATAGGTTTATGTTACCTCATACCTATGCACTCTACGATAGTTTACAATTGAGTCTTTTGTCTCTTTATCTAAATCAGTTAGTAACTTTTTGATAAATAGACTTAGAATCTTTAGATTAAATTCCTATACGGATTTTAACTTCAGGTTCTTATTTAGCTAAGTAATCATTTGAGCCTCTGGAAACAGTAGTTTTCAAATTCTGACCTTTTAGACAGTAATTCTGTTGGTTTCTCTTTTACTGTAGAGTCAGTGAGTTTCATGCACTATCGATGGATGATTTTCACTTTCATAGTTTCGGAATCAATACTTCCGTTACTATTTAGGTTGGATTGTTGCATAAGAGTTAGGCTCCTATTATCCGGAACCTATTATTTTAAGGTCCTTCCGTCTTCGTATGGGCATAGGCCTTTACTCTTTCCGGGTACAGTTTATGTATTTATAAACAGATATCTGTTTATTACAAGGGCGTAAGCTTCTTCTGTCTTTGATGTCTAGTAGAAGGACGTTACGCTCCATTTTATTGTTAATGGATTCTATTAACTAGCGTACTGCTTATGGTATATCATTGGCTTAGCAGTTGTGCTTAAGATTTCGGCTCATGAAGTAAGAGTTCTTCTACTTCTTGGGCTTACATTAATAGTGTTCTATTATAGATTTTTGAAGGCTGCTCATTGCGCTCAGCCATCCATTCATGAATTTTATCTCAGAAATATCGAGTCCATTTCTGGAGGCCTCTATTGTTAGGTCTATTATCTACTGCTCAGAATGTCATTCACTTAACAGTTGCTACTATAGCTAGGTAGGCTGTCTGTTTCGGCAGTGTCTCCGTTCGGCTGCCCTCTTCGCTCTGGGCTATTTGACCCAGGGCAAGAAAAAGGGGGGGGGGGGGGAGGGTGTTCCCTTGGGTCACCTGTTTTTACTATGAAAACAAGGGGATACCTCCTCCGGAGTTAGTAATTCTGAGCTGTTTTTAGGATGGTTGTTTAGTGAGAAGTTTAAGTTTATAAAATTCATTCAAGTCTTAGTTTTTAAAGTATAGCTTTTGAATATTGCATATGTCAACGGACATGATTATGCAATTCTCACACACTTTTAGGAGTATAAGAGTCTCTATTCTCTAGACTTACTTTATTATTGGCTTACTTTAAAAATTATTAGTATAAGGATTATTGGATATTAATAGAGTACATGGATGTATGAAGCTCAATTTTTGGAAGGTGTTGTATCTTTCTAATTTATCATAAATAAGAAAGATACATGTAAGGCCTATTACTTCTTTTCCCTACAGGGGATGACTCTATTTTATTTTATTGAGCGTATTCCATTTTGCTCTATGTCCTTGGCCCTCCAGCCTTTTTACTATTCAGCTATGTCTGGGTCATTGGTACAGTATAAAAATGTTAAAAAATTTATAGTAATTTATATATTTTTTATACTTACCAATGACCCAGACGGGGATGGCCCTCCCAGGAGTTGGGAACTCTTGCCTCCCCGCTGAGTACATAGCGCTTACCAGGCACTGGTTATTAGAATGATAAATGGCGCCAATTTCGGAACGTCCTTGACACTGCGCATGCGCAGTGGGGGCGAGGTGTGGAGGGCCTCTCTGGACATGTTTTCTTTAGTTTTGGATGCAAATTTTGGGGATTGGGGGGCAAAATTTGTGTTTGGCCCTATATTTTAAGAGTTAGCACCAGCTATGTCTGGGTCATTGGTAAGTATAAAAAATATATAAATTACTATAAATTTTTTAACTTTCCAGACTTTTTTTAATAACGCTTCAACAGAATGATTTCATTTTTGGTAACCTACTATAAAACGATGACTTACAGATCAAGTTTCATTTCCACTTTGTCCATCCATCAGTCTGTCAGTCAGTCTGTCAGTCATACTTTAGTTTTCCGGACTTTTTTTGGAAATGCTTCAACCGAATGCTTTCATTCTTGGTAACCTACTATAGAACAATGACTTACAGATCAAGTTTGAGTTTCATGCTGATTGCATTATTCTTGTGTGAGTTATGGCCCTTGGAAATATGGAAAAGCGCCAAAGTATCAGTTTTCCGGACTTTTTTTGGAAACGCTTCAACAGAATGATTTCATTTTTGGTAACCTACTATAGAACGATGACTTACAGATCAAGTTTCATTTGCACTCTCTCCATCTGTCAGTCTGTCAGTCATACTTTAGTTTTCCAGACTTTTTTTGGAAATGCTTCAACCGAATGATTTCATTCTTGGTAACCTACTATAGAACGATGACTTACAGATCAAGTTTGAGTTTCATGCTGATTGCATTATTCTTGTGTGACTTATGGCTCTTGAAAATATGGAAAAGCACCAAAACATCAGTTTTCCAGACTTTTTTGGAAACGTTTCAACAGAATTCATGCTGATCACATCTATGTTATAACATTTGTATAATTATTAATGCTCATTAGTCCGGTAGGGGACATTGTATTGCTTCAGCGATACGTTCGCTTTTGTTACAAATGTCATCAGTATTCAAGTTTCAAGTAAAATGGGCGCCAGATCCAATTTTGCTCATTTTTTTTTTCCCTGTACTTTCAGTGTTAGCGGTGGCCATATTTTCATTTAGAAAAACAAATCTTGCAAAAGTTGCATCTTACGCAGCTGCTGAGGTAAGTTATTTTTTATACGCCTGTTTGAAAAAATGGTTGTATTATGTAAATTAGATGGTCTGTGGACACATTTTTGTCCTGAGCATTTTTCAAACTTGGCACAGAAGTTAACCACCATGAGAACTTGTGTGTAAGTGTGATTTTAAGTTTGATAGGATTTTGGATTTGTCGGTCAGCACCAAACTTGGTTTGTGTCTCAGTCATTCTAAAATACAGGTTAAGTTCAAATCTGGGTTCAGTCATTGTTACTGGTTGGATGAAAACAATAGATATGTACAATTCAAAAAAGCCTACCATGTCTATTATGCAAAGCTAGGCAGTGTTCTCGTTATTTCTTTTAGTAAACGTGTATTATTATGTTCATTGATAAACATGATTTGTTCACACTTCAATACTTTACAAAACATGATTTGAAGTATTTCAATGCAATATTTCTTCTTAAATGGTAGAGAGTGCTACATTATTTTTCAAAGGAGCTTTGTAACATGAGTATTTTTTTTAAATACCATACTACCAGCAAGGGGAGCCTTTATTTAGCAAGATGTTCTTCATAAATAATTGGCACTCTCCAATAAATGGGACAAGGGGGCGCGGTGGCTCAGTTGGTAGAGGTGCAGACTGCAAGCCGAGAGGTCCTCGGTTCGAATCCCACCTGCGCCAACCGCGTTGTGTCCTTGGGCAAGACACTTCACCCCGATTGCCTACATGGGGGCACGATGACGCTGTGTACTGAGGCGTACTGCACGTCGATGGTGCGCATGTCTTCAACCAATCTAACCCTGCCTGTGCTGCGGTCCAGAGTCCAGAGTTACGATGTTGGAGAGCTGACAGCTGCTCGTCGTTGCTCGGTGGTTCTCTCCGGGTACTCCGGCTTCCTCCACCCGTAAAACTGTCACGGTCACGATTAGCCATTGTGCATAAGTATGTGACCTTAAACACCAATAAATAAATAAATAAATAAATATAAATGGGACAAAACAATTTTATATAAACATTTTTTTTCTACTACTGAGTAAACAAGTTTATAATGTGTACACTATAAAGCCACTATAGTGGCTTTCAACACATTTCAGTTGAGCCATGATAGTGGCTTCCAGCACTCAACCAGTTAAATAATTAAAACATTTTCCTTCTTTTTGCTCCAACATAGATTATGCAGTACTTTGGAAAAACTTTTCCAAGCACTTGTACACCAGACAAGTGCATGACAGAGACTACTCAATCAAGGGTGGTACTATTGGGGGTCATGCAGGAGCTCCAGCCCATCCTTCTTATCAAGGATGTTTGGTCCTCCTGTCAGGTGAATCTCATCTGGAAAAAAAATACTCTAAGTCAGCTGTGTAAAGGGGGTATTACATATATATAGCAAGCTGTATTATTTAAAAATAAGCTTACTGTTGAGCTGAGCTGTATTGTGTAATACCATGGCAGTTCCTCCAATAAATGTCAGCTACGGAAAAACATTATCATGACAGAAGTGGGACAATACCGTACTGACCCGTCTCGAAGCCCAGGGGGTGCATGCAGTAGAAAAATATAAAAGTGGGGGGTGTGCTTCAGAACGAGTAATCAAGCCTGCAAGTCAAGTCGGTGTGCATCGGAATGGGAAATGACTAATTATCCTTTGGTTTTGATACGTTTTTGTAGAAATCCACCTAAGAAAGAGAGAGTACATTCCTAAATAAAAAATATCCACTCAGTTATCTCACACATATTTGTCAACTGTTTTAATAAGTGATCAGTTTAAAATGCTGAACAAATTGAACATCACCTGGATGTTTTGACAACTGCAGACTGTGCTGTCAAGCCTTACTATTTCCAGGTATCATGTGCTTTGATTGTTATTTTGCATTAAGATTTAGAGTGAAAAAGTTGATAAAAATATGAAAAATATAAATCTTACTTTTAAATAGTTGGTAAATACATTTGAATTCAATAAAAAAATAATAAAATTTTGATTATATTCCATTGTTTACTCACTGGGTTTCCCCAACTATCAGCGTGATGTGATGTAAACTGTAGGTAAAGTGGAGATCATGTGAGGTGCACAATGGGTTCAAATAATCAATATTACACTGAAAATATTGAGATCTTGAGAAAAAAATACCTGGTGATTTTTTCTAAATCTTCAGTAATAATCCCTGTCAGTGTATTCAACATGTGAACCCACCAATCATTGCTGCTATTATTTTTGGACACTAAAGAAAATAGATTCTGCACAAGACAACAGGTGTGAACTTGGAAACTGAAGCACTGTTCAATAGGGGTTATCCCAGTCTATAAATATCTGTATTTACAATCTGTGAGGAATCTCCTATGCAGTTATTTCCCTTCCATCAACAGCTGATTTTTAAACTGGGACACATCTCTTTTTGTGTGAAATAAAATGGATTTATGGCCTCATTCAGTGAAATGTGGAATAAATGAGCAAAGTGAACATCAGTATATATTATTTATTTACAAAGTTTATCAAATAAAAGCTAAAAAAAAAGTCACTCAAAAAATAATAACTCCAACATCCAGTCCTGATTTGGTAAGTTGAATGTTGCAACAAGTCACCTATTTTCATTTGAAACTTGGGAAATGGGCTTTGACATGGGTAGAGCTCCTTGATTCTGAAATCTGAAAACATGGGGGGTGGGTACACACGAGCATGGGCTTGGACACAGGTCAGTACAGTATATAGATCTAAATGTGAGTGATAACATGCTTCCAATAATATCAAATTAATACCTAGAATATCACCCAAATTCTCCAGCACTGAGAAGTGGAGCAGTGCTTATTTACTGTGGTAAACAAGTTCTGCTTCAAATGTAAAATAGGCCCCAGTCTCTAATGCCTAGTGTGAAAGTCCTCCAAATTGGGTAGAATAGATATGAATGATTGGCTAATCTTGTTTTCGTACATATGTTGCGATCATGAGATGGCCACAGATGTTGAAAGTGACTTTAAACACCAATAAATAAATAAAAAATTTAGACTCCTATTGACATGAAAATAATTTTATTTCCTTGAGATGCCTCCCCCCCCCCCCACCCCCACCCCCCCCCCCCCAACTCTCCCATGGCTGGGCGAACCATGCAACCTCACCATTCTCTACTCATCTCACTGCTTTCCACCACAGGTGCAACCTTGGATAGCAGATGCAGTTAGTTTCCTCCCCATTGGGGATCATAGGTGCCCTGTCAGAGATTTTCTGGTGCCACCCCTGTACTCATTCAGACTCTGCTAAAACTTGTCCAGAAAAAACATGTTATAATCACCATCAAATACCTCATTACAGAAATATCAAACTACAGTTATTTTTTTTGTTTCTCTTTCAGGCTGTGCTTGCAGATCTGACTACTTTGGAAGTCATTCCATTGATACAGTTGTGTCTTTTTACTGAGTAATTAATGAATTTCTAAGTTTAGGCCAAAGAAAAAATACATTTGGAACTTGGGCAATTATTTTTCAATTCATTGAGGGAGGGAGGCTTTTATTTTTTTGTTAGATAACTGGTAGAGTGCTAAATTATTTTGGGACAGAAAAGTCTGTTCACATGTTGTTGCCTTGTTAAAGTTTTGGAGAGTGCCTAGGCACTCTCCCATAAATTGTAACAAGGCAAATCCATGCAGACTAAATAATTTGTTTTCACAAATATGAAGCACATCCATAGAATTGTTTTCAGTTATATTTATACACTTCTTTTAAAAAAACAAATGCTGTCTCCATAACATTTGAGTTGTTTTCTACAGAAAAGAGCAAACTGGATGTTTACAAAACAAATAATTTTGCTTTCTTGAAAAAATGTAAAACCAAATATACACCGATTAAAAAAGGGAAAATTTTGAAGTACAGTGGAACCCTGTTAATTGAATAGCCACTTTACCAGTGGGAATAATTCAATTAACGGGAGTATTCAATTAACAGGGATTTGGATCACTTTCCTGTATTTTAGAGATAAATTGAGCATTTATTCTATTATATCTTGTTTGACAGAAATAGAATAAATGCCTATATTAGATGCACTTATGTGATATAGATCTCTAAACATTGGGTATTTGGTGATTGTCAGGATAATTTTTCAACACATTACCAGATTTTTTTATTCAATTAATAGGAGCTTTCTCTATAACCCACATTCAATTAAGAGGTCAAATTTGTACTGGTATGGTAAATGGTTTGGTGTTTGGAAATTATATTCAATTAACAGGGTTATTCAATTAAGAGTTATACAATTAAGTGGGCTCCACTGTATCATGATTTTAAATTTTAAAAGACACCACAAGCTGATAGAAATGTTCAATGAGGGGGTTCTGTTTCAATTGCCTGAGAACCAAAACATTTTTTTTTTTTTGGGGGGGGGGGGGGGGGAAGGGAGGAGGGGTGGCCTTAAATCATTGTTTTGAAGTTGTTACCTTGGATAGGTACCAATATGAAAATCATGTTTCAGTATGTAAGAACAGGAAGAAACTAACAATTGGAATTTCATCAGTTTCATTCTTAACTTGTAGAGTTCCATCATGAGGTGACCCTGGCTGTCAAAAGTGTTGTTAACCCCAATAAATAAATAACTGGCAGAGTTAGAATCCACTATCCGGGCTCTGCAGAAAAGTGGTGAAGGCCTCTTCATCCAATAAATAATAACAAAACAATTATTGATGAACAAAATCTTGCTAAATTAAGGTTCCCTATGTAGCAGCATTGTATCTTTAAAAAAAAATACTCATGTTAGGCCATAAAAAAAAGAACCTCTGTTTCTCAGGCCCGCGCGCATGGTCATTTTTAGTGCGCATGCAACCTTTTTATGACACCAAAAAATCTTCAAAAAAAATTTGAGATATTGTGCTCATTTCGGTAAATCGATATCAATGCGTTCGCAAATTTTAAATTAACACACTTCAAGCTTTTTCTACATCATACTTTAATAAAGTGGGTGGGTTTTAGCAATATTCATGACAGAAAGTATTTTATTCTGTAAATGGTAAGTCATAATGACAGCAAGAAGGAAGGTGTCTTTCAGTCTGACAACAAACAGTTACAAAGGGGAATGGTCGATTCGCACCAACCCTCAGAAAGTCTGCAAAGTCAGGTGCTATATTGAATGGAACACAGTCTCCTGGCATTTATTTTTAGTAACATTTGTATTGTAAATGGCCATCATTGGGAATTTGTGTACTGTTATTTTAAACCGTTACGAGTTTCCCAGTTAATTTAAATAAATGCATTTGAGATGCAGGATAATTGGATAACCAATAGTAACCGTTGCTTGATATAAAAGTAACAGTCATAGTTGAAAATAAATCGCATATAGGCAGGTATGTGCGGTCGAATTGGTTAATAAAAACACGCAAACATTCGTTTTGTATTTCATTTTCAGATTTCCAAAAAATATGATTTATGGATGAACTGCCCGTTCAAATGGGTCGTGATAATTTTGAATATAATGGGGGAAAATTGCGATTCACGATTTTATTTGGCAGGTTGTGAAAGGATTTTTTTTTTGGTAAAATAAATCTCTGAAAGTTGGCACTTTGACATTTGATTTGTCCCAGAGATGTTTCAACCCGAGACGTTTCACCCACGAGGCATTTCGTGACTTTCGTCCTGTGTTATAATTTTCACGTTTCACTGAAAAAACAAACATTCAAACCCCACTTCATTTACGACCCAACACCACTATGGTGAATAACCAATAAATTTTGCGTGGTCCACCAGGCGTTTGGGTGGGCATCAAATTACCACAAACAACCTCTCGGGGAGAAAATAAAAAGAAAAAAAAAACGCCCGCCCGCATGCTTTTTTGGAAAAAATGGCCTGAGAAACAGACAATCAACTTTGTATTGCCTTACAAAATCGCCTTTTAAAAATAATTTAGCACTCTACCAGTTAACTGTATTTGCACTGTGTTGCTGCATGTATTTGCCTTATAAATTACTTTCTGCAGTAAGTGGGTGAATCCATTTCTCATTTGGAGGGAGGTTCAGTAAGCATTGAATCCTGCAGTTCTGAAAGGTCAATGTGAATAAATTATTTTTTACTGATTCCCACCTCCCACAAATCCCACCCACAAATACACACACACACCATCGCTTTGTTGATCAGCAAATGCTATATTTTCTATTATGTAATTTGTTGATCAGCAAATGCTATATTTTCTATTATGTAAAAGTATTATGTATTTTTTTGCATCCCAAGTTGAAGAGATCATGTTTCTGTATTGATATTAGCAGCTTCTCTCTTTTTATAGGCCCATTTAAAAAAAAAAAAGGGCATATTATGTTATGGTGCTGTTCTGATCTGTCCATTATCTTTTGCGTGTCCAGAGTATACATTTTTAATGGGAAGAGATATCACAATGGAACTTTCAATACATACCAACACCAGATGGTGTGTCATGTATAACATTCATGATCGACCCACCAAGGTCAAGGTTATGGATAGGGGTCAACACATGGAATTAGAATGCACATCAATTTTTTTTGTATATAACTTTTTAGTGGAAGGAGATATCATAATGAAACATGCACAACATGTGGACCAAAACTAGATGGGGCGTGGCATACAAAACTCTGAACCTCAATCTGAATCAGGGTCTCAAACCTAAACAGAAAGAGGTACCCAGAAGATAAATTGGCCCACTGTGTAGGATAGCATCAACAAATTCACCCTCTGGGGACCTCATTCTGCAAATGTCAGACTGCTTATTTTCAGGCCTGGCTGATCCTCTGAGGTCAAGGTCACATCTAGGGATCAACACGTGGAATCAGCATGCATATCAATTTTTTCGTGTCCGGGCTATAACTTTTTAGTGGAAGGTGATATCAAAATGAAACACGCACAACATATGGACTAACACTAGATGGTATATACTGCATGTATATATATCATGTGTAGACTCTTTGGCTCCTGTAATTGCAAAAATGATCAACATGTCTCTCCTAGAAGTATTTGTGCCTGATGTGTGGAAAATAGCAATTGTTAATCTTCTTCTGAAGAAACAAAGGTGTGGAACTTGTGTTTAAAAACTTCCAACCAGTGAGTAACTTACCGTTCGTCTCTAAGCTGTGTGAAAAAGCCACAATTGACCAACTAATATTACATAGTGATATGCATGCTCCTTTACCGGCCAACATGTCTGGATTCAGAAAATTTTACTTGACTGAAACGGCATTACTCAAGGTTCAGAATGACATTCTCCTTAATATGGAGTCTGGAAAGGTAACATTGCTTGTTCTTTTAGACCTTAGTGCTGCTTTTGACACCGTTTGTCATAAAACTCTGCTAGAGACAATGAATTCTGATTTTGGACTTAATGGTGTTGCTGCTAGCTGGCTATCATCATACCTCAAGAATAGGCAGCAGCGTGTATCAATAAACGGTAATCTGTCACAAGACTTCCATCTTGAATGTGGAGTCTCACAGGGTAGTTGCCTTGGTCCTGTTCTGTTTCTATTCTATATTTCAAAAATGTTCACCATCATTGAATCTCACCTGCCTGACGTCCATGGTTATGCTGATGACACACAGGTCTATTTCTCTTTTCGACCATCAATCAAGGATCAAACTAAAGCTCTAGAAACTATTGAATCATATATTTTGGACATTCGCACATGGATGGTTTCAAACAAATTAATGATAAATGATAATAGGACTGAATTCCCAATAATTGGTTCACGACAACAACTCACTAAAGTTGACATCAATTCAGTGAAGGTAGGAGATTCCAATATCCGTGCAAGTAACAGTGTATGTAATCTTGGTGCCTTCTTCGACTGTAGCATGACTATGGACAGACATGTTATAAATATGTGCAATAAGGTTTTCAGAGGTCTAGACAAAGTTAAACAGATAAGACAGTTCCTCACCAAAGACTCAACAAAAACCCTAGTTCATGCCTTTGTAACTTCACATTTGGATTATTGTAATGCCTTACTGTTCAATATTCCACAATATCAGTACTCTTGCCTGCAGATGGTACTAAATGCATCAGCCCGAGTGGTATGTAGGGTATCACGATCTCAAAACATCACTCCTGTTCTGAGGGATATGCACTGGCTGCCAGTCAAGTACAGAATAATTTTCAAAACTTTATTATTAGTTTTTAAGACACAAAACAACATGTCACCAACCGAGTTAGTAGAACTCCTTAATACCAAGAATGTGTGTCAATACAGCCTGAGGTCCGATGGTAAAATGCTGCTATCTGTTCCAAAACATAGGTGTAAGACATTTGGAGATAGGTCATTCTCATTTGCTGGCCCTCACTTGTGGAATAATTTACCAGAACACCTAAAAAGACTGTCAAATGTCAACCTTTTCAAGAAAGATCTCAAAACATACCTGTTTCAAAAAGCCTATAAGTGATGTTCTGGATTGTAAGATACTGTATATATTCCATTTGTATATTTGCACGAGCTCAGTAACATGTACAGCACCTTAGAATATGGTTCTATATCTTCTGAACGATAATTTTGGCGCTATATAAATGTGTATATTATTATTATTATTAATATGTAAAATTCACAGTTGACAGACAGACTGAGATTGCAGACAAAGGTCAACAAATAGAATAAGCATGCAAATCAACTGTTTCGTGTCCAGACCATAACTTTTTAATGGAAAGAAATGTTGATGGATGGACACTAGACTGTGTGGTGATTATAATAGTCATGACTGACCCACCAAGTTCAAGGTCACATATAGAGGTCAACATATTGAATTACAAGGTGTCAGAACTTTTTTATGTCTGGGCTATTACTTTTTAGTGGAAGGAGATATGACAATGAAACTTGCATAACATATGGACCAATACTCGCCTGTGTGTGGCACACAAAATCCATGGTCAGCTCACCAAGGTCACAGATAGAGGTCAGCACAAAGAATATCATGCAAATCAACCTTTTTGTGTCTGAGCCCAAACTGTTTAGTGGAAGGAGATATATCAGTGAAACTTGCACAACAGGTGGACAGAATTTTTAATGTCAGAAAAAAAACATTTTCAGGGAACTTGAGAGTGATTTTCAGGGAAATTAAATGGATTTCAGGGAAAAGTTCGCATGAGAACAATCCACAAGAACTACTAAATTTTCAGCTCTTGGACCATCACTGGTACCAGGTTGCAATTAGCAGTTCATGAGCTAAAAAAATTGCTAATGCTTTTTATATGTTTAAAAGTCATGAAAAATCATTGGTTTGAATATTCCTACCTCCCTCTTTTCTTCAATCCCCCCTCCCCTGGTGCCCTACCACCATGTGTGGTTGCCATTTAACCAAAGTACACTGAGCAAATAATTCTTTTCTGGAATGAGCAATAAACTGTAATTCCATTTTCGATGTTGCACAGTATTTCTCTACATGCGTTGATTTCAGACAGGGAACATTTTGGCCTTTAGGGCTGACATTTTGTCTCATTGTCGGTGATTCATAATTTTGTGTCTACCTATTTTAATACCATTCAGAATTTTTCAGGAAAAGATGCCCCAACTGTGAAACAGTACAACCATGCCTGGAAATAAGCAGTCTTTCTTTTGCAGAATGAGGTCCCCAGAGGGTGAATTTGCTGATGCTATCCCATAGAGTGGGCTAGAATCTCCCAATTTATCCTCTGGGTACCTGTTTCTGTTTTGGTCTTTGAGACCTTGATTCAGATTGAGGTTCATAGAGGGTGAATTTAGTAATGCTACCCTGCCGTGCCCTCTGTAACGGTCACGATTAGCCAGTGTGTAGAAATATGTGACCTAAGAGGCTAAGACACCAATAAATAAATTACCCTCTGTGAACTCCATTCTGCAGATGACAGTCGACTTATTTCCAGACGAGCTCAACAGAACAAAGCTCAGTGTTATTGGCCATTCTGTTGTGCATTGATTTTCAGCTGTAAATTTTTGGCATATAACAGAAGCCAAGCTGAAGTTCTGTGACCCATTTCTAAACTATTCTTCTGCTTAGTCATAGTGGATTACAGATTGACTTGAAAATTGAATGAAAAATATCTCCATTATGTTAGAGGGTTAAAATATTATGGTTCAGTGGGTTACAGAATTAGACTTCAAATCAAAAGGTCCTCAGTTCGATCCCTGCCATGGATAATTCTGTCACGGTGGTGCTGAGTACTAAGGCTTACTGTCTGCTGCACTTGTCTTCAACCAGTGCTAACCCTACTTGTGTGGAGTTAGTAAAATAGAGAGTCTGGCAGTTGCTTGCCATTGTTCTGTGGTTCTCTCCTGGTACTCCAGATTTCTCCACTTGGAAAACTGTCTGACACAAGACCACCCTGGAAGTCAAAAGTGTCGCTAAACCCCAATAAATAAATCTCACAAAAAGCTTTTCAAACCAGTTGTCCGGTCTACAATTTTGGTGGTGCCTGCCCCACACCCTAGGGTCCTGCGAGTCAGATATTTTAGTTCTTGTCGATTCTCGATTCGATTCTAGTTTAAAAAACTCACGAGTCGAGACATTTTACGAGTCGATTCTTGTGATTCTTCTCAACAGAGAGGGATTTAATCGTTTAGAATCCTGTTACAACTTATGTATAATGCTGACTTTACTAAGGCCGTGATGGGGCGTCACTAAATCGTGTTGATATCATTTAACATTGATACTAATAGGGTTTTGTAACATTTTTTCCTATTTCTTTCGTGCCCTTACTGGATTATTGCACCATTCAAAGAAAGAACTCACAATGAAAAATCTGTCGGTTTATCAGGACCGAATCGACTCAAGAAAAAGGACATCTGCAAATCGGAGATGAGTCAAGTCGATTTTGCATTCCAACTCGAGATTCGACTCGAAATTTGAGTAATTGTGGGACCCTACTACATCCCCACCCCACCCCACCCTACCTCACCTCATCTTGTCCATGTCATCGCAAACCACTGAAAGTCAGGAGATTGTTATACATCTTTTCTACACTTTGAAAGTCTATTTTCTATGGATTTGCAGTGGGTTCTAGACAAGTCTTGGCTGCCTTTTTAAGCAGACAAAACTTGCCAAGAAACAAGTACCAAGGTACTAAGAATGTGATTTTATAGTTTACCCCAAGACTGAATGTTGTGGCAACAATTCAGTGCCATCAAAAAGTGATCAAAATCAGACTTAGAACCTTATGGGATAAATTAAAAATGCAATATAAAAAATACATGGACTGCACTGGTCCAAACTTGGAAGTTACGTCCATAAATTAACCTTTAATGTGTTGTGTCCTTATACACAACACATATCATATCAATAATTGACTTGAATCTTTACCATCCAAGATTGAATGTTGTCTGCGATGGCAGGAAGACAGCCACGAGCGATGACAGGAAGACAGCCATACTGGCTATGCCATTGCCTAACAATGTACATAATGCATTTGTATTATGTAAAAAAATTTTTTAAAAAAATCACTTTTGTGTTACTGTTTAACTTTGTGTATTGTTAAATAAATTTATCTTTATCTTTATCTGCACCTTCTCTTTTGAAAGAGGCTTTTGAAAGATGCTAATTAAAAAAAAAACAGTCAAGTGATATGATTTTGCTCGATACAGTAGAATATATTTTATGAGTTGAGTAAAGGTCTCATAAGCATCTTTTACCATGTGCTGAACATAATTTTTTAAAATATTTTTTTCTTCAGAAAAAGGACAAAACAAAAGCTAATATTTTAACCTTTTACAGTTCAAGACAGTGTTTGGACTCTTCTTCCCCCAGATTCACTATATTTGCATGCTCAATGACCTGCCGTGAAATGTTGATTATATTATATCAAACAAACCAAGGAAGAATCTGTAGTCCATTGCATTTTGTCAAGAACCTTGTAGTTTCATTTTTTAATTTAGAAATAATGACACTGAATTCCTTGATAGAAATGCTTAAAATGACTCCATTTGTCGATTCTCTGTTGAATGTCCTAGAATATTCCATTGGTATTTTTATAGAAAGTGTTGTGCATATGAATAATGCAGGATTATTTTTAGAAGCCTTGTTAGGTAAAACAATTAGAAATATTACAGTACCTATCAGCTTATCAGAGGAAGGGAACACTACATGAGATATAATATCCTAGAATATCATTAGCTTGTTGGAAGAATTCCAGAATTGATCATGAATTTTCTGGACTTGTCGGGTTGGTCTCAGCCACAAAACAACTGATCATTCTCGAATTTAAATGTAATCTGATACAGAGCTCCAAATAGGACATGTAAAACGTATTCATAAAGGCCCCACAAAGTAGATCTTATGTTGCTCAGGCCATTTTTGTAAAATTGCATGTGGGCGGGTGGTTTTTTATTAGCTCACCTGGCCTAAAAGGCCATGTGAGCTTTTCTCATCATTTGGAGTCCGTCGTCATCCGTAAATTTTTCACATTTTCATCTTCTCTATAACCGCTGAGCCAGTGTGAACCAAACTTGGCAGGAATGGTCTATGGGAGGTCCTCTACAAACAATCCTCATTTTGTTCCTGTCGGATGAAAAACATGGCTTCCAGAGGCATTCTTTG
Organism: Pictodentalium vernedei; assembly: GCA_031216915.1. Classification (NCBI taxonomy): domain Eukaryota; kingdom Metazoa; phylum Mollusca; class Scaphopoda; order Dentaliida; family Dentaliidae; genus Pictodentalium; species Pictodentalium vernedei. Next base: position 447,544,733 of record CM062297.1, on the reverse strand, counting down.
ATTCTGGTTGGTGGGTTTTCAAACATCTTCTCTTAAACTGCCAGGCCAAATGTTTTGAAACTTCACATAAATGATGACTGGGACTCCCTCTACCAACGATCCTCTTTTAATGTTGATTGGGGCACAAATATGGCCACAATTGCGGCTTATAGTTACTGTAGAAACCCTATGGGAAATCACATTTTCCTCTTCTTCTCTGGAAAAACTGAGGCGACATGGAAAGAAACCTGGCAGGGATAGTCTATAGGAGGTCCTCTACAAACCATCCTCATTTTGTTCCCATGGGTTGAAAAACATGGCCGCTAGAGGCATTCTTTGATTCTGATTGGTGGATTTTCAAAAATCTTCTCCTCTGAAACTGCCAGGCCAAATGTTTTGATACTTCACATAAATGATGACTGGGACCCCCTGTACCAGTTATCCTCCTCATTTAATGTTGATCGGGTTGCAAGCATGGTCACAATTGCGGCTTATATAGAAACTTACTATAGAAACCCTATGGGAAATCACATTTTCATCTTCTCCGGAACTACTGAGCCGACGTGAACCAAACTTTGCAGGGATTGTCTATGGGAGGTCCTCTACAAATGGTCCTCATTTTGTTCCCGTGGGTTGAAAAACATGGCCGCCAGAGGCATTCTACAAATGCCTCTACAAACCATCCTCATTTTGTTCCCATGTGTTGAAAAACATGGCCGCTAGAGGCATTCTTTGATTCTGATTGGTGGATTTTCAAAAATCTTCTCCTCTGAAACTGCCAGGCCAAATGTTTTGATACTTCACATAAATGATGACTGGGACCCCCTCTACCAATGATCCTCCTCATTTAATGTTGATCGGGTTGCAAACATGGTCACAATTGTGGCTTATATAGAAACTTACTATAGAAACCCTATGGGAAATCACATTTTCATCTTCTCTGGAACTACTGAGCCGACGTGAACCAAACTTGGCAGGGATTGTCTATGGGAGGTCCTCTACAAACGGTCATCATTTTGTTCCCGTGGGTTGAAAAACATGGCCGCCAGAGGCATTCTTTGATTCTGATTGGTGGATTTTCAAAAATCTTCTCTTCTGAAACTGCCTGGCCAAATGTTTTAATACTTCACATAAGTGATGACTGGGACTCCCTCTACCAACGATCCTCATTTAATGTTGATCGGGTTGTAAACATGGCCAAAATTGCAGCTTATAGTTACTATAGAAACCCTATGGGAAATCACATTTTCATCTTCTCTGGAACTTCTGAGCCGACGTGAACCAAATTTTGCAGGAATGGTCTATGAGAGGATGGAAATATGTGTCCACCAGAGGCTATATTCTAATGCTTAACCCAATGCCTCTCCTGTCTGCACGAAGATCAGTACTGTCACCAAAATACTTGTTTTTTGGGAATCTGGTAAGGGTTGGTTCCAGTTTTTCTCCACTGAGAACTGGGGAAAAAACCCAAAATATTGTGTATACAGTGCAGGTCAAAATAAGCTGTAGCATAACTGCAATAAACTAAGGAAACTGCTGCTCCTACACTTGACAAGATCAGAATCTGACATTTTCTGGAAAGCTATCAGTGAGAGCTTTCCAGAAAATGGTGTCAGCTTCTGGTCTTATCAGTGTAGGAAGAGAAAGATACATAGTTTATATAGGATTAACCTAACTTATTTTGACTTGTACTGTAAAACAACTTCAACTGTAAAGTAATTATCTATTCTCTCTTACTTATCAGAAAAATAGTGACTGATGACAGGTGTTTGGAAAGAATGGAAGTTTGTTTACATTCTGTTCCCATCATGTCAGCTTAGATGACAGTAATTATATATATCTTTTAAGATCTGACAAAAATTGGAGTAAAATGTGTTTCCTGTAACCCTTTACCTATCCAAAGGCTATTTTGAAAGAGAATACTGTCTGAAAAAAATAATTTTCAAAATATTTTAACCCTTTTTACTGATTTTTTTTTGTTGAAACAGAATTCATATAAGTGTGTGCATTTTCAAGAAAATCTTCTTTGAAACTACAAGGCCAAATGGTTTGAAAAACTTAATGTGACTGATGACTGTAACCCCCTCTACCAATAGTCCTCATTTAATCTTCATTGGGGTGCAATTATGGCTGCATTTGTGGCTTATAGTTACTATAGAAACCCTATAGGAAAATCACATTTTCATCATTTTCACTAAAAGTACTGAGGCAATGTGAACCAGACTTGGCAGGTATGGTCTATGAGCGGTTCTCTACAACTGTTACTCATTTTATTCCTCTCGGGTGAAAAACGTGGCCGCCAGAAGCATTCTTTGATTCTGATTGGTCAATTTTTAAAACTCTTCTCCTCTGAAACCAAAGGGCCAAATGTTTTGAAATTTTGCATGGATAATGGCTGGGACACCCCCTACCAACAATCCTCATTTAATGTTGATCGTTTTGCAAACATGGCCACAATTGCAGTTTATAGTTACTATAGAAAACCCCTATGGGAAATTACATTTTCATCTTTTCTCTGGAACTACTGAGCTGACATGAACCAAAAACTTGGCAAGAATAGTCTATGTGAGGCCCTCTTCAAACGATCCTCTTTTTGTTCCTGTTGGTTGGAAAATATGGCCACCTGAGACATTCTATGATTCTGTTTGGTGGATTCAAATCTTTTGAAACTTCACGTCATTGAAGACTGGGACACCTACCAATGATCCTCATGTAATGTTGATGTAATGTTGCAAACATGGCCACAATTGCAGTTCATAGTTACCATGGAAAGCCTATGGGAAATCACATTTTTATATGTAGTTCCAGGTGAGCGATTACAGGCTCTGTAGAGCCTGTAGTTTTATTTTTTATTTTTGTAATTATTTCTTTGCCATCAAAAGTTCATTTTCTTGGTTTGTTTTATGTTTTAGGCCTCATAATCTACAGAATAGCATGGGTGGTGGTGTATTTTGTCCCTTGAGTGTAAGGCAGCTTTGCAATGCTAAAGCATTGCAAAGCCTTGTTGCACTCAAGGGACAAATTTATCAATTTTATTAACTTGGGTAAAATATCAGACATAAACCATTTAATTTTTATTTTTGGTTCAACTTTGGCGAAGCCAAATTTGAGCTTATGCCATGGCTGTCTGTCCGTCTGTCCATCTGTCCGTCAACAATTCAATACGGCTCGGGCTAGAGGCCGTATTTATGAACCGATCTTTACGAAACTTCTTGGGTACCTTTGTTATGACTGTAGGACGAGAACGAGTGTTTTGGGGTCCGATCCGAAATTCAAGTTGGCTGCTGGCGGCCATTTTGTACAGACTTAGGTGAAATCAGATTTTTGCACAGAACTTCCATATGAAAGCGCTGATTTGAATGATTTTTTGTATGAATGTTTAGTACCATGGGATACATCACATATAATACGGGTTTTTTTCTCGTATGTAAATTACGCAAATTAGACTAACTTTGATATATTTAGTGTTACTTTCAGCACTGTAAGTGCAAATGCCAATACGGCTTGGGCTAGAGGCCGTATTTATAAACCGATCTTTACTAAACTTCTTGGGTACCTTTGGTATCACCGTGGGACGAGAACGAGTGTTTTTGGGTGCGGTCCGAAATTCAGAATGGCCGATAGCAGCCATTTTGTACAAAATTAGGTGCAATCAGATTTTTGCACAGAACTTCCATATGAAAGCGCTGATTTGAAAAAAATTTTGTGTGAATGTTTAGTACCATGGGATATACATCACATATAATACGGGTTTTTTTCTCGTGCAGAAATTATGCAAATTAGATGAACTTTGATTTTTTCAGTGCTACTTACACACAGTAAGTACACATGTCAATACGGCTCGGGCTAGAGGCTGTATTTATCAACCGATCTTCACGAAACTTCTTGGGTACCTCTGTTATCACCTTGTGATGAGAATGAGTGTTTCTTAGTGCGGTCCAAAATTCAAGATGTTTGCCAGTGGCCATTTTGTACCGAAATTAGGTCTAATCAGTTTTTTGTACACAACTTCTATACGGCTCAGGCTAGAGGCCTTATTTATGAACCGATCTTTACGAAACTTCTTGGGTATCTTTGTTATCACCGTGGGATGAGAAAGGGTGTTTTTGGATGTGGTCTGAAATTCGGGATGGCCACCAGCAGCCATTTTGTACCAAAATTAGTGCAATCAGTCTTTTGTACAGAACTTCTGTATGAAAGTTCTGATTTGAATAAATTTTTGTGTAAATGTTTAATAAAATGGACTACATCACATACAGTACGGGTTTTTTTCTCGTACAGAAATTATGCAAATTAGATGAATTTTGATTTATTTAATGCTACTTATACACTGTAAGTGCACATGTCAATACGGCTCGGGCTAGAGGCTGTATTTATCAACCGATCTTCACGAAACTTCTCGGGTACCTTTGTTATCACCTTGGGACAAGAACGAGTGTTTCTGAGTGCAGTCCAAAATTCAAGATGGCTGCCAGTGGCTATCTTGTACCGAAATTAGGTCCAATCAGTTTTTTGTCACAACTTCTATACAGCTCCTATTTATGAACTGATCTTCACGAAACTTCTTGGGTAGCTTTGTTTTCACCTTGGGACAGGAATGAGTGTGTTTTGGGGTGCCTTTGTTATCACTGTGCTATGAGAACAAATATTTTGGGGTTCAGTCAGACCCACTCTGGGACTCAAAGATTTCTTTTCTAGTTTAGCATCTGACTGTCACCCACCTTTACAATACTTTACCTATACATTTGTTACAGGCTACGGTCAGTATTTATGTACAGACTGTTACAATACTTTATATGTACCTTTGTTATCAGGTCATTACCTAGATGTTTGTCATTGCTGTGTCACATACTATACATGTACATGTCTTGACAAGTTGAGCTACAGTGTCATTGACACTTTCATTTCAAGTTTACATTGGTTATAAAAAGAGAGCATGTGGTGCCAAAATGACAATGTGGGAGGACCTGAGAGACAGTTTCTTAACTTCCTTAGGTCTAAATTTAGGGAATAAAAATATTGTTTTAATTTTGAAAAAGCCATATCGATATTCTATCACTTGCATAACATATGGCTAAGGCTAAAGGAAATTAATCTTTTGATTCTCAGGCGCCAGTGCATTCGCTTCTTTGGCCCGCATTTGTCATATTTATTTTGGAGCATTCAACCACATAATTTACAAATTGAGCAGTTAAAAAAAAACAACATTTCAACAAAACCATATCATGTGACCCCTCACTTTAGAAAAATTTGAAAAAAGTACCATTATGATGACAAATTTTGATAATGTGTGCGTTGGATAAATGGTTAATAACCTTGTTTGCTTACGTTTGTACTGAAGCAGTAACAGCTGACCTGACAGGGCATCCCAGCAGAAATGTATCTTGTGAAAATTTTCAAATATATTTTAATATGTTACAAAAATTTCTGGTGGGTAAAGTAAAATAAACTTTACAAAAATAATACAGTGGCAAATTTCCTTTGTTCTAAACCCTTATCTGAAGCTCTGGCTAATGTGAGTCACTGTGGGCACTCGGTGCTGTGTACTAAGGCTTACTGCATGTCAATAGTGCACTTGTCTTCAACCATTGCTTACCATGCTTGTGCAGAGTTAGTACATTGGAGAATCTGACAGTTGCTGACTGCTGCTCAATGGTTCTATCTAGGTACTGTGGCTTCCTCCACCTGTAAAACTGTCTGACACAAGGTGACCCTGGCTGTCAAGTATTGTTGAACATGAAAAAAAACAAAACAATTGTGAGACACTATTGGAAAGATATTTGTTGAGTCTTTGTGACAGTGTGCAGCACAAAAACATTTTTGCAGCATAAATCAAGAGATGCGAAGTTGTTCCCATTCTAGAACAGACCACACACTGCATGTCAACATTGGAATTCCCTGGTATCTCATGACCCAAGACTGCAAGCGGTTGTACTTTCTGTTGACTATGTGTTAACTGAATGGAAATAAGTACCAGTGTTCAGTGGCTAAAAAGCTCAATAACTCATTCTTTTATAGGCCTGCACAAATTTGTCAAATGATTATTTCATTGACCTAATGTTCAATCTCAAAGAAAATAGTACCCCCAATTTTTTGCTCATTTAGAATAGTGGACCTCAGAAAAATTGCAAAAATGTTTACATAATTTGCTGTTGTGTATTTATTTGTTAATATTGCACCTCTGTTGTTTCATTACTTTCTTAATCTATTGTAAAGTCTCTGGTCCGTATTTTACTATATGGCCTGTAGTCGAGTGACAATGGGCCGAATGTTAAATGGACGTGAGGACATCATTAGCATTTGTGATTGCAAAACGTTTAAGCCTTTTGTTGCAAAAAGCTTAGTGAAAACCTGCAAGAAAAAAATATGTATCGATGAAACCCTGAGGGGACAACTGCCTCTGGTCTGCCACTCCCTGCAACTCTGCCCCTGTTGTGTACTTATTAAGTATCAGTGTTACTCAAAATTATGAAGCCTTTCTTGGCATACTTTGTTAATTTTTTTTTCTGAAAAAACTTGGTTGGCGAGCCTTTTTGAGTGGTTTCTTTTTTTTCAAAATAAGAATAACAGTGATTATGGTAAAGCAATCTGATCTTTGGTATAATATATTGCATGAAATTGCAAGCCATATGGTAGTTTATGGACAGGCCAGTCAGTACTTAATGTGCATATTCGCTTTGGTCAGTACGCACATTATGGGTTGAGTAGGCATTGTCATATAGCTCTCAGACTCATGCAATATTTGCTTTCAGAAACAGGGTCTCTTTCAAAATGATGATAAATATGTTGACATAATGTGTGTCACTTTTGAAGTTGAAATGCTTTGAATAGGATCAAGGAGCCTTTCCAACACTGCACCGTGGAACACTTTTAGAAGAATAGCCACTTTGTCAGTGCAAATTATTCAGTTAACAGGAGAATTTAATTAACAGGGATTTGGTCACTTCTTTTCTATATTCTAGAGCAAAACTGAGAATTTTTTTCTTTTATATCTTCTTTGACTGCGCTCATGGAGCTCTGTCAAACAAGATATAATGGATTAAATAGCTGCTGTGGATGTACTGAGGACAAAGAGGGCTATAAACATAGATAAATCATTGGTTTTCAAGAGTAATTCTTTGATAGAATACTCCCCGTGGGAACCCCTGGAAGTGAAGCAGTGCTTGTTTACTGTGGTAAACAAGCTTCATTTCACTGGTAAAATAGGACCTGGTAGCCAATGCTTGGGGTGGAAGTCTTCTAAAATGGACAACATGGATATAAACAATTGGCTGCACTTGCCTTTATATCCATGTTGTGGTCATGATTTGCCAATGTGCAGAAATACGTGACCTTAAACACTAATAAATAAATAAATTTGATAGAGCACAAGATTGTTATTCGTATAACAGGAGTTTACTTTATAACCTATATGCAGTTAACAGGTCAAATGTGCACTGCAGTTAACAGGTCAAATGTGCACTGAGGGTATGGTAAATGGCTTTGTGTTTGGAAATTTATTCATTTAACAGGGTTAGTTAAGAGATACTCAGTAAAGTGGGCTTCACTGTACAGTGGAACCCTGTTAATTGAATATCCACTTTTCCAATGAAAATTATTCAGTTAACTGGAGTATTGAATTAACAGGGATTGTGTCACTTCCCTGTATTCTAGAGATAAACTTAGCATATATTCTATTATATCTTGTTTGACAGAGCTCCATGAGCTCTGTCAAACAAGATATAATAGATTAAATGCCTGTATTGGATGTACCGAGGTCAAATAGGTCTATAAACAAAGGAAAATTGGGGAGAGTCAGGTAATTTCTCGACAGGTTGTAAGATTTTTTATTCAATTAACAGGAGTTTACTCTATAATCTATATTCAATTAACAGGTCAAATTTGTGCTGGAGGTATGGTAAATGGTTTTGTGTTTGGAAATTATATTCAATTGACAGTGATATACAATTAAGAGATATCTAATTAAGTGGGCTCCACTGTATTACAATACGGCAGATTGGCTGAATTTTTCACTGGAATATTCGTGAAATAAACTACTGAATTCTGGTGTTCTCATCTCAAAATTTGCATAAACAACATATCAGAATAACCATATTTTCTATGCTTAAAAGTCTGAAAAGGGTTTGACCAGAAAAATAGATTGTCTGAAACAAGATACGGCAACCCATTTCCGGTTGACTTTTTATCTGATCTGAACAGGCAACAACCTTGTATCCTCCATCAGGGATCTTCTTTGATAATTGTGTCTTGAAACATAAATCTGATGCAGACTCATTTTTTTTTAAATTTTTTTTCTAAATATTGGGACACCTGGAACTTACTATATACTTTAGATGCCCCAGCACATTGTATACAAATATGTAATCTCAGGCCTTGACTTTATGTATTCCTTTGTGTTTCATATTTACATTCCCATCATATTTTCCTGGATCAGATACTGGAATAAGCTGTGATAAAGTTATTTTCATTAATTTATAATATTTGTTTTTGCCATTTGTTACACTATCATTTGAGTGGAAATAAATTTATTATTGTAATTTATCGGTGTTGAGTTTTTTTAGTATCAGTGTAAGTTGTTAAGCTGTTTTCTCTACTGATTGATAAACTGTTTGTAAAGTAACTGCCGTGTAATTTCTCTACTAAGCGAATCAAATCATTCCTTGAATGCCAGAAGGAGCCATCTGCAAAGCTAAAATGCCATTGGCATCTCGTAAATTCAGGCCTATTCTAATGGTGGTGTCTGCCTGACCGGTCACCGGCATAAAGGAAACCCATGAGCTCTAAGCTGTACAACGCAAAAAGTGTTTATCTCATAAACAAAATACAAATTTCGTTAGAAAGTTTTGATATAATTGTATTTCATTGTTTGTCTTTTGTGCATTGGCATGTGTATGTGTTCAGTAACAGCGATGGCAGTGGCAGTCCTTAACCAATAATAAATTGTTTTAATTCTTTACCCTTTGGACCCTGGTGGTTTCTTCCACATAAGTTCAATGGAAGCAATTTGAAATGTCCATATTTATTTTTGGGGATATGCCAATCGATATTTTCCTCAGCCTTTAATGAAGGAGCCACACTAGTTTATGAAAGTAGGACGTATCCTTTTCCCGGGCCAGAAAAGTAGCCGATCGTGTTCAAAGTTTTAATTGTTCAAGTTGTGTTGACCGGTAACTAAATGTAATGTCTTTGCTCCCGATACGTTGGTTCTTAAAATGATTGAGGGTTAGATTGGTTGAAGACATGCGCACCATCGACGTGCAGTACGCCTTAGTACACAGCGTCATCGTGCCCTCTTGTAGGCAATCGGGGTTAAGTGCCTTGCCCAAGGACACAACGCGGGAGCACGAATCAGTCGCTGAAATGGTCACCCATCCAACAACTAACCGCGCTCGACGTTGCTTAACTTCGGTGATCTGACGAGAACCGGTTACCGCGACGCCACCGCGCCCCCCGAGTCTGACATTTGCTCGGTGGTTCTCTCTGGGTTTCTCCGGCTTCCTCCACCCATAAAACTGTCCGACACGAGGTGACCCTGGCTGTCGAAAGTGTCGTTAAACTACAATAAATAAATTTACGGATATATGTCGAACGTGAAACTTACATCTCTCTAAATTGATTTGAAGATATCTCTTAATTGATGTCCATAACTGGAGATGGGCGGTATTGGAATTTTGTGTTCGGTATTGGTTTCGGTATTTTTATAGGGGTATACCTCGGTATCGTTTCGGCATTCGGTATCTGTCTTGACTGTGATTTGCTCATAGTAACAAAAGGGAATTCACATCAGGATAATACAGAATAAGTTGTTCTTGTATCATTCTACCACAGCGCCACAAATGCCACTGCCAATGAGCTCAATAGTGGCATTCTTTTACGAAAACAAATCATATCTACAGTAATTTTGTGACTTGTCTGGAACCACCCCAACCTTTAAGACCCTATTCCAGGCGTATGCAATCTCAGAGCATGTGCCCTGACCATGCTATCTTCAAGAGGCCCGGTTGATAATAGACAGAGCACCTGGGCGGTGAATTTCAGACAAGTCTTAACAGGCAGCCAAGTCTTTGCTAGAAATCACTGATAGTAACAGGTGGACAAGTGCGGGTTGTAATCAAGTGAGACTTCAGGACAATTGCCCAGGCCCCTGAGGGTTAACAAAACTGAAAAGAAAATCAGCCACCTCTTTCATGGAAATGAACCCTTCAATTGCTGCTAAGCCTTAACAGGGCCGTATAAATAGTGAATGTAGGAAAATTTGAAAATTCCGACAGTTTCGATATTAAATGATTGGTTCGGTTAGGTTTTACGGTATGCCAATCATGTCGGTTCGGTTTTTCGGTACATTGCCCATCTCTACTCATAACAGATCTAATCATGATCACATGACTGATCAGCACTTGGGAGGTGTGGGCTCAATCTTGGACTGTAGATTTATATACAACCCTATCGCTCCTAAAATTAAAGCTCAATTGTCATTAAGTGATGCTGTCATACTCCATCGGAACTATCTAATGCGATCTGTGGTCATTTTGGTTTATTTAAACAGTTTAAAATATAATATTTTGGACACTAAAATGTAAAAATTGTTCAACCGAAAAAACCAGGCCAACCCCCCAGAGGGATGGGGGGGGGGGGGGCAATTGTCATCATAATAGTTGAATTATTTCTTGTCTTATGATAAGAAATGATACAACAACAGATACTCAAAAATGTAAGAAAGCAGGGTCGAGGAAAAAATTACATGATGAGGAAAAAAATATGTGTAATGTCTTGCAAATTTTACCTCCCCCTTCCCCCCCCCCCCCCCCCCCAAGGACAATATAGTATAGATGTGGTTTCTATTGGGGGAATATCTAAAAAAAATCGAGAGGTGGGGGGTCTTTATACCCGAGTTGTTATTAAAAATAAAGAAAGAAAAACGTGAAATTTGTATCGTATCGGGAACCGAAATTTGAAAAACAGAAGAATACCACAACACAAAATTATTGTCTGTATGTAAGTGTGCCAAATCCAGTGACTGCGACTATGTCGGGGGTACCTTAAAAATAAGAGGAGAAAACAAGCTAACAATCGCCATAAGTCATTTTAACTTCGTTGAATGACTTAATTACTGGTATAGCAGGCGTTGCAAACACCAGCTGAGCTGCCATTGCATAATTTAGGCAATAACATTTTTATAATTTTTTTTTGCCGTAGGCAGTTATATTTAAACACGTATCATCCTAAATAATTTATTGGATTATAGGAAGAAGGTTTAAGCTTTACATCACAGGTAGTATACCTGTAGTGGACACCGAGACATTTTGGGAGAGCTTTCCAAGAACCAGTTTGGGTTCTGGTCTTGTTTGTAAAGGATGACAAGAGTAATCTCTTTGCGGTTGATTACTACACATCCTTCACTCGGGTCGTCGTAATGAGGGGTTTAGGAGTGTGTGATCCCCCCCCCCCCCCCCCCCCCCCCGTAATTTTCTAATCGGGATATCTTAGCTGCAATTCGAGTCTCGGGTGTCGTTTGCACTAAAATTCTGTAAGGAATCCGGCGCCGTTTTGGGCTTTTTGTGTATCCACCATTCGTGGAGATTGGGCACAGACTACCGTTGATTTAATGTAACGTCCCTTTACTCGCAAATATATGCAGATATTCTTTCGTGCTAGAGTTATAGGTTTTCCAGTCAATCGGTATTTAATTTGGCTTGAAAACATGAAGATATTAACAAAATTTGGTGTACTACGCGGCGTAAATCTACAGCTGTGATGAATATTCATAATTAAGTAGAAAAAAACCTTTATAATAGTATTGGTAAAGTCTTTAAAGATTCGGTGAAATCATTTTCTCGATTGAAAAACATTTCTTACGTTGATTCAAAGAAAATGAATTTTTACAGTATCCTTTACATTTAATCGGATGGAATAGTACAGTTGGTCGGAAAAGCGATCCGCAGGTTTGCTTTTTCGACCAAATAAACTATTCCAGACAATTAAATTTAAAACATAGGTGGTGGATTATTTATTGGCTACATTGGTTCCAGACCTTACATGATTTAACTGTTGGCTTGAGAGCTTGATGTTAACCCTCTCAATGTTGAGACCCTGAGCGACATTGTCTTTTCCACTACTTTATACAGCGAAATGGTAGAGTCTCCCTAGTGTTTGTAGAGTTTCAATACCGGTCATGGACTGGCAATTTTTTGCTTTACAAACAAATTATGCATACCGACGGCGCGCTGGGACGGTGTGGGGTTAACCCCTTTCGACCCTCTCAAACTGTAGAAGATTTGATGATGCCTGGGCGAGGAAAATGAACTTCCATTTTTAGCTCAACTTTGGCGAAGCCAAATTTGAGCTTATGCCATGGCCAGTCGTCCGTCTGGCCGTCTGTTCGTCAACAATTCAATACGGCTCGGGCTAGAGGCCGTATTTATGAACCAATCTTTACGAAACTTCCTGGGTACCTTTGTTATGACCGTGGGACGAGAACGAGTGTTTTTGGGTCCGAACCGAAATTCAAGTTGGCCGCTGGCGGTCATTTTGTACAGACTTAGGTGAAATCAGATTTTTACGCAGAACTTCCATATGAAAGCGCTGATTTGAATAATGTTTTGTATGAATGTTTAGTTCCATGGGATACATCACATATAATACGGGTTTTTTTCTCGTACGTAAATTATGCAAATTAGACTAACTTTGATGTATTTAGTGTTACTTTCAGCACTGTAAGTGCAAATGCCAATACGGCCCGGGCTAGAGGCCGTATTTATAAACCGATCTTTACGAAACATCTTGGGTACCTTTGGTATCACGTTGGGACGAGTACGAGTGTTTTGGGGTGCGGTCCGAAATTCAAGATGGCCGATAGCAGCCATTTTGTACAAAATTAGGTGCAATCAGATTTTTGCACAGAACTTCCATATGAAAGCGCTGATTTGAACAAAATTTTTGTGTGAATGTTTAGTACCATGGGATACATCACATATAATACGGGTTTTTTTTCTCGTGCTGAAATTATGCAAATTAGATGAACTTTGATTTTTTCAGTGCAACTTACACACAGTAAGTACACATGTCAATACGGCTCGGGCTAGAGGCTGTATTTATCAACCGATCTTCACGAAACTTCTTGGGTACCTCTGTTATCACCTTGGGACGAGAACGAGTGTTTCTGAGTGCGGTCCAAAATTCAAGATGGCTGCCAGTGGCCATTTTGTACCGAAATTAGGTCTAATCAGTTTTTTGTACACAACTTCTATACGGCTCAGGCTAGAGGCTGTATTTATGAACCGATCTTTACGAAACTTCTTGGGTACCTTTGTTATCACCGTGGGATGAGAATGGGTGTTTTGGGGTGTGGTCCGAAATTCAAGATGGCCACCAGCAGCCATTTTGTACCAAAATTAGTGCAATCAGTCTTTTGTACAGAACTTCTGAATGAAAGTTCTGATTTGAATAAATTTTTGTATGAATGTTTAGTAAAATGGAATACATCACATACAGTACGGGTATTTTTCTCGTGCAGAAATTATGCAAATTAGATGAACTTTGATTTTTTCAGTGCTACTTATACACTGTAAGTGCACATGGCAATACGGCTCGGGCTAGAGGCTGTATTTATCAACCGATCTTCACGAAACTTCTTGGGTACCTTTGTTATCACCTTGGGACGAGAACGAGTGTTTCTGAGTGCGGTCCAAAATTCAAGATGGCAGCCAGTGGCCATTTTGTACCGAAATTAGGTCCAATCAGTTTTTGTCACAACTTCTATACAGCTCGTGTTTATGAACTGATCTTCACGAAACTTCTTGGGTACTTTTGTTTTCACCTTGGGACAGGAATGAGTGTGTTTTAGGGTGCCTTTGTTATCACTGTGCTATGAGAACAAATATTTTGGGGTTCAGTCAGACCCACTCTGGGACTCAAAGATTTCTTTTCTAGTTTAGCATCTGACTGTCACCCACCTTTACAATACTTTACCTATACATTTGTTACAGGCTACGGTCAGTATTTATGTACAGACCGTTACAATACTTTACATGTACCTTTGTTATCAGGTCATTACCCAGATGTCTGTCATTGCTGTGTTACATACTATACATGTACATGTCTTGACAAGTTGAACTACAGTGTCAGTGACACTTTCATTTTTTCATACCGAAGGCGCGCATGGACGGCGTGTGGGTTAGCCCCTGCATGCCGAAGACTTGATGATGTCTGGGCGGGGTAAATGGGCAAAAGGACGTAGTACGCTGAGGTGTCTGTGCTTTCTCCTGTTCTTTTTGGGTGGTGGTGGATGTGAAGGAGATGTTGATTTTGTAGGAGTAGGAGTGAATGATTCGTTGGTAAAGTCTAATCCAAGCGTGTGTTATTTGCAAGTTCGTGGTCTCGTTTCCATTGTTCGTGCTCGATCTTGATGTATCACAGCACGCGGTTATGTCTGAGCTGTTGTATACCGGTATTCTATTTTGTAGACGCAGTAGGTGTTCCGCATCAGTGACCTACTCTGCCAGCAGTGGTTCCGCGGACTCAGTGGTGACTGCCTCCCGCTCGGTGTTCCGGCTCGGAAAAGCTGGGGAAGTAAGAGTTGGAGGGGTGGATGGCGCGTTGTCTGACTCGACAGCCTGCTCCAAAGACAGATCTTCCTCAGAGCTCCATCTCCTCTTCCAGCAAGTGAGATGAGCCGGAGATTGATCTGGCGATCCGGCATCCTCCGGACCCTTTTCATGTAAGATAGGCATACCGGGTTGACAGGATTGAATTTGGGTCTTGCTCAAATGGTGACTACACTACATGTGAACAATGTGATAATTGAAACATAAAAAACACTGATGATAAATTTTAAGCAAAGAATGAATGAATCGTCGCGGCAGGATTATATTCAGTAATTGTACATTTCATTAAAATTACGAAGGTGCCCCAACAAGTATCGAGTGTTCGTTCACTGTAACAGATTGGCTGAACTTGACTTTATGCTGGAGTTGCAGCCATGCCTTAGCCGCTAAGGCTGAAAATGACCATAAACACCATTATCTTCTACCTAACGCGATTGGAAGGCGACACTTGCAATTTTCGTTTATCAAATAACTAAAGCGCCATTAACCCTTTTAATGCACTTTATCCATATATGGGGAACCTCTACGTACGCCTGTATGCGAGGAAGTTTAATAAAATTGATGTCAAACTTGAAACTCGATCATCTGATTAATTTTATGGAAAGTGCTTTCTGAGCCGTTTCCAACAATTAACCAGATGGTAGATTTGATCTACGTATACCAGAATGTACAGATAATCATCATAAAATAGGTGATAATAGTCGCTTTCGGTAACACAAGTGTTAATAAAAACATTCTTTTGCCATGTTTTCGGTCGGAGCCTTCATCCGGTTTATTTCAGGTGAAGGATTACATCTGAGCATAGATGAGATTTTCAAAAGGCTCATCGGGGTTTATTTCAGGTGAAAAATTACATCTTGACGTTTTGTGTATCTTGTCTGTGCCAAGATGATGTAATTTTTCACCTGAAATAAACCCCGATGAAGGCTCAGTCCAAAAGATCGGCAAAGGAGTGTTTTTATTAATGATGCTGAAGATTCGTGCCTATCTGGACAATGAATTTTGTGAATGTAAATAACTAAAATTGTCACTTCTTTCTTTCTTTCTCGTAGATTCGATGCTGACCCGTGCCATCTGTGTTAGGTCCTTGGACAAGACACTAAATCTCGGTTGCTCAAGTGGGAGCAGAGTGACGTCGTGCTCTGAGGCGTGCAACGAGTCGACGGTACAGCTACCATTAAGAATGGCGCTCCTGCCTCGGCCTGGACAGTAAGTTGGAAAGACTGACAGTTACTCGCTGGTGCTCGGCGGTACTCTTCGGGTTCGCTGGCACCCTCCATCCGTAAAACTGCCCGTCGCGAAATTACTGGCTGTTGGAATATAAAACATATACTACAAAGTTTGCTAAGCACCAAGTATATCCAACTACCTGTTTTACGTTTTAGTTGAAATATTCTTATGAAAAGTGTATATATTTTTTTGTATTTAATTATATCTTTAATGATTTAAGTACACAAATTAAGATTTTATTTGTGTTTGACATTATCTTTTAGCTTTTGAATACGATAACCATGGAAAATGGATATTATTGGTAAAATAAGAAATTTTTCAATTTGCCAAAAAGTTGACGGAGCGAACTGGTATGGGTTCAGTATCGAGTATGAGAACCATTACTGTTAATTACAGCTTGATAACGCCTTCTCATGCTCCCAACCAGGTTCCTGGTGGTCCTTTTTGGGATGTTGTTCCATTCTTGGCTGGACTGGACGGGCTGAAATTGCAAGCTGCAACTCATTCCAGACATGTTCGATTTGATTGAAGTCAGGGGTTCTTGCTGACCAGTCGGAGTCCATACGTTCAATCCCCTCCCTCTGTCGGTACTCCCCCACAGCATGGGCAACATGAAGACGGGCATTATCGTCCATCAGAATGAATCACCCACTGCACCTGCATACAATCTGACGTGGACATCCAGGATCTCATCAATATACCGCTGTGCAGTCAATGTACCACGTTTAAGGACACAGAGCTCTGTTCTTTATGTCCATCCCTACTGATGCCGCCTCAGGCCATGATTGATCCTCCACCATAACGGTCATGCTCAGCAATGTTGGCTGCACAGAATCGCTCTCCTGGTCTTCTCCATACCCTACAAAGCCTATCTGTGTGGTCTAGGCAATGCCTTGACTCATCTGTAAAAAGGACAGGTTGCCAATCTTCTCTGGTCCATCCAACGTGGAGCACCTCCGAGCAAACTTGCCCGGATAGTCTGCGTCGAACATTTACCCCCGGATGCATATTGAAGGTCACTGCGAAGCTGCGTTGCTGTGGCAAAGCGGTTCCTACGGGCCTGAATGATCAAAAACCGGTCTTCAGCTGCAGATGTTGCCCTGTCTCTGCCATCACTATGTCGTCTTACTGGTGTGCCATACTGCTTAAATCTTGCCCAGGCTGTGGTGATCACACCAAGGGCTCCACCAACCTGACGATGGGTAGCCCCTTGCTCCGCTATCCCTACAGCCCGCCACATTTCTGCTTCAGACAAGTGTCTTCTTAAATTTGCATTTGCCATATTTAATCATTAAATCACAAGGGTTTGTGTTGAAATGAAGATTGAATACCCTACACATGTCATGTACATGTAGACAGTACACGAAAACATCATGAAAATCAAGGGGTACATGCTTTACATGACTGTCACAAAACGTCTGCCTGTCGAGAGAGCTAATGTAAACACTGGGAACCACCTCAATACATTCCTCAATCACATCCAAAAATATCGCAAATATGTCACAAGTAAATTTCACAATGATGTGTCAAATATTTGGTGCTTATATAAACAGATACCACTGAAACATGCGTGGAGTAGAAAAGAGCTTACACCACGAAGCAACTCTTAACCCTTTACCTAACATGAAAAGCAGACGACACTTGCAAACGAAATTCTTGAATAATTATTTTTTTTCATTTTTTGTCTCAAAAACTTAAGTTATGAGCCCTCGTTGGAACGTGCTCGTTCCAACGAGAGGTCATAACCTATGTTTTTTGAGATAAAAAATGAAAAAATAATGAAAATTAATTGGCGATTTTTGAGAATAGCGCTGGCCGGTTTTAATCGTTACGTTGCGTAAAGGGTTAAGGTGCTATACAGGTAATAGAATTTTGTTTATTTGGAAATTACCACCTCTCATATTCCTTAATTCAAATTAAATTTACACAAATAATACATCAAAATGAAGGTTGAGATGTATAGAACACGAAACACATATGTAATCAACTCATAGAGTTGACAAAAGGCACCATTGGTTCCTAGAAGTTTGCAACCGTATTCGTAACAGAACTGATAATACAATAATATTTCCTGAGAACAACTTGTGGCCAAATGTGCTTCATATATCCAAGAACAACCCTACGGCATTCAAAACACTTTCGAATGCAGCGATAGGACTGCATTTGGGAAAAGGACAACACTGTCTGTATTTTTTTTTTATTGAAGATGGATTCCGTGTTCGACAGACACGCGCAAATCACTTGATACCTCGAATTTCCATTGAAAAACAAAATCGCAATTCTAAGAAATTTCAACAGGTGTCATGATACCTTATACAGAATATGGCAACTGTGGAGCCTCTATATAATAATATTATACTCTATTAAGGCGACCGTTCTCATTATTTGATTTTAGACGGCGTTGTGTATCAATGCTTTTTCCTTCTGATGACGTTGACCGGAAATCGAAAGTACATTTGAAGTAAACAAAAGCGAAGGTTTTGGAATTTACCCCCATGCAGCACGGCCACTGCGTTCTGATTTGTGTATATTTAATTTGAATTTAATGGGTGGGAATTTCATGGGTGGGAATTTCAAAATAAACAAAATTCTATCACTTTTAGCACCTTAAATCACGTGGAAGACATGAGAAGGATAATGTTTCTGATTGACACCATGCGTGATCCGTAGGTACAATGGGGCCATTTGTCTGTTGTATGTGCAGATATATCTGTGAACCAGTGCAAGAAATCGATTCTATTAAAAAGACACAAGAAAATTTGATACAATTTTTATACTACGGCAAAAACTGACACATTGATGACAAATTGTCCCATCAGTTCCAATGTGTTCTATGTGTCAGTAGGCACATAGAACACATTGGAACTCAGGGGACGAAATGACGACCCGCTTCAGTTAACCTAACTTATTGATGTTTGTAGGCTGTCTTGGCGGCGTCGTTTCCGATTTTCAGTGTTCGGAACTTCCCGCAGTTGATTATATTGGCTTGCATGCCATTTTCATATTTTCATTAATCCAAACTCGTGCTGAAAGTACATTTGTCAGGTGCTAATTTATAAGTGCTAGTGTACAACAGTGTTGTCACTACAGTACTATTTTGGTTTGGTACTAGACAACCATGTTAGGGTCCTTCGAATTGTAGTTTATATCAACGATTCGATTCGAGATCTGATGACGACATCGAATCTAAATTGAATTAGATATAGTGCGAAACAATTTTCGTGAAATTATTTATTTTACCAAATTACCTATTTACCGTGCATATCCTTGCGGGTAGCATGAGTACTGAGTGTAGAGGTCACACGTCACATTAATGCAATTATACTTATAAAATTGTGATCGCGGTTGCTCAGTAGTTACGGTATTAGTCTTAACACTTTACCCAACGAATCGTCCGCATCCGCCCGCATTATATGCAAATTCAGCAGTTGAAAAAATATTATTTTTCAAAAAATTTAAACAAAACCATATCATGTGACCCAGCGAGGAGTCACATGATATGGTTTTGTTGATTTTTTTTTTTAATTTAAAAAAATGATATTTAAAATAATAAATTTTGATATCGTCTGCTTTGGGTAACGGGATAAAAGGTCCACGGTTCGATTCCACCAAAGGTACCTACGTTATGTTATTGGGCAAGGCACTTAATCCCCAGGGGGGGGGGGGGGGGCACTGTGGCACTATGTACTGAGGAGCACTGCACGTCGATAGTGCACGTGTCTTCAACCAATGCCAACCCTGCTTGTGCCGAGTTAGTACGTCGGGGAGTCTGGCTTCCTCTACCCGTAAAACAGTCCGACATGAAGTGACCCAGGCTGTCGAAAGTATCGTCATCGCCAATAAAAAAAATACTCATAACAAAGTGGAGCCGGGATGAAATGTAATCGGGAATTCTAGGGCCTTGCAAAAAAATTGCGGGTAGTCCACTATTGCCCTAAAATTGCCCAGATCGCACAGTAGGCCTACGTTGTGTAATTTGACACGCTATTGCGGTGGTTAGTACTCCAGTGCAGACACTAACTAGGTTAATCGCCAACTAGAACAGTAGGATGTTTGGTATTCAGGGTGGAAATTAGCATAACCAACTAAGTGTGTTGGCTACACACATCAACTAAGATAAAAATGTGAGCGTTGTCAAGACTCATTCGTTTTCTACTTTCAAATATTTTTAACGTCGTTGCATGGGGGGGGGGGGTCAATTTTTTCCGCACGCAAGGCGGGGTGGGTGGGTAGGTCAGCGGCCCTGAAAACATGTTTTTTTCCAAGCCTTGAATTTTTTTCCTCTGAGTTCTTATCTTTCAAATACGTGATGCAAATTGGCAAATTGATCAGGGAAGCTTGTGAATGCTCTTTGCCACCACCCCGTCTCCTCTGGATTAACAGGGGGGGGGGGGGGGATTAGTAGTACAGGATAGGGGATAGCAGCATGGGAATGTGGACAGACGTTCACCGTTCCCCATCACACCATCAGTGGTTCAGGATTTTGAAAAAAGTTAAAGCAATTTAAACGAATTATCATTTATGTAATCTAACATAAATGTAATCTAACCAGATCAGACCATAAAAGGACTCTTCTCACCTTGAATAGTGGAAATCATACATTGGCATAATTGCCATTTCTTAATACAAATGACTACTTTCACAGACTCTCATTATGTAATTATGAATTTCAGTCATATGCATGAAGAAGCAAAATGTAGGGATGTTATTGATCATTCAAGCCTTAGGCTTAGTTGGTAGCCTTCAAACCAATTCCCTCCAATTTGTGATATACTGCCAGGAAAGTCTGAACCATCAAATAGTCAGGACACTATCTTATTGATAGAGAGTTTACTGACAGCAGAAACTCTTATCTTATTGATAGAGAGTTTATCAACAGGGAAACTTAATAGAGAATCAGTTCAGTTAACATGAATTTCAGCCATTTACCTTGGACCATAGTGTATAGCACATGTTGAGGAAGATACTGGATGTCTAGAGAGAAACCTGGCACATGAGGTCTGAAAACTTTGCAAACACATATAAGACACCTGGCTGGGTTATCTATCTTATAACAGAAATAAAATTAACTTTTAAAATAAACTTTAGCAATCTGTTCTAACAAAGAATACTATTAAACCATAGAATAAAGTGTGTTGGGATCATCTGAGCCAAAAAGGATGCGCATGTGCATTATATTTCAGTGAGATCAGGCTGAATGTTGCAGAAAACTACTTGAAAAGTGACTTTCCTGTCACTGGTCCTGTAATAGATTTTGAGCAAATGGGTTTCCAGCGTCTGAGTTGAATGAACAGCCTCCAATATATTGTAGGATAACACTGGCATTCATTGCGTAAAAGGTAATATCATATAAATCACAGGGGGCCCAAAGGTTTCCATAATGCATCCTGACCAAATCTGGGGAGATATGGTAGACCTTTTCAACTCACGTGGTCACCATTTCTTTCTCAATTTCTCATCTAACTTGCTAAGATGAAACAATCAAAGCTTACTAACCGCTCCACCAAACGATGGACTACGCATATCGGCCAAGCAGCAACAACGCAGTTGATGGGGGATGGATTTAACCCTTTACCTAACGTAACGGCCAAAATCGGCCAGCGCTATTCTCAAAAATCGCCAATTAATTTTCATTATTTTTTCATTTTTTGTCTCAAAAACATAGGTTATGACCCCTCGTTGGAACGAGCTCGTCGAGCTCGTTCCAACGAGGGGTCATAACCTATGTTTTTGAGACAAAAAATGAAAAAAATTAGTTATTCAAGAATTTCTTTTGCAAGTGTCGTCTGCTTTTCAGGTTAGGTAAAGGGTTAATCACCCCTCATCATCTTGACTATTATTACCACTTTGCAGGGCGTTTCCTACTGCATTAATGTCGATTTAACGGGCAATCATATCCTCTATTGCTCGGTAGTCACGTGATAGGAGGGCCGCTAATGGAAAACAAAATTCATTATCGGCCCTCTTGTCACGTGACGTCTTTTAGAATTGAAAATTTAGAAATGAGGCGAGAATTCGCAAGGAAAAGTTGATGCTTTCGCCATGTTGCGGTCTTGTTGATCGACAGCAACAGAAACAAATGACACGTGGCCATGTTGTCAGTTGTAGCCATTTTCCATGGCAACTGATTCGTCATCTTTATTGCGTGCATTACCTCCCTCGCTGGAAGTGGAAGACGGATTTTTTTTAAACATGGTCCCAAATAAAATGTTTCTGTTTTATTAAATTTTGTGTCTTTTGATTGCTGGGATATCATTTTGGAAATGTGTAAAATTACAAATTACGTAGTGGTAATAATAGTAATAACATGATTGTTGTCGGGCATAATGGTTCGTGAGCGGCCCTGCATCGATGTTGAACAGCCCTTGGGCTTATTAACGGCCCTCGACTTCGTCTCGGGCCTTTAATAAAACCTCGGGCTGTTCAACTTCGATGCAGGGCCGCTCACGAACCATAATGCCCTCCAAAATCATGTTATTGTTTGACAGGTTCAATACAACATTGAGCTTACTGCCTCCACGAATTGTGCACTTGATAATGCTTAATAAATTCAGATTAGACTGGTGAAACTAAAATCGGGTGTAGAAATGTATACAAACAGAAAGAAATAGCAGTAAATAGAGCGGTGAAACCAAGTAAAACATCAAAATTTTCAGCATATTTCACACCTGTTACTACTACACCTGTCTTAATGCTGTTCAGGTAGAATGCCAGTATATGTTGTACACTCTCCTGATTACCCATGTATACGCTGACTGCCAGTGTCTGTGAGAAAGTTTGAATAAATTCATAAACTTGTCAAGAAATGGGACCAAATTCCAGTTGCAAACTCTGGGGAATTCTGTTTTATCTCCATTAGCTAGTTGTGGGTAGATTAAATGTCGGGAATGTTTACTGGAACAATACAAACCATACTCCAGCAAAAATACCTGCTAAAATTGCTAAGGAAAGCAGTTTTATGTGCGATTTTATCTAATTTTTGGGGGTGGGTGCTAAATTTCAAATGGAAAAAATATTTTTCCTTCAAAAAGGGGTGGGTGGGTGCTCAAGGGTTAGAAAAAACTTTTTGCGCCTAGTGTCCAAATTTTTTTCCCTGCCTCCCTCGCCCCCCCCCCCCCCCCCCGGTCGTTGTACAAAAAAGTTATTGAGGCGGAAGCTCCCTGACTCCGCGGTCCCTGATAATTACTGTTGTAACAATATAACTTGTAAGGCAGACAAGCCGGTTTGAGGCGAAAACACAGCAGGCAACTATTCTTTCATTTCTGCAACATGATTCCGCGGAGAGATGACATTTGTTTGTTTGTTTGTTTGTTTGTTTGTTTGTTTGTTTGTTTGTTTCTTTGTTTGTTTCTTTGTGTTTAAGGTCAGATACTTCTGCACAATAGCCAATCATGACCACAACATGGAAATAAAGTCATGGTCCGTCAATCGTTTATCCCTCACGTTGCCTATTTTAGAGGACTCTCACCCCAAGCATGAGTGATTTGAATCCTATTTTACTGGTGAAACAAAGCTTGTTTACCACAGTAAACAAGCACTGCTTCACTTCCCGGGGTTTCCGCCGAGGGTGTCATTTATTTGCCATCGCCTTTTCGTGAAATAAAACATGAGTTAAGCCTACCCGATTCGAACATATATGAATCGGAAAACCTATTCGGTGTCAAACTCGATTCAGACCGTCGATGTCTACATCGAATCGAATCTTCGTAGGGCCCTAAACCCGGTGTATAGACATTTACCATTTTATTACATACCTGTTCTATGATATTCCCATCTACATCTCTCTGAACCGCACCGAAAATGAAAATCTGTTCCGCACGCATGTGTGGAACGGAAATCGTTGACGGACTATTTTCATAAAGAAGCGAAATTATACTGGAATTGTTCACAAATCGTGCACCGCAATTACAATTTGAATCGCCAGTGAAAGTTAAAAATCGTCCCCTGAGTTCCAATGTGTTCTATGTGCCAGTGGGCACATAGACCACATTGGTACTCGGGGGACGAAATAGTAACACGGATTCCCCTCGCAAATTTGTTGGCGTTAAAATGTGTTTTTTTTGTCGATATTTGTCAAATGAATTGCAGAGTGTCAAATGTTTTTTTTAAAGCGTGAAGGACGTGTAATGTGTAATAAACACAGAACGACACGCGTGCCATCGCGGAAGGAGAAAACTCGAGGCCTGCGGCCTCTCGTTTTATCCCTATGCGCGCTGGCATTCGCGCCATATCGATTAACCCATTCACACGCGTGTATTGTTCTGTGTATGTCCTTCTGTTCCGTTGTAACTAGAACACTTGCACACTTGCAGATGTTATTTGAAGTACCATTCTCCCTTCTTCTTTATCCAAATAATGATATATATGCTGTGCCACTATCCCTGGACCCCCCCCCCCCCCCCCCCCCGAACCCCAAAAACTTGAGAATTGTTTCTCTGCTGCTGTAAAGAAGTTCTGGTTTACCAGGTTTACCGGTAAAATTGGTCCCTGCATCAAACCATCGCCTGGAGAGGAAGTTCTCTAAAATTACCACAATGTGTAAAAATTATTAACTAAATTTGACTTTAACCTTATGTTGCGGTTATAGAAACTGTCAGTAAACACCGATAATAATAGAGGTTATTGCTTAATTAGTTTCGTATGGGCTGAAATGTCAACCTGAGACCGAAGGTCGAAAGCGCATGTGAAGTTACGGAGGGCTGATATCTCGGCCGATATGAAACTATCCAAGTAATAACCTCTTTATTTATTAAACCCAAACAAATAATTACAAAATGTTCTCAGATCTGTTAAAGGTTTCTGACAATGGTATTGTTCCTCATTCTTTCCACCAAGTCCGAAGTCTGCTCTTATCCTAGTTCAGCTATCCGAAAAATCCAAACCGCGACATTCCGAAAGCTGAACTCTCTTCCACTTCGACGAATCTGTATGTTTACGACTCTGAATCTTAGTTTGCGTTGAATTTTCTGTACAACTCTCCTCTTTCTTCTCTTCATCCATCTAGTCCTTACTTATTGTCATCATTAACTCTTAACCCTTTACCTAACGTGAAAAGCAGACGACACTTGCAAAAAAAAATCTTAAATAAAATTTTTTTTCATTTTTTGTCTCAAAAACATAGGTTATGACCCCTCGTTGGAACGAGCTCGACGAGCTCGTTCCAACGAGGGGTCATAACCTATGTTTTTGAGACAAAAAATGAAAAAAATAGTGAAAATTAATTGGCGATTTTTGAGAATAGCGCTGGCCGGTTTTGGCCGTTACGTTGAGTAAAGGGTTAACCCGCTGGGTATTATCAAATCTAGTCATGGCTGCTTTAAAGCAGCCTAGTTCAGCGATCCGAACGTAGTGGCTACCCCTCTGTGTTCAGATTCTTACCTTTCAATCCTATAGAAAAAGTTCTCATCAAGTTTTTATGGGAACTCAAAACTCTAAATTAGGAATATATATCAAGCTTTCGCTCTTATTACCGGCTGCAATCGATAGTACACTTATTTCCTTACATCTGTGCAGAGTTGATTGATCCAAACTATGTTTTATCCTTTAATTATCGTTTTTTTAATACTCTCGAAGCAGCAACGAATGTTTCGAAATCGTCCATGTTTTTGTATAAATATAAAACAGTAAAAACAATAACCCGGTAATGGCGCCGAAACGAATATACCTTTTCGTCGATGCGAAATCGGAAATTCGATCGCATTTGCGCATAGGGGTTGATAACCTCCTCTATGCGAATGCGATCGAGTTTGATAATCTCCTCTGCGCGAATGAGATCGAGATTCCGATTCCGCATTACGTTCGGATCGCTGAACTATAAAGCAGCCATGACTAGATTTTATGAACAAAAATCAAAATGCTACACAAGAAATCATTGGTGAAAAATGATTGAAAATATTGAGACAATATGACTAAATATGCACAAATTATACTGAATTCAGAGACAAGAGAAACTCTGTGCTGAGCAGGACTATCTGCCAGAAGCATGCAAAGAGTTAATTCCTCACCATACAGAACTATTCCATTTTGCCCAGTAACGCCAATTTTACTGATTGAGTGCATTCGACGAATAACGCATAGGGAGGGAGGGGGGAGGGGGTGAGGGGGCAACTCTAGCTTGGTTCATATCGGCCGTCATATCAGCCGATTTTGAAGTCATATCAGCTGGACTTGATAATGAGAAATTCTGGGAAAGAAAAACATTTCTAATAAATGAAATTAATTTTCCAGGGCCATTTTTCTGCATTCTGTGCTTTTTGTGGCTTCCACCACAGTTATTGTTAGGTGGAAATGTAATTTTGCGACTCTTTTAATAGTCCGCTCTCTACACGTACTGTATTCATTTACTTTGAGTTAACAGCGATGATTGAGTAGAGAAAAAAATCACAATAAAATCCTTCTTATAATTAATAACAATTTATTCACTCAACAATGGATAAAAACAGTTAAAAACAGGTTCAGACAAACATAAAAATATCGATAGATGCAGATGAAAAATGAAGGTATTGGGTTGCTATCTTCGTCATATTGGGCCAGACACGTTTTCTTCAGATTCAGCTCCTGTATTCATTGTTTTGTGTTTGGGGGAGGGGGATCTTTGCTGAAATAATTAATAATAACTGTGTTGGATGTCACTATTCTAGTTTGGACAGCGCTAACGGACAAACTTGTGTGTTTTCAGTGGTTGGTCAAGCACAAAGGTTGAAGTTCATAGATTCCGTGAGTCCAAGGAGTTCGATCCACAAATTCCATGCAATATATTATAAATATGAAAGCCTCTCTTCAAATATCATTAAAATTACTGAGGATCAGCGATTCGCAGATTCTTTTTAGTTTTAATCTTCGTAAAAAATAATCCCCCTTGCAAGGTGCTGTGTATTACTAAGAAAAAGCATTCATGATTATATCTAAGCTGGCATCGGCGTCATTGGACCCTAGTGGTATTTTCCATGTCGGTTTAATGGTAGCAGTTGGAAGAATCCATATTGATTATTTGGGGGTAGACCAATTAATATGTTCAACGTGCAGCCTTGGGCTGCACGTTGATAAAAATGATTGATCTACCCCAAACATTCACTAGCAGCCATCCTACTTAATGAAATTATGAGGTATCATGTTCCTGGGTCGGAAAAGCGGCCTCTCGGGTTCAAAGGGTTGATAAGCTGAAGAGTAAGGACCTTAAAAGTGGGGATAAAATCGGTTGATAACGAATGTCGAATAAGGAAATGGGAATAAGTAACGGTTGTGACGCCCGTATTGATTTCGTTATTTATTGTGTTTAACACCCACAAACACCCAGAAAACCAAGTCGAGTTTAGTCGCCCGTGGTGCAATACTTTGCACTGGCACTGATGGTCCTGATAATATAGTTGGCATGGAGAGTCGTAGCAGGCGTTTCTCGTTAAGTGTCAGGCAGACGACTCTTGACTAGAAACGTCTGCTAATCTATAAGTCTTCAACAATACGTGACCAGGTCCCTGGGGTGTAGCTTTGAGGGGGTGTAGCTATGAGGGAGTGTGTAAGGGGTGTGATACTTCCAATATTTTCCAGTCGGGATATTTTCGTGAGGATGGGAGTCATGAAAATCATTTCTCTCTTAACAGTGATCATACACTTTCTTAGACTAGATTTGATAAGTAAACTCGTTTAACACACACAGTCAGCCATATAAATGGAGGTCTGTAGTATCCGATTCGTTCTGCGGGGGAGGTGAGGGGAGGGGGGGGGGGGGGGCAGCATGGCCAATTTAGAGTACCGGTGCAGTACGTGTTAACTGAATAAGATGTTTCTTCATGACTATACTTCATGATAAATTTCCAAGGAGTCTTTTGAGTTTTTTTTAACTTTTAGCCCGACTGACTAATATTCCAACTTCAACGAATGCATGCCTTCATGGTGCAGTTTGGATACTAGTAAATCGGGACAAATCAAGTTTAGTTTACACCCCCCCCCCCCCCCCATACGGTCATCTTCGCGACGCCCTTGACAGCCTTATACGAGTTATGGTCACTCTCAACAACTTTGGCTCTATCGTGACGGTTAACTGGTTGAGGGCTAGATTATTTTTAGTGCTCTGAATTTGTTATTCAAAATTTGTTTTATTATAAATTATTGGAGAGTGCCGCTGGCACTCTCCAATAATTTGTAATAAAATAAATTTATATAAATAAAATATTATTTGCGTTTGACTGAATATGAAACATGAGTAGGTTAATGTTGGCTTTTGCTCTGGCGCTCTCATTTTTTAAAGCCCTGGTAGTGGCTTCTAGCACTCAACCAATTAAACAAGTAAAAAGTCAATTTAGTCACTCTACAATACGGCTAGCGTTTTAATTTGTTTTGCATCACCCTTTTGGCAGGAATCATGAAATCGGCGAAGTTTTCTGGCGACACTTTTCTCAAAACTGACTGGCATCTCATTTTCCTGCACCTCCTTCTTTCCCTGTGACTGGCGACGTTCTATACCAGTTGTATTTTGTCTTTTTTTCAAGACACTTCTCGATGCAGCAGTTTGTCGAGGCAGTGATTTGGATCTCTTTATTTTAGCACATTTAGGCCTTCTTACTTCATCAAGAGAAAGTTGTTTACAACCCTTTGGTATCCACAACATAGAGAAGTCACTGTTGTCGGACATAACCATGCCTCTATCAAGACGATCAGCTTCTGTGGTTGTATGGGCACAGTGATAGAAATCATCCTGCCAAATACCGGAGTCAACAAGCCTGCTGTTTTCACAAGTATAGTTTTCGATTAAAGAAATGTCATCCAAGTTGCAAATGTCATTTATCTCTGGTTGTCTGAGAGGAAAACCGACGCCTTCAAGTGGAATACAAGGCCTTTTACATGCAATTTCAGAAGTGTCTTCAATAAATGTAGAAGCCAGCAGTGGATCGACAAACTTACGTTTTTGTCGCTTGGAGCGTCTTAGTGGAGATGTCGCAGAACGCCTCAAAGTAAGACCAGATTTTGATCGTTTAATAGCAACTGGAGACTTTTCTGTATCGTTTGTGTCTGATGTGAAGTCTCTAAGATAGGGACTACCTTGCATGGTCCTGAGAGTTGTAGAAGGTATAATGAGAGGTTCTTTACATTGTTTCTTGGTTTTATTCAGTTTGGAACCATATGTATGCACAACCTTCTGCAGTCGTGATTTGATGGAAGAGAGGTCACTTTTCAGTGCTTCTGCCTTGGTCTTGATCCGATTCTGGAAAATAAAAGAACATGCTGTAAAAACAATGCCACTCAATAGAAAAAAATAAGGAATTGTTTTAATAGAAAATGAGGAACTGTGTTTTTTACTGATAGAGACTTCGATATCCTACAAACTGTACACAATTAGTGAATTATCATTAAACAAACCACGGAATGACTTCTATCGATGAAAAAAACTGTCAGAACGTTTGAAAGGGCACCGACAATAACTTTGCTTGTGGTTCACTGGAGTTTCAGTAAAAACAAATTGTAATGGCATATCACGAAAGTTATAAATCACCACCCATCCCACCCCTGTTTGATGTAACTATTTTCACAAGCACCGAGTACAGGTGACATGGAATTATCCGTGATAACACGTGGACATCCACTACTGGAGATATCTATGTGTTATCTCGGATAACATCGTACCCTATGCATACAGATATAATCATGTGCGGGTCGTTATATAGTGGCTTCCCTTTTTCAAAACTTAAATGAGTCTATATAAAATTGCAAGAATAGTTTGGCTGGATAACTTTATGGCCATGTACAAATAAGCCCGCAGAGGGCCACACTGGCATTCCATTTTCTAACAATTTTACCCGGGGAGGTCTACGGATTGAGATCAATAATTTTCAGATAATGATTTCGTATGAACGGATACTAGTACACATTGGGCCCAGCAGGTTGTGTGTATGGTTTGTAGTTATACGTCTTGGAAAGGAATCGAAATACCTGCTTCAATAGTGTGATTATAAAAGCGGACAGAGAATTTCATGATCCGGTCGAAATTCTCCGCCCGCGTTCCGACACGGCATCAAAAACAAACGCGATAACATTGAAGGACTGGAAGATGGTCATTCGGTTTATTTTTCTTGATTCGGTCTCAAATTCACATGAAACCTCCATTCCCACTCTCGCGGCCAGATCACGAAAGAGATCAGTTTCGCAGTCAATGTACTGGTTTCTGGGGAACACTCTCATCAAGGAGAGTGCAAACGAGATACGAAAGTCGGGGTTGGAAAATCATGCTGCATGCTTTTTTATACACGCAGAAGTTGCCCTGTTCCAAGCTTTTACCCTCAACTGTTCCTCGGCGGAACAGATGAAGACAGAACCCCGGAACAGGGATTTAAAGGACAGCGAAAGGATTTTCCAGAGCTTCTCTCGCCCTCCAATGTCGTGCCATTCCCGATGCGAGTTGTGTGGCACTTTTTTCGTTCGACAGTAGTAATTCGCAGTTTCATACACCAGTCACCAGAAGGACCTAAGGAAAGGAAAGTTGTCCAAGCGTGTACTACAACGATAGATTTGGCGTGGAATGTCACATTGGTGTCCATCTGTCTTCTTGAAATATCTTGTGATTATTTATTTATTTATTAGGGTTTAACAACACTTTAACAGCCAAGGTCATATCGGATCGGTGACAGTTTTACGGGTGGAGGAAGCCAGAGTACCCGGAGAGAACCACCGAGCAACGACGAGCAGCTGCCAGCTCCCCAACATCGTAACTACGCATTGTAGCACAGGCAGGGTTAGGTTGGTTGAAGACATGCGCACCATCGACGTGCAGTACAGCTTAGTACACGGCGTCATCGTTCCCCCATGTGGACAATCGGGGTTAAGAGCCTTGCCCAGGGACACAACGCGGGAGTCCGAATCGATCGCTCAGACGGTCACCCATCCAAGGACTAACCGGGCTCGACGTTGCTTAACTTCGGTGATCTGACGAGAACCGGTTACCGCAACGCCACCGCGCCTCCAACTTGTGATTACTAAAACCCACCCACGAAACCCACGCAACTCTTTTTGATAGAGGGCACTCGGGGCAGCATGTTCCATATGAAGGGACCACGCGGCAACCAATTTAAAAATAATGGCGTCATTCTTTTTTTATATTTCTATATCAGTTGTTGTTGTTATTGGTGAAGAGACGGCGACTACAAAATACTTAGCCTGGATGTTCAACAAAGGATTTTCACGTATAATATTCAAATATGCTAGTGCGGCGTTAATTATCTAATAAAGTGAAACAGTCATTGAATAACAGCATAGAGTTGTATTATAAAAAGGGTTCGGTCACTTAAAAAGGTCGCCAAGACAAGTTTTATTTCGGCGAGTGCAAGACAATTGTTATCGTATACGTTACACACTACTGGAAAACATTCAGATGTTTATGGCGGTGGATCACACTTGGTGACAGCATTTCCTTGTACGCCGTGTAATTTGATAGACGCCTTTTACAAAGCGACAGTATTTCGGTATTTGCCTGTATTAAAAGTACTGGAAGTATAATACATTCCAAATTTTGGTTAAAATGCACCTATTGTACATTTTTTTTCTGATCGTCTTCTTTTTCATCAAACAAAACTCTCGGGTGAAAGGAAATAATTCTAGGAACAAAAGGTTATTCCGATTTGAGATATTACAGCAAAGCCCACTTAATTGGATAAAGTACGGTCGTCGTGGACTGTTCACTTCCCACGGGTGGGCAATATTTCCACGGACGCAATAATATAAGATTCCAAACACTAATTATAGGAATAATCGTCAAAAATTTAATTAATGGAGCACCGGGTTGCCGGGTGCAACCCGGTGCTTCATTAATTAATATTTTGCTGATGGTGGTTTTTGTTAAATATTTGTTAAGTCTTTGAAGACTTATAACGACGTCACCATAATTATCACGTCACAGGGTACTGTATGTAAATGGTTAAAACACTGATGACTGGCAATTATTATTCTTTTATTCTCACTTTCAGCATTTGTGGCTATATTAGAACCGGAAGTATAATGTCAAGTTGATCCGATCATTTATACTTATGCTTCCCCTTTATAGAGGAGTCCATCATAGGTGCAGGATACCGAGTCCTGTATTACCAATAAAACATACCTTCTTTTTCATAGTATAAAAATTCTGAGTTCAGACTTACATTTCAAACAAATACAAGTCTGGAAATGACAAATTTTATTGTTCTCGCTCCAGCCCACAGGATTTTGCCCATCCGTTTGGGAGCAAAATGGTCTAAGTCCCCGCCCACTGGGAAAACGTATACATTATAAACGAATGAATTGGGAAATTCGTCAATATCAAGAAGCATGAAGTCAAAGCCACTAGCCCCCGAAGTTGCATGAGTAAGTGCCTTAAAACTGATGTTTGGACTAATCATGAGCAGCAAGTTGGAAAACCTGAGAAGTGGTTTCTAGTCAAGTGTCGTCTGCCTGAATGAACTTACTAAAAACAACTGCAACACCATAAGTTTTCGTAATTATGCTGTTCGTTCGGGTCGTGACCCGTGTTTTATAATAATAATAATAATAATAATAATAATAATAATATAATAATAATAATAATAACAACGATCCAAGAGGAATGATTAACAGCCCGAGGGTTTATTACCGGCCCGAGACGAAGTCGAGGGATGGTAATAAGCCAGAGGGCTGTTATTCCATTCATTTCTCGAGGGCCGTTAATAAACCGGGACGCCCGACAAAATCATGTCATTTCTATTATTACCATGACGACGGGCTGTTAATTAATTTTGTTTTCATTAACGGCCCGACGCCCGCTTCCGGTTGCATGACACCGCGAATTACGGAGTTTTAGAGCCCTACTGAACTCCGTTAATATACTAGAGAACGTCCGCTAAACTGGTAATAATAATAATTGATCCTCCAATCAAGGTATATATTATTTGTTATTTGGTTGGGTTTCTCTTATATGTATACCAGCAGAATGAAAGAACTGCGATTCTGTGGGAACTGAATTAGGAAAAATTGTCCAAATTCGCATTGGGAATGGGGCCGATATTCGGGTCCTGTTGCCACCGGGGATGTTCCCTGGGCCCATTGGAATTGATACCAATGAAGCTTCCTTATAGACTTAGGGCCCTTCAACGACATGTATAGTCTCTCTCGGGACGTTCTGGTAATTTCGTATTTCGCCGTTGATCAAGATTTTATTTAACCGACCGCTCTTTTCAGTAACCAACCTCCACTTAATGCCAAGGTACGTTCAGGGTAGATTAAATGTTGTTTATTCTTTCAGTAAGAGGTAAATATATACTAAGAGGATTAAAGAAAAAGATTTTCCTTCATTCGGGTCAGTCTGAATTCAATTTAATAAATTATGGCTATTCAAAGGAAAGACAGCTTATTTGACATCTTGTTAATACCACCTGGCCCTTAAGCAGATCTCCTCTTCAGACACTTAATTAGAAATCCATACAGGTAAATTTTCTTCTTCACCCCAGACATATTTCCATTTATTCTCTCCGCGTTTGATGTATTTCGAAGATACAGTACCAGCGGAAATAATCTGCACAGGTATTCGTAAGAAAATATTTCAATAATTTTTGAAAAACTACGGGCAAGTGCACAGGAAGGGGGGGGGGGGAGGGGCACATGCCCCTTGCCATTGCCCTGCGACCGGGGGGGGGGGGGGAGGGCCCGTTCGGCAAAAAGTGCACTTGTGGAAACGACTTCCGAGGATGTAACTGAGAAACCTTCGCGATTTCGTTTCTGACGTATTTTACGTGAGCCAATGCCAATGGGGAGAGGGGGATATCAGGTATAAAGAAGCAGCTGGTGGAAAATCACCAACCAAAGCTATACAATCGACGGCGCGAGTACTAAACCTTATACATGCCGTCCCTTGAGTGGAACGAGGTGCCATCTGTGATGCTTTTGCTTGCATTGCAGATGGCACCTTGTTCGACTCAAGGAGTGATGTATAATGATGTCAATACTATTGAGTGTCATATTACGATGTAGGATACCCTGTAAACTCCCTGTTCTAAACCTTTACCCAACGTAACGGCAAAAACCGGCCAGCGTTATTCTCAAATATCGTCAATTAATTTTCATTATGGTTTCATTTTTTGTCTCAAAACCATAGGCTATGACCCCTACGTCGTGCTCGTTCCAACGAGGGGTCATAACTATGTTTTTGAGACAAAAAAGGAAAAAAAATAGTTATTCAAGAATTTGTTTTGCAAGTGTCGTCTGCTTTTCATGTTAGGTAAAGGGTTAACTCTTACGCAACGCGGAGTGCACTTTTGATACCCCTGCTTCCCCACTCCCTGTCCTCGTATGTTTCCGGCGCCCTTGACTACAAACTAGCCATCTCAGTAGCGTAACGAATACAAGGCCGAGTTCTGGGTATATGAGACTAAAAGTATTAGAAGTTTCGAGGCCTATAAAAAACTACAATTTATTCTGAATTTCTAAAAGTGACCGTAATTTGTATTTGCGGAGTATGCAATGCCACAGGAAATAAATTTTAGCATTACTGTTGTAAAATAATTTCTCATTTTTCCTCTTACACCCATGGCATTACCCTCTTTGATCACAAGAATGTCACCGAAAACAGTTTTCCAAAAAATCAAAATAGCAATTATCGCCGACTAGAAGATAAAAGAAAAATGTTCTTATTACTATCAGATAATTAAAATTTTAATTCCACTGGATGGGACGCAGTGGGTCATTGATTTGGAATTCAGATCACAAGTTCGAGTCTGACCTTGACACTCAATTCCAAAGTGGAAGCACACGGTGTCGCAGTGTACAAAGCGTGCCACACGTTGGTAGCATACTTGCTTTCACACAATGATAACCCCGAGTGTACAGGGTAAGTAAATCCTGCAGTTACTCGCCGTTATTCAGTGGTTCTTCCTCTCCAATTTCCTCCACTACTAAAACTGCCAAACATGACATGACCATGGCTGTTAAGGTCCAACAAACAGTCAAACAAACAATACCACTTATAATGTGCCCAATTTTATGAATGTTATTGGTAAGTGACGGACGACACTTTACTGGAAACATCTGCTCACATTTTACGTCTCTCTGTTCCGTTTTATCGGGACCGTCAGTGCCTGACCACCTGCTGTATTATTTCTCGGACGAGTAAACTCAACTTCTCCGGGTTTAAACAGGGATGCCGCTAGGGGGTGTTCAATGCGGGGGGTGGGGGGCGGTGGTCAGTTAGATTTCTAACTGGGGTTAGGATCCCAGTACGTCATGCCTGAGGTGATTCGCGAGCCGCAGTCCCGTATTGGGGCAGAGTCCAAGTGGGGGTATCTCCCCCTCGATTGTGTGGGTCCGGGGGCCCCCAGGATTTGATTTTAATATTTAAACACCTGGCTTCTGAGGCCTCCCTCTAGTTTAAATCTAATCATTTTATCCACCAGAAAAATGTAAGTTCAGAGGTAGGTCCATGAGTTTTCCCTCACACTGACCAGACTACACAAGGACTAGCAATTCAGGCAATATCTACTCCCTCCAACTGACTGTCAGGAGTACATGTAGGTATTGACTGAATAGCTATCAGTCTATAGGATCGATGAATTCGAAAACCGGACTTGTCACAGATTCGAATCGTAATTTCGGAAAATTGTGTCAGCTGATTGGAAAAGTCGGGGAATATATCGGTAACTCAAACTGATCGCTGATCATAGTCGGAAAACTGATCACGGGTTAAACATTCAAATCGACTGGTCTGAAAAGTTGAAAACAAGGGGGAAGTTGATTTTCTTTGAATTCAACTAATGGAATTTATACCTTCGAAGTTCCAGCTGTTGAAAATTATGATGGCTATTGTGAGTGAATCCCCTCCCCCACGTCGCTCCTGGTTGCAAGGGACCAATAAAATTGTTTCGAAGTGCAATGCTCAGCATGTTGCGCTGGTGCACAAGAAAATCGATATGAATGAGATATGACAACCAGGATTATCTACCTGCATTTTTCCAGAAAAATTTGCTAGCAAGGTCCGTTCTTACAAACACAAACGTATTCTCTGACAAACATTAATGCATCAGGGGCAGTGCAAACAGGGAACACTCCCAGTTTTGGGAGATCACCCCCCCCCCCCCAAAAAAAATGCCTAGTCGTGGTTGCCTTTTTCTCAACATTTAAATATTATTATTTAACCATTTGATTAACACGAATAGCAGACGACACTTGTAAAAGAAAAAGAAGGGGGAAAAAACAACTGAAAAGCTTTATGTAACACTTTATGAGTCGGTGGTCGGGGTGGGGGGGGGGGGATTTTCAGTTGCGAGAGGTCTCACGCATGGTTTTGGGAACAGACTGAAAAACCCAATAAACAATTAGTTGCCACCCCCCCCCCCCACCTCCATCCTCGTGTAATGAGTAGGTGTGTGCTACCCGTGTTGTCCGGCAACCACATTACATGAAATTTGCCGGATGTTTTTGACCCTTTCAACTTTTCAAACAAGGAGTCCACAATCGGTCCGGTTAGACACGAGAATCGGCAATGCCATGCTAAAATCTGTGACAGACAACCATGTCATTGTCGATTGCTGTGCCTATTGCCTAGATGTGGTCTGACTCACATATCACCAAACTGCCAATCATCTGTGACAGTTGAGATCCCAAGAATGTTTTCGGGAGGGCGGGGGGAGAGGGGCACGATTAAGTTTTAAATTACGTGCACATCAACCAGCTGGTGTCTAGGTGTGGGTCGACTCTGTCCGCCCACACCAACCGGATGGCGTCCAAGTGTGGTCTGACTCACATACCATCAAACTGCCAACCATCTGTGACAGCTTTATTTCTATGCGAAGACCTTTGAACATGTAACTATCGAGCAATAGTACTCTTCCGACTAATACCCTGCTAGACAAAAAAATGTTTTCATGGGGTGGGGGTCCCATACACCTCAAGGTTACGTGCCTGCATACACCAAACACCGTAAAAATTATCTTCCCAACTGTGTTGATATTGTAGCGGTGATTTACAGGTGTAGATTCTGGCGGAAAGTTCGAAGAACGTTTGTCATGTAGTGCACTGTACCCAAAGTTCCCAGCAGCAGGTCACCGCTATTCGTATTGAGAATGTGGTGTTTGGAAAACATGATAGTACAGTGGAGCCCACTTAACTGGATATAATTTCCCAACACAAAACAATTTACCACACATCCAGTACAAATCTAACCTGTTAATTGAATATAGGTTATAGAGTAAACTCCTGTTAATTGAATAAAAAATCTTGTAAAATGTCGAGAAATTACCTTGTCTCTCCCCAGTTTCCTTTGTTTATAGACCTATTTGGTCTCTGTACATCCAATGCAGGCATTTAATCTATTATCAATGAGCTCTGTCAAACAAGATGTAATAGAATAAATGCTACGTTTATCACTAGAATACAAGAAAGTGATACAATCCCTGTTAATTGAATACTCCTGTTAATTGAATAATTATCATTGACAAAGTGGCTATTCGAGTAACAGAATTCCACTGTATCAGATTATCGCAGCAGGCGTCCTGACTCCTGATAAACAATTCCAATTGCAGCCAAACAGATACAGCTAATCTTCAAACCACCCTTTCAATTTTCGTTTAATTTTTTTCTTGTGTTTTTTTTTCTTGTGTTTATGAATTGCTGAGTATGTGCGTGCACAGAAGTTAGTGTGCGTTTGCATTTTTTGTATCTAGGGGTAGGGCTGCACGATATTCAAAACTAAATACCGGTATCGGGTTTCAAAAAATACCGCGGTGTACCGGTATATCGAAAACTGTTCAGACATATGAACATACATGTAAGTACCTCAATCGATACTTGAGGCATCACAGTCGGTACGAATTAGCATGCCTTGATGATGCGGTTCGAAAAACCTTTACCCAACGCAGACGATATCAAAATTTATTATTTTAAAAATTAGTTTATCAGATTTTCTCCACAAATTTCTAAAAAACAATATAATGTGACCCCCTCATTTGAATGAGCTCAACGAGCACGTTCCAATGAGTGGTCACATGATATATATAGTTTTGTTGAAATTTTTGAAAATCATTTTTTCAACTGCTGAGTTTGTATATTACGTGTGCACATGCAGACGATTCATTGAGTAAAGGGATAATATTATTCATTCGGGGCTACAGTTAAAAAACTCAAGACATCTTGAAAATTAAATTGTGGGTACATAAATAATGATGATAAACCGATATTTTTGTAATTACAACGGTATTCAATCGATATTGGTTTGAATACCGATATATATCGGTTTATCTATATACCGTGCAGCCCTTCTATGGGTGAAGTGAGAGTGAGAGGGGAGTGTATGTGTGTGAGAGAGACAGAGGATGCAGATGTATGCATGAGTGTATGCATGGGAGTGTATGTGTGTGGTGTCACGCTTGTGCAGTTGATGAGGTATCACTATGGGGGTCTCCATAGGCGCCATGCTGGGAGATATAAACATTTTCTTCAAATATTTCAATTCTCGATAAAGAGAGAAATGATTTCAAGTCAAAGAAATACTAAAGATTTTCTTACTATAATGCGTTCATAATATTTGAGCTGTGTTAATTCAACACGTGCGGTACTGGAAAAGTTCCGGAAATAGAAAAACAGTAAACCAAACACGAATAATGTTAACTTAAAGCAACTATACTCACCATCTTGTTCTTGGATGAGGCCGAACTGTCCAGGATGTCCAACATATCCTTTCCTATATCTCTGACGGACATGGTCGAACTGTCAAGAGAAAGTGATGTGTGTTACACGTAAATATATTGCTATAATATAGCTTCTAGTGTATTAGGTAATCCGTGTAACTTACAACTATTGGCTCGAACATAAACAGCTAGGTGTTAACGGGGCGTATCTGGTGGAAGATCAAAGGCGAGCTACCTTACCTGCGGCAGTCGGCTTTGTGACAAGGCGGCTAAATAGCTTACAACAATGGAATGAATCAATTAATTGTGAAAGCAGTGTACTGTGATCAGTTGAAACCAGTCCTTGTTTAGGGATATTCTTTTGTGAAAAATAACCATTTATTAAAAATTAAAAAGTAGACGTGATAATTATGGTGACGTCGTTATAAGTCTTCAAAGAGTTATTGAATAGTTAATCCGTTAGTCAAGCACAAACAGTAGCAGCAGGTATTTCGTGTTAATTTACTTATAAAGCATCTATCAATTTGGAGTAGTACTAAGGTAAAAACAATATGGCTTCGTGTTTCTTATTTATTATCAGAAAACAATCGCTGGAAAGATTTATTTAATTGAATAATGTGGATCAATACTTTGATTGTATAACAGTACGGATTAATTTTTAACATCGTGACATGGCCCGGGAAATGCATTTCCAACTGTAGACGCAAATAGAAACAAATTAATGTAGTGGATTCGACTATAAGCCTTTTAAAAATGTTTTACTACTCTCCTCAAGCGCAGGGCCATTAGCCAAGATGACCGGTGTAAACCTGATTTTCCCCGACTAATAATAATAAATCTTCGGCCTTCCTCCGGTTTTGTCGCGGTCCTCTAACGAGGAGGCCTAAATTAACCAAGTCCCCCGCCCCCACTCTCACTCCTAATAATCTCCCAGCATTCAGTCAAAAACTGTTTCATACCCCCCCCCCCCCCCCCCCCACACACACACTGGCAGCTTCTGGATCTCCCAACTTTAAAACTGATCCTTTTCCTCATGTCATTCCTCATCCGATTATCCTTCAAGTTTGCATTCCATTTTTACATCCCAAGGAGTCTTGTTCCATTAGGCGAATATTTGAGGCAATGAAATGTTCCAGGGTCTCCGTTATACCTAAGTTACACATTTCGTACACCTCGCCCGAATCTCCTCCTCGACTATGATGGCTCAAGTTCCGACTGATAAAAGATTCCAACAACATCATAAAGACATGCCTCCTCCGGAGGCATGTCTTTATGATGTAGTCGGAATATCAGGCAATCGAGACTGTAGTTAAAAATATATTTGTGGATAAATAAAATATACACGTAGTAAGTCGTGACACAACTTCCCCAACAGTGCGAATTGGGCATCAGGTTACAATACAATGTTTTCGTGCAAACAGTGCCTCTGGTGATTGACACCAAACCTTTAATGGAGGATAAAAGTTCCTGGAATTATCCGATTGGTGGAAAATGAACTGAGCTTGTAAGTGTGAATAAAATTTTTAAAGTGCATGTTTTGGAAAAGATATAAAATATTGGTGACTATTGTCTTCTGAAATGTGTGAGAGAAGATTAAAATTGGGTGGGAGTAGGTAAAAATATGTCTATTTCATTCAGTGCGAAACTGGACGGGAGTATAGGAAGATCCAAATTTAAAGGCAAAATTCACGTGGCGACCTATATTTTTTTCAGTATCTTTTTTTCATGAGATGATAAACTAAATGGACATATGGTTGTTTTTGCCCAAATCAGCTTGATGAGATGGGGAGAGGAGGAAAGATTAGTACTGTCGTCAATGGAAAAAAACACTGTATTGTAGCCATTACAGACCTCCGTCGATATAACCGACTGTGTGTGACATTAACCCTTTACCTAACATGAAAAGCAGACGACACTTGCAAAAAAAATTCTTGAATAACTAAATTTTTTCATTTTTTGAGACAAAAAATGAAAATATTTTGAAAATTAATTGGCGATTTTTGAGAATAGCGCTGGCCGGTTTTGACCGTTACGTTGGGTAAAGGGTTAATGCAAGTATCATGTTTTGTAAGTTCACGATCACTAGCGAGGGCGATCCATATGAAAGAATCAAATACTTACGAAAATGACCTGAATGGAAAGATTAATGGGGGGGGGGGGGGCACCCCAACCATGCTCAATAGCAAGCTCCTGTTCAAACTACCAAGTGCAGGGTGCAGGGCAGATTAATGGGGGGGGGGGACCCCAACCATGCTGAATAGCAGACTCCTGTTCAAACTGCCAAGTGCAGGGCGAACAGTATTCGCCAGTCACACTATTAAACATAAAATTCAATAGTGCAGTATAGCCAGCGTGGACTGGTCACTTTTCGCGCGGCAATATTTCCACGGACGCAATAAAATTAGATTGCAAACACTAATTACAGGAATAATCATCAAAAATTGAATTAATGAAGCACCGGGTATACAGCCCGGTGCTTCATTGAAAATTAAAATTTTGTTGCTGATGCTATTTAATACCCGGTAAAGTTATGCGTGAACATCACTGCTCACGCGTGGATTACGACCAGTCCACGGCTACTGTACTGTAACTGTTTTATACTCTTAACCCTTTACCCAACGCAGACGATATCAAAATTTATTATTTTAAATATAATTTTTTGAAATTTTTCAAAAAATTTCAACAAAACCATATCATGTGACCCCTCGTTGGAACGAGCTCGTCGAGCTCGTTCCAACGAGGGGTCACATGATATGGTTTTGTTGAAATTTTTTGAAAAATAATATTTTTTCAAGTGCTGAATTTGCATATTATGCGGGCGGATGCGGCCGATTCGTTGATAAAGAGTTAAAACATAACATTTTATGGAAGAGAAATAAGTCTGAATCGCATTATTCCAAACTTGGCCGATAAGGCCGCGTGTTAATTTTGTGTGGCACCTCTTTTTTCCTACGAAAAATCTCTACCGACCAAAATGATAAAGGGTCCTACATTTTTCTTGTTTCGTGTATGTCTTCAAATGATTCTTTTCTAAGTTAGTAGTTCTTCCTTGTTCCCGAGTGGTATAACTTTAAAAAAAAAAAACACGACGGCTTAATTACGCACGAGAAAGAAAAAAAAATCAGACAAGGTTCTTTAATGAACTTTGTCAAAGAACAGATGGTAATATTTTTTATGGGAAAGCTTGGATATATATTGGAATAAACGCCAATGGGTCAAGTTAGGATGTTACATCAAAGCATGTATATTAATACAAGTACGTCCTAATAGCGATGTCCACCGTTTTGTTTGTGTTTTGTTCAAGCGGCTATCTTCTTATAAATCATTTTAGAGAGTACCATTTGACGGGTGTAGGACAAAAGTTCCCGAGGACAAAAGATCCACAGACAAAAGATCCCCAGAAAAAGCTCCCTAGGACAAAAGATCCCCAGGGATAGGACAGAAGATCCCCGGACAGAAGATCCCCAAAAAGCTCCCTGGGACAAAAGATCCCCAAAGATAGAAATAAATTTATGTCTTGGTTTGTCTCTGAGAAAGGTTAATTTCTTCGAAAGAAACAGCTTATCTCTCATCTGTAAAGTGCTATAAATATAGATCTGAAGAGAAAGAAAACCATGATACAAATATGGATATTATTGGAACTGGCTCAGTGAGCCAGTTCCAATGATATCCATATTTATATTGTTTTACTGAGATTTTTTAAAATTTTATCTAACATTTTAAGGAAACCACACAAAGAAAAAAAATGTCAAATGTTGCGAATAAAATGGCAGTATTAAGGAACAATATTTACAACGATGAACAATACAGCAAAAAAAAAACCCGTTCGAAATTTAAACTTGGTATTAAAATGCTATATAATTTATTGTGATCGAATTTAAAACAACAGCTCCTAGTGTCTTGAGTCGGGTTTAACCATTAAAGAACCTGACACTTTTCTCCACCACTGTTTTGGCATCGAGTTTTCTAAGATTAAGGGCTCGGCGCTGGTGCTTACTTTGTAAAATCTTGGTTTACGAAAGTAATACTGGAAACCAGCTGGATTTGCTTCTCGGAATCCCGGACATTTTACCGCGGTTGGTATTTTTCAAGAAATGTCAACATGAACACTGTCGGTAATGTGAAAAAAAACCCTGTTTACTTGGGGGGGGGGGGGGGGGGGGCGTTGTGGTAACCGGTTCTCGTCAGATCACCGAAGTTAAGCAACGTCGAACCCGGTTAGTCCTCGGATGGGTGACCGATCGATTCGGACTTCTGCGTTGTGTCCCTGGACAAGGCACGCAACCCCAATTGTACACACATGGGAGCACGATGACGCCGTGTACTAAAATATACTGCACGTTGATGTGCGCATGTCTTCAACCAAGCTAACCCTGCCTGTGCTGCAGTCCGGAGTTACGATGTTGGGGAGCTGGCAGCTGCTCGTCGTTGCTCGGTGGTTCTCTCCGGGTACTCCGGTTTCCTCCACTCGTAAAACTGTCACCGACACGATATGACCTTGACTGTTAAAGTGTCGTTAAACCATAAATAAATAAATAATTGTTTACTTTAACATAAAGGATGCCAGTTATGTGAGTAGTCTTTAGGGGAAGTTTTGCTATTAATGAATTCTACCTATATAGTGGGCTTTGTGCATTTTATTTGGTGCTGCTAACAAGGTAGTCTCTGTAAGACGGCTACACTGCCTCTCCCATACCTCCGGGACTCAGCAAAGCCCGGAGGTGTGGGAGGGGCAGTGTGGCCGTCTTACAGAGACCACTAACAAAGCAGAGATCTAAAAAATGTGGGTTTTAGGAATGGGCTGTTATGGTATTATCATTATTTTTTAAGGCCCGGAGGGATAGTTTTCTCCCTCCTAAATTTTTTAAGGCGAGCACTATAATAATAATAACACTTTGGCCGGCCGCTGATTTGCCGCGGTTCTCGGATGAGAAGGCCTTGGTTACCCCTGTACTCCCATCTGCCTCCCTATTCCCACGCTTCTTCTCTCCTCCCAACACTCGGAGAAGAACTGCTTGATGACATCCCTTGCCCCATTCTTCCCAATCTCTCCAATTAGCATATTAACCCTCTCCTTTGAGTCTCCCACTAACTACATGTCCTTCATTCTCCCATCCCACTTCCCCATTATACTCCCAGTGAATCTTATTCTTTTAGACTGGTATTTTGGGCATTCTAAAAGAAAGTGTTCATGAGTCTCCACCACGCCCAACTTACATATCTGGCACTTCTTTTCACCGTTTTCCCCAATTTTTCTCTTCAGCTCCAGGGACCG
This sequence comes from Pictodentalium vernedei, assembly GCA_031216915.1. Lineage (NCBI taxonomy): Eukaryota > Metazoa > Mollusca > Scaphopoda > Dentaliida > Dentaliidae > Pictodentalium > Pictodentalium vernedei. The sequence goes on along the minus strand of CM062297.1, from coordinate 447,501,036 downwards.
CGACCTCAGCTTGAACAATAGTGACCCCCCCCCCCAAAGGTGCCATCAAGGAACTCTTCAGAACCAGGCTTCTCTTTATCACGCAGGCCACCCAAAGATCTCTTTGATTTGACCCCCTCTCGCCTATTAAGGTTACAATTCTCCGTGACCCTTTCTCTGACGATTTTTTTTTACCCGGTTTGCCCCAACGTCTAGGTCCGAGATCTCCAATGAGTAGTTCTCTACTAGTTCCCTCACTTGGACCATCCATCCTGTCTTGATATTTGAGTAGAAAATTCGCAGGAACATTACTTTACACGATCGGCTGACGGGGAGATTTACCAAATAATTAAGATAACCGAGTTTCAATAGGTCTATCCTGTCATTGATCCTCATCCACCCAAGCTCACCCCTGATTGCTTCTAGTGCTGTGGCATTACTTGACCCCGTTATCCATCGGCCTGCATCGTTCTGCAAGATTTCCAAGCTCTTTACAGCTGTCTGGTTTAGGGGTACCACTGCCGTTCCATATGTTATACTTGGCAGACCCACCATTTCCCAAATAGTTTTCCCCACGAAAACCTTATTGAAACTGTTTCTCCCTATAAGTTTCATTTGGTTAAGGATTCGCCTCCCCTTTAGAATCAATTTATTTGTGTTGTTTCGATAGATGCCTCTTCCTGTGATGTTTATATTTACCCCCAGATACTCGTAGTCACCTGTCTCTCCTACACTAAGAAGTTTGCTGCTACCTTCCGGAATACAGAACTCCCCCACTCTCCACCTTCGAGTGGGAACCACTTTGCGGCCCACGGGTATAACTATAGGTGAGCGAATAAATCGCTCTCCCGAAAACGCCAGACCTTTTTATTATGTTAGAGGGGCAAATGTCCGGTCTTGAATTTAGCAACCGGAGCAAATGTCCGCGTGGCAATTGTCCGTTCTGCTATCGGGGCAAATGTTCGCGGGGCAATTGTCCGTATCCCGTTTCTACGGTATTTTTACGGTAATGACTGTTATTTCATCATACGAAAACCCATAGATGAGTGTTCATGTACAGCGGAGCAATATTTTTTTTCAGAACGAACGCATTCAACTCTTTAATTCCTGCTTTTTTAAAATGGCATTGTCCATATCGAATGCTATTTTGTTTTAGAAGTCAGTTTTTAAATCTTTGAACAAGAGAGGATTTTTTCCCGGCCTATGAACATCATACGTATCACACGTCATAATATTATTTAGTTGGATGGCTACCAAGTGAATGTGTGGGGGAAGCTCAACCAGTATTTTCAACGTGCAGCCCTAAGGCTGCACGGTGAAAATATTAATTGGTCTACCCCAAATAATGAATAAGGACTCTTCCAATTGTTGCCATTGAACTTACATGGAAGATACCATCAGCTTCAAAGGGTTAAGATAGTGTAGTTAATATATTTAACATTCAGCCATATGACTGAATATTCAAAGGACCCGTTCCTGCAGACAGTTTGGGATAATATCCATATTAAAAACTTCAAGTACCAATCAACAAAAAGGTTGTGTTTATCATTTCAAGTGTCTTCATTTAGAATTTCGCAGAGGGTCGGTTCAGTTTGATAAAAATGTCATTCCTTCTGGTCGAATCAGAGCCAGGCCGGGCTAAATGAATGGAGGAGAGGCGAAATACCCTTCTTTCCGCTGCTGCCAATATTTTGTACCCTCCATCTCATTTCTATGGAGCAGAAAAGTAAATTTCTCCTTCTCTGCTTCATCTCACCTCGTGTTGTATCATCAACAGTGTACATCTCCTATTGGTGAAGATCCAGGGTCTTCCCTGCTTAGGAACTGGAGCACAGTGAGTATTTTTTTAACCCTTTACCTTACTCGAAAAGCAGACGACATTTGAAAAACTAATTTTTTTAGTTTTGAGGTCAAAAACATAGCCTATGACCCCTCATTCGAGACGAGCTCAAATGAGCTCGTTCCAATGAGGATCATAAGCTATGTTTTTGAGACAAAAAACGAAGATAATAATGAAAATTGAATGGTATTGTGAATAGCGCTGGTCGGTTTTTGCCGTTCCGTTGGGTAAAGGGTTAAAGGCTTAAATTCCCAAAAAGTGAAGGCACAACTGCATGAAACTGGCCGAAGAAATATCAAGGTGAGATTACATGAACCAGTTTGGGTGTTTTAGGCACATATGGGTTCATTCCCACTAGACCAATTCCCTTTAGACCAATTCCCAAAAGACTTATTCCCATTAGACCAATTTTCCTTAGACCAACTGATGTGTTCTACTTTCAAAATAATTTTATAACAATAATTTGAGTTGAGTGCTAGAAACCATTATCGGTGGTTTAAAAAACAAAGGGATACAAGAGCAAAAGCCAGTATTTTCCTTTCTTATGTTTCACCCTCGGTCAAATGCAAATAATATTTTATTTATATAAATTTGTTTTATTATAAATTATTGGAGAGTGCCTGTGGGCACCAAAATAATCTAACCCTCAACCATTTAATAACACTAAATAGTTGGTCTAAAGGGAATTGGTCTCACGGTAAAAATTGATGAAAATTAAGAAAATTGAAGAATATTGTGAAATTGAAGTCAAATGGTATATGTGTATTGATGTTTTAAATATATATTTTTTGTATTTGGGAAATTGTGAAATTGAAGTAAATGGGTTGAGAAATTGAAGTAAAATGTTAGATGTATTGAGCTGTGCTGAAATGTTATAAACCAATATTTTTTGTGTGTTATGCATATAAACATTTTTTTTTATCAAATAAAGTGCTTTTCAGTAAATAAATATTTTCCTAATTATCCTTAATCAATAACAGTCAATAGCTGGTCTAGGGGGAATTGGCCTAGTGGGAGTTGGTCTAAAGGGAATTGGTCTAGTGGGAAGACACCCACATATGTATATGGTTGACATTTTCCAGGAAAAGTATTGAGGGAACGAGCCACTTCCCTCCATGGCTACCCCACTGGGTAGAGTGTCTATGACAACAGAGACTCCTCATCAATCTTTAAATTCTCTAAGCAACATCACTTCCAAAGAAAAAGTCTATTATTTTATATCTTCAGTGCGATAAATTATTATAATCGAAAATACCACCCTGGTTTTTGGTGGTGGGGTGGGTGTGTGTGTGGGATGGGAGGGGGGGGGGGTAAAATTATTGGAGGGGGGGGGAATTATTGGACTTCTAACACAAAGGATTGCATTATCCCTTTACGCATGTTTCTACATATCAGTTACTCACCATAATCCATTATCTAACCAACTAATTCCCAAAATGCGATTTTTATTCAAATTTTGGATGTTTTTATTCCAATCTTTCGAAAAACAGGCAGAGAGCGAAAGGTTTACGGTTCGATCCTCGCCGGGGGTAACTGTGTTGTGTCCTTGGACAAAGCACTTATTCCCGATTGGCCACGTGGGGGCACGGTGTCACTGTGCACTAAGGGGTGCTGGACGTCCATGATTCACTAGGCTTCAGCCAAGGCTAACCCTGCTTGAGTGGAGTTGATACGTTGGGAAATCTGAAAATTACACGCCGCTGTTCGGTGGTTTTCTCCGGATGCTTCCTCCACTAGTAAAACTGTCCGGCACGAGTTCACCCTGGCTGTCGAAAATGTCAATAAATAAATAAATAAATAAATAAATAAATAAATAAATAAATAAATAAATAAATAAATAAATAAATAAATAAATAAATAGTCTTTGAATTCCCGTTGGAATGAGCTGAGCTTGTTCCAACCAAGAGTAAAAAGTTATGGTATGATTTTCGGTGACAAACAGCCTTTATCGTTTAGAAAAAAAGGGTTACTGCCGTATGTAATTTCTCTCCGATAAGAGGTTGCATGTTATTTTACGTTGCCATGATGGGAGCACAACTTGGAAAATACCCCTGACTTTGTATTCTGCGGGTGTTTGCAGCTCCGTTTTATCTCATTTACGGAACGTGCTTATTGTGTAAAAAGAAATATTATTCAGGAAACAAATTACTGACGGTTGGTCGAGCAATTCAATTAAAGTTTGCCCGGAGCTTTTTGGAATTGTGTAATAAATCTAGAAATTATCCTATTTACTTACCTTGGTTGACTGAACATCACTATTACACAACTTTGTATCCCCGAAATGTAAATCAAGTGTTGCAGCAGTCTCTGCCGTGAATCGTCTAATATGTTGCAATGGCTGTCAGTACCTCTCTGAAGTATAAAAATCTGAGTATGAACTTGACTTGAGAAGTTTATGCCAGAAAAAAATGACAGCCTGTTGCTAATATTGCATGTTTGGGCTTATTACTAAATAAACTCGAATCCATGTTTTAATTTGTGATGGAATGTTAAAACAACAGTTTAGTGTAAATATAACACCTAACAAGTTATTCATGCTAAAACAAACAACACTAAAAGCAAAAGACCAACAACAGATCGGAGCAGAAGACCAGATAATCCAATAAGAATTATTGACACCAAGGTGTTAGAGATAAGCTTTTTGATTGATGCAAATATGTTTTCTTAATTATTAATTAACTTAGCATTCGCCAGAACTACCGCAAAATAAAGTAATGTAATCTTTGAAACTCCAATGATATGATATTATGCGAAATAAGCGTCAGTGGGCCCTGACAAATAATCCACGACATGGTGATATCAGAATGAAAATGATGAAAAGAGGGAAGAAGAATGGATTCAAATAAAATAATTCCAGTGGCGGCTCCTCCTATTGGCTGACATGGCGGCACACACGGGCCCGACATTCAGGGGCCATTCGATAAATGGAAATCTTTTTTTTGTTCAATTAGGGTCGAAAGGGGCTTGCCCCAAACCGTCCCTGCGCGCCTTCGGAGCGCGAAACCATTAATCTTGCCTTTTTTTCAAAATAGTTTGACACGGAATGAGTGAGGGGTGGGGTGGAAGGGGGGGGGGGGGGGCAACGTAAAGAAAAATGGTACCTTGTTGTACTCAAGGGACGAAATTTCGGTTGTTCGGTAGCACATAATTATGATTTCACTGACAAAAAGGCTCCAAATTTGAAAATAATTTCATTAACATCTCTTTTGTATTTCCCTTTCTCACAATAAAGGTCGATTTCTAACCGTGCGAATCTTGTTTTTAAATGATATCTAAAATGCAGTTGTCAAAAGGCAATTTAAAAAATAGCGATGCACGAAAAAACGAAACTTTTTTTACTGTACCGTAAATTCGTATTCTGGGACATTCCAGTAGTTTTTTTTCACTATTTTTATGTGTCGTGCCATTGTTGAATATGCATGCGGAAGAAGAGCAGCAGAAGATTCAAAACAGTGTTGGAGTGAGCCCTTTCTTGACCGTGGTAAATGGTCCAGTTCCAGTTCACAGAAAGCACCAGCTGGTCCTGTAGTGATACAAAAATATTCAGGCATTTTCCCATAGAATAGCTTATCGAGCTCGCTCCAATGAGGAGTCAGTCACATGATATGGTTTTGTTGAAATATGTTATAGAATACATATTTATTTCAACTGGTTAACCCTTTACCCAATGAAACGGTACAAACCGGCCAGCGCTATTCTCAAAAATCTCCAATTAATTTTCATTATTTTTGAAATTTGTTTGTCTCGTTGAGCTCGTTCCACTGAGGGGTCATAACCTATGTTTTTGCGACAACAAATGAAAACAATTAGTTATTAAATAATTTTTTTTTTGCAAGTGTCGTCTGCTTTTCATGTTAGGTAAAAGGGTTAAGTTGTAAATTACGCGGACGGCTGCGGCTGATTCGTTAGGTAAATGATGAAATGTTGCATAGTAACCCCTAGTAGGCCAATGCATACCGAAATAATATTTGTGCGTCCAGACACGATTTGGCCAAAGTTTGGCCTCACTCAAGTTTCACCACATGCCAAAAATGCTTTCCTCTTTAAAATTCGCGGGTTTCTGGTCCTGTCTTGTTGAAATGTGAAATGTTGGGTACAACAATACACGAGTTTAGTTATATGAAGGATATATACACTTATTGCCTTTCTTCTGGTTTCCTAATAATACTGGCCTCCAACCTGAGTTCTTGGCAGTGGCAGCGCAAACTAAATGAAAGTGATAGGGGAGGGGCTACAAATATTCACGACATCCCGCTTCTAGCATGGTTCGAATTAGCGGGGAAAAATGATCCGCACAAAACCCCCAACCATTTGCTTGATTCTCATGTCCTCGGAGAATGTAACAAATGGTCAGAGGTGAAATTTTCCTCGTTGGAAGAGATTTACAGGAACGTTAGCTCCTCTTAATTTTCTAACGTTGTCAGTAAATTTAAGACTAAGAGTGTGAGAAATTCATCTAAATTGTAATTTCGATATGTTAGCGAAGTCTTGTCATCGATATACGCATCATTTAGTTTAAACAATATTTTTACTCAATGAATATTCTATATGTTACAGGACTGAACACCAAAAAAGTAACTATATGTATTGAACATCAAAAAATATAACATATATTAACAAAAAAAAAACAAAAAAAAAAAAAAAAAGGGGGAGCGCGGTGGCTCGGCTCAGTGGGTAGAGGTGCAGGCTGCAAGCCGAGAGGTTCTCGGTTCGAATCCCACCTGCGGCAACCGCGTTGTGTCCTTGGGCAAGACACTTCACCTCCATTGCCCATGTGGGGGCACGGTAACGCTGTGCACTGAGGCGTACTGCACGTCGATGGTGCACCTGTCTTCAACCAATGCTAACCCTGCTTGTGTGGAGTTAGTATGTTGGGGAGCTGACAGTTGCTCGCCGTTACTCGGTTGTTCTCTCTGGGTACTCCGGCTTCCTCCACCCGTAAAACTGTCGTGGTCATGATTAGCCATTGTGCAGAAACATGTGACCTTAAACACCAATAAATAAATAAATAAATAACAAAAAAAAAAAAAAAAAATTGCCAAGTAATGGGGGATCTGACAGAAAGCTAGGAGCTTATGTTAGGGATCTCCCTGCTTGGAGCACCATTTCACAATCATCAGACATTTTCCCATAGAGTATTATAAAAATACAGAAGCTGGCTTTTTACAATTTTTCCCCAATCAGTTTGAACGGTTCGCTATTATTCTCTGTTGAAATTCAGTTAAAGAAAAGGACGTTTTCACCATATTTTGATGTGCCGCAACTTTTTTTTTCTGTTCGTTATATCAACAGTGTGCGCATCGTGACATATAAAACAGGTACTGTCTATTTCGTTAATACAGGGGGAAAGACTTCCTGATTTGTTTCCCGGGAAGAATAAAAACTTGCGAATTATTTTAAAACACATTCGCCAAACCAAGAGCCAAAGTGGACGTTTATTTAGTTGCTTCCAATTAGCTTGCCATAAAAATCCAATTTTCCTTTTGTAACTTTTAATAAACGAAAACAACAGACAGCTCCGAGAGCTGTCGGTTGTTTTCGTTTATTAAAAGTAACAAAAGGAAATTCCGCTTTATTTTCTACTTATGTCATTGGTGTTATCGCAACAATTGCACATGCTTCTGAATTGGGCCTTCCTTGCCCGTCTAATAATTTGAGGGGGATAACTTTATCGAAAGTCGATTTTCATGACTCGAAAGGTCAGGGGTGTCTAAAATGTGTCCGTGGAGGGAGAAGTTGGGGCACCGATAAATGCACTTTTCTTCGAAATAGCTAACTTCGTCGATTCGAGTCACGTCCAATGCAGACAATATGCTTCTTGTTTCTGGTGTACCTGCCGCGATCTGCTAACATTCCTTCAGGTGCAACTATCTTCAGCCTTCGGGTTGGAAGTGGAAAATGAGTCTGGACCGATCGAAGGTGGAATTAATTGGCAAAATGCAACTAAAAATATTTACACTTTCAGGTAAAAAATACAAGAATTTATTTAATGCTCAGGCATCAATTCACGCTGAAAAATTAAGTCATATTCCCCTGTCGGTCGGCAAAACGAAATATCAAAATGATATTTAGAAATCGATAATTCATCGTAGGTTCGGATGACGAATCACATGTACTTTAAACGAGTCAGCACATCAGTAATGAATTCCAGAGTCCCAAATACAAACGAATTCGAATAATTGATAGTGACAGTGACTAAATCAATTCATTAAATCAGCGGTTTCAAAGTTGGACTTTCTCATTCACCTTCCAGCGAAAAGCCGAAATCACTTTCAAATTTCTTCAGTTCAACTTCACACGTCTTCAGTGCATTGAGTTCAACAAAAATAAAATGACGTGTTTTGTTATTGAAAATAAGAAAGTGGTGTTTTTTGTTATTGTTCTATGTCTTCGAAACACATTGCGATTATTTCAATTCGCCAGCCTTGGTAAATCGTAAAGTTAGGGGAGAAATAAGACGGGACTACTTTTTGTGCGGATATTCACACATTCCAATGGTTGGAGTTTGGTTGTTGTAATTTTTGTATGGACGCCGGTTCGGCACATAAATTTTGCGCCTTAATGGCAAATAAAGGCCACAAATTGGAGAGTTTGTAGTCGTAGAGCATTAAATAAAAAGAAAATTCACGAAAATTTGATGAATACCGAAAATATCTCGTTCGTGGCTACAAGAAATATGAGGATCTTCACTCGCGACTGCGTCGCTCGTGAAGATCCTCATATTTCTTTGTAGCCACTCACGAGATATTTTCGGTATTCATCAAATTTTCGTGAATATCCTCTATATATATTGACTGGAGATGGACAATATACCGAAAAACTGAATCGATAATTTATCATGTTGGATACCGAAAAACCGAACTCAGCCAATCATTGAATATCGAAACCTTCTGCATTTTAAAGCTTTCCTCATTCCGCTCTTTGTAAGACCTTTTTAAGGCTTGATAGCACTTGAAGTGTGTATTTTCGTGATATATGTGACTGATCTTCTTTTCAGCTTTGTTAACCCTTAACATGCTGGGCAATTGCCCGAATTCACACAAGACTACAACCTTTTCAGATTCAGTTGCATAGCAGTGATTTCTAGTCAACTCTTTGCTGTCTGTTAAGCGAAGACTTGACTAGAAATCACCATACGGGTCACTTGTCTATTGTCAGCAGGACCTCCTAATGATGGCATGTTAATAATACGTGCCCTGTGATCACAGAAAAGCCGAAAATAGGCCTTTAAAGCCGACATGAGGTGACCCTGGCTGTCGAAAGTGTCGTTAAACCCCAATAAATAAATAGGCTTTAAATGTAAAGGGGTGTTTGGAACAAGTTACCGAATTACTGTAGATATAATTTGTATTTCCCTGGTGTGAATTCCCTTTGGTACTATCAGCAAATCTCAGTCAAGTGAGATGCCGACTATCGAACCGATACCGTGATGCATCCCAACCCCCAGCATACCTAACTCAAAATTCCAATACCGCCCATTTTGACATATTTACGCACTCGCTTTTAACCTCTTAGTGTTAACACATTACATTGTGTGTGGAAAAAAATGGAGAGTGGTGTGGGGGAAGGGTCCCACCCTCGTGTGCAACCCCGGAACTTCCGACTCTGCTTCTTGGAAAATTCTCTATGTGTGTTCCAAACATTCTGTTCATTTGCTCTTAAGAAGAAAAATATAAATAAAAAAGAAAAAGATGATTTTGACACAACTGAAAATAAGAGCGTTCATAGTGAGCTCAAATATAAACCCAGATACTCGATTTTTATAAAGTCCAATTTTATTCCCCCACCCATCCCAACCCGTGCAAACTAAACACGAACTGTTATGTGAATTGGTTATCAAGAAGATTAAAAAAAAATCATTCATCTTGCATTGAGTCAAAGTTTCACTTCGGGATTCCATATTTTATTACACGCCTGTTCTATGTTATCCCTATCTCCAGCAATACTAAACCATGCGGAAAATGAAAATCTAGAAACTTACGATATCTGGTGTGCCGCGCCTGTAGTTTCAAGACATACACAGAACGACACGCCTGTGTGAATGGGTTAATCGATATGGCACGAGTGCCAGTGCGGAAGGATAGAACGAGAGGCAGCAGGCCTCGAGTTTTATCCTTCCACGATGGCACAAGTGCCATATCGATTAACCAATCCGCACACCCGTGTCATTCTGTGTTTATATACTCGCCTTCACGTCTTTTAAACAATTATTAGAAGGACACTCAACAATTCATTTGACAACTATAAACAAAAAGAACACATCTTATCGCCAACCAAATTTGCGAGGGGAATCCGTGTTACTATTTCGTCTCCTGAGTGCCAATGTGTTCTATGTGCCTACTGGCACATAGAACACATTGGAATTCCGTGGACGATTTTCAGCATTCGATAGTGACTCAAATTGTAATTGCGTTGCACAATTTGTAGAAAATTCCAGTGAAATGTCGCTTCTATTTAAAAATAGTCCATCAACGATTTCCGTTCCAAAATCTGCGAAAAATGTCTGGCCAAGGGTTAATGTCATCTTATATTGATGCATTTAACACATATATGAAATGTAAAAGCCACAGCATACCAGTTGTAGCCTCCACTAATGTATAGCAAAACAGGTTAGAAAGTCCACACTGACAAAAAAGTCTAACATTGCAAAAACACTAAAAATCGGAAAAAATTTCACTGGGTAAGGGTCTGTGGGTAATTGTAAGCCACAGAAACAGTGTGAGGTGCATAGTAACAGTGCAGAAAGTCAAAGTGGACTCTTACAATAACGTTAACACAATTAAGTGTTGACGTCGACGTCGACGTCGACGCGCCTTGAGTCATGACATAAGCTCACACAACTTCGTTGGTGAGCGAAAAATGGATAATCATCACTTTATTTCATGGCTCGCAATGCTCGCCCCGAGTTTAGTCTGTAAAGTCGCATTGTGCTCTAAATGAGCAAGCAAACAAACAAACAAACAAAAACGATATGCATCAGATAGTTGCATCTAAGTACTTAATTGTGCGAACTGCGCCTCAGAAGAAATCAACGACATTTGTCATTTTCAAATTTCCCGGATGCCATATAATTAAGAAAGGACGCTGTTTTTTTTACAATGGCATGGTATATAATATGATATGCTTTAAACATGGCTTCAGCAAGTATCGCTGTATGCTGATACAGGACGATGGCGGCACGGTTTTGACGCTGGTAGGGCATAATGCAAATTCTTTATTGAAACCACTGAGTGGTGTTTGTGGAGAAATATGGAGGACGTGGGTAAGCTGGGACTGTCTCATTGGTATTTGCTGGGGGACGCTCGTCGAGAAAATAATGAATACTGACCACAATTCAATTTCAGTTTCATTCATTTCCCACCAGTTGTCCTAAACCAGAGGCACCTTTATTTGTTTGAATGGAAAAAAAAAAGTTATGTTGACTTTCAATGGAAATATATTATAAAAGTGCATCCCCCCCCACCGCCCCCCCCCCCAAAAAAAAAAAACAACTGGCTTTGGTGGCAACCCTATTATAGAATCCTGGACACGCCCCCCCCCCCCCCCCCTTGTACAAAGTCCAGTATCATCACAAGCGCAGTCACTTTTAACACGGATATCTCCAAATAATGACAACTTCCTCAAAATCGTCATAAACTTTTAAGTATCTCGAAATTGGGGAAATACTCCTCGGGGACGAGTACTATATATCGACTTATGAACGATTAATCGCAAACTAAAGAATCATCCGGTCTGAAATGCAACACTTCTTTGTGCTCGATCGAAGATAACAGCTACCAAATGAGGTTGGAGATGGAACAGGTTTCCCGAGAAAGGATTTCCGGTGAAAGAAAAAGTATTTTATGTGACCCTCAACCTACGGTACGTAAGTATGACTATGACTTTGAAGATATCCAAGCAACTATTATACTCGACACACCTTATGACTGTCCTCAACATTTAAATACAGTTTGATAATTGTAGTTTAATTCGATTCTGAGTTATGGGTGAGAAACGAATATCAAGGGATTTTAAATGTCATCTTAAAATTTGTCTTTGACCTTGAAGTTACGGACCCAGCTATGAAGTGTGACACACTTCCATTGCCATTTATACATGTGTGGAATTAGATGATTCTAGCACAAATAGCTTCTGAGTTATGGCTCAGACATAACTTGAGACCTTCAAAAATGGCATTCAAGTGAGACCTTGACCTTGGAGATGCGCAAGCAAGTATTGATTCACTACACACCTTCTGACTGTCGTTAATATTTGTATGAAGTTTGTAAAATAAATGTAGTTTGATTCGTTTCAAAGTTATTGCTGATACATGAAGATCGACAGATATTTAGTGTGACCTTAAAATGAATTTTGACCTTGAAGTTACAGACCCAGACTGAAGTTACGGACCCATCTATGGTGTGTGACGAATGAAATGGTTTTGCGCGCCGAAGGCGCGCAGGGACGGTATGGGGAACAAGCCCCTTTCGACCCTCGTTGGCTGTTTGATTTTGGATGATGGCGAAGCGTGGTAGAGGAGGAAAAGGAAGGAGGGAGAAGGTTTATCCCCTTCTGGGGTTTTTCCGGCTCTTTTTCTTTGGTGGAGGTTGGCATGGGGATGGTGATGAGGCTGGTGGTGGTATTGATGTATGCGCGTGATGTCCTGATAATTCCCTTGATTCTTTTAAAATTTCTTCAGTTTTGGCGTATTGTACTTTTGCCATTTCCATTACTCTGAGTGCTTTTTGAACGATGACGTCTATAGGATGTGGTGGCTGTTCTTCTGCTTCTTCTGCTACTTTCGCTCATGGGCTTTCCGGTAGTGAAGGAAAAGGGGAGTGAGGGGTGGGAGGCGGTGAAAAAGCAGCTTCCAGTTCCTCCTCAGTCTCCACTGGACGTTCCTCATCCAACTGTACCGGCTCAGGAGCCGGCAGTTGATTGGGTGTACCAGTGGGACTAGGAGGGGAACTGGCGGCTGCCTCCAGAACCTCCACCCCCTCACTCAACTCTTTCTTCCTATTCTGGAATGCCTCCAAACGCCGGGCGTCCCTGCGCTTGGTTGATGGACTCTTCTTCTTTCTTCTCTTTTCAGGGCCTCCGTGCCTCTTCGGGTGCGGACCAGTGGGAGAGAAGATCCTCTCTCCAAAGGTGCTACCTCTTCCCGAAGAGGATCGTGTCTCTAACTCAAACTCCAGGTTCAGGTGGACTCTCCTGCCTGTCTCCTGGACAGTCTAGGTAACAGGGCAGGAGATGCCCAGAGCTGAAATGGTGTTGATTAGTCGCTCTGGTAATTCCAGCTTTTCCATGATCTCGATCAGGTGCCCACGCTCTGAATTCAGAAGTGTGAATGAATGAACACAAGACGCGGTGGAATTGTCAACGAACGATGTGAGTGGTGTGTGACCTATCCGCCCATTGTCCTTTATAATTGTGCGGAGTTTGATGACTGTAGCCCTACTTTTGTCTGAGTTATAGCTGAGACATGAATTGTGACTTTCATCCACGGCCCTCAAAGGTTACCTTGATATTGAAGATGTGCCACCAACTATTATACAGGGCATACCTTCTGACTATCCTTTACATTTGTATGAAGTTTGATAATTGCAGTTTGTTTCGTTTCTGAGTTATGACTGAGATACACGAATATTGATATACTTTAAGTGTGTCCTTGAAATGTGACCTTGACCTTAATTGTGTAAAGTGTGATGATTGAAGCCCTAATAGTTTTCTGAGTTATTGGCTTAGACACACACACGCACACATTCACGTTTCACTATATATGCCATCCGATTTACGTCGGAGGCATAACATTTATTTATTGGGTTTTAACGACACTTCCGACAACCAGGGTCGCCTCGTCTCGGAAAGTTTTACGTTCGGGAGATTCCACCCGAATCGTCCAGGGGTCCGGTGGCACCAAAGTTCCCCGAAAGTCGAAGAGTTCTGCGAAGCCATCATAGAAAGGTGGCATGGTACCCATTAGTATTGTTCAAAAGTACTCTGGTATTTTGGAAAAATATATTGTGTTCATTGATATTAGTCCGACCGCCAAATGCCTACTTTCTGCCCAATCACAAAGTCGCGTCCAAAGTTTTTTTTCTCGGTAGTTTCTGATGGAGGGACATCTCCTGATTCAAAAATGTTTACCGAACGTCTGACAGCATTGAGCAATTTGAGATATTCGTCGCAGAAAGGGGTTCCAAATTTCAATTGACATAGTTGCCTAGGTGCTGAAATTCTCATATATAATCGGCATTTACTAGAAAAAATGGAGAGGATTTACCCATATAGACACAAATGACATTATTCAATGTATAAATAAGTGCATGGCAAAACTGCTATTTCGTTTTGAAAACAAGCGTTTTATGAACAACATTTATAAATTAATAAAGTGCGTTTGCAAAAAAACGTCAAATTGGAACCTAAAGGCACTCCTTCGGATCAGCGACGCCATACTGCATTGATAAAACACCAGCGCTCTTTATCTTGTCGTCTCTTTCCTTCAGTCGATAGGCCGCTATATATAACTGTTCATAATTTCTTTGCACATTTTTTATTTATTTTGATTTGAAATCAAGTTGAATTAAACATTTTTCTATTGGCGATCGTTGTGAGTTTGACGGCATAGCTTGCCTTATTCTTTTGTCATTTCATTTTTTTTTAGTCCGGCATTATTGAATTTTTTCTGTCGGTTTATGTACAGAATCTGTCATTGCCGATCGTTGCTTTTTCAAACCGAAATACGGATGAGAAGGTGTTAGGCTAAGTGACCGTCTGATGAACGTGGCATCGAGGCGAAACGAGAACACAATCAGACGCAGCAAACTGTATACTGATGGTCTGCATGTAGATTTAAAAAAAAAAAACCTGGCAAGGTGGATAGAGGCTTATATTTTTCCGTCGAGTAGTGAATCCTGGAACCAGCAGTAGTTCATCACATTTGGATGAGATACTCCGGGTTTGTAAGCAGCGAAACGATAGGGGTAGGTTAAGGGTTCTAGGTGCTATGGGTGATTTGCATGCGGCAGACGCTCGTTGTCACTCGGTCCATAGAGTTGCATATATTAATGAGTCCAAGGTATGTAGCGTCCGCGGGAAAGCAGTTCATTGACACTACCTCAACAGATTCAAATCAGGATGCCGAAGCTTTGAAATCGGTGGTTGCTTTCATGAGAGATGACCAATCCCTTACCTGGAATTCGATCGACTTGTTCAAATTGTATGATGATTGCGAGTGTACTTGTATTTCCCGTCCATTTTTTTGTTGCTGAACTTGCGGAGAAGTACGGCAACGACATTTTAGTCTTTTCCTCGCCAGAGATAGCAAAGATTTTTGCGGATAGATCAAGAGCTGGATCGGCTCTACGTGTTACACAGGATCCAGATTATTGTGATGCCGAAAAGCAATGAATGTTTTGAAGAAGAGTATATGCACCAAAATAAAGGACATGTATATAGATCTAAACACTTATGATCTGCAGCTCAACTTTGACGGAATATCAGAGTTTTCAAGCGGGGCGTTGCTGGTTTTTCTGGGTAGCTTGTCACCGAAATTAGACCACACCCTTCCCGGGATGCCGATTAGCAACATTGTAACATCACCTTTACTTGGGTTAACAACAACAATGCAAATTGGTCTTGCTGCTATGATGTGAAAACTAACTACTTTGATGTGAAAACTAACTACACGAGGGCCGCCATCCTTGATTCTCTACACACCCCCCTCCCAGAAAAGAAAAATAATAAGTAACTTTATACTTGGTTGTCACAATCTAGAAATAGAGAAAGGAAATCATCATCCCTTATAAAAAAGTACCATGGTAAACCATGGTAAATCCCAAAATACCCTGGTATTACCAGGGTATTTTGGGATTTACCATGGTTTACCATGGTACTTTTTTATAAGGGATAGACCCAGACCAACGCCCACTGAAGCAAGGCTCTGTAAGTTGTGTAATCAGAGCGAGGTTGAAGACGAGAAGCACATTCTTCTCAAACGACCTCGATATTTCGGCCAGCGTGCTACTCTGTGGACATCACTAGAGTCTATATGACAAGGTTTCGGATCACTACACTCCACACATCAACTTACACTCATTTTTGGAGCGAACATCCCACATGTAGGAAATATTCTCAGTACAAATATCGATGAATGCCTGAAAATTAGATGTACTGCTCTATAAAATAAATAAATTAATAAATACCGGTTGGGCCATAGAAGGGCGTAACCTGAATCAGGGTCAGGCGACCAGCCGGGATATGGTTTATTTTGTGGAGTACTGCCGACCAAATTGTCCGTATCTTAGTGTGCTGTTGACTTGGAGATGATTTAGTAACAATTACCCTCAAAATATGGCAAAATTAGATATTAATCAAAATAGGTTCTGGAAGAGGCGCTCGATAAATGTGATGTATATGTATGCAATAGCAGGAAGTCGTCAGTTGTTAATTTGTTCTGAGCCCACAAGATATACGGGTGTGTGGGAGTTTATTAGGATGTGTGCGAGGGAGTGTGTGGTGGGGCGTGTGTGCGTGCGTGCGTGCGTGACAGATAAATCTCAATGTGCAAACGATTATAAAGTACTTATTAGCAGCAATTGCAGGGTATCAGAGAACTGTCGGATTACGCTGCTAACTTTCGACACAATTTCTGGACAATTATTTGATATAATTAGATTAATTTGTTCATCTATAGTTAATTCACCAAAGATCGTATGATATCTCTTTATGGTGTCAAATAATATGGTTCTTAATTCGACATATGCAGGACACTCCAATTATGAAATGTTTCTCATCTTCAATTTTTCACATTGTACAAACACAGCATAACCTATTTTCAATGGGAGGATGATGATGCCGGCCTTTTTCGATAGCAAGGCAATGATTACTTATTCGAAGACGGGTGAATATGGGTCTATCATCACTTGACTTCGTATACACAAGATATGGATCAAGCTCAAACTTGTTCTTAAAGAGGCGATATGTTCTTAGTTTATTGTTATCCGCGTGTATTTGAACATTAAAATCATTTGAATGCTTTACGTAAATTTCATTTCTGTATGCTGATACATTTATATTACAGGTTGCTAAACTATCACCACAAATATGCGTATTAATTCCAAAGTTTTAAAAATTGATTTGTTTGAAGTTAGATTCATGTGTTCGGTTACAGCATTTTGCAAAAGTGTGTTACTTGAGACTGATGCTAATTTGTTAACGTAAGATGCCATACGACAAAGAATATCAATGTATTATGGGTAGCTACCCAGTTCAGCTCCAACAGCATTATTGCATGCATGTTATCCAACTCCTAATAATTGTTTACAAAATTTAATGCGTAGTTGTTCACAATCAAGACGATTAGTATTCGTCTCAGTTATTTCCATATCACATAACTCACAACCATATAAAGCAACGGGCTTTATTAGTTTGTGAAACATTTTGATAGAAGTTCCAACAGGAAGCGGGGCAGTTCTACGACAAGCGCCAAGTAAGGAAAACATTGTTCTCCGACCTTTCGCACTTTGTTCAGAAATTACTTGAGTGAACGTTCCTGAATTTTTTAACATTATTCCAAGATAATTATATTTATTTATTTATTGGTGTTTAAGGTCACATATTTCTGCAGAATGGCTAATCATGACCTCGACAGTTTTACGGGTGGAGGAAGCCGGAGTACCCGGAGAGAACCATCGAGCAACGGCGAGCAACTGTCAACTCCCCAACATACTAACTCCACACAAGCAGGGTTAGCATTGGTTGAAGACAGTGCAACATTGACGTGCAGTACGCCTTAGTACACAACGTCACCGTGCCCCCACGTGGGCAATGGGGGTGAAGTGTCTTGCCCAAGGACACAACGCGGTTGCCGCAGGTGGGATTCGACCCGAGGACCTCTCGGCTTGCAGCCTGCACCTCTACATACTGAACCACCGCCCCCCCCCCCCCCCCCACCAAGATAATTATAAGATAAGATAATTTATTTGCAAATTACACCCAGTCGGACCGCGTGCAATAACATTATAAAAGCACTGAAAAGAAAAGAAAATAATAAAAGAAAAAAACAAAATCAACATTTTCTAAGGGGTTGTTATTTATGGAAAATTCATTTTGTCTTATTAGTATTAATAGATAATGCATTAATTTGGATAAAAATTTGTAACTTCTCCAAACATTGTTGAAGACCGTCAGGACAACCCGACACTAATACAAGGTCATCTGCAAACATGATATGATTAAAGGACACGCCACCCATTTTAACTGCATCACAAGTTGCATCGAAGGAACGTTCGATATCATCTATGAATATTTTAAATAAGTTGGGTGATAAAATACATCCCTGGCGAACATCTATTGTTGATAATGTAGGCGGACCTAAACCTTTGCTTGTTTTTGTGACATAGTAACTTAAATCATATAGTGATTTAATAATCTCCAACACTTTACCTTTCATTCCAATAGCTTCCATTTTTCTAAACAGCATTGCTCTATCAACAGAATCGAACGCTTTACGGAAATCGACAAAAGCAGCGTATAATGGTCTACCTAAGCATTTATATTTCCGAATAACTGTGTCAAGTACAAAAGCACTGTCAATCATGCCTTTCCCGCTACTGAATTCAAATTGATTCTGACTAATTATACCATTACTATCTAAAAATGCAACTATGATTGTTATTCATGTATTTTTTATTGTTTTCAAAATGTCATAACCATTCTTTGTTGTGTGGTTGTGCAATAAATTCTATTCTATTCTATGACGAGAGATTCTAAAGACCTCATAAAAACGATGCATGACTTCGAAGAAACATACTCCTGTGATGAATTGTTGCGTTTCAAAAAATCGGCAGCAAATACGGCAGCTCGCAATGTTGACTTCACACCAATATCTAGTTATGACGGTGGGCTATTACAGGTAGTGGTAGATACTTTCGATACTGACATTGCATCTCCGAATGGAAAACTTAGTACCAATTCTCTGGCTGTTTTGTTAACACAAGCAAATAACACGACCCAGGCGCAATAGAGTCGGCTCCCGCGACTTAAAAAGTTTGAAATGACAGAGACTGTTGACTATCAGTTGGATGTTGTTCGTTATCACAGACAAAAACGCCCGGATATGCCTATTTCTCACGCAAAAAGATGCATCACGTCGCTCCAATTTCGTTGTCATTCAGCATTGTCACCGTTTGCCTTCTTCAGTGATGTTCTGCAAAAGGAAAGTGGTCAAGAATTTACCGGGTGTAACACTAATATATCTCGTGAGCCTGGAATGTTCCCTGAATGTCGCACTATCTCATAATGGTCGACATGACACCTGCCGATCACGAAACTGTTGCCACTGCAATGAAAGAGGCACAACAGCTGACGCTGAATGCAGGACGGAGCTTTACAGTGTTCATAGCTGATCGACAGCTATATAAACAGCCCTAAAATGTATATAGGCTCGGATTAAACGTGGATATTTCAAATTGCCCAAGGCTGCCAGGTGTCCAGTAAAGTTTTTTGTAGTCAGATGTTTTTGTAACACATTCCATCAAGAAAAAAACTTTGGACACCACTTTGAGGTTCAGTGCCCTGGCGGACGGAATGTATTATTTTGCAAGGTTCTCTCCGGTGAATCTACGTCAATTTTCTCGCGCATAAGTAACAGGCATTGCGATGTTTTAGGTCCAGAACTTTATTTGTAAAAATAAATCTCCGGATTATGATTTTATTTCGCAGTTCACTGAAAATAAACAACTATAAAACTCGAATGAGGAATATTTTAGTGGCTTACATATGCCATCGCATATGCCTGTGTAACGGGAAAATAAAATTGGGAAACTTATCACTCGATAATTATATATGTTATAGGAGGTGAACTATTCATGGGAGCGCGGTGGTCCAGTGGTTACAGCACTGGACTTCAAACCAAAAGGTCCGCCGTTCGATCACCGCCAGGGGTAAATGCGCTGTGTCCGTGGGTGCACGGTGGCGCTGTGTACTAAGGAGTTACTTATGTCGATGGTGCACTGGTCTTTAAACAATGCTAACCCTGCTTGTGTGGAGTTAGTGCGATGGGGAGTCTACCAGTTACTCGTCGCTGATTCTCACCGGGTACCCTGCTTCCTCCACTTGTAACACTGTCCGACACGAGGTGACCCTGGCTGTCGGAAATATAGTTAACCCCCAAGAAAAAAAAGCCAAAGAAGTGAGATTAGGAGGATGAATGACGCTGCTGAGCAACATTAAGAACATCCTAATTAATTTAGCTATACATCAAGCCAGTCTCACCCTTTTTTGGTCTGTTTTTCAGCATTTAATTGATACCAAGATGGACAACCGAATCGCTTTCAGGGATTTTGTCATTGCACAAAAGCCATTTACGACTGGGTGCTCTGTTAGGTTTGGGTGTTTCATTGAAGACAACTGCATAGCATTTCGCCGGGTTGTATTGGTATCGCCATTTTAAACTAAACCCTAATTATATCCAACAGCACGATCGGTGAATATTTCGAAGCAGCTAAGGGAGTCGTGGCATTCGCATGAGTGGGCCGGTGTAACAGGAATGGAAGTCCGTAGGAAAATTAGTCCCTCTGGACTATTATTCCGTGGAATTATAGTCCAAGGTCTAACATTTCTAGGAATAGTAGTCCGCCGGACTACTATTCCTAGAAATGTTAGACCTAGGACTATAATTCCGCGGAATAATAGTCCAGAGGGACTAACGTTCCTACGGACTTCCATTCCTTTTACACCGGCACAGTTTCTGTAGTTTACACATATTAGCGCTTCAGTGAAGTGATATGGATCGTCGTATCACGTGGAGTTGACGAGGGTGAGAGCGCCGTATCAAACGAGCAGCCACAAGAAGCGAGTCTGATGCTGCGATCGGACCCTCATCAACGAGACTTTCTACTGCGACCCATATCATTTCACTGAACCGATATTAGGTTTATTATATGACCCGCATTGTGCATCACATGCTATAAGCTCACTCTCGAATCACTCCATTGTATTGAAATGCAGTCACCCACACTTATTTTCTATTTTTAACCCTTTGAACTCTGGTGGTATCTTCCATGCCAATTCAATCGCAGCAATCAGAAGAGTCCATATTCATTATTTAGGGTAGACCAATTAATATTTTCAACGTGCAGCCTCGGGGCTGCACGTTGAAAATATTGATTGGTTTACCCCACATATTTACTGAACAGTCATCCTATTTAATGACGTTCTGGCGTATCATGTGTCCTGGCCAGAAAAACGACCGCTCGGGTTCAAGTGGTTAATCAGTCTCTTTCCTTCGTAATTCACAATGACATGTATGTTTTTACTTTTTACCGTTTTCTCTCAAAGATATTACCTTAACTGCTTATGTAGCGTTACGCGCCAATAAATAAAGAAATAAATTCCCACACTCCAAGTCAAAAATGTACTAAATACTGTTCAAATAACTTTAGTAGTTAGTACGGTTTAAACGAACACGCAGTAAATAGTTCCGTCCCTTCCAATAGCCTACAGTACGTGGAGAGTGTATTATCACTAAATCACCCGCACAGTGGAGATTCCACCGAGCAATAATTGAAAATTTGTTACAAATCATAACAATCAAAAGAAAAGTTTCAGCCAATGGACCTCCGGGTTGGACCCGGAGGTCCATTGGCTGAAACATTGCTTACGTTTTCTATCCATATGTGCAGAATTTGAAAAAGATACTTTGGGTGATTACTCCACTCCACGGGTGATTTAGCTACAATCCACTTTCCACGTACTGTACTTTCAAACCACACTGATACAGATTTCGAACAATACTGATACGGCTGTGGATGATCGGAAACACTGTTCTCCAACAACGGCAGAGGCGACGGAAGCTCGATAAAAGAGGAGGGGCACAATTTTACATACCATGGTTTGACACAGTGTGAGAAAGGTTATAGTCGTATATTGGTAAATATACCACGACTCGTTATAGTCTCTCGTTAAAATAAATATAGCGATGTGTGGTCACTGTCTTTCTTTTACTTCAACCATCTTCCAACCCGAAGGCCAGCCTTCGGTTTGGAAGATAGTTGAAGTACAAGAAACGGACCCAAACGATCGAAAGTGGGATTCTTTGGCTAAATATTGTTTGGATTTGAAAATAATGTTACAGATTGCCCGTATACTTCAAGGGACGAATTGCAGACAAAATTTTTAAGTCAGATAGACTTATGGTCAGCAGGCGCGTAGCTAGGATTCTATAATAGAAAGTAACCTATTCCGTTTGGGGGGCGGGGGGGGGGGCGTGATATTTGGAAGGCCATTGGGGTGGATTCCTCCTCTATTCCTTACTAGAACTTTCCGGTTGTTACCCTCTCCTCTCACTTCCCTTCAATGGAAGTGGGAGTAACAGCCGGATCGTTCATGTTAGGACAAGGCCTCCTGCTCCCAAGAAAATTTCACCAAATTCAATGCTCTAAGAGCGATTCTGGGGCAATTATAAAATGTGAAGCTCTATAATGGAGACCATTTCAGGGCTCTAAATGCTATGTGAAAGTTGTACTGGGCATTGTTTTGGGGACGCAGCGAAAATTTGGGGGGGGGGGGGGGGCAAGCCCCTCACCCACCCCTGTGGCTACGCCACTGATAATCAGAATATTATTTGAACAAAATACCAAGTGATGTTTGACGCAAACTTATCACTGCAGAACACTAACCTCTGGGGACGCGGTGGCGTTGCGGTAACCGGTTCTCGTCAGATCACCGAAGTTAGCCCTTTACCTAACATGAGCAGAGGACGACACTCACAAAAAAAAATTCTTGATTAACTAATTTTTTAAATTTTTTGTCTAAAAAACACAGGTTATGACCCCCTCCTTGGAACGAGTTCGACGAGCTCGTTCCAACGAGGGGTCATAACCTATCTTTTTGAGACAAAAATGAAAAAATTAATGAAAATTAATTGGCGATTTTTGAGAATAGCGCTGGCCGGTTTTGGCCGTTACGTTGGGTAAGGGTTCAAGCAACGTCGAGCCCGGTTAATCCTTGGATGGGTGACCTGGGCGCTCGATTCGGACTCCCGTGTTGTGTCCTTGGGCAAGGCACTTAACCCCGATTGTCCACACGGGGGCACGATGACGCCGTGTACTAAGGCGTACTGCACGTCGATGATACGCATGTCTTCAACCAATCTAACCCTGTGCTGCAGTGCGGAGTTACAATGTTGAGGAGATGGCAGCTGCTCGTCGTTGCTCGGTGGTTCTCTCCGGGTACTCCGGCTTCCTCCACCCGTAAAACTGTCACCGACACGATATGACCCGTTAAAGTGTCGTTAAACCCTAATAAATAAATAGATAAATAAATAAATAAATAAATAAATAAATAAATAACACTAATCTCAGATATATTGCACAATATATACCTGTCAAGATGGAATTAGACGAACAGGAATGTCACAAGAATCTTCTCACACTAAATCTCTTCGAATTATTAACGCTTGTCTGTGTTCCTTAATGTGTAATGATGAGTAAGTAAATCAATTGTATTTTATGCCCACAGGTAGTCAATATATATTAAATAAAGACCTTGAAGGGGAATCACACACATATTGCAATGTCGAACAACAAAAAACTAAAGAAGACCGAAGCTGTCCGTGATCTACTTCAGAAGTTAATGATACGATTTATGACAAGTCTGAGATGTGACAACAAATCACCTTTAAGTGGTATTCTTTATGTACTTAATGTTGTTTAGAATTTCTCTATTCATCTGTGAACACTTGAAGCTCATCGCTGCAACTCCGTTCCAAGCGCAGATAGTGTTCCTGGTTCCAAAAATATGTATAAAAATTTTATGTATTTACGTGGACACGATGCGAGCGGTGGGATAAAGTGACAATTGACATTTTTGATTTTCAGTTTTCAATTTCGATTCAATGCAGGTGCAAAGATGACACGGCAAAGATGACACGAGTCAACCCCATTTACCACATTTGCCCGAAATTCCCCACACTTAATTTCGTCTCCTCGCCGAGATATTTCTTGTGTTACTGTGGTATGGTTATGCTTCACTTTCTGTGTACTTTAGTCTTACAAAACGTACTTGGGGTGCTCGAATTTGCTTATAAAATTATTTGTTTTCTTCAGGGAAAACCCCGGACTTTCACCTATTGGGGTGGGGGGGGGGGGGCTGGGGGGGTACACCCACACTCATAAGCAACCACGAGGTAAATGGATGAAGTGGTGGTGGAGGGTACTTTTCTGCTGCCAATGTCGCTCACAAATACCCCACCCCACATTATTTATTTATTGGTGTTTAAGGTCAAACCCTTATGCATAATGGCTAATCATGACCGTGACAGTTTTACGGGTGGAGGAAACCGAAGTACCCGGAGAGAACCAACGAGCAACGACGAGCAGCTGCCATTTTCCCAACATTGTAACTCCGCACTGCAGCACAGGCAGGGTTAGATTGGTTGAAAACATGCGTACCATCGACGTGCAGTACGCCTTAGTACACGGCGTCATCGTGCCCCCATGTGGACAATCGAGGTGAAGTTCCTTGCCCAAGGACACAACGTGGGAGTCCGAATCGATCGCTTAGACGGTCACCCATCCAAGGACTAACCGGGCTCGACGTTGCTTAACTTCGGTGATCTGACGAGAACCGGTTACCGCAACGACATCGCGCCCCCACCCCACCGCACAGGCCTGAAACTAAGCAGTCTGACATTTGCAGAATGAGGTCCCCAGAGGGTGAATTTGATGATGCTGTCCCATACAGTGGGCCAAATTATCCTCTGGGTACCTCTTTCTGTTTAGTTGTGAGACCCTGATTCAGAATGAGGTTCACAGAGGGTAAATTTAGTGATAATACCCCTCTGGGGACCTCATTTTGCAGATGACAGTCTGCTTATATTCTGGCTTGCCACCCCACCCCAATTCATTTATCCTGACTACGCTTTTGACTGACATTGCTATTGGCTACCACTGTCTCCTATCACAGCTGTTTGGTCTACAGTATTATTACGACCAGAACTACAGTTACTGACGTATCTACTTCCACCCCTTGGCATTATTATTTGTGAGCCCATTCTCTTCATTTAACCCTTTTCCCAATATACCGACCAAAACCGGCCAGCGCTATTCTCCAAAATCGCCAATTAATAATCGTCGTGCTCGTTCCAACGAGGGGTCATAACCTATGTTTTTGAGACAAAAAATGAAAAAAATTAGTTATTCAAGGATTGTTTTTGCAAGTATCATCTGCTTTTCATGCGAGGTAAAGGGTTAATAGAACATTGGCCTCTAACCCTACTGTAACCACACCACATGTGTTTACCATAAGTTTCTCTTTTCACTGCACTGCTTGAACAGAAAAACAAGCTGCACTGGTAGAACAGAAAAACAATCTTTGATTATCTGGGAACAAAATAGTTCGACTGTTATCCTCATCTTGTGCACGAGACGGACGTGACAACCGTTACTTATTCCCAGTTCCTTAGTCGACATTCGTTATCAACCGATTCTATCGGTTGATAACGAATTTTCTGTAAGGGACTGGGAACAAATAACCATTGTCACGTCCACTATTACGAAAAAGATTTTAAAAAAATCGTTAAAAGTTGAAATATTTCCATTATCAACTGTAATATTTAAGGGCAATTACCACTCGCCTCTTCTGTGACGTCATTTTAAAATGCAGAAAGAAGGCACCTGCAGGTCACGGACACTTGTGTTTAACCTTTTACCTAACACGAAAAGCAGACGACACTTGCAAAAATTTTTTTGAATAACTAATTTTTTCATTTTTTTGTCTCAAAAACATAGGTTATGACCCCTCGTTGGAACGAGCTCGACGAGCTCGTTCCAACGATGGGTCATAACCTATGTTTTTGAGACAAAAAATGAAATAATAATGTAAATTAATTGGAGATTTTTGAGAATTGCGCTGGCCGGTTTTGGCCGTTACGTTGGGTAAAGGGTTAAACATCTAACCTGTAAAGCTTTAGTAATGTAACAAATAAAAGGAATCGCGGTTTTTAAGACGAAAGCATTGGTGGGCACGTCGACAAATGATATGCGAGTTTGAGAGAGGGCGATGAGGATCCCTGCCATTCAGCCTTCTCTCAACTCTCAAATCGCAAGTATTCTGTTCAATCTTTTAGAAACCAGTCACCCCTGCTATGACTGAGTTTGACAAAAAACATTGAAAGATATAAATTGAAGAACTCGCTGATAAAAGGAGACACTGAATTTACATGGATGTGTTATTTAAAAAAAATGCCCGAAAAACAAAAACACTCGTGCCAATAATATAGTAATGGTCAGAAATATCAGCCACGGTCAGTTTTTCCCACAAGTAAATATCAAAGGACAATGAGACGGGTGGTTCGTTGGTTAGAGCATTGGACTTTAAACTGAAAGGTCGAGGGTTCCATCCTAACTCACGCTATCTGTGCTGTGTCGCTGGGCAAGACATTTAATCCCGATTGCCCAGGTGTGACACGGTAACATTGTGTAATGCGGCTTCCTGCACTGCTCGTGGATTGTGCACTCGCTTTTGGACTGCTGCTAATTCTGCTTGTGATCGGGTCAGTAAGTTGGAGAGTCTGACAGTTGTTCGCCGCTGCTCGTTGGTTCTCTCCAGCTTCCACCACCCGTAACATTGTCCGACACGATATATGATCCCGGTTGTTGAAATTATCGTAAAACACAAACAAACAAACATCAAAGGACAAACTGTCGCGAGGTGTGTATACAGTGCGAGGAGAGTGTATTATCACTAAATCACCCATAGAGTGGAGATTCCACCCAAGCAATAATTGCTAATTTGTTGCAAAGCATAAAAAGCACAAGCAAAGTTTCAGCCAATGGACCTCCGGGTTAAACCCGGAGGTCCATTGGTTGAAACATTGCTTGTGTTTTTTGTCGAGATGTACAAAATTTGAAAGTGAAACTTTG
The DNA here is from genome assembly GCA_031216915.1 of Pictodentalium vernedei. Lineage (NCBI taxonomy): Eukaryota > Metazoa > Mollusca > Scaphopoda > Dentaliida > Dentaliidae > Pictodentalium > Pictodentalium vernedei. Next base: position 447,474,312 of record CM062297.1, on the reverse strand, counting down.
AGTGATAACTCCACTTCACGGGTGTTTTAGTGACAATCCACTCTGCACATACTGTTGGTAAGCAAGGGTGTTTTCGAGGAGGAATGCAGGAGAAGGCTATAAATGAAATGAAATGAAGCTTATTCAACAAAATACCAAATTTACAAGTTAGTTTGTACAAAGAGTTTTGCATAAATAGAATACAATGGTATATTGTTGGGAGACAACATAGCCACATTGGCTGTCTTCCTGTTGCCCCCAGGAAGTGAAAAAGACTACACAGAAATCACTACACAGAAATGGAGTAGACTGGATATTATTGTTCATAGGTACCACTGCCTATGGTCCAACTAATGAATGGATGGGGAGAGTAAGGAAGACCTCGAAAACGCGCAAGTGCAATTTGACGGTAGACTACAAATTTGAATCAATAAGATTAAGCGTAAGATGATGGGTCAAGACATGATTGGGGATTAGTTCGAGGTCTGGTTGGATGAGATAACTGGAGAAGTCATCGGCATGGGCTGACAATTGCGTCATAAGAATGTGGATGTTTTCGTCTTGACAGAGAAGCCTCGAACAGTCAGCGCCTTAAGTAGGAGTGTTTACAATATGGCTCGTTTTTAAGTTGGAGGTGGGAATATTACTCTCGCTCTTTCTTTCTCTCTCTCTCATATTCATATTCATATGAATGAAGGGTCCCACAATAAACTGTGGCGACGTACGTGTATCAATGAGGATTATGCCTACAGTCTGGGCACATATGAAACGAACAGTTAACATGTGAGGAGTAGCTTGCTAAGCATTCGTTAGTAAGTTGTTTCTTGAAAACATGTCTGGAGGGTAGGGCCCGTAGGTTGGCGTCAATTCCATTCCAAATCTTTGGGAAGCTATGTTTTGGCAGTTTAGCAGAGAATTGGGTTCTAGCTCTCAGGGACTGTATCATGCCAACTTGTCTTGTTTGGAGTCCAGATAAAGTGTGTACACTAAAAAATGTTTCAAATGAATCGGGCAACCTATCGTTTTTCCAGTCGTGCATGAATAGAGAGACATTCACTTTGTACAGATCGTTAAATTTTAGAATATTATTATTCTTGAATAGGGGATCAGTATGACTATTAAACTTTTTACAGCTAATTATTCGCATGGCACGTTTCTGTAGAGAGTATATTTTACTGCAGGATGGACCATGCCCCCAAATTTGGATTGCATACAGTAAGTGACTATGAACTAATGTATAATACAATAATTTCAATGACTTCTTGGGGAGAACATTTTTTACTTTATTCAGACAGTAGATTGCACTTGACATCTTGGAACATACTGTGGATATGTGGTGCTTAAAATTGAGGTTTTCGTCAAGGTACACGCCTAAGAACTTAGCGACTTTTTCTTGTTGGGAGTTACCTATGGGTGAAAGCTTGGTATTGTTAAGAAAAATATTTAGTAGGTCGGATTTGTTCGGACTGTTCGGTGGGTGTAGCATAATATATTTACATTTACTGGCGTTCACTTGAAGTTTGTTGCAACAGCACCAGTCGAATATTTTTTTCAGCTCTGTATTAACTGAAGTCTCCAGGGTATTCAGGTCGTGTCCAGCTGTAAATGGGGTTGTGTCGTCGGCAAATGATAACAGGTTAAGGACAGTGGAGTATCTCATATCATTCACGTAAATTAAGAAGAGGATGGGCCCCAACACAGACCCCTGGGGAACCCCGCAAGTAACATATCGGTTTGGGGATCGATTCGAGTTATACTCAACATACTGTTCTCTGCCTGTTAAGTAACTTTTGAACCAAAGCTTACTAATCCCTCTTATTCCGTAGAATTCCATTTTGCTAAGTAAAATTTCGTGACTAATGGAGTCAAATGCCTTAGACAAATCAAGGAAGACGGCTAGAGTAGAGTCTTTTGTAGGCTTGTCGTTGCATTCAGCGACATATTGCAAAAGGTGCATGATGGGATGAAGAGTTGAATGGTTTTTGCGAAAACCGTACTGATGTTCGTACAGTATATGAAAATCACTGAGAAAATTAGAGAGTCTCCGGTTCATTATTTTCTCCAGAAGTTTCGAAAAAGCCGGTAACAAACTAATTGGTCTGTAGTTACCAAGCTCCCTGGAATTACCCCCTTTGAAAATTGGTATCACCTTTGCTATTTTCATTTTATCGGGGACTTTACCTTGTATAAATGACTGATTGAATATATAGACCAGGGGTTTCGCGATCTCACAAATTGCCTCTTTCATTATTTTTGTAGATAGATTGAAAGCATCGGTACTCGCTTTCCCTTTCAGTTGTCCGGCTGTCAGTATGATTTCTTGCTCGTTTGTTGGAGTAATAAAAAAGGAATCCGGGTAATTTCCACTCATGAAGTCACCGAAGTTGTTATCGGAGGTGGAGACGTTATCGTTAATAAGCAGACCAATTTCTGAGAAGTAATCATTAAAACTGGACGCGATTTTATCGGGGTCAGATATTTCAACATTATTATGAGATATGCTAGGTGGGAGTGTCGCCGTTGATTTTGATTTGTTGACTAAGGTACGAAGTATTTGCCATGTTTTTTTAGAATCGTGTCTATTTGTTTCTATAACGTCATTGTAGTATGTAGCCTTACTTCGTCTCTTTAATTGATTAAAAATCGAGGAGTGCGTTTTATATTTGTTGATGTTAGTTTCCGTGGGTTTTCTCAGTTTGACTAGGTAGAGTTTATTTTTAGTTAGAGAGGACTGTAACAGACCCGATGTCATCCAGGGCTTACGTTTTATGAGCTTTTTGGGTAAATTCAAGCTTCTCAGGGGAAATGCCGATTCGAATATGTCAAGGTAGATATCCAAAAATGTTTCATATGCTGCATTAGCACACGTACAGTTATACACTGAGTCAAAGCTAGTGTTTTGAAGCAAATTTTTGAATAATTCAATATTTTCTCTCTTAAATGATCTTCTTAGTTGGGGTATTGGCTTGTCGGGCTCGTTATCACCTTCCTGTATATAAAATGTGGCGAAGTGATCTGAAATATCAGTGATTAATATTCCCGCACTGTAGCTAGCTGATACATTATTGGAATAAATATGGTCAATTAAGGTCGCTGAATGCTCAGTTATTCTGGTTGGTTTTGTTATTACTGGCATGAATCCGTCACTAAACATACTATCTATGAATGCGTTAGTTTTGCCGTGATTATCAAAATTCAGCAAATCTATGTTAAAATCGCCTAGTAAGAAAGTCCTGCTGTGCTCGGAGTTGATCTTGGTGAGAATGTCGCTTATGGAAGAGGCAAACACATCAATATCAGCTAGAGGTGCAGTGTTTGGCCTGTATATGCATCCAACAATGTACGAGTTTTTGCGCCCTGGATTGATTTCTACGAAAATAGTTTCAATGACATTCGGAATGAAGATCGCCAGATCGGGTCTCAGTCTGAACGAAACATTCTCAGAAATAAAAAGACCCACGCCTCCTCTGCTGTCGTTTGGACTAGGGCGGGTCTTGTAAACAATTGGGTGGTAGCCATCAATTTTGTAATTGAGATGCTCGTGGAGTTTGAAGATTTCTGTTAGACCAATTACGTTGAACATATTCTCCCCCTGCTGGATATCACAGAGGAAGTTGGTGAAAGAGTCCCAGTTAGCACTAAGGCTTCTACAGTTTAGACTAAGAAGGGTTACATTTTTATCCTGTCTGTGGAAATTTTGTCGGAAGTTGGAAGGGGAAAAATAATTGCATGAATGACCATGGATGGTGAAAGGGGACTCTGAATGATCGTCCTGCAAAAGACTCATCGAGTGATTATACTTAGATGCAAGATTGTATCGGTCGTCACTCTGTATCTCATCCAACGATATCTTATCATTCGCCATGAGTGCGCTTCAAGTAAACTAGAAAGATGTGGACCATAAGCATGGGCGCAGATCATGGGGGGGACGGGGGGGGACGTGTCCCCCCCAAACATTTTGTAGGGGGGGACATCATGTGTAGTGTCCCCCCCATAAAAATCCGAAAGCAACTTGACATGGAAAGTTATCACACAAGATGTGGGGGCTTTCCCGTTTGACACGAGCATGTTGATTAACGTTTATTTATGTGAGTACAGGCTCAAGTGTTATTTTATTTGGGGTATATGATAATCACTATTAATCAGATTAAACGGACCAGTATTTCAAAATATTACGTGTTGTTGAAAAAACTATATTTTCTATTAAGACAAACCAACAGGAAATTCACCCCAGAGCCACCAAAATGCAGCATTTGAGAGCTGCATTAAAATATTTTCGAGGGTTTGCCCCACCCCCACACCCGAACCACCCTCAGTAAGCTACGACACTCACAACTGATGCTTTGGGCATCTGTCACCCCCGCCCAACCTCGACTCTTTGTGAGACGTCTGCAGTAACAACTGCAAGTACCTTAGATGTGTCGAATGAGCAGTCTTACGAAATATACTTTAAAAATAGCTCACCGTAACTTACGGTGAGCTATTTTTAAAGTATATTTAAAATCACCCAATTCTGTAGCAGTGATATGAAAAAAATCAGTTAAAAATAGCCTTTTAAGGCTTAAAAAAACAAAAAGGATTTCACTCCAAATGCTGCCAGAATGCTTCTTTTTATCCCTTTCTGAAAAAAATTTTCTGGGGGGAGAACCCCCCCAGACCCCCCTCCAAACGCTCGTGCCTTCGGCACTCGCGGCAGATGCCTTCGGCATCTGCTTTCGGTCATGTCCCCCCCACTTCTTACAACAGATCTGCGCCCATGACCATAAGCAGTGGTAGGATAACAGCTGTAAAAGTTGTGTAGTTAAAATTTGAATAAAGCATATTTGGTGTAAACATATTCAGCTTGTGACAGCTGAGCATAGGTTATTTCTAAATTATAAATATTTACACGTGCGTCGTGGTGGAGAACTGTATTACAAAGGTGTCTCATATATACATAGAGTCCACGGGGTTAATAACGGGGTGTATGGGCTGTCGGCTTGACCTTTTGCAAGGGGATAACACATGACCAGTGTTGATAAGCATACACAGTTATTCAAGGCGAGATATGGTTTGTGTGTACATCAAATGTTCTTTTCTGAACGCTATCAACACATTCAGGGAACAGTCAGGTCGAAATGAGTTTCTGAAGCAACAAATACTGGATGATGAATTAGTTTTTGTTGATAAACGTTCATAGTTATTCGAGGCGAGATGAGGTTTGTGTGCACATCGACCTGATTGTTCCTTGAATGTGTTGATAGCGTTCCTTTTCTGAACGCTATCAACACATTCAAGGAACAACCAGGTCGAAATGAGTTTCTGAAGAAACAAATATTGGATGATAAATTTATTTTTGTTGATAAACAAACCTAGTTATTCCAGGCGAGATGAGGTTTGTGTGCACATCAAATGTTCTTTTCTGAACGCTATCAACACATTCAGGGAACAATCAGGTCGAAATGAGTTTCTGAAGAAACAAATAGTGGATGATGGATCAATTTCGAGACCAAGCGAATTGAGTGTTGTCAAGCTCCGCTGGGTAATTAAGTTATTGTGTCCTGAGAACGCGAGGATGACCCAGACAGGTTGATTCACGAGGTCACAAGTCAGTTGACCGGTGTTTACAAATTAGGGAGACAATCTATCACCTCAAGCTTCACTGGCTGAAACAATTACTTGGTAGTGGAGGCATTGGGGAAATCAACATCATCTAAAAGCCGGTTGTCCGTGCTCTCCCATCCAATTTGGGAAATATTTTTTATGATGCAAGTGACGCGTAAAGATGAGTTAGTGCGGAACAATTAAGAACAATAGATATAAAACACTGGAGAATCCCGATTTGGATGCTTCCACCTTTTGAATTAATGATCATAATTCAGTTACACAATTCATGATGCAATTCATCCAAGTTCAGAGGATTATACATTTCCTGTTGGGACAAAGTATATTCCGGGAATTTGTAATTTCCAGGCAGGCAATGAATAGGTGGTTAGAAATGGATCACAAAACCAGGACTTTGTAGTAATGAGGCAACACAAAAGTTATCGAAGGCGTTTTCAGCCTACTCGAAGTAAAAATGGGATCAGTTTCTTGAAAAATGCAGCTGGACTGAGAAGATAGCTATTGCAGGCGTAAATCGATACACTCAGAGGGAGGGAGGTAAGCATCTTAGAAGTGGAGATGGGACGGGGGGGGGGGGGGGGGCACGTAAATTTCATTGTTTGTAGACAGGCATTTCGAGGCCTCAATGTTACTGAATCATAAGCTCACCTACGCACTTTCTCGGCCCTTTTCACACTCCGCGGACAAGTCGTCCCAGAGTTCCACTCTACCCCTTGCGCCAATAGGCACACAGCGCAGAATGGAACTCAGGCGACGTCCTGTCTGGCGTTAGCAGTAATACAACCCTCTATTTGACAAACCAAGAACCACCTCAGGGCAAGTACCTGGATGAGAAATTTGCCATTTGGGCAGCAAGCGATTTGTTAACAAATACATAATATACAAAAAGGATTTAACGGGAACAGATATTTCGGCGTCAGATGAGCCCAGAGGACATGAAGAAGGAAACAAGATGAGTTATATTCAGACTATTATACAGAGATGTTTGACATTGGACCTAACGAGTATCCACTGTTGCGGATTCACAGCCTACTGGGCTTTGTACCCGTGGCCGTCGGTTGTTTAACACAATTATTTATTTATTTTTATTTACTTTATTTAGTCAGGTCGGCACCGGAAGGAAACGATAAAAAACCCGCATAAAAAGGGTAAACAAATTATAACACGTCAGTCGCCGACCGTGACAGAGCACACAGTTGTTACTAACTAAGGGCTTCGGCGATGTTGGCGCTTGACTCAACACAATACATTTTTTTTTTAATTTTTTTCTTTTTTCCCTTTTAATTTTTACTGGGAACTTTTTCATCTAATTTCTTCCCTCCAGACCGCGGCGTGCGCCTCCCATTGGAACTGGCTGACTGAACGGGTTCCAACGAAGGGCCACAATCCACGCCCTGTAAGAAAAAAAAAGAGTTCTGAGGGTCAATTGCAAGGTCATTTAGTATATTACGCTTGTCGGTTTTTGCCGTTACGTTGGACACTCCCGCACTCATAAAGGGGACAAAAATGTTCCCTGATTTAGAGGTAGTAATTTGAGGTCTGCTTCTCTGTTAAGAGGGTACTCTGGTGTAAATATTGGATTTTGCTTCCAGTGGATGCCCACTGTTGAGATCTTTCATTTCGTAGCTTGTATCGGATTATACAGATACAAAGGGCGGGGAAGGGGGGGGGGGGGGGTAGGCCCGTACAATCCTTGCCTGCCACCCCCATAATCAATCATAAAACGAAATATACTCCCAATTTAGAGTCCATAGCCTGTATACAAAGGGCGGGGAAGGGGGGGGGGGGTAGGCCCGTACAATCCTTGCCTGCCACCCCCATAATCAATCATAAAACGAAATATACCCCCAATTTAGAGACCATAGCCTGTATCGGACTACATAAACACAAAGGGCAAGGGTTGGGGCGGGGGAGGCACAACCTCAAAAGTTATAGTTTGTCATAAATGTACTCCCAATTTCGAGATCTCCCCTAGTTCAGGAACAAAATTTAGGACAAGAATATAATAACCATGGTCACGTTTCAGAACTATTTATAATGTACTAAATCTGCAGCATTTATCCCATCATAGTACTCAATGCACCATGGTAGGCAATATAGTGAATATACTTGACATTTTCTCGGTCCTTCTTTAACTTGGAAGAAAGATCGAGACGGGCAGTCCCTCTCCTAGAGGGAGGGGTTCCCGTGTAGATTTTGTTTTCTGTATGTTTGTGTTTTTTTTGAGTGGGGTAACAAACCGATTGAGAACTTTCTGTAAGACTCAACGAATAGGCACACACAATATCTAGCAATGGAAAAAAAATATGAAAAAACGTTTCATATACACACAATATCTGGCAATGGAAAAAAATATGAAAAAAACGTTACATGTACACACAATATCTGGCAATGGAAAAAAATATGAAAAAACGTAACGTGTACCCGGCCCCCGATTGCAAGACTTACGAGGTAGTCTTGGAATCGTGTCTGTAATTTCGAGACCAACACCCTTACCCTTATTTGGTTTGGTATGATTAATTTCTAACAACGGGTGAAAGACAAATTTCATTGATTATTGGCAGGCATTTCGAGGCCTCAATGTTGTTGAATCATATGCTCACTTACGCACTTTCTCGGCCCTTGTCACACTCCGCGGGCAAGTAGTCCCAGAGTTCCACTCTGCCCCTTGCGCCAGTAGGCACACAGCGCAGAATGAAACTCAGGGGAGGAATTGCCTGGCGTTAGCAATAATACAACCCTCGATTTGACAAACCAAGAACCACGTCAGGGCTAGTACCTGGACGAGGAATTTGCCAATTGAGCAGCGGTTTGTTTACTGATACATAATGTACAAAAAGGGTTTATCGGCCATAACGGGAACAGATTTTTCGGTATGAGATGAGCTCAGGGGACATGAAGAAGGAGACAAAATGAGTTATATTCAGACTCTTACTTAGTTGTTTGACTACTTTCGTGGAGATGTTTGACATTGGATCTAACGAGTATCCACTGTTGCAGATTCATGGCCTACTGGGCTTTGTACCCGTGGCCGTCGGCTGTTTAGCACAATGGATTTTTTGGGGGGGATTTTTTAGTCAGGTCGGCACCGAAATAAAAAAAAAAAAAAAAAAAAAAAAAAAATAAATAAACAAGTTAAAACACGTCAGGCGCCGACAGTGACAGAGCACACAATTGTTACTAACTGGAGACTATGGCGCATTTTGCGCTTGACAGACACAAAACATGGAGTAAGGCTTTCAAGGGCACCAAACAGAAAAAACGTAATTTTGTTCGTCCTTTATATCATCAATATTATTACGTTGGCAGTGTTTATCAAATTTAATTGGATTAGTTTCCATCTGAGATAGCTTAGAGGAGCAGCCACAAATGTATTTTTAATGACGGTCGGTGATTAGTGGTGGGGGGGGGGGGGTGAATATCTAGAGATATTTATATCCAGAAATAAGTGGGTAGGCGTAAGTAGGAGTATAGAAGTCGCGTATTCCGATATTGTAAGGCTTCCAGGGTGGAGAATTCTATCATCTATTTTGGGGATGGGGAACGGTCGGGGGGGGGGGGGGGGGGCTGTGTCTTGAATTTCTGAAAGTGCATGTATGGGAATCACAGATTCAAATATTATATGTCTTTCATACAGAACACTTGCTTCACTCTACCATTTTCTTTCAGCTTAACAAAGATTTTCCCATCACTCGACCATGAGTCATGAACATTTGCATGGTCTTTGCATGATTTTAACAAGGATTGATTCTCTTTGGTTAGGTCTTCCTTAATAACAATGCCCGTCCCCTTTAGTTTCCGTCGATGACTAATAACAGTAGATTTGGCTTTCCGGGTCACAAACTTGACAATTATAGGCCTTGGCTTGTCAGTAGTAAATTTACCTAGTCTGTGGGCTATACTAATGTCAGAGGTAGAAATATCAGCCCCGAGTTTATTCCGACACATCTCTATCACTTTGTTCTCACAAACAGAAACTAATTCTTTTTTGTTATCATCCGGAATACCAAATATTCTGAGACTATCTTTTCTAGTATGTTGTTCAATATTATTATTAAGAGTTTTAAGCTTCACAATCTCTCTATTTAACCCAGTGATTTCACTATTTTTGGAATCGAGATCGGCCTTCAGGTAGCCTATTTCCTCTTCTAGCTTGTCACTACGCAATTCGGCTGATAGTATACGATTTTCCAAAGAGTCAGTAATGTTATTTATTTTTGTGAAAATTTCTTCTTTAACAGAAGCTAGAAGTTTAGTCAGATCATCGCTTCTAACCAGGGGCCTAACAGCTGCAGCAAGAGAATCTTTCGTCACAACATTGTCAAGTTTTTTATTCATTTCCGACAAAATGACCTCTAGACTGCTCTTATCGGAAGTAAAAGTCTTGATGCTGGGCTGGCTAGAGGCTGACATGTCTGATCTTTGTTTTTTTTAAGGTTGTGTAGACTTAGCGACGGGAATTTTTGTTTGATCTTTGGGTTTTGGAGTGATATTGTTTGTACTCATACTTTCATCAGCACTCGATGCTGAGCTCAAGGTAGCAGATCTTTTCATAATAATAACACATAGTATACAATATAGTTGGAATACCACAGCCCGAATCCTATGTGCTTGTAATCAGTGCAGATTTTGGCTGACCAATAAACACACTGAGTGATAAAAAGTCCTGAAATCAAATATATGCGTTGCCAATTGCTTGTAGGAACCTTCCACGAGAATAGCCCATTGCTCCATGATTTAGTCTTAGCCAAGTGAGGCTATAATTTCCATCAACCCTGAATTAGTGAAATTAAAAAAAAAAAAAATAAACTCCGGTGTCATTTGGTAACCGGACGCCACTACAAATAAATGTTCAATTTTATTCTTCATTTTTATTGCAATCGGGTGTGATACATATGTTTTCACCATTATGTTCATGCACAAAGCTGAGGCATAGTCCAAGAAAAAGAGCGAGGCATAAACATAGTGGCGATGATAGATCTTACAATTCTTAAGTATGGTGCCAATGACTTGATACGGTCTGAGTAGCATTTTAATTTCAGATTTTATTTTCACACTCACCAAACGGTGATCGCTCCTGCCGAAACTGAGTGCCTTTCCCTTGAACTTTCTGAACTTGGCGGAAAGACGGTGCGCTGTACCGCATGTTGTCGCAACTTGAATGCTTCCAATGATTCGAAAACAGAAACATAAAAAGAATGTGGTTTTATAATTCAATAATTATACTTTTGAGATTCCCCGTCATATAAAGAAACGTATACGGTCTCTCGCAGACGCCTTTCGAACGCCAGGAATGTTCTATAAATAGTGATTAACAAATCATATGCGCTTGTATACTGTAATGGCAGGATACAGACTTTTCATCGGGGAGAGGGGTGGTGGCTGATACAGGATGTGTTTCAGTTTCTTTCTGAAAGAACGGTACCATCGGTTCCGTATTGTACAATAAAATATTAGTCAAACGTATTGCGCTGTGACGTATTATCAATTTCCCAGTAGCCAACTTATCAGTGGTGAGAATATTGACGAGGGCCCCATATTTCGAAAAATCTAAAGTAGGACCCAAGTCCTAAAGAGGACTAATGTCTGAGTTTTACTCAAGTGGGATTTTTTAAAAAGAAAGTTCAATATCAAACACAGACACAAGTCTCTACTTCAGAACTTGAGTAAATCAAACACGATATTCGCTATAGCAATTTGGTGAATCTATTCAGGGGCGTAACTTCTGGCCTGCGTGTGTGCCCCCCCGCCCCTCCAAAAAAAAAACAAAAAAAAAAAAACATCTCCCGGTCATGGGGTTTGTCGGGCAGAGTCTGGACAAAAAATTATTAAGTACCAAGTTAAGCAGACGTCCTTGATGGCCCGACGAAAATATACACACTCTTTGGAGCACTCAGTTGGGCAAAATCTCCTGTTTGCCCGACAAAAACGTACCCGGATTAGAACGTGCAATAAATGCCTGACTCTTCATATGCGTAGACTTTCACATCCAGGTGGTGAGTAAATAATAATGAATGATTTTTATGATCATGACCTGTTGAAAACACCCAGATGGTCGGGTACTTCTACCTAGCTGGTATGTAATTGACAGCAGTGTCACAAAACTCTAATAGATTCATTGTCATGTAAGTATTTTATCAATGAGATTGTATATTTGTAGCGTATAAGTCCTCGGTAAAAGCAGTTAGGCATGTTCCAAATAGTTGGACGATACGACCGATCCGTCGGGCACCGATAGCCTACACTCCGCCACCCCCTCCCCCGACAAAAGAAATTGTTAGTAGCGACCATGAATCTATAATGTAGCTGGGGAAGGGCCAGTAAGAATTTAATCCTATAGCCCAATAGGGCTATTGGATTAAATTTTTACTGATCCCCCTTAAGCCATTTCTTGTTTATTATACTCTTTGGAAACTGACCAATGAATTTTCTTAACGACGATATTTATTCGTACCTTTTGAGAAAGTTCAGAGTCATCTTTAATCAAGAACCTATTGGCTTTCAGCGGAAAAAATACTTACGAAGACGGATACTTTGAAGTCAGCTACGTTTTTGCTCTAATTGCTGTCAAAATATAGATTAGAGTAAAAATGTCATCGGAGTCTAGAAATGAACTTAGGTCGGAAAATGTGAGTCTGAAGTTGTTTTCGAAATGTGGGCTGCTGGGGTAGAGTGGGGAGTCTTCAAACCAGGAAAATGCCATTGAAGGGAAAACGATAGTGCCCACATACATTGAACAGCCGCATCGTTCCAATGGACACCGTCATCTCGATCATTTCATCTGGGGAGATTAAATGATGATCGAGATGACAATCAGCCTAATGCTTCTTGAAATGGACAGCCTTGGTTGATAATTTTCGCCATTCAAAGAGATTTACAGGAAAGTTAGCTCCCCTTATTTTTCTAAAGTCGTCAGAACATTTGACAATGAGAGTGCGAGAATTTCATATAAAAATTGAAATTTTGAATTGTTAACGACGTTGCGTAATTTCACAAACTTCAGGCATTTTCACGTAGAGTAGTATAAACATATATAAGCTGGCTTTTTACAATTTTTCTGAACCTTTGACTATTATTCTCTGTTTTAACCCTTTACCCAACGCAGACGATATCAAAATTTATTATTTTAAATATCATTTTTTTTTAATTTTTCAAAAAAATTCAACAAAACCATATCATGTGACCCCTCGTTGGAACGAGCTCGACGAGCTCGTTCCAACGAGGGGTCACATGATATGGTTTTGTTGAAATTTTTTGAAAAAATAATATTTTTTCAACTGCTGAATTTGCATATTACGCGGGCGGATGCGGGCGATTCGATAGGTAAAGGGTTAACCTATTTTAAAATAAGAAAACGGTGCTTTCGCCATCTTTTGATGTTCTGTAACCATTTTTCAGTTCATGATAAACACTATCCTTTCCATCAATATAAATATCTGGGAAATAAGATTTGCTAATTTTTATGCCTGGAGGAATACATTTATTTATTTATTGGGGTTTAAGGTCATATATTTCTGCACTGTGGCTAATCATGACCATGAAAGTTTTACGGTTGGAGGAAGCCGGAGTACCCGGAGAGAACCACCGAGCAACGGCGAGCAACTGTCAGCTCCCCAACATACGAACTCCACACCAGCAGTGTTAGCATTGGTTGAAGAAAAGTGCACCATCGACGTGCAGTACGCCCTAGTCCACAACGACACCGTGCCCCCAGACGGGCAATGGGGGTGAAGTGTCGTGCCCAGGGACACAACGCGGTTGCCTCAGGTGGGGTTCGAACCGAGGACCTCTCGGCTTGCAGCCTGCACCTCTACCTACTGAGCCACCGCTCCCCCTGGAGGAATACAAGTTTACGTGCAAATTACTGTAAAAACACGATCGCGAAACAAAGAGCCAAATTGGACGGTTATTTATAATTGTTTCTAATGAGCTTACCACAAAAACCAAGTTTCCTTTTGTAACTGTTAATAAACGAAAACAACAGACAGCTCCGAGAGCTGTCTGTTGTTTACGTTTATTACAAGTAACAGGAGAGAACTGTCCTTTATTAAAAGTAACAGAAGGAAACTTTGCTTTAATTTCAACTGATGTCATATGTGTTTACCAACAATACATGCTTTTTAATTGTACCGTCCAATAATTTCAAGGGTGATTACTTTATCGAAAGTCGATTTTCATAACGAGATAAATTAGGTGTGTAAGGCAAGTGGGTGTGGTAGCTTGTAGTGTATGCGTGTGTAACTGACGTGAAGATGGGACAAAATAATCCTTGCGGTTTTGTTCCCCTTTCCTTCTATGAATTCTGAACTAAAATGGGTGGATAAATGCAAGAATTTCGATACCACATGTGCTGGACATCTTGAACGAAACTTCTCTCAGTAAGAAACGACACACAAGATGTAGCGTGAGTCAAACGTGGGCGACTACCTGCTGCTTAGAAAGCGCCTTAACCCTTTGAACACTGGTGGTATCTTCCATGCCAGTTAAATGGCAGAAATTGAAAGAGTCCATATCCATTTTTTGGGGGTACAGCAATTAATATTTTCAATGTGCAGCCTTCATTGCTCCACCACACACGATCACTTAGTAGCCATCCTACTTAAACAAGCTTTAATTGAAAATAGAATATGTTTTCATTTTTGGAATTCACTTTAAAAAAATGTCCACAATCCTATTTATTAGTATTTCCATTAGTTCCTTGAATCCTGCACCCTATGTAGCAACATGTAACCAACAAACTATGTGTATTTTACAGCTTTAGTCAGTATAAATTTTCATGTAGTGTGTGATATGGCAGTTACCATTTTTTTATAACTGTGCATTGCACAGGGGGGTTTACCCCCATTAGTCAGACACCCATTTGTCATACACCCCAGCTGTCAGACAGTTAATTAGGGATTAGCTGAAGTTAAAATAGATGATTACCTATTGTTATAAATGGAACAACCCAGATATATACAATTTGAATAAAATTTAGTTTCAACATTTTGTTTGGTACTTTTTTTGTTTTTGTTGACACATAATCAAAATACCTTTTAAATATTTTCTGAAAAATAATCAAAACATAAAAATCACACATATATTGTGTAATAACACTGATAACTTCGGGCATTATGGCGCAAAATTCAAGATTTACGTCATGCCCGACCTCACAGAGAAGAATCTGAAGTTGGACAATCGCCTAAATTCATCACTTCTTCATCGACATCCTAACCTCTTCAGATTCATAAATATAATAAAGAACATTGCAAAGGCAGAGAAAAAAAAATTGCTCAAATGGACTTTGGTGCTGCTTCACCTCCCGGAAACAGGTTTACAGGGAAATTGACAACAGCCTGGACCGCCTTTAGGAACAACTAGAGCAGGGAACAAAGTCTCCAGTGGAGTTCCTTGATGCAGCTGGAACACTGTTAAGAATGGGATGATTTGTTTGTAAATTAATATTCCTTTTGTACATTTTTTTTGTCATTGTAATATTGTACCTTTTTAATGATGTGTACCTCACATTTTTCATTTTGTTACATTTTTTTTATAAAACATGTTTTTTTTGTTTATTAACGTTAGAAATGAGTTATCGTGAAATATGATTTTATTTATTTACAATAAAATGAGAGTCTAAATATTTTCTTTATTGTACTTCATATTTTTCATTTTATTGTTTTTTCTGTTTATTTAACACAAAAAAATATTTTGTATGATTTTTCATGCCTAGAAATCTTTTCTTGTATTTCATATTTTTTATTTTATTGTCATTTATTTCCTATTTATTTTCTTTGTTTCATAAAAGACGATTTTCTGTTTATTTATCACAAAAGATATTATTTATTTGTGCGATTATTCATGTTATTGTCATTTATTTCATAATTTTAATTTATTGTGCCTAGAACTCTTCTTATTGTACTTCATACTTTTTATTCTATTGTCATTTATATTCTATTTATTTTCTTTGTTTCATAAAAGACGATTTTCTGTTTATTTATTACAAAAGATATTATTTATTTGTGCGGTTATTCATGTTATTGTCATTTATTGTCATTTATTTCATAATTTTAATTTATTGTGCCTAGAACTCTTCTTATTGTACTTCATATTTTTTATTTTATTGTCATTTATATTCTATTTATTTTCTGTTCATTTCTAAAACACACTGGTGAAGAAATAAATCATTAAAAGCTAATTAATTGTTTCTTTTCTGTCTGACTTATTGGAATATCCCACTTTATTCTGAAGGTGATAAGTAAGGAATTAGCTATTCAAACAACCCAATAATCTGTGATTAGAAACTGTCTGACAACTGGGGTGTCTGACTAATGGGGGGATACCCACAGGGTTAGTCACGCTTTCTGGTTATAATTTTTTTTCACTATTAACCAAGTAAAGAACCATGTGCACTGTACATTCTTAGTGTAAATTCTTAGTGTAAATCTGATCGATATCAACTCTTTACCCATGTAATGGCCAAAACCAATCAGTACTGTTCTGAAACTTAGTTTGTGACCCCTCATTAGAACGGATTGTGGAAAGTTTGATTTTTTGTGAATTCCAAAAATGAAAACATATTCTATTTTCAATTAATAGCTTGTTCTTAATGAAATTATGACGTATCGTGTTGCTGTACCGTTAAAGCGGCCTCTCGTGTTGAAAGAGTTAACTGAAAATCCCTATCTAGGTTCTTGAGAAAAGGACATGTAGAAACATGCCTCTGCGATGGCTATTTAAGGCACAATTGGTGTCGAAGCTTAGGCATTGTTATCATGAGCTCAGAAAAAAACCGAATGCACTCGGATATCAAGTTAAAAAATCACCGTGAAAATAGCATTCTGCGCTCGTTTCTATTCCGACTGCTGGACATGACCGAAGGCGTAAAATCATTGTTCAGGAGATGGGACGCAAGATGGTTTATGATGCTGTCCAGAAAATATTAATCTGAGTCCGCCTGATGCCCCTACTTCCTCCACGACCATATACATTCGTATTTGATGTTTATAAGGCATATGGCAGCTTCGCAAGTAGTGGTAAATTATATAAATGTAAAATTCTTAGAATCATCATCCGAAAAAGAAATCTGTGTGGATGTAACAATTTGCTATTTTCAAAACCTCTAATACACACTCCACAGTAATTAAAGTGAATTGACAAGTATTTGAAAAAAAGGTCTAACACATTCTAACAGTGAACGACACACCCTCGATGACGTCAAGAATTAAAAAAAGACCCACTACACACCATATAACTAGGTCTCAACTCCAAACACACATTTCTGACTTCAGAGTGTGCGGACACAATCATCTCTTGCCCTAATGGTTCCACTGAACTTACCGGCGGCAATTAAAATTACCCTTTTAGCTCTGGGCCTCTCTGGTCCCCTCACCTGGGCACTCCAAGTGAAGGGTAAGAACGTCCACCTAAAAGGGAATTCCAGACAACCACTACCCCCGGAAGAGGTAGCACCATTGTTGAGAGGTCCTCCCCTCACTCTGATCTTCATCCGTTTGTGTCAGGAACAACTCCATCTCCCGCAGAGACACAGCCACAGAACAAGAAAGAAAAGAAGAAAAAGAGTCCCTCAACCAAGCGCCAGGACGCCAGACACTTGCAGAGGTTTCTGAGAATGAAGAAGTGGAAAAATGAGCAGAAGAAAGATGAGGACACAACAGTTTCCCCACCTCAAACTTCAGTTTCCCCACCCACACCTCAATTTCCGCCCCTCTGGAGGTTGAATTGGAGAATGAGGAGGTCACCTGTGACGCTGAGGCTGATATGGAAACTGACCCTTTGGCACATTCACCTCTAAAAGCTCCCCTTCCTCTGTACTATGTTCCCCTCAAGGACAGGCGGGATGTACTAAACGTCATGGCCGCCGAAAATAGCGTAGCAGCAAGCGGACCAAGAATCACCCCAATCCTACAGAACACACCGCAGGAAGTATAACATCCGCCAGATCAGAACACATTATTCACCAACAAACAAAAAGACGATGAAAAAGAAAGACCGAATATCCAATCGAAGATAGTCAGGGCAAAATTCTCCTCCTTCTCTTCCTCTGCCTCGGGCAGACATTCTGAGAAATCATACCCAAGCAGTCACAAGGGTCCAAGGGGAACTTCCGTGCCAGTACCGTTAACTGGTTTGTAGTATTCCTAGCGGTATTTTTTACAATTCGTTATCGCGGACATGAAGCTATATAGTGAAGGCTCATCCGATTCGTTTATATTGTTCAACCTATGCTGGATTATCAAGGGATTACACTGGTAAACCAAGTCATTTGGGACAATACTATGGCGTGCGCAATACCTTTTTATAAGGGAAAGACCAGTATCATGCGTTTATCATAGCGTAGCCTACACTCTAAAATCGGTTGGGTTAAAAATCAACCCAAATTGACTGGGTTGAGTGAATATGAACCCAAATTGGGTTCATATTCACTCAACCCAGTCGATTTGGGTTGATTTTTAACCCAACCGATTTAGAGTGTATTCAAAGGGGAAATCTTCAAGATGTATCAAGTCGGATGAAGGTCAGAAGTAATTGACTGATCAGTCGCGTAGCCAGGATTCTATAATGGGGTGATCTAGCCAGTTTGGGGGCGTGATATTTGGAAAGCCGATCTCTACCCCCCTCCTCCCACTTTCCTGAAGGAAAGTGGGAGGAGGGGGTAAAATTTGGAGGGTCCTGATTATGACTAGGCCTCATCCCCACCCCGGGAAAATTATGCAAAATTCAGTGCTCTAAGAGCGAATCTGAGGCACTATATTTTAGACCATTTTAGGACTCTATGTTACGCCAAAGTTGCATTGGGTCAATGTTTGGTTTTTTTGGGGGGGAGGGGGGGGGGTGGCAGCGAAAATGTTAGGGGGGAGGGGGGGACAAGAATCCCGTGGCTACACCACTGTAACTGATACAGTACTAAATTAATTTTGGTTAATACAATTTGTTCCCATGTTTTTGCCTGCACTCCCCCATAAACTGTAACAAATGAAATTCACGAGGACTAAATAAATGAACTTCAAAGATGAAAGACGCCGGTGCCTAGTTCGAAGTGGGTGGGGGCTCAAAAACGCCGGTTTAGAGAGTCCAAGCTGCCACTGGGCGACCATGGTTCGCCCCAGGGTAAGACAATTTTCATAAATTAGACCCAAAACACTCAATTTCCTTGCATTTCAGTATCATTTTAACACAGAAACACTGCGTCCTCGTGGGCAGAAAGTTTCAAAATCTCGTCCCCGGGTACCCGTTAAACAAAACTCTGTATCTGACGATTAAGCATGTCAAACAAGATCATACAAAGCCGAAAAATAATTCAAGTTTGCCATAATTTGTTACTTTGTTACAAGGATTATCCAAAACAAGTGCTGTTAACTGGCGAAATAGACTGTGCAGATCGGTTCTAAGGCACATACTCGACGAAAAAAGTGTGTGTGTGTGGGTGGGTGGGGGGTGGGGCTGAAGCCCCACTAGCTCCACCGTCTCCCGCGTCCTGGAGCATGCTCACAGAATATAAAGCGGTTCAAGTTGTGGATCTGTACCTCGGAATAAAACCCATATATGGGCTCTCGACACTCTAACGGTTAATCTTTCGAAAGCGGCGCAGAAGGCAGACGACGTTTGGGAAGAACGACACATAAGTGAGCTTTTTCGAATGTACCCAATAACACCAGAAAATCGTCCGAAACTAATTTAATGCTAATGGTGCGATTTGATTTAATTATATCAGAACACAAAACTTCAATAAGTCCTGTTGTCTCATTAGTTCGTGTTACAGAGAGAACAAATCTTTCCCCAGAGCAAAATAAACAAAATCTAAATCGCTTGATTAACAAAATCCACTCGCTTCTTCAAACTGTTTGTCAACAAGCTCGTCCACTCGTAAGGCGCCTTTTGTTGACCATTATGAATTGTGACGTCTAACCTTTGATGGTATTTGACTTTCAAATCATAAACAAAGTCTTGTTGAACTTTCTCACAAAATTCAATGGTGGTATTATCCATCTGAGACTGCGGAGATGGTGAGAAAATGCTCTGTTATGTTTCATTATACTGGTGTAGTATTTGAAGTCAAACGTTTTCAATTTGATTTCGTTCACCAATGAGATTTCTTACCGTCAATGTAATAATACATCATAACTCAATTTGGACATTTAACTTCTTGCAGTCCAGTGGAGTAGTAGGATTTTCTTCAAATACATTGTTGAACCCACGAAGGTCAAAAACTTCAACCGATTTTATCGTGTCTGAAAGGGCCCAGAGGGCCAAACCAGACCGGATGTAAATTGAAAAATTTATATTTATACGAAAAGGAGGGGTATACGTTTTTGATTGAGAACTTGTCGGCTACAGAGTGTTGAGTGGCACCATTTCAGACTGAGAAACCTCCCGTTTTCAAAACACTGTCTTCATTGAAAGTATATGATAAGTTTGTACCGGGAATAGAAAATAGGCACAAAACTTGACGGTGTGTGGTTATGACCTGGAAAATAACTGTATTTATATATATTTACATATTGTTTGTGTGTGCGGAGGGGAGGATGGTATGTTTGCATACCAAAGAATGCATATGGATGCTTTCTGGGGTGCACGTTAGCTCATTGGGCGGAACATTGGAATTTAAACCGAAAAGTTGACAGTTCGATCCTTTGACACGGCACTTAATCACGATTGCTCAAGTGTTTGTATGATGGCGCTGTGTACTAAGGCGCAATGCACGTCGGTGGTTCATTTCCCCCCAACCGCTGCTAACTCTGACCGTGCCAGGATAGTAAGTTGGTATGTCTGGAAGTTGATCGCTGCTGCTCGGTGGCTCTCCCGGTACCTCTGCTTCCTCCACCACTAAAACTGTCAGACAAGATATGACAGTGGCTGTTGAAGGAGTCGTTAAACCCCTATAACAAAATCATTTATATTTATTTATTTATTGGTGTTTAAGGTCACATACTTATGCACAATGGCTAATCATGACCGTGACAGTTTTACGGGTGGAGGAAGCCGGCGTTCCCGGAGAGAACCACCGAGCAACGATGAGCAGCTGCCAGCTCCCCAACATCGTAACTCCGAACTGCAGCACAGACAGGGTTAGATTGATTGAAGACATGCGCACCATCGACGTGCAGTACCCCTTAGTACACGGCGTCATCGTGCCCCCATGTGGACAAGCGGGGTTAAGTGCCTTGCCCAAGGACACAACGCGGGAGTCCGAATCGATCGCTCAGACGGTCACCCATCCGCGGACTAACCGGGCTCGACGTTGCTAAACTTCGGTGATCTGACGAGAACCGGTTGCCGCAATGCCACCGCGCCCCATATATAACCAAATAAACGAACAAATCAAATCTTTTTTGGCAAGAGTCTTCGATCACTAGACTTGGCTAGGCAATTGGCAATGATAAGGTAAAAGTCGTGGTAGATTATCCAGAGACGTGGCTAGAGGTTTCCGATTGGGGGGGGGGGGGGGTAGGGTAGTGAATTTCCAACTAGAGGGAGGGACCGGGAAGGGGTTTCCCCTCCCCCCTTAGTTGGAAATTCACTACCGAGAAAACTTTTGAAAATAAAGCCATGAAAGGGGGCATAAAATAGAATTATCAGGTTATTATTATTTGGTATTATTCTGGGAATTGAATATGTGCTGAACAAATGGTCAGCTCAATCATGATGTGATTTTCTTAAAGTGTATTTCGTGGATTTATTACAATAAGTAAACGTACCATAAAAATCTAATACCGATTGACATCATGCATACTCAAGAAGCTTGATATTGCGTACACTGTAGTTGTAAATAGCAACAGCTGAAAGTTTTACCGATTTGAAATAGAGTTGGAATTATGGGAAGTAAAGGAGACATCAGCATCACCAAAAGAAGCTGATAATCCAGATAGATGGAATTTCCAACTAATCATGACTTGCCCTCCGAATTTCCAATTGACCAGGATTGGGGGTGGGGTGACCCCCCCCCCCCCCCCCCCCCCCCCGTCGCCACGTCCCTGAGATTACCACGACTTTTACCACTGCATCGCCGATAGCCTTGGTTATTTCCAAGATCCGTTCTCACAAATCACCAAACTAGCAAATCTGCCTGTTAGAGTTTTATGCCCATAGTGGTCCATACGCAGTTCCTTGAATAAACCAAGTTGTTGATCTCGTAATTTTAATGCTGGATCCCATGGACAGATGGACTTCAATGTGGGTATCTTAGCCTGTGTGCTTTAACTCCGTTTCTGTGTCCAAATGCTCGAGCTGAGAGAAGATTGTCAACTGGGTCGAGTATTATCAGACAATAGTTCTCTACCCGATTGGTGTTCGACGACACAAAATATTTTGGTGACTGTGACATTTCAGCCACTGTTTATGAGACCCCATGCATAATGATAATCACACATTTTCTTTCGTTTCAGCAATGATCAAAAACGAAAAACTTCCTAAGAGAACTATATACAACCCTTTCGACTATTGAAGGATATACTGAATTTTGAGACTCTTAAATAGGAGCTAGGGGGTGTCAATTTATTCAGCATGGTTAAGCCCCATTCCTTCTTTAACCCTTTACCTAACATGAAAAGCAGACGACACTTGCAAAAAATTCTTGAATAACTAAATTTTTTCATTTTTTGTCTCAAAAACATAGGTTATGACCCCTCGTTGGAACGAGCTCGACGAGCTCGTTCCAACGAGGGGTCATAATCTATGTTTTTGAGACAAAAAATGAAAATATTTTGAAAATTAATTGGCGATTTTTGAGAATAGCGCTGGCCGGTTTTGGCCGTTACGTTGGATAAAGGGTTAAGGAATATAAATACGGTTTTGTCAATCAATGCAGGGGCGTCGCAAAGAGGATAGATTTGTTGTGGAGTGTTGTGGGAGGGAGGTGGGGGGGGGGGGGGGTATGGGTGGCAGTGGTGTAAAGTAGATTCGTCTAAAACCATGACGACTCAAGTTCCAAATGTCATATCATGAATTGCGATGACATAAGTGTCCACGTACAAAATATTCCAACTACATCATGCAAGGCATGCCCTCATCCAAGGCAGTATGAATTATAGTTTAAAAGCTCGTCACTTCTCGGAAATGTATTTATGGATAAATAAAATATCATGTAATATTCGAGACGCAGCCTTTTATTTAATTGACACTGTTACGTACGTACATGCACTCCAGATTGGCCATGCACAGTCGTCCATACAAAGAGGGCTGGGGGTACTACAGACCTCCATTTGTACGACCCACTATGTTTGCGACGTAAGCCCAAGAATCATAGCTAGTCTCGTAAAAATCACATGATTATATGCAAGAGCGAAACGATATCTTAGACTCCGTACGTTTTGTTGATTGAACAAAGAACAGGGCGTAAGTTAGTTTCCAACCTCTCAGACGGTAATTCATGAATTTGAACAACATGCCCATGCCAACGCACGGTGCAGGCTGTTCAAATTCATGAAATACACCAAGCTCGACTCGTAACCACTACTTGAACATCCTTTTTCAGTTTCATTGCATTCCTACTCAGTTTGGGAAAATTCTAAAAGCTAGTACTGAACCCCATCTCCCTAGATACATAGCTTCCGGTTTGTTTGGTCACCCGAAGATAAGTTAACAGTCCGTTCAGATCACTTGTCAGCCCCACTCTCCCACAAACGTTTATATGTCTTTCGGACTTTATCGATTATTTGGTCTTTTCGTTTTCAAAATTAGTTGTAGGCGCCCTAATATTATTTAGATGGTGACCCATCTTTTAGCTGAACAGCCCAAGAGGATCAATTCAGCTGGACTCAAGTAAGCTCTCTTTGATTTGAGAGTCTACCATCAGCCTAACCTCCTGCCACACGCTGGGTTCTGCAATGCTCCTTGCTGGAAGGATACAGAACACTTCCTTCAAGACTTTAAGTATCCGACCCTATGTACTTGATGAAATCGTAGCTCTAACGAATTTCTTGATGATCCATACTGACGCTTTCACATATTCTGACACCTCCTCGCTCTTGAAAAAAGACATACAACTACAAAAGAAATAAATGTAAACAGAAAAATAAAAAGCAAGAACGCTGGAAGCATCCGAGCAAGGGGAGAGGGGTGTCAAAAGGGCGTTTGTCTCGGGGATGAGTAAAGACCGGAAGTTTACAGCGTATCATAAATTGTAATGTGACACTCGATAGTAATGACATTATATATATATCGTCCTTTGAGTACAACAGGGCGCCATCTGCAATACTTCTGCATTGTAAATGGCACCTTGTTGCAACTTAAGGGACGATATAATGTTTTAGAATTCACCCGTCGATTGTATAGCTTCTTTGTGTGATGGTTATTGACCAGCCTCCGCCATTATACTAAATACCCCCTCCCCCCTTTGTCATTAGCACCCGTAAAATACATTAGAACAAATACTCGATATTTTCTCAGTTACAGTTCTCGGAAAGTTAAGTTTTTTCAACTTGTGCATTTCCAGCAAAAAATGGCACACTCTGTCCCCAGTGCCTCTTTGCCTTAGGGCAAGGGTCAGTTGCCCGCAGCTTCCGGCACCCTTGATTAAAAGTAATTAAAAAACAAAATTCAATTATGAAAAAAGCTTTTTAAGAAACAATAAAACCTATCTAATTCAATTATGAAAAAAATCTCTTTAAGAAACAATAAAACCTATCTACATGGGGGAAGGGTACCATATTTTTCTTATTTTATTTCATGCTGGGCGGAGAATTTTTATTTCCCATAAGCGAATGTCCACGGTCTCCCTGTGAAACTCATCTTTTCATACTAATTGGATCACCATTGGTACTTTTTAACCCTTTGGCTCACTTGAGCCTCTGGTTTTCATCTTGTTAGACGACAGTATTTTAATGTTGTGTCTCTTCGAGACCTGTTTTACAATGCAAATCCACATAAAGTTTTGTCGTTCCTGAAGGAAATCAACTTTTTTAATCAATTTGAAATTGTTTGTTTTTATTATTTCAAATTCTCATCCATTCGTGTCTATTTCACGGGTTGATTTACGCAGCATTTTCTGAACACTTGATCTCATTTTCACCTTTCTGCACTAATTTTATTCCTCATACTTCATATTTCATTGATTGTTTTTTAATTACCTCATGGCAAATGGTGATCTATTTTAGAATTCATAATTTTGATCGCCACGATATAGCCTTAGCTGCTGATGTGGCGTAAAGCACCAATAAATAAATAAATAATTTTAACCCTTTACCTAAAGTAACGTCAAAACCGGCCAGCGCTATTCTAAAAAATTGCCAATTAATTAATGTTCATTATTTTTTCATTTTTTCTCTAAAACATAGGTTATGACCCCTCATTGGAACGAGCTCACCGAGCTCGTTCCAATAAGGGGTCATAACCTATGTTTTTGAGACAAAAAATGAAAATAATAGTTATTCAAGAATTTTTTTTTTTGCAAGTGTCGTCTGCTTTTCATGTTAGGTAAAGGGTTAAGGGTGAAGTAACCAGAAGATGAATGAATAACTAGAACAAAGCAAGATTATCATAGCGAGATTACGTAAACCACTTATAGAGATTTCGGGCATGAGTGGTATTTTAGATTCTCGTTTTTCAGTAAAAGTGGTGGAGACTAGCCCCTACCCCCTTAAGTGTCGCCGTCGATGTCTCTGTACGTAATCATATCTACCATAAATATTTATACGACCGAGAATGGTTTTCCACACTCTATCATTTCAAGCTATTATATCACACATACGTTTCATGATGTTCACCGAGCGGGAAATAATTTAATGACCACCAAACACAGAGGGGGATCGATAAATACTAATCGCAAATAAAAAAAGGATGGCACTTAATTAAAATCACATACATATAGCAATACGGGATCACACAGGGTAAGAAGATAAAGATATACAAGACAGACCTTTGTCGTGACGAATATTTCAAGTAAGAAAGCTGATTTATGACACAAGATTGCCATTGTGACAAAGTAAGTCTTGATGACGAGTTAATGTTCATTGTTAACTTATGGTCAGCTGTAAAAAAAAATCCGATACTTGTCTAGCCCAAAGGGAGATCATTGTGTCATTTAGTAATTAGTTGTCACAAACTATTTCATTCTCTTTTCAATTGACCTGTGCATTTAACAAAATATTTACATCGAGAAACCTAACAGTGCTGGCGAGAACCAAAAGGCTATAACATGGCATCACTTTCAATGTCAAACAGTTGCTGAAATCATAATGGGTCAGTATGCCTGTAACTATAGTCGAATCTGGATTAAACCTCCGCAAGGACTCTTTCTTTTCTGATAAAATGTTATAGGTTTTGTAACTGAAGTCGGATGTGGGAGATTAAATGCCAGGATGCAACGGGGCCGACAAGTTTCGACAATCTGAAATTGGGTGAAAGGGAAAGAAACTTGCAATTTGTACGAAATAGGGCGGCCAAGCAGTTTTTGAATGTGGCAAAACAATAAATGTGTGACTGGGAAGACATTTTGTGGTCATTGGCGGTTCAGTGGAAGTGGGGATCGGTGGGGTGGGTAGGGAAGGGGAGGAGGGTTCTCATTCCTCTTTCCCAAACGAAATGTCAGCCATATTTACATTCATGTCGGAAATACCTAAAACAGGTGTATATCGGACCGGTCTACAATCATTGCTGTGCGCTACAAGAAACATTGAACGCTGACTGTTGAATAACTGAAATGAGAAAAAAATATAAATAAATTATTGTAGAAATCAGGTTGCTGAAATTTGTTCTAAAGTGTTGTATTTTATAGACGGAAATGATAGTATTTTTCCTCGCCGTATCGCGTGACACCGAGGGCAATGTCCAAATCCGACACCGGAATCTTTTCAGAAGAGTTTGAGCAGTGCCGAATTGATTCAATATCCCGTAATTCTGCCTGTCTGGAGTCACAACAGCCCACTGGCGAGCACCTCGACGTTTTGTTCACGAGGTTTTGAGTTCCAGTCAACTTGCTCGCAGGGTAGCGCGCTGTGCAATACGACACGTTATACGTTGATCGTGTGAGTGTAGAACGTAAACCCTGCAGACGAAAGCCCTCTCAGACGAAAGTCTAGAAAGGTGGACAAAAACAAGAGTATGTTTTAAAATTATTTGTATATGACTATATGTTTAATTTTACTTCTTATGCGAAGAGGGGCATTAAGTGTCAGTGTTGTGTTACACACGTTAGTACGCCCGACCGGCCCTACGGATAGCCCTATAAGCAATCTGCTCGATAATTTTAGTTTCATTTAGCAGCATGTTTCAAATTTATAGCTAAACCGAAGTTGATGTTTTATTTTCAAAATCTTTGCGCAAGTAGTTGCAGAGTTCCCCACCAGGGGTAACTGCGTTATGTCTTTGGGCAAGGCACTTAATCCCGATTGTCCACGTGGGGACGCGGTGGCACTGTGTACTAGGGCGTACTACACGTCGATGGTGCACCTGTCTCAACCAATGCTAACCCTGCTTGTTTGGCGCTAGGGAGTCTGGCAGTTGCTCGTCGTTGCTCGGTGGTTCTCTCCGAGTACTTCGGCCTCCTCCACCCGTAAAACTGTCCGACACGAAGTGACCCTGACTGTTGAAAGTGTTGTTAAATCCCAATAAAATACAATAAATAAATAAATAAATAGTTTCAGAGTTGTGGCCCTTGATTGCACAAAACTTTTTTCTTTTCCGAAAGACATCTTTAACTCCCTGTGGTGGTTTGAATTGAACGTTGACAGTTCGTCCCCTGAGTTCTCATGTGTTATGTGCCTACTGACACATAGAACACATTAGAACTCAGGGGACGAGTTCTTTTATAATCACAGAATGAAGGACAAGTCAATTTTCGGTTCTCTGGCGCATTTATGTCCAGATTTATGGTCCTTGACTGCGCAAACAATATCTTTATTTTGGAGTTTACACATAGAAACTTTACTTTCCCTTGGCAGATTGATTTTAAATTTGACATTTTAAAAGAAAGTTTGCTTTTCAGCGCAGTGTTATGTCTGTTGATTGTGCGAAAACGAACTTATTTTTTTTATTTTCCATTTATAACTTTGCTTCCAGTTGTGGATTGATTTCAAAGGCGGTCTGTCCGTTTGGTCCATCAGCAAAATTCCCGGTGGGCCCCCATAACGTCCTCGAGCCTCTAAAAATTGATGCACACAACACCCCTTGGTACATAAAAATTCGTGAAAATTACTAAAGGGCGAAATGGATCTGATTGCATTTTTATGGTTATAAAATAAAATAAAATTTACATTTTTATGGTCATAAAATAAAAGAAAGTTTGATTTTCAGCTCAGTTATGTCCCTTGATTGTGCGAAAACGAACTTATTTTTCTGTTTTCCATTTATAACTTTGCTACCATTTGTGGATGATTTCAGAGGCGGACTGTCTGTATGGTCCACCAGCAAAATTCCCGGTGGGCCCCCATAGCGGCCTTGAGCCTCCAAAAATTGATGCACTCAACACCTCTTGGCACATGAAAATTCGCGAAAATGACTAAAGGGCGAAATGGATCTGATTGCATAGAATGCCGATATGACGAAATGCACTCTGGACTGCCATTGGCATTGTCATTTCGAAATACCAGCAGTCTAGTCTGACGCTCAATTGCAAGTAAACAGCGTCCTTTCAGTTTGAAAAATCAAAATTTTATCCCATTTGGCCGAACTTTGATCAGCCAGATGCCACCCCCCCCCCCCCCCCCGGTGGACCATTTTTGCCGAATGAGCGATTAAGATTATACAAACATATCATCGATATGTCTTCTATGTGAACTGCATTGACCGCGCAGATGCAAGGAAGCAGCGTGCTATTTAGTACGACAAAATTAAAATTTTCTTCAAATCTGGATTATTAACTTTTCTTGGCCCAATCCGCCATTGATTGATATGATTTTTTATAGTTTTTATTTGCCTAAAACATAGAAGATTTTCGATTTTCCGATGTCCAGAGGGTATAATTGGTCAGTTAAGAAGCTTGATTGAACAAAAAATATTTGGTTAATATCCGCACAATAATTTTATTTTCCTCCAGCTGATCGATTCGAAAGGTTTTCTTTTTCTTTATGATCACAAACCGAAGCAAACTATGATTTTCACATTCCTCGAGCTAGTAATTCCGCAATCATCGCTTTTGGTTGCGCAAAAAAGTCTTGTTTTTTGATTTGCATTCAGTAAGTCTTGAGCCTCTTTGTATATTGATTTGAAATTTCAGAGCTTTTTAGTCCAAGAGCTAAGGGACTTTTAATTATATGTCCGAGGTCAATGGGTATGAAGGTGTTTTCTAAATCTGAATTTTATGCTGATTCTGAAAATCCGTTTATTAATTGCTAAGGCCTCTACATTTTGGGTAAAAAATTCTGGGGGTTTTTGCTTGATTTCGATAAAAGTTTGAGAAAAAATGCAAACATTGTTTTCATTTCTCACATTCATTGAACAAAGATTTATCCTAACACGCAGGGTGTTATGTTAAAAGTAATGAGGCGACAAATACAAACATATATAGTTTTCATATACAGACTTAGTTGTATTCGGTAAAGAGACAGTTTTGAATAGTACCCTTTACAACATTTTGAAGTTTCGAACTTTATTTCCCTAGAAAAAATCCAAAGTTAGATTTTTTACATAAACCTTAATTATTTGTTCAAGTAATTTGAGACAACTATTCCTTTCAATCCTTTGTAAACTTTCCTGATGAAAGTAACTGTAACTATGCACCCATTATGTATTCTTTTATAGTTATTATCACATTCGTCGAAATATCCCAAAATGCGAAAAATAATTTAACTGGCTGAGTGCTAGAAGCCACTATCAGGACTTTGAAAAAATGAGGGTACAGAGCAAAAGCCAACGTTTTCCTTGCTGCACACCTATTACGCCTTGCTGCGATGTGACGTTCAGTCAAACGTGGAATTATTCGAGGTCGTCGAGCGTACAAATTCCAGCTGTGTAGCCGTTTTCGGATAGTCTGACCACTGATTCGCACATCTATCGCTCTGTGCAGCTGCTGGCCAATTTCTGAGGCACTTTGATGGCGATTACGTAATGCTGTGGTTCGGATGAAACGATTCTGGTTAGCAGTTTTCGCCCTTGGACGACCTGACCGACGTCTCTCATCAACATTGCCTGTCTGTCGGTAGCGTGACCACAACCTGCTAATCACCGATTGAGTAATGTTGTGATTTGAGCCACTTCAGTCTGTCTGTTGCCAGCTTCCAACACGCCAACGGCACGTAAAGGTTTGTCACGTGTCACTCTTCACAAACCTCAAAAGTTACCAGAAACTATTGATGAACGAGTTTATACCAAGAAAAGAACGGCGAGACTCCCGAAAATGCCCGCCCAGTACAAATTATTTATTTATTTATTTATTTATTGGTGTTTAAGGTCACATAGTTATGCACATGGCTAATCTTGGCCGTGACAGTTTTACGGGTGGAGGAAGCCGGAGTACCCGGAGAGAACAACCGAGCACCGACGAGAGTAGTAGGACAGGGTCTAGACGTGCCCTATTTGGGGGACCTAGGCTGGGCGACCTAGGAAGTGACGTCATACCGCAATGTATTATGGGTATCACGTGGTTGTCATGGTAACCCATGAGGGCGGCCATGTTGTGACGTCATTGTCATGGTGATGGGTGATGTGAGTGCGCATGCGCAGCTCGTGTTGTTAGGGTGATACGTGTTTCCGTCGTCCATTTTGTATGAAGGGGCCGCCATCTTTGTTTCTATGGTGGCACGTGGTTGCTATGTTACCCAAAAGCTTCTTATAGGGCTAAGAGGTCTGTAACAGGTATATTCGATTGACTGGGAGTATTTTCTGGAACGACTTCCCTGGATAATTACCCAAATGAGCCCGAGAATGGGCGTAAATCACCGAAAACGACTTTATATGATATGGATTCCCCGCAGAATCCCGGTATTTACCGAAATGGACTTGTTTAGAGTAGCACGTAGTGCTATATGTTTTTTAAAAAGTCGTGTTCGATTGAATGGGAGTATTTTTTGGAAGGACTTCCGAAGATAATTACCCAAATAAACTCGAGAAGTTTTACTATTTCGAATTCTTTCAGAATTCTCTGCTTCTATCTATATATGCAACAGTTTTCGTCTATCTGGCCATGTTCCTTTGTTCTAGAGTATACTCCAGTAGCGCAGAAGAGCCTATTAGTTGGAACAGCTTTGCTTATTATTTTTATATTTAGCTATTCTGGTCTATTCTTGTTAGTTCTGACCCTATTCCAAGTACTCTTGTTGTTTCATTTATCTAGATCATTTATATAAATTATAACTAACCAATCAGATTGCTTGATTTCCCATAACCTGTCCTTAATCGTATAGAGTTATCTCCCCTTATTAAAACGAAAGCCGGGTTCTCAATAGTCCTCAAACACTGGTCCCCCTGGTACTCAAATACCCGTATGTGCTGCATGTCTTGTGCGCACATTGTGCACTTGCACACATGCACATAATGGCACATTTTACATGTGCTATTTGCACATTATGTGCAAGTGCACAATGTGCGCACAAGACATGCAGCACATGCGCACATACGGGTATTTGAGGACCAAGGGGACCAGTGTTTGAGGACTATTGAGGACCCGGCTTTGGGGACCAAGGCATGGGTACCAAGGTTTTAGGACCAGTGTCAGAGCGAGTGCACAATGTGCGCACAAAACACGCGGCACATACGCACATACGTGTATTTGAGGACCAGTGATTGGGGCCCAGTGTTTGGGGGACTAGTGATTACCAGGCTTTGGGGACTAGTGGGACCAATGTTTGGGGACCTGTGATGTATGTTGGGGGACTAGTAAACAAATAACATTGGCTCCTAGCTCCTGTGTGGCTCTTGTACAGCTCCTGTACAGGTTGTCTTTCCAACAGCTTACATCTTGGGAATGCCTTTTTAAGAATCCCTTTTGGAAAACACCTGTGGCTATGGAATCCCTTTTTGGTCGTATGTGCCTTCACATAAGCACATATCGGCACATAAAGCATGTGCTTATGTGCTAGGGCACATTGTGTCACATTATGCTTTTTCACATAAGCACATATGACAAAAAGGGGTTCTCCAGAAGGTATCCTATAAAGGTATCCTCAAATAATACAATACCAGGCCATAGGTATCCTCAAATACCCGCATGTGCCTATGTTCTAGGGCACATTGTGTCACATTGTGCCTTTTCACATAAGCACATATGACAAAAAGGGGTTCTCCAGAAGGTATCCTATAAAGGTATCCTCAAATAATACAATACCAGGCCATAGGTATCCTCAAATACCCGTATGTGCCTATGTGCTAGGGCACATTGTGCCTTTTCACATAAGCACATATCGGCACATAAAGCATGTGCCTATGTGCTAGGGCACATTGTGCCTTTTCACATAAGCACATATCGGCACATAAAGCATGTGCCTATGTGCTAGGGCACACTGTGTCACATTGTGCCTTTTTCACATAAGAACATATGACAAAAAGGGGTGCCGAAGGCCATATGTTTTCCAAAAAGGGTGCCTGGGGATATGGTCCAGGTGATGAGAAACGGATACGACTTCGTTTTAGTAAGGAGAGATAACTCTATACGATTAAGGACAGGTTATGGGAAATCAAGCAATCTGATTGGTTAGTTATAATTTATATAAATGATCTAGATAAATGAAACAACAAGAGTACTTGGAATAGGGTCAGAACTAATAAGAATAGACCAGAATAGCTAAATATAGAAATAATAAGCAAAGCTGTTCCAACTAATAGGCTCTTCTACGCTACTGGAGTATACTCTAGAACAAAGGAACATGGCCAGATAGACGAAAACTGTTGCATATATAGACAGAAGCAGAGAATTCTGAAAGAATTCGAAATAGTAAAACTTCTCGAGTTTATTTGGATAATTATCTTCGGAAGTCCTTCCAAAAATACTCCCATTCAATCGAACACGACTTTTAAAAAAAAACCTATAGCCCTACGTGCTACTCTAAACAAGTCCACTTCGGTAAATACCGGGATTCTGCGGGGAATCCATATCAAATAAAGTCGTTTTCGGTGATTTACGCCCATTCTCGGGCTCATTTGGGTAATTATCCAGGGAAGTCGTTCCAGAAAATACTCCCAGTCAATCGAACATACCTGTTGCAGACCTCTTAGCCCTATAAGAAGCCTTTGGGTAACATAGCAACCACGTGCCACCATAGAAACAAAGATGGCGGCCCCCTTCATACAAAATGGACGACGGAAACACGTATCACCCTAACAACACGAGCTGCGCATGCGCACTCACATCACCCATCACCATGACAATGACATCACAACATGGCCGCCCACATGGGTTACCATGACAACCACTTGATACCCATAATACATTGCGTTATGACGTCACTTCCTAGGTCGCCCAGCCTAGGTCCCCCAAATAGGGCACGTCTAGACCCTGTCCTACTACTGACGAGCAACTGCCAGCTCCTCAACATTCTAACTCTGTTCAAGGTCCGCTCAAGCAGGGTTACAGCGGTTGAAGACAAGTGCACCATGGACGTGCAGTACGCCTTAGTACACGGCGTCATCGTGCCCCCATGTAAGGCAACCGGGATAAAGTGCCTTGCCCAAGGACACAACGCGGGTCGCCCAGGACGGGGATCGAACTCGGACCTCTAGCATAGAAGTTCAACAGTCTACCACTGAGCCACCGCTCTCCCGTCCAGAACAAACGAAAATTTCAAAACGTACCCCAGACATTAACGCGGCGCTCGTGTGAAAAACCTGCACGAAGTTTTCGTGGGCCGGTGACATTCATGATCGACACTAAACTTGGTAACATTTTGATGTGTCCAATCACGCGTATCCCATACCATTTTCCGAAAATATCAACATCAGTTTGGATATCCCCTACTTTTTTCAATAGTATATTAATGGAAAGGATATTTTCTGCTTTATTTATCACGATGCGCACACTGTTTATGTAGTGAACCCGAACAATACAGAACGTGAAAGATGTGAAATTATTTTTAAATTGGTTTAAATAGAGAATAACAGTCAAACATTCAAACAGATTGGGGAAAAAATTGTAAAAAGACAGCTTCTATATTTTTATACTACCCTAAGGAAAATGCCTTAAGTTTGTGAATCTATGTAGTCAAACAAACTCT
Organism: Pictodentalium vernedei; assembly: GCA_031216915.1. Lineage (NCBI taxonomy): Eukaryota > Metazoa > Mollusca > Scaphopoda > Dentaliida > Dentaliidae > Pictodentalium > Pictodentalium vernedei. The sequence continues at coordinate 447,440,650 of CM062297.1, read as the reverse complement.
CATAGCCAAAATAATAACTTACGGCATCGTCACCTTGGAAAGAATGATGAGATGAACTTTAATTAAAGCAACAATTAGGATAGTCTACCATATCAAGTTATGCATTAATTTATTTACAAAATATTCTTGGATTTGCGTTGAAATTTGTTGGAGAGAGCCCTTGGCTCAGATGTATTCGGTAATGGGGGCATTTTCCAAAAATACCCGCTACTAAATTTGGATGTTTCAAACCGTTTTTCCAAGAAAAAGTCCATTTTTGTGTTGATTTTTTACATAAACCTTAGATATTTGTTCCAGTAATTTGAAACAACTATTTTTCTATGATGAAAATTACCATAACTAGCTGTGTATCTATCATGTTTTTTATTATATTTATGTTCACTTTCGCGATAAAATTTTTTTTGCATATAATAACTGTTTTCTGTAGATATGAACCCTACCTCAGGAAGACAAATAGACACCAAGTATGTTTGAAGTTTTAAATGGACTGGCACTAGACATAATCTCGAACTAATTTATTTGCCATATTTTGTCTCAAAAACATAGGTTATGACCCCTCGTTTGAACGAGCTGGTCGAGTAAGGGAGACCCTGGAACATATCATTTTAGAATGCCCAAAATATTTGTCTAGAAGAACAAGACTCCTTAGAAAACTAATTGAAAAATGGGATGAAAACATGAAGAATAAGTGGATGGGGAATGATATGAGGGAAAAGATCAATTTTATAGTTATGAAGCTCGAGAAAGTGCCAATGGGCGGGATTATGAAACACTTTTTGACTGAATGCTCGGAGATCAGGAGGGAGAGAGGAGAAGGAATAGCCGGCGGGGAACTGGGTTAATACAGGCCTCCTCGTTAGACAAGTGACAAGTCAGCGGAAGGCCAATGAATTATAGTTGGGGGGAGGGGGGGGGGGGGTGTGGAGAAAAAATGACAAGCAGAATTTGATTGACAGGCATTAACTAGACTTTTCAATAAACTTTTTCTTGGTTTGAATCAGTCAGTCAAAGCCTACCTCCTACAAGGTCTAAATCTAATACTGCAATGCCTCTGCGTACATCTATGCAAAATATATGGTGGTTCGAGGCTGGGTGGGGTGGAGGTAGAGGGCGCTGAATCCAACTCACCTCTTAAAAAATGTACAAGCAAGCTACCTGAAAGTAATAGTTATCTTTATTTCTTTATTTGACTCTTCTTTTTTTCTTTTTCAGGAGGTGTGACCGGTCTATTATACAAGTTAAAACCTTTACCTAACATGAAAAGCGGGGGCGCGGTGGCTCAGTTGGTAGAGGTGCAGGCTGCAAGCCGAGAGGTCCTCGGTTCGAATCCCACCTGCGGCAACCGCGTTGTGTCCTTGGGCAAGACACTTCACCCCGATTGTCTACATGGGGGCACGATGACGCTGTGTACTGAGTCGTACTGCACGTCGATGGTGCGCATGTCTTCAACCAATCTAACCCTGCCTGTGCTGCGGTGCAGAGTTCAGAGTTACGATGTTGGAGAGCTGACAGCTGCTCGTCGTTGCTCGGTGGTTCTCTCCGGGTACTCCGGCTTCCTCCACCCGTAAAACTGTCACGGTCACGATTAGCCATTGTGCATAAGTATGTGACCTTAAACACCAATAAATAAATAAATAAATAAATAAATAAATAACATGAAAAGCAGACGACACTTGTAAAAACAATTCGTGAATAACTAATTTTGTTTTCATTTTTTTGTCTCAAAAACATAGGTTATGACCCCTCGTTGGAACGAGCTCGACGAGCTCGTTCCAACGAGGGGTCATAACCTATGTTTTTGAGACAAAAGGTGAACAAATAATGAAAATTAATTGGCTATTTTCGAGAATAGTGCTTGCCGGTTTTGGACGTTACGTTGGGTAAAGGGTTAAATGCGTCCGACAGAACTCTAAATGCTGATAAAATCACCAGGGAAGGCTGCTTCCCCAACCATCATTCGGTAGTGCGCCGTTCCCTGTACAGGCACAAGTCAACGTTTGACATACAATTAAAGCAGTGGGGAAGGCGATGTTTGAAACTCGTCATTGGTGTGTAGAGGTTGAAAGATTGAATGGCGATGATGTGTTTTTGAAGCAGGGCAGTGTACACTACGGCTCCGCTGCTTCTCTCGTGAAAGCAGGCGGTTGTCTTATACGATAGCAGGCTATCCTGTCAAAATAATGAGTCTGTGCCGATTGGTATCGCTTGGTAAAAACAACTTTCTCCCGAACATCTGTTCAATGCAGGTTTCATTTTGGAGTATTTTTTATCATAGTTATTGCTCTGAATAGACTTAGAATTTGTTTCATTTTTTACCAACCGTCGCAGTGCAGGTGCGATCTATCAATTCTTTGCCTGTTATGTCTTTAGTTGTACTAGGTAAAGGGTTATTTCCCTGAACTCGGATGTCAAAATATCAAACTTTCCGATATCATATTTTTCTCCAAGAGCAAATAAAAATTCCATCAATTACATTGCGTTTGACAAAGCTCAGTGTGCTTCTAACAAACAGGATGCCCTACTGGAGGAGAGAGGCTAGTATAAAGCTGATTTCTCCCCCACTGTGATGACTCAAGACTCGATTGATGAAATGTGATACAGTTGGAATAAATGTAGTAGACATGACGCGTGAGATTCTTAACCATCTACCGAACGCAGATTATATCAAAATTTATTATTTTAAATATTATTTTTCCAAAGTTTTAAAAAAAATTCAGCAAATCCGTATCATGTGGCCCCACATTGGAACGAGCTCGTTCCAACGAGAAGTCGAGAAGTCAAATGACATGGTTTCATCTAATTTTTCGAACAATATTTTTTCAACGGCTCAGTCTGGTAATTACAGGGGTAGATGCGGCCGATTCTTTAGGTAAAGAGTTAACTTATTCTCGAAGAAAGTACTGAACTCCAAAATTGTTAGGTTTGGGTCCCCCCCCCCCCCCACCCCGACCAAATCTGCTACCAGATGTATGACTGACCGTGTGTATCTGACACAAGACCAAATATCAAATCTGGTGTCATAATAAATAAATTATTGGCTAAATTGCTTGTTTCTCAAGAAAAAATATGCCATTCAAACGTCCTCTGTTATACAAAGTGCAAGCAATTCGCAAAATTGTGCGCTGTTTGAATCGACGCTGAGCAAAAGCGAGAAACAAGTTTTTATACAAGGGAAATAACTCCATTTTTTTTTACGGGACACTTGCACAAACTCTGAGCACATGCATTTATCGCGACAGGCTGAAACAAGACATTATGCTTATCTGCGTCTCTGATTTTCCATTGAGACAGCATTTTAAGCTCTGAAAGATATGGATGATTTTGCTAATGAGTAACTTACCAGCAAATAATCAGATATCCGTGTGCAGTTACTAAAATTTATGTCACTAACCACTTTTTCGTGGATAGCAATGAATTCACGTCACAACCTGATTCCATGTTACACTTACAGTATAAATATATATAGTCTATATAAATATCGCCTATGGCAAGAAGGAATTCCACCAGGCATAGTCCTAGCACTGCGCCACTGGATTGAAAACTCTAAAGTTTTTTGGAAGGTGGCCTCGACGGGAGTCAATCCAGGGTCTACGACACCCAATCGCCTGGCCATAAATGCTCTGCCACCAACGATGTCAGAAACCGGCTTTGTCGTTACTGGGGGAAATAGATTCACGCCGCGTATTCAGTCAAAACTCAAGGAGTATTGTCTGAACCCGTGCGTGAACATATGTCTCGCCGTAACGAACCCGCCCGTTTCACTTTTGTTAGGGTGGTTCTTATCCTGAAGGGCTTAATAACGTTTCCTGGAAAAGCATAAATCAGCAGGGGTTCACTGAAAACAACAATTTTAATACATATATATAAAAATAAATATGATAACTTGTGACTTACATGGAATCCAAGAGAATAAGAAAACAAACTTCAATCACCCCCTACCCACACAGTTTTTGAGTTGCTTGCGGGCCCGCATTCTCTGTTGTCGCTGTTTTTTCCTCCTCTTCGTTGGTATTTGTTCCTTGGACGCCTCTTCACTTCACCCTTTCACTGTCGTCGCACGGCCACTAATGTATTGTCACTTTATTGAACGCCTCTGCTCTAACATGTGAAGGAATGCCACTCTACCACTGCCGACGCACGGCCACCAGCTTATTGTCACTTTACTTGACGCTTTGCACACAAGCAGTCGCCACCAATGGGGTTAAACTCTCCCCTATGTTTATCTCTGAATAATGTCCATTCAGGCAAAGTCTACTCCGCCTACGTATGGCTTGCCTTCTAAAAGAGTTAATGCCGTTTACCTAAATGCAAATAGCTCCCTGAGCTCGTACTTCGTGTTTCTGATTCTCATATATGGCCACCGACTTGGCCCGCGACTGCTCCTATTATATATAAGAGCTATGTGGCTCTCCTACATCGCAACGTGCCTATACTTTCGCACCGATGCGGCACCTCCTCTAACCTATAGCATGGGACATCCCCATCTACTCGCAACGACCCACAGTCTTGCACACCTTCAGACTGGAATTAATTTTTCGAGAAACCCCCCGATTTTTATTTCCATAGCCAGAACATTAATTCTCAGTTTAATTGCTTCTCTTGAACTTGGCCGCTTAGCTCTATCTTAATTCAATATTCGCTTTAAAGTGCCTTTGAAAGACTCGAATTTCGATATTTCCTGACATTCGTGACAGGCTAGATGCGAAATATGGGTGTGTGTCCAGAACAGGCGCGATGTACTGTTCTCCAACAATTATCTTTTAACTGGCCATAATTCCGTAGATATATATGTGATGATATATGTTTTATTCACCAGTATACAACAAAAAATTATCTCAAGGTACATAAAGTATACATATTTACAATATATTTGTCACCGACACTTGGTTGCGAATTCATCAACACTTAAATTGTATACTGGTAGGATAAGGCATAGCCAGATTGGCTGTCTTCCTGCCTTTCCCTAGATTTCCGTAGATTATGAATACAGGAGAGTACTGGCTTTTACTACCTTCAATGTTTTATCCAGACCGCCCATGTGGCGTTCAACAAATGCTCAAGAATGGACCTTAAATTTAATGTTCAATTAGCAGCCCTTGAATTATTGCTGGTCTGTTTAAGTGACAGATCGGTTTTCGGGGTCCGTCATATAAACGCACATTCTTATACCTCGCACGAATGAGAAAAATTATCAAAGATATTTACACTTTTAAACAACAAAATCGAAAATTCAAACTATCACCTTGACAAACGACAACCCCCTAAAAAGGCTGCAGTTGACTCAGCCAGTATGTTAGCCACATTTACAACTCGCCCCGAGACCAGTATTCGAGAATTGATAATTACTGAATTGTTGATATTGTTTTCTTTGTTGATTGGTAATTGTCCACAAGTAGCCTGTATTTTACGAATCAAAAAAGAAAACAATATCAACAATTTCGTAATTGGGTATCGTAGACCCAGGATCGACTCCCGTCGAGGCCACCTTCCAAAAAACCATCACAGTTTTTCAATCCAGTGGCGCGGTGCTAGGACAATGCCTGGTGGAATTCCTCCTTGACATAAATTCAATCAGTTGCATCTTCACGGATCTTCCATTAATTGAGATTCCTGTGTTTAAAAGCTGGGACTATAGACCATTATAGTCTATATAAATATGTATATATATTTATACTGTAAGTGTAACACGGGATCAGGATGTGACGACAGACGTGCATTCATTGCTATCGATGAAAAAGTGGTTAGTGACATAATTTCCAGTAACTGTGATCCGTGAAAAAAAAATCATTTTTGGAGGAATTTTCAACAAACCCATCGTAAATTATCATTTGCATTCATTTGAGGCAAAAATGAACTTTGGCACATTATTTCACTCTGTGATTTCCAGAAATGATGCAAAAGTTGAACATGATGCATTAAAAGTGTTCAACGGTTTTGCAGGAGGGACCATCAGAAAAGTCTTTTCGTGTGTCTGTGCATGATTACTTTATCTTTATTTATTTATCTGAGGTTTAATGATACTTTAAACAACCGTCGGACAGTTTTTAGGATTGAGGAAACACAAGAACTCTAAAGGAACCAAGGAGAAGCGGCACGTGTTGTACGTCTTAGCGCGCCGTTCCATTTGAGCAACTGGGAACACGTGTCTTATTCAAGGTAGGCGCGTAGCCAGGATTCTATAATGGGGGGGGGGGGGTGGAACCAGTCTTGGGAGGGCCAAATATGATATTTGGAAGGCCGTTATGGGGGTGAGGTGGAAACTGCTCCTATTCGTAACTATAGGATTATCCGGTTGTTACCCCCACCCCCCACTTCCCTCAAAGGCAAGTGGGAGTAACAGCTGGAGTGTCCTGGTTCGGACTAGATCTCCCACCCTCAAGACTTTTTTTTGCAAAATTCAGTGCTTCAAGAACGAATCTGAGACATTTATAGAGTGGGTAGCTTTATATCTGGGATAATTTATAGAGTATGTAGCCCTATATTTGGGATAATTTATAGAGTGTGTAGCCCAATATTTGGGATAATTTATAGAGTGTGTAGCCCTATATTTGGCATAATTTATAGAGTGTGTAGCCCAATATTTGGGATAATTTATAGAGTGTGTAGCCCTATATTTGGGGATAATTTATAGAGTGTGTAGTCCTATATTGGGGATAATTTATAGAGTGTGTAGCCCTATATTTGGGATAATTTATAGAGTGTGTAGCCCTATATTTGGGATAATTTATAGAGTGTGTAGCCCTATATTTGAGATAATCTATAGAGTGTGTAGTCCTATATTTGGGATAATTTATAGAGTGTGTAGCCCTATATTTGGGATAATTTATAGAGTGTGTAGCCCTATATTGGGGATAATTAATAAAGTGTGTAGCCCTATATTTTGGAATAATTTATAGAGTGTGTAGCCCTATATTTGGGATAATTTATAGAGTGTGTAGCCCTATATTGGGGATAATTAATAAAGTGTGTAGCCCTCTATTTTGGAGTGATTTATAGAGTGTGTAGCCCTATATTTGGGATAATTTATAGAGTGTGTAGCCCAATATTTGGGATAATTTATAGAGTGTGTAGCCCTATATTTGGGGATAATTTATAGAGTGTGTAGTCCTATATTTGGGATAATTTATAGAGTGTGTAGCCCTATATTTGGGATAATTTATAGAGTGTGTAGCCCTATATTTGGGATAATTTATAGAGTGTGTAGCCCTATATTTGAGATAATCTATAGAGTGTGTAGCCCTATATTTGGGATAATTTATAGAGTGTGTAGCCCAATATTTGGGATAATTTATAGAGTGTGTAGCCCTATATTTGGGATAATTTATAGAGTGTGTAGCCCTATATTTGGGATAATTTATAGAGTGTGTAGCCCTATATTGGGGATAATTAATAAAGTGTGTAGCCCTATATTTTGGAGTAATTTATAGAGTGTGTAGCCCTATATTTGGGATAATTTATAGAGTGTGTAGCCCTATATTGGGGATAATTAATAAAGTGTGTAGCCCTATATTTTGGAGTAATTTATAGAGTGTGTAGCCCTATATTTTGGATAATTTTAGGGCTCTATATTTTATGTGAGAAACTTCAATGTTATGAGGGAGGGCAAATTTTAAAAAGGGCCAAGGCCCCTTCCCTTAGGTCCCCTGTGGCTACGTCACTGACCCAAGGACACAATGCATACGGCGCGAGACCAGGATGGAACGTATAACCTTTCATTCTGAACGTGAATGAAATGGAAGTGGAACGCAATGACGTTTTAGATGCAGACATCTCTTATCGCTTGAATTGAGATGCTCTTTCACCATGTTATAATGTTTGTGTGGAAAATATTATCTTCTACACCATCTCCTGGCGAAATTAGGCGGGCGAACCCGACGCACGCCCCCAACCCTCATTTCTCTTACAAATTTTCTCGCTGTCTAATAAATGAAAACATATGGGGCCTTGTGGGAATAAACCAGTAGTTTTTGTATGATTTTTTTATCACTTACATAATGACATCACAATTAGGGCGTGCCCTCTGTAGCTTCTAAATTCGATTCAATTCGATTCAAGTTCAGCTGATTCGGATACTTCGAAGCGTCAAACTGTTCTCAAAATCCTACCAAGTATCCCCTCTTGAACTTGTCCTCTATCATCAGGTCTCCTGTGTAGGAGACCTGATGACAGACGAAGAGTTCAAGAAGCTTCCGCTTCCGAAACTACTTTGGTGCCGTTTAGAAATACACCAGAGAGCCCTTATAAATTAACACATGAAACGCCATGTGTTGGCCTAAAATAATTAAGCTAGAATAACCGTTTGTTTGAAGGCAATCCCATGGTGTTCCATGCTACTTTTTTGTGAGGACTCGTAGAACCCTCCAGTTTCTGATATGGAATTGGCAACTCTAGAAGCCACGTCGATTTGGGTTGAACTCTCGCGTCCCGTAACCCCCTCCTAATACAAATTCACAGTTCGGTTCGTGAAATCGCATGTGGTCTCGGGAGAGCAATGTTTTTGTGACCACGTACTGGCACTGCGTCGTGTTCGATGGAAGTAACTTCACAGGTACATGCAATTGAGTTATCAAAACGATTCTGAAAGAAAATGGCCGTTTGCTATAATCATCGTGGAGTCTGTTTGATGACTGTAGATTTTTGATTTGCCTATCTCGTTCCGTCGAGATGAGACTATAATGTGTTTTCTCGATTTTTTTCTAAAATAAAAACTGGATGTATATACTGAAAAAGGTTGGAGCACGTGTGCTCATTGGTAAACGCAATGGTAGGTTTCATCCTGATTCGTGCCATCCGCGTTGGTCTTTGTGCAAGACAATTTATCTCCATTGCCCAAAACTGGTGAGGGAATTATGACACAGTGTGCTAAGGCGTACTGCGTGGTGATGATACACATTGCCTTAAACCAATACTAAACCTACTATAGCACCGGGTTAGTAAGGCCGAGATTCCGGCAATTTCCCCTTCTTGGTGGTTCCCATCGGGTACTCTCATTACTTTACCTGGAAAACTGTCCGACGAGACATGGCCCTTACTGTTAAAAGTGTCGTTAAATATAAATAAACAATCAAGCCGGAAGAAGGTATCGCGCGAACTCAGTTTTTCCCCAAGAGTTTTGTAATGGCGATTGGAATATATTTGTGACAGAAATTAATGTGTTCCTTCTTGTGCTGGCCGGTTCGTTATTTTGATTACCTGGGTAAAAAAACTTTTCTTTGTGAATTATATTACCCACATCAGTGAAGTAAGGCAATGTGGCAGTTTACTGGATTTGTCTCACACAAACACCTGAATAAGGACTTCTTAGCATTTACCTTAAATACTCAGATTAATTTTATAACAATAACAACCGCATCTTCTTGTACTCGGACGCAGAGGACTTAAACAGTGTTTCTGCATCACTGTTGACTGCCTGTACAGGCAACCAACAATGATGTAAAAACGCTTCCAAGTTAAATGCAGCCTACCAATTGAGTTCTTGAGGAAGAATACAATTGGCGCAACTTTTTTAATGCAATGTAAAATGGTCAGTTTTGGCCTTGTGGGGATCAAATGGTTGAAATACAAAGAGGTGGCAGAACATTTGAATGCTGGGATACCAATGAGACAAATTCGTGACAACTGGTGATCGTCACTCCGCATTCAATCGATTGGTGATAGCGGGGGAGGAATTCGCTAGAATTGTGCACTTGGTGATACCTTCCTGAAATTTGGCATGATGTAAGGGTAGGCATCAGAGATTTCAAAATCGATCGGCTACAAGTTGGCACCATCCTCTAGCCACCACTAGCAGCGAAATCCAAAATGGCCGCCAAGCGGATCGAAAAAAAGCTATTTTCGCCGATCGCACAACTGAAGCTCCAAACCTAACACCATACATGTGCTGTAATTGATGTGAATGATGGAGTGAAGCCCTTGGAACAAGTTGGGGGGAAGATTAATGGATAATGGGATCAGAATTTCCGTCGATGTGTGCGTCTGTGTGTCTGACTGTCAGTATGATCGTCCGTCCGTAGATAAATTAGTGTTGAATGTTTCTCGGGAATGCAATGGTCAAATGAACATGGTATGAGAGATTCCTGTCAACACATGAACAAGGGTACTCGATAGTATGCAGCAGTGGGGATACTTGGACATTTGATAATCCAATTAAAGTGACAGTCTATTCTCAACTTCCGGCATTTTCGATAGATTTATTTTCTAAGAAAATAAAACTATCAAATTTCTAGAGGAGTTCTGGTTCAATCTCAACACCATAGCGACACGTCTGCCAGCAAGGGCAGTGCTGGAATGAACTCGGGATGCATTAGTTCCCGTTGTTAATTATACAATGTTATCTTGCCAGTATAGAACATTGGCAAAATGGGACTAGAAGGGGTGAGTGTATGTTTGCAGTCATTCGAGGTACAGGAATATTTTTTGACTACAAGTAGTATTCTTCATTTTCGGCCAGTTAAGATGTGGTGTGTTCCAAGTCAGGATTAATGTTGCCGACACTTAATGCCCATCCCTCATGGTATGCTACTTTACCAGGGATATAGAGATATAGCCACCACTGGGAGCCAAAACATGACCTTTGATGTCGATGAGTGGTCGAAATGTTTTAGCGAATAACTTATCGAAATATGATCCGGTATGGCAATTTGATACCTTACGTTAGATTTATTAGATCAACTCAGGTATGGATTCATTGAGACATGAGTGCGCTACAAGATGAAGGATTTCCAAGTTGATTTGCTATGGAGTAGGAACTGACTAGTCACATGTGGCCTATGGCCAGAGAAAGACAAGGATACCATAGATGAACACACGGGTGAACGAAGGTATCAACTGTTGTACAGAGGCAAAATAGTTGGGGATATTGTATCATGCTATGCATGAATTAACACCGTCTTGTGCAGTAAATAACAGACTATTTTCCGAAATCTAAAACTGTATTCCTATACCCCGGACAATGTAGCAAGCCACATGGGATGAACATTTGTTAGCAAAATCAACTCAACTAGAAACATGACATGTGTTAACTGGCCGAAAATGGAAAAAAAAATACCAGAATAGGAGATGACTGGTCCTAACATGACAGTATACTACTCAATATTGTTACAACAGCCACCTTCACACTTACACAAAGGTGTGCACCTTAATCCAGCTTTCAAGCATTTGCAATTGCCCTTGCAGGCCTTGGCACAACTACAGTGGAGCATCAGTGCACATGCAGCACTTGCGTCTCCTAGGTGAGTCCAAAATGGGACCAGAATATTGAGACGTGGATTCCACTCCCATCCGTACTGTGATGGGTCTGGCACACATAAGTGTTTCTGCAGAGCACGATGCCAAATGAAAGATGACACAAGAATTACCCTTTTTACATGTTGATACAGAGCTGCTTTGGTGGGCGGGATGTTTTCCATAGACTTAAGGCCATGTGTGAACATATGCCGTCTCGCATCATTGACACGTGTACTGACACAACTGTTACTGTACATCTGTATGGTGAGTTTTTCGATATGCTGCATATGAGGGGAATCCTCTGAAAAGACTTGCGGATTCTCAGTCAATTCTATCATCATTTCAGTTGATGCGGGAAAATTCATCCATGCATTCCATCCTGTCTTCTTCCCAATGCCGAGCATGCTGGATGTTACATCACAACCTGTGAAGGCGTGGAAGAAAGTCAGGGCCTTACAGTAATCAGGTCCAAGTTGTGAAGCTATCTCATGAATTGGCATATCTTTATATGCCTTTCCAATTCCAAACCCAATCCACAGCTCACTGAGTCCAAGGTCACGGAATGTTGCGAAATGGTGCAAAGACAGAATGACGACATCAGAATCAACCGTGCGAAGAAAAGCTATTTTGTGACCTTGTGAGACTGCATGGTTGAGATGAAGCATCATGCGCGTGTCTGCTTCCTCGTGGTTCGATGGAGATATGTCACATAAGCTAACATCCTTATTGCATAGTACATATTCTCCTGATGTCGTTAACAACTGGTACTCGGATGTTGATGTTAATTTCAGCAGTTCAGCAGACAGGAACTTGAAAAATTCGTCTTTATTCTCACTAACTTTCAAGAATGCCTGCCAATTCTTCCCTTTAGGTAAAGGGACGTTCTCGGACACCCGTATCAACCTAACTGCTGTCTCACCGAGGCGTTTTGCTCGCGTCTGATTCTTCAAACTGCCTTCGGGGTAACAGTCATAGATCGCATCAACCCTTGTGGTGTTCGTGTTAATCAGAGATTCGATGTATGGCAATAATTGCAATCGAGCATATTCTCCAAACAGATCCGCTTTCTGTGGTTTGATTACATGGACTACAGCAGGCATATCCAAGATGACAACTGAAGCTTGTCTAGCTGCTGAATTCTTCCCTTGTGCAGGAATAGCTGGTAAACAATTGAGAATTTGAGATTTTGTCCCACTCCGTAGCTTACCTCTATCGGATAATGCTGGCGGATCACGTGCATTCTCGTGCATGAAAAACTCATCCATGTTTGAATCAGGCCGGGCTTGCAGTGAAACGAACATCTGGGTAACTATTGCGGCAGTTGCTTTACTTGACATGAGTTTGTCTCGGCCTTTGTCCAGGTTGGCTGGGGGTGGGTTAAGGAAGGTATATATATTTGCCTTGGGAATAACATCATTCAGGGGTACGGTGCATTCCACAAGCCTTTCCTTCAAGAAAGTGGAATATAAATGCTTGCCCCTTTCGGGTAATGACCGTAAACTCTTACTAACTTCGGGGTCCATATATTCACCAGTATCTAATGTCACCAGCTGACCACTAGTTTCATCATAAGGGTTGATAATGAGTCCCTGATTCACCAGATCGAGGAGAGATTTCAATTGATTCAGAAATTTTTTCTGCTCTGATACCGAACTTTCCGGGTGTTCCGTGTTATCTGATGATGTTGTGTGGAAACTTGCATATTCATACTCATCTATAACACGCAGAACTTCTGACCTTGAAAGCTCAATAACGACTTTCTCTTCAGCCTGGCCATAGAGACCTTTTGGACCACTGTCTTCTTTGAGTAGTTGGATACTATGTTCTTGGCTCTGATCTAAACCCATCATACTGAACTTCCTCTCACTACGCTGGACCACAAAATGGCCTTCCATGAATTTGTTGTGGATTGAAGGATGCCGCCTGGGTAGCTGAGACATGTCTCTCAGAAATACGGGGACCCACCGACAATAATTTGTATGTCCTAGGGCAAAAAAGTAACTGCACAACTCATCGATAGAACACAGTGTACCAGGCCAGTTACCGATTCGTTGGTTCCGAACGAATTGACAGCTTGTCAAGAGAAAGTTCCGAACGATTTCACCCCAATAGCGCGCAGTTGGAGATTGTGAAAGAATCCTCTGTTCCCACATTTCAAATGACTCATGGTGCCCAGTCTGCTGACAGTAAATCTCATAAGCATTCTTTCTGAGGATCTCAAGCCAAGCTAGAGTGAGAAGATATGCCTGTCGCGTCCTCTTGACATGTTTCCCACCAAGTAGGGATGATGCTACACCGGGTGTGAATATCTTTGCGAGGTGAAACATTCGCTCCCAACCAGAACCACCCATAAGCTTACCACCAGCTTCTTGGGTGCACATTTCAAGATGCAGGAATCCAATCATACACACCATTCGATCCTCACCTATCTCCTCTGGGAACAGCCATTGACATTTTTTCTGCCTGGCATACAACGGACAGTCACCTTCAATGACAGGTATCTGGCCGGGGTTTACGAAAGCAGTAGCTTCCCTGACCACATACATAGCATGCTTCTGCATACTGAGTGAGTCCGCTTTCTGCTCACTGAAAACAGGGAATACCCCAATAACTGCACGAGGTTTGACATTGTCTTGATCTTCATGTTTTGAAAAGAAGCCTGAAAAGGTCACAGGGACTTCATCAAGCTGCCAGCTGCCATCAACCTTCCCTTTATTGCTGATCTGTGACACATGAGACAACCAGTCATTCTCTCCCACGTTCAAATCTGCATATTCATTGGGCCGTACATTACATTCATCTGGAGATTCAAGCCTGATGTCCCCACCAAAGTCTTCAACGAAAGGAACAAATGCATAGTCGTCTGGGAGTTCAATTTGTGTGTCTTCTGGAACATCTAAACTCAGTGGTGGGGGATCAGTACCCACATTGTCCCTGCTCAGTTGACCAATGAGTGTGATGGACGTACCATGCATATCAGATCTACCAGATACATCAATGTTATCAGTGGTTCCTATCGAGAAAACATTACGTTTGCAGTTAGCTGGGACTACAACACCTTCGTTCTTGAACCGCAGTGAAACAGCTCTCGCGAAACTCCTGCGAACATCCATTACGCGATCATAAGAGACAGAGAGTCCCATTTGATGAAAATCTCTGATAAGATTTTTCATACGATCATGGGCATGCAACTTCAAACCCACATAAAGAGGCATTGGAGTTTCTCTGTCACGTCTCTGGTGAACATTTTGTGCATGTTCGGAGCGTTTCGCTGAATTGCTGATCAACATCTGTGAAATAGTACAAGCCACTCGAGTCTTGGCATTAACAGTCTCATCATCGCCTAAGTTCTGTATACTACATGTGCCCTCAAGTAGAACTCTAAGAAGAGTCAGGAGTGAGTTGGGTACAGGCTCGCTCAAGCAATAAGATGAAAATGATCCCGTGAAAGGAGCTTGAGATATGAGTATGTGTTTACGCAGAAGAAGACCCACATCAACTATCTTTTTTGCCTCTTCCTCAGACACTATACGAGTTAAAGATTCGGACAACAAGGAGCCAACTCGAAACCTACTTGAAATAAACACATCTCTACCCTGTGTGAAGGCGTCCCAGCCATCGCCCAATTTCTGCAACAAATGTTCTTTGAATCGAGTGGAATGTATTTCTTCACTAAGCCAATCAGAACCGACTTGCTTCAACCTCCGACTGTACAGATTCTTGAGATCGACAAGCTTCATCGCGGAATCGTTGTGTTCAACAAATGTTATGAGCTCTGCCATAACGAGAGGGTCATAGGGCAGGCCTGACGCGGAATGTTCGGCGTTCTTCGACTTTTTAGATTTAGCCGCTCGTGCTTCATTGGCAAGCTTACAATAACAGGTTTTGTGATAGTAAAGATCACTAGCAGCGGAATCAAATGCTGCATTGACCCGAGAAAAAACAACCCAGTTCTCGGCTTCCTTTGCCATAATTTTGAGTTTATTGTTATCAGACATTGATCTGCAAATAGGCTCACTGCTGTCACCTTCGCGTTTGTGACAATAAACACACTGGGGCAGTTTCCTGTCACAGCCAGATTCAAAACTTGTCCGTGTTCTTTTAGGACTCAGCGTGGAGCAGGATGCCACTGCCTCATTTCGCTCTCGCTTGTGTAGCACGCGCTGTACGATGTGAGTCCGAATACTGTCACGGCATGTCTTATGATATATTGCCTTATTCGTCAACAGTGACATCGACATACACTCATCACTCTCTCTCATCAAACAATCAATGGTCAAATTATATGGAAGCTCAACGCCATTATCTAGGAAGCGCGTTATGTCTTCCTCAATAGCTTTATAGGCGTCATGAAAACGAGATTCTCTATACGGACGCATCAATTTCTTGGAACTGTCTTGCTGGCAAAAGCAACAACGTTCCCAGTCAGTACTAGTCCGTACACGAAGAGGATTCTCACTCATTCTGTGAATGATTTTTGTGAACAATCGCGTTCTCGAATTAATTTCGACAGACAAATCAGAATTGCTTGCGGAATTACGCCAAACAAGAGATTGTATGGCAAAGAGACTGCTTCATAAAGAGCGTTGTTTCTCCGGGATCAGCGTCATTCAGGTTTGCCTGAATGACGCTGATCCCGGAGAAACAACGCTCTTTTCAAGTTCCAAGAAATTGATGCGTCCGTATAGAGAATCTCGTTTTATTCTACATCATCTCCCACGTCTGTTTCCAACACGTGCGTGGATCAGAGTTCACTTTCGCGCCCTTACAATCGGATGTATAGTCGGTAGACCGTCGAAAAGGAGGTTCCCTTCAGCCGCTGGCGGCCATTTTGGATTGTGCCGCTACTGGTCGCCACCGGTCGGTGTCAACTTGTAGCCGATCGTTTTTGAGAACCTCATAGCCTACACTAACAGTGTGCCAAATTTCAAGAAGGTATCACCAAGTGCACAATTCACCTGTATGTGACGAATTCCTCCCCCGCTATGAGGAAACATCAAATAACCATCCACATGAGGGGTAGAAAAGGGGCAGGAAACCATCAAAGTTCAACTAGAAGAGGAATTAGAAATGATGAACTATTGTAAACTGCGCCATCATTTTTAGCTATTGGAAATTCTGATTTTTCAGTGTTTTAACAGTACTTTACCAAATTCGGATGACAAAAGCGGTACTGCAATATCGATTAACGCTATTTTTTTTCAAACGTCTTATCCTCTCGACCTCCGTATTTCACATCATCCCCCAAACCATAGACTTGGAAGTGAATAAAATGACGTACAAAAGGTGTTCTGACTCTGTCGAGTGACGATTATTTTAGCGTGAACGAACGAGGATAAGTAAGGATAAATCAAACAATTACTTTCCGAAGAAATGATGGTTGTTCCCTTCCCCACCAACAACACGCGCCCCTTCCCATGCTACTGAATTGAAAGGCGATATCCAAGCTCTCAACCCACCAGGCTAACTATGTAAGGAATTCGACGCTTTTATGACCCGAACAGTCTAGCCCTGAAGTATCCCATCGACCTTCCTTAGATTCATATTGCCGTTGGTCCGAACAACTGAAATATTCCATCCGATTGAATCAAGTTTCGATATAAATTAAATTTCTTTGAATCAACGCAGGAAATATCTTTGATGTTATTTACCGTTATGAATAAAAACTCACCACTCTGTAGTTTTACGATTACGCTGCGCACAGTACAGACGCCGTGGACTGGTCACTTTCCACGGGTGGGCAATATTTCCACGGACGCAATAATATTAGATTCCAACCACTAATTATATGAATAATCATCAAAAAATTAATTAATGAAGCACCGGGTTGTTCATTATTTAAAATTTCGCTGCTGTTGATTTTTATTACCTGGTAAACGTATGCGTGGACGTGATGGCCATGCCTGGATTACTGCCAGTCCACGACGACTGTACCCTAGTTCCACTAATTATGTTAATATAGTGGCGTTTTCAATGTGGAATAAATACTAATTCACTGGAATGCCTATAACTGGAGCACGAAGGAATGTCATTATATCTCTGTTAGTAAAGGGACATCACATTGTATCAAGAGTTGTCTCCGCGCAAACTCCACGAAAATTGGCAACCTCTCAGGCCACCACCAAAGTCTGTTCGTAATTCAACGCAGTTATGGGATGTTTGTTTTCCCACATTTGTGGAACTTTTAGAGCAGACGCTCATTGATGTAATGTGATGTGCCTTTACTTAAAAATATATACAGGTAATCTCTCCAGCTCCAGTCATAGATATTCCAATCAATAAGTATTTAATTCCCCTTGAAAACATCAGGGTATTAACATAATTTGTGGAACTACCTGGCGTAATCATAAAGCTACTGTTGTTGTAAGTCTTCATTATCCCCCGCTGACGAAGTCGGGAGGGGAATATTGAAATTGTGTCTGTCTGTCTGTCTGTCTGTCTGTCTGTCTGTCTGTCTGTCTGTCTGTCTGTCTGTCTGTCTGTCTGTCTGTCTGTCTGTCTGTCTGTCTGTCTGTCTGTCTGTCTAACCAGGCTTATCAGAGGTACGTTGTGGGGTTTACAATTTAGGGTCAGTGGTAGTTGTGGGGTTGGGTTAGTACAGTGACCACTTGTGGGGGTTATTTTTTGCACTGAGGGGTTAATTTTTTGACCTTGTGGGGTTAGGTTTAACATGGGAAAAACCCCACAAGTAAGAATGTCCATCCGTCCGTCCGCAAGTCCGTCTAGCCATCCGGCCGTCCGGTCGTCAACCAGTCCATCCGTCCGTCGGTCCGTCCGTCATAAAGCGTTGTCTGCTTAATTCCACCTACATTTTGCATGGGATTTTTTATGAAACTTGGTGTGAAGTATCAGGAATTTTGGATTCGTCAATATTTGCAGTTACGACTCTTAGGTATAGGTAAATTCCCAGCAAAAATGCTTGTCCACTTAACACCAAATTATGAAATTTGGTGTGAAGTACCAGTATGAAGTGCAGATGTGCATGTGGGCAGGAATTTTTGATTCGGCAGATTTTGCACCGTTACGGTCCTTGTTTACTTGCTTTCCTCTAACATTTATGACACAATTTAGCTCCAATGGATACTTTTTATCAAGAATAATTACAATGGGACAGATTTACATGCAACATTGCATTAATCATTCAACCATTAACCCTTCAACCAATAAGTTATACAAAATTAGTTTCGGTTATCAAATGCTCATTTTACGCATGTTATAGTCAGAAAAGTCGGCGTTGGATATGAAAGACGTTAGAATATCTTTTCTAATTGTACGGTCATCAAAATGTCGGTAAAATCGAGTCTCGAGTTCGCAAAATTTCTAGCTTTGAATCACAGAAAATAAATCTATGATATTTTTCATATCCAATTATACAGAAAATTGGTCGGAAATGCGAGCCCTGGGTTCGCTTTTCCAACCAACTGGAATATTCCAGACATGTGAATCTAAACACAGGCGATGACCTATTTGAGGGCTAGACTGGTTCAAGTCCATAACAACTTAATGAATTAATGAATTAGGCTGATGGCCCGAGAGCTTGAAAAATTGGCGGAACAAACAGCCCATAACAGCGTCAAATTTCGAACAGAATTAGACTGGTGACCTGTGTGCTTGGACGATATCGTGAAAACATAACAGACTGAATATATATTAGTTGACAATTTATTAACAAAAAATAACAATAGCACTATATGAAATATGTACATGTAAACATCAATAACAATATCCAAAAACAAATCACCACGCCCACTTTTGGTTTATTGCATGGAATTACATTTGCCACAAACCAGGTAGACGCGCTAGTAACTGCAAGTACTTTGAGTCTGATGTGGAAATACACGACTGTTGCGGAATATTATAAATAACAAATAGTTACCTCTTAACCAAACACGATCCAGTAGCAGACGACGCTTGAATATAACTAAAATTTCGCAGACGACACTTGAATTTTACTATTTTTTTAATTTTTACCTCCAAAACATAGCTTATGACCCCTCGTTCGAACGATCTCGACGAGATCGTTCCAATGAGAGGTCATAAACTATGTTTCGGAGAGAAAAAATAAAAATATAATAAAATTTCTATGGCGATATTTTCGAATTGCGCTGGTCGGATAAGGTCGTTGCGTTTGGTAAAGGGCTTACGGAGGATCAATAATAATTCATCAGGCAGTAGTCCTCAAGGCTGAGTATTTCTATTAAACATTATTATTATATTTATTATTTCTTGAATTTAATTTTTGCCCCCAAAACAGAGCTTACGAACCTCTTTGGAACGAGCTCATTAAGCTCATCCCAATAAGGGATTATAAGATGCATGCTTCAGGCGAAAAACGAAAATTTTCAGTTTCGGAACTTGAGAATCTAATGTTTAAAAACTAGAGTGAAATGCAAGTAAATCCTGATTTGATATCTTGAAGGGAGTTTTATCACGCGATAGAATCAAAACCACGGAGAGTAATTTTGTGCGAAATACCCACGCAGTGGAGTTCCCACCAAGATAACTCAAGTTCATTGAAAAACCATAAAAAGCACAAGCAATAATTCACGCAACTGACCTTCCGTGTTGACTCCTCAGCTGAAACTTGTTAGTGTCATTGTGAAATCATCGTCTATTTATTTATTTATTTATTTATTTATTTATTTATTTATTTATTTATTTATTTATTTATTTATTTATTTATTTATTTATTTATTTATAGGGGTTTAACGAAACTTTCGACTGCCAGGGTCACCTCGTGTCGGACAGTTTTACGGGTGGCAGAAGCCTGAGTACCCGGAGAGAACCACTGAGCAGCGGTGAATCATCGTCTTTGGGGAAACTACGCTCGTGTTTTTTTGTATGAAATGAACCACGTATGTCGAATATTATTTTCTGTGAAGGCAGAAAAACACAATAACTTTACAAGAATGCTAAAAAGTATCAGATGATGGACCATGTGGTCCATTAACTGAAACTCGTTCGCGTTTTTGTAAAACCATTATCAAGATATGAACTGCGCTCCGTATATTTTTGTCGTGTGAAATCAACCACTTTCGACAATATATTTTGTTACGCCCGAGGCTGTTTTTTTCAAATACCAAACGTGAATGTTGTTTGTCTACTTCTTAACCTTTGAACCCGAAAGGCCGATTTTTTTCCGATTCAGTACCGTGATACGAACTGAATTCATTAAGTAGATACTAGGTAGCTGCTCAGTGAGTTTGCATGGTAGCCTAATCAAAATTTTCAACGTGCAGCCCTAAGGCTGCTCATTGAAAACCTTGATTGATCTTCCCCCAAGTAACGAATATAGACTTTAGCAGTTGGTAGCGCAGAGTTGGCAAGGAATATACCGTCAGATTTCAAAGGGTTAATCTTCTGTGCATAAAACGCGACCGGGGGTTAGAAATCAATGAAAGGAGAATGGTGTGATTCCTGTGGGGTTATTAGAAACAACATTTGAAGACTGTGGTCAATAAAAGCTTTGTACGCAAGATCTTTTGTTTTCAATGTCACCTGATTGTCCAACGGTTAACCCTTTACCTAACATGAAAAGCAGACGACACTTGCAAAAAAAATTCTTGAATAACTAATTTTTTTCATTTTTTGTCTCAAAAACATAGGTTATGACCCCTCGTTGGAACGAGCTCGACGAGCTCGTTCCAACGAGGGGTCATAACCTATGTTTTTGAGACAAAAAAATGAAAAAATAATGAAAATTAATTGGCGATTTTTGAGAATAGCGCTGGCCGGTTTTGGCCGTTACGTTGGGTAAAGGGTTAAAAATGGCTTGATGACCTTCATTTTCCAGATGTATGAAAATGTCATGGTTTGTTGAGCTTATAATGTTGCCAGAACTCGAATATTGTTCGACTTTCCAGATTTCAGAGATTTACAAAATTTCTTAATTTTCTTCATTGTTAATTTTTTATCACACTTCACAGCACTTTCTTTCGTTTTTTCAACGGTATGGCTCTTCTTAATTTGATTGCTGGAGGCTTCGTTTTCTTTCTTGGAAAAAATACAGTTTTTAAAACCATAACTTGGTTTGGGAGATAATTTATTATCCAAATTTGAGTAATTTTCTTTAGAACACGTGACTTTTCTGTAAGAAGTATCAGCACTAAATGTCGTGAACGATTTCACCTCCGCATCTTTCTCAAAGAGACGCCTTCTTGTGCTTGTCCTTGGAAGAGTACGCTTCTCTGGTGACACGTGATCAGAACCAAAGTCCAATGAATCGTCACGAAAAGCACTATCTTCGTCAAGGGTAGATATGCCTTCCAGTGCAGGAGATTGGCAAACTTCTTTTGCTAAGTACTTCTGAAGTAGCTTTTTCGTCTGTTTATCAGTCTTTGATTTCTTGCTGACTTTAGAAGATTTATGGCGTGGAGTAAATCGATGGAGATATTCTTGTTCGAGATCAAAGCCACTTTCTCCGCTCAGTGTCCACGTGACAACGCTGCCCATTTCACTTCCGGTAGAGAGTCTTCGACTGGAAGAGTTACATGCAGAACCACCAGATGACATCTGAAAAGATATAAATAGCAATATATTATAAATACACCGTTGACAAGATCACATTTACGAACTCCGGTTTCCAAATTTCCCAAACAAAATCTACAACACTTAGCTATAACGTTTGGGGAGCGCGGTGGCTCAGTGGTAAACTGTTGGACTTCTATGCTAGAGGTCCCGAGTTCGATCTCCGTCTGGGACGACCAGCGTTGTGTCCTTGGGCACGTCGATGGTGCACATGTCTTCAACCGCTGTAAACCTGCTTGAGCGGAGCTTGAACAGAATGTTGAGGAGCTGGCAGTTGCTCGTCGATGCTCGGCGATTCTCTCAGGGTACTCCGGCTTCCTCCACCCATAAAATTGTCACGGTCACGATTAGCCATTGTGCATAAGTATGAAGATTAAAGATTAACATTAAATATTAACAGAATTAAACATTAATTGAGGGGGTTACAGTCGTAAATTTAGAGTTTATACGAGTTTGTCTCAAATCATTATTAAGCAAAGGAGATATGAACAGTTGGCATATCGAACCAGTTTTGGTTCTATACAGAACCAAAACTGGTTCGATATGCCAACTGTTCACATCTCCTTTGTTTCAAAATGTTTGGCGACTGCGTTGAATAAGCTCCAAGTTTACTGCTGAATCTACTTCAGTTCATGTAATATTCTGTTAATATTGAATGCTAATCTTGGTAAATTTATTTGATTTGAAATAAATACTGTTTAAACAGAACTGGTTCCATCTCAGGGACAAGATTAGAACCACTTTTGATTCTAAAGAGAACCTATATTTTTTGCAGTGTAGAGAGCAAGAGTGAGGTAATTGAATAGACGAGCGAGGTTTTGGTTCAACTCAGACCACTCAAACTCCGCGAAAAGATATGGGAGAGAAAAGCTAAGTTCAGACGAAAGGACCTCCGGGTTTAACCTTTAGTTGAAACTATGCTCGTGTTTCAAATATTCTTTCCATGAAATAGAGAGGTGGTTTGCGGATATAATGTTTCCGCTGCTCACGTATTGAACGCTTCCAACAGCACTGCACGGGATACCCTAACGAAAAAGGTGCATGCTAACCAATTCTGTGATTGTATATTTTTATGTTAAAGGGCCAATGTAACAAATTCCCCGTTCTTTCATAATCTTCGTCTCAGGTGTGTATTTCTCGACCACCCCAAAGCGCAGATTCTGAGATTTCCCCATTACGTAAGGGGGAATACCAGAGGTAAGAAACGATAAGTAACTGAAATTGTATGTTTCAAATTTTAAATCTTAATTGACCTAATTGCATTTAAATGATAACAAATGATTTGGGTTCTCAACCACCGAAGACTGCACATGAAATTTTATTTATGATTGAAGGGCAAATATCCCCAAACCCCGGTTTGAAAAAAATGAGAGTCTACCAAACCCACTCCAAGTGATAATTTCACTTTTAATTTATCATAATAAATAACACCAGCCCATTACATCATTTATTTGAAAGCTCCCCCATGGTGCTTTCCAAGAGATGAAGTAATGGGGAAGAGTTGTAAAAAGATACGAAACAAATACTTATATGGCAATCTTCCCACAGCTTTTCCTCATGTGTTCAGTGCAGTGATAAATTAAATACACACAGTACCAAACCAAAACCACGTAATAATTTCACTTTTAATTTATCACAATGAATAACAGAACCCTATTGCTCCATCTCTTGGAAAGCTCTCTCTGAGAGCTTTCCAAGAGATGAAGTAATGGGGTAGTGAAATTTAGAGGCAAATTTATATATTTATTGGGGTTTATCGACACTTTCGGCAGCCGGGTCACCTCGTGTCGGGCAGTTTTACGGGTGGAGAAAGCCGGAGCACCCGGAAAAACCACCGAACAACGGCGAGCAACTGTCAGACCCCCCCAACGGACTAACTCCACACAAGCAGGGTTAGAATTGGTTGAAGACGTGCAGTATGCCTTAGTACATGGCGCCACCGAACCCCCCCCCCCCCCCAAGTAGGCGATAGGGATTAAGTGCCTTGCGCAAGGACACAGCGCAGTTAACCCTGACATGGATCAAACCGTAGACCTCTCGGTTTGACGTCCAATGCGTAACCACTGAGCCTCGCGCTCCCAACAGAGCCAAAGAAATAATAAAATATCATATGGCTCCACAACTTTTCCTTATTTATATAGTGTGGTGATAAATTATACTTGCAGAAAATAAATGTCGATACAAGCTGGTCACCGCGCAAACAAAACGTAGATTCTTTGAACCTTCTTCTCTTGTCCTGATATTTACAAAGCATGTTGGGGTCAGATATCCCATCAGCCCTCGTCCTATCAGAGTAGCTTCTGTTTTAAAGTGGTATTAATAAGTAACTTGTTTATAAGAAGAGACTGCCACACTATTATTATTTCGTCATTATGTTATAAAGATAAAAATTATTGATTAATAATGGATAGTGTGAGTTAACACTACACGACGCACAGGGAGGTGATGACAAGTCAGACGAGGTGGAATTTCATACTGATATGCACAGACACCCAGTGTAACTTCTAACACCTCCCAAATATGTTGACACACTGATTGTATCTGCACTTGTGAAAAAAGATGTTTTCAACATAACAAACAATGTCAAACATATTTTAACCCTTTAACCAACGAATCGCCCGCATCCGCCCGCGTAATATGCAGATTCAGCAGCTGAAAAGATATTAGTTTTCGAAAAATTTCAACAAAACCATATCATGTGACCCCTCTTTGGAACGAGCTCCTCGAGCTCGTTCCAATGAGGGTTCACATGATATGGTTTTGTTGAAATTTTTCGAAAAAAATTAAAAAATGATATTTAAATTAATAAATTTTGATATCGTCTGCGTTGGGTAAAGGGTTAAAAAATGTCAATACAATTTTTGTACACTTTATGTCTATTTTAACAGTCTGGGTTGTAAAAATCCTGATAAAAATTGGCGTAAAGTTGTCATGGTTAGGAAAGGGTGGGTACTTAACCCTTTGAAAACGATCGACCACTTTTCCGGCCAGGAACATGATACGTCATAACGTTATCAAATAGGATAGCTGTTCAGTAAATATGTGAGGTTGACCAATCAATATTTTGAAAATACTGATTGGTCTACCCCAAATAATGAATATTAATTCTTCTAATTGCTGCCATTGAACTGGCATGGAACTGGCATGGTAGATTCCACTAAAGTTCAAAAGGTTAAATTTCTGAGCTTAGTAGATGATTTGAGCTTTCCGAAGCTAGTGAAAATAAGATTACAGTTGGTAGACGGAAAGAACTCAAATCAAACCTGTATACATCTGCACTTTACACATTTGTTTAAATTTTTTTTGTAAATCATTCTCGCAAGGGAAAGAAAATAAAATAGGTTTAAATTAAAATTTGTGCCTATAGTCTGATTTAGTAATATACATGCTGTAAAATTCCTGTACATTGAGAGTATATATTGAGTTCATAACGTAGAAAGTGGATTATAACAATTACATACGGGGTGAAATTTCCACCCGCAAAATGAATCAGATATTCCCAGGAAAAAAAAACAAAAGCATAAATTCAGTTTAGTACACAGAGAGATGATTGTCACTAAACCCCGAAAGAGTGAAGATTCCATGCATAGAATTAGTTACAGATCCTGTGAAAAGTACAAGAAGCACGTACAGGTGTTTCCGACAATAGACCTCCGGGCAACACTGTCTGAAATACTGCGTGAGCTGTTATTTTGCTTTCTCGCAAACAAGAAGTTAATGTCTTAGTGGAAACTCCACTATTTGAATGTTTTAGTAAAAATACAGTCTGCGGGCGAAACAAAACAATATATGCCGCACTTATATCAGAAATACAGTAGCGTGATCACAAAAGCGGACAGAGAATACGAGCGGATCGCGACTGAATCGCGATCCGCTCGAAATTATCTTTCCGCCTTTCTTCCCAAAGCATTATAGAACCCCATCCCCGAAAAAATGGCAAAATATTGAATCCGGGGCGCTATTTTCGATTGATTTTCGTGAATCGATCTCCGTTTCGGAATATTCTATTTATTAATTCTCGACCCACTGGTGTATAATATGTCGAGACTAGATAGCGATCTGACCGAGAAAGTGCCACTTCTGTAATCACAGTAATGTAACCTCTCATTTGTTTTCAGCGTATAATATACAGAGAATTAAGTAATCAAATACATCTTGTGGATGACCAGCAATGAATATTTTTGTAACTAAACAGCAGTGAAAGTTTTTCACAAAACCCAAGACTTGGCGAACACAAATTGTAGAGAGGAATACGGCTATATAGATTAACAACCCTCTACTAATCTGAAGTGGGGATATCTACCCGACCCCGGAGTCTACACCAATGGTGTGAAAGATCTCACATGGGAAGGGGGGGGGGGGTTATATCGTTTATAACAATACAAAGCAAATTCGAAAATAGTAGCACGAAGCTTGATAATTATTATCCCGAATATTTAGACGTTGGCCTTAATAAGAGGTTAACCGAGGATATGATAAAGTTTATATAAACACAAAATTTAAAAAATGAAAAGTAGAAATAAAAAATGCATTTTCGTCCAGTTTACTGATACAAGAAACAATTCAAAGAAAAAAGTGATATAAATTATTCACGTGTAAAGAAACATTTCCACACTTAAATGAACTATTTTATTTTCAAGACACTTCCCACCCCCACTCCACCCCTGCCTCCAATCAGGTGAGTTCACTTTATTCTTGTCGCTTCACCCTTGAGATATCGAAAAACAGGATAATAGTCTGACTGGTTAAGTTAGGACTACTTCAGATATATATACACTCTAAATCTGTTGGGTTGAAAATCAACCCAAATCAACTGGGTTGAGTGAATATGAACCCATCTGGGTTCATATTCACTGAACCCAATTGATTTGGGCGGATTTTTAACAACTGATTTTAGAGTGTAGTCACTGTTAGGAATGGAAACAAGAGTAGTAATACAAAATTATACTTGCATTGGGTTTGCGACGAAACCTGTTGATCTTCATGGTGACAGAACGTTCAATTTACACAGAACCTTTCTCTGGCTAAAACTTTTAGGGAATGCATTGCGAATTAAATCTGAATCGAGTAAAATATTTCTTACTAAATGACCCTGCTGTGTTAGGAGGTGTGAATATTTTATGTTCGTTGGAGACTTTGGTGACCACTCACATTACATTTTCATCGACGTTGTTATTGAATAATGATAGCTGCATTAGTTTAATATCATACGTCACACCTAGAGGTGATGACAATTTGAAAACCCGCAAATTTTCACACTGATATCAGGCGAAATCTGCTAGTATTAACGCCGCACAGTACTATGACAGGATCAATACAAGGATAACTTGTAAAAACAACATGTTTATCTCCCCCAAACAAGCTCAGCTAGGGCCTTGAGAAGCTTCGAGATTCGATTCGATTTTGAATCTTAACTTGATATTCGGTTCGATTCGAAATCAGCTTCCCGATTCGTTTCCTCACGGATAGTTTCCATAGGAATATATAGTTTGGTATCAATCATCTTCATCGTCTCTCAATTTATTTATTTATTAATTAATTAGGGTTTAACGACACTTTAACAGCCGAGATCATATCGTGTCGGTGACGAGGAAGCCGCTGTACCCGGAGAGAACCACCGAGTAACGACGAGCAGCTGCCAGCTTCCCAACATCGTAACTCCTAAATGCAGCAGAGGCAGGGTAAGATTGGTTGAAGACAGGCGCACCATCGATGCGCAGTACACCTTATTACACGGAGTCATCGTGTCCCCATGTGGACAATCGAGGTTAAGTGCCTTGGCCAAGGACACGGCGCGGGAGTCCGAATCGTTCGCTAAGACGGTCGCCCATCAAAGGTCTAATCGGCGTTGCTTAAGTAACTTACTCTAGATTAACATAAATAACATTTTACTTATGCCACCAGCAATGCTAATTCCAATATCGCTAGTCCCTACCAATGTTAAATGCAAATTTAAGGTTTCCAAGCAATGGCGACGATGAACTATAATCCTCGCAGGGTAATATTACAACTACATCATCAAGGCATGCCTTCGACGAAGGCATGCCTTGATTATGCAGCTGAATTATTTTATCTGTCGGGACTTGAGCCATCATAGTCGGAACAAATCAGGTTTATAGCACCCCAACCCCATCGGTCATCTTCAAGACGCCACTGATTCGATTCGAGGTTCGATTCGAATTCGAATAATAGGCGTGATTCGATTCTAGATTCGATTGAAAACGAAAATGTGTGATTCGCGGAGTCCTAAGCTCAGCAGAAATTTTGCTACAAGCTCACTAACAATTGAGACTTTTGAGATTAGGGTAAATGGACCAAAATTCTACTAATATAAATCATGTATCTGTAAAAGTCGAAATAATAGAATCTTCCTATTTATGAAAACAATACTTTCCGCAGAAGAATGTTCGATCTTGTAATTAAAAACACGAAGTTCCAACCTTTCAAACGCGTCGCTTTTGATACGGACGAATCAATCATTAGAATTTTTCAAAATGTTTTGTAAATGAGGACTAGCGGTTGTTAACTAACCACTATGTCTCAAGAAAAAATGAAGAACTACCAAGGAGTATCACTGAACATTCGTGCAGTGGGGTTTCCACCCACACATAAAATCGTACGAAATTAAAACAAAATTTCAGTCAACAGATCTCCTTGTTTAACCCAGAGGTCTAGTGGATGAAACATTACTTGTACTGGTAATGCTTTGAGACTTATTCTCTCGGTTCATTGTTGACATTTGTACAGGATACAAAGGATAATTATACGAAAGAACAAAAACAAATTCTAAAGTTCCAAGAAAAGTATTTTCAAAGTCTTTTAATGCCAGCTAACATATTGGAAAAGTCATTTCTTCAAATTTCATTTAACCCATAAGGGCCTGGAGATTGTTTATATATTTCTCCAATACTTTAACAGGCTACATCGAGTGGCTTTGCAATTGTTTTTTGGCAAGTCTTGGCTGCCTACTATAGGCAGCCAAGGCTTGCCTTGGAACAACTGCCATGGTATTTAGAATATAACTTGCAAGTTTGATTAAAGACTGCATGTTGGAGTACCTGTTTGATTGCAGTAAAAAGTGATTAATGTCGGAATTGGGCCTTTAAGGGGCAAGAGCCTAAGAGGAACACTACCAATCTCACTCTACCGAGAAAGATGACAAGTAATAGAGTAATCTCCCTTCGAACACTCAGGACAGGACACTACAAGCCCAAACAAGGATATGGTTTGAAGGGAAAGGCGCAAAGTATTATGTATTAACGCGCTATGAAAACGTAAATAGTTCTCGAAAGTGTATTGTTTTAATGTGCATTATGAGAGTTTAACCATCCCCTAACCAGCTCACCCCCCCCCCCCAAAAAAAAAAAAACAAAACAAAACAAAACAAAACAAAAAACAACCAAAAAATAAAAACCCAGATGTTGATTGGTATGGTCCGGGTAACGATGTTGTCAAAGCTTTCGGAGATTTGTGTTTGGAATTAAATTAAAATTTTAAACCAGTGAAACTGGATATTCGAACCCCCTTTAAAAAAATCTTCAACACTTATGTCTCGTAATACAACAAGAGCGGATTGGAAAGATAACAACACAGCAGGGTGAATTTTTCACACGCATAATATTTACCGTTTCTAAAATGACCAGAAAATGCATAAACAAACATTCAGCTCAAGGCAGCATGATGAATGTTTCACACGCATAATATTTACTGTTTCTAAAATGATCAGAAAATACACAAAATGCATAAACAAACATTCAGCTCAAGGACGATCAGGTTGCATCCAGGCATTAGTAATAAACGGAAAAACTTATTGTTTTTTTTCACAAAATAAAATTGTAATTGAATCGAATACCCCCCACCCCCCCCCCCCCCCCCCCCCCCACACACACACACTCCCCAATTGATATTCATAATGTTCCATTGTCCTGCAAGGAAGATGTAAATTCAGCGACGGTGCTTTTTTCTGGTGTGGATCGAATTTCAAACCAAAGCTCACGATGCAAAGCATAATCGCGTGCCACCACTAATTGTACGCGACGATGCTTAACATCGGATGCTTCTGTGGGAAGTTTTATGATCATGACTTCCTCCCTCTCCTTTCTGTATTATGGATTCAATTCAGTCCCACCCCTTGATACCGAACAAAAAAATCCGTGTTCAAAAGCCTAATCCAATTGACTGTAACTGACCGTTGGTTGTTATTTTATAAACGAATAGGCCAACGTGCAAGTAAAAGTAAAGGCCGACAGAATTCTACAATTTTCAATACTGTTCCTGGCAGTTGGCGCCGCTCCTCTCCTACAGCTACTACGCTGCTCCAAGGAGTGCCAACTGCACCCGCTACTGTATCGTAGAAGGGAATGGAGTATAGCTGTCTCATTGTCCCCACACTGCTGATTGAAAATATGAAATAAAAACACGATATAAATTTTTTTTAAAAAGGACATAAAATAGATATGACGCAATTGCAATTTCACAAAGCGCGTTTTACTGCAATAAATATTCATATCATAAACAGTTAACGCTGTTTGTCGTCTGCTAGTTTGTGACTTCGGATCAGATGACAAGATAATAATGTCATCCTACCGTGACATTCTATCAAAATGGCTTTTTCGAGCTTTTATCAACAGTGTCGCACATGAAAACTCATTTTGACAGCCATCTATGAGCATAAGTCTGGAAGGTAAATGTCTTTTTTTTCTACATATATGTCTTGACATTTTTAATGAAGAAAATTTTATGGATAATATGTGGACTTGCAACCTGGAGCTAAACCATTTATCGTGCTTGGCCATCGGGAACAATATCATTTATGATTACTCTGCCCGCTGATGACTTAATTATTGCAGAGGTTTTTATTTTAATGGTGCTCTAATGACGTTCGTCTTGTTTTGGTTCCTGGGGGCAAGTTATAAAGATCGACATGATATCGACGATAAAGACGTCATAATCATGTCATTTGAAAATATGTAAGTAAAGAATCTTGGCTGAAATTTGATCCTTGTTTGAATGAATGAAGTTTCTTCTAAAATACAAACATGTTATGAGTGTGACCATGTGAGAATAATGTACAGTACGTGGAGTGTGTATTATCACTAAATCACCCACAGAGCGCAGATTCCACCCAAGCAATAATTGCAAATTTGTTGCAAAGCATAACAAGCACAGGCAATGTTCAGTCAATGGACCTCCGGGTTATACCCGGAGGTCCATTGGCTGAAACATTGCTCGTGTTTTTTTTGTTCACATGTACAGAATTTTAAAGTGATAGTTTTGGGTGATAACTCCACTCCCAAGGTGATTTAGTTACAATCCACTCCCCACGTACTGAACAGTTCAATGACAGAAGATAAAACACAAAAACGGGTGCAGTTTTCGCCCGACGTTTGGTTACACTTTATAAGACAATAAAACGTTTTATGCAAGCGCAGGCGCGGGAGAAGATGCACATGAAATACTCTTATTTTCTGCATATGTCATGCAATCGCTTCGTTTTAGAACATAAACAAGAAACATTCTATGACTTGACTCAACAGAGTTGAATCTCTCTCATTGAAAGACGGTGAATACCACATCTCAAAGTATTGTGACTGGTGGTTCACAAGCAATTAGTTTAAAATAATTTCAAGTTTATTGTACAGAGTTCCAGGCTATGGATGTTAATATCTTCCTTCCAAAACACTTGAAAGCCCCCCCCCCCCCCCCCCCCACACACACAAACACCCCTCCCCCAAAAGATCAGCTTTCTTGGACGAATTGTCCCGGTACGAAACTTGACTTGGGACAGAACGCCCGTGCCGATGTGATTTTGAGAGGAACTGTCCCGGCAGTATTGTCAGTGGTGATTCGCGAACAAAATTTGAATTCAAGGGCGGGTGTGTGTGTGTGGGGGGGGGGGGGGGGGGGGGGGGCTACATTTTGGGGGTTAAAATCTCCATTCGAAAAAACTGGGAAATCTATCCCAACCCTTCCACACAAAATAAACAAAGCAGAAGGCTCAAATGTAGGCTGCAGACATATCGCAAATTAGAGGAAATATATTCACGCGGACATCTCATGTAATATAGGTTCCTCTTCACAGTTTTCCAGGCATTTCCCAAAATGACATGTCATTCACTCTCTTCAAAATGCAAATATTCTGTAACTTAGTTATCTAACCCATAACGTGTATTACATTTCCCAAATCCTCTAAAAACATATAGCACTATCTGACCAAGTAGAAATAAATAATCTGAATGTGGGTGAAATAATTTATTGTCAAAGGCAAGACTTTCAACCTGCAAAATTGCATGAAAAAATGCTGATACCAGTCGTTTTCAACCACCCAGCAGCCTCAGTACATTGGGTGGTTTGCAACTAATTCACCAGTGGAGTGGAGTTATCACCGAAAGTATCACTTTCAAATTCTGTACATATGGACAAAAAAAAACAAAACAATGTTTCAGCCAATGGACCTCCGGGTTTAACCCGGAGGTCCATTGACTGGAACATTGCTTGCACTTGTTATGCTTTGTAACAAATTTGCAATTATTGCTTGGGTGGAATCTCCACTCTACGGGTGATTTAGTTATAATACACTCCATGTACTGCATGTACTCTTTTCCTATGTGAACCATATATTCATTCATCCTTGACATTCCTGAAACTGGCTCATGTACTACTATCGTCCTGATATTTCTTAAGTCCTAATATAGTTATTCCTCCTTTTTCTGGGAACATAACCATTCAAAAAATACTCAGAGTGCACCGATTGACTTGAAAGGTTTTCCTTTCCCCAATGAAGATCCTTGACCTTCATCTATGGGTAGGAAATACACTCTTAACCATGCATGAAGTGAACTATAGTGAGGGGAAATATTTTGTCCCCACACTTCATTTTAGTCTTGCTACACCTCTGGTGTTATTTATTTATTGGGGTTTAACGACACTTTCAACAGCCGGGGTCACATGGTGTCGGACTGTTTTACAGGTGGAGGAAGCCGGAGTACCCGGGGAGAACCACCGAGCAACGGCGAGCAACTGTCTGGCTCCCCAACATACTCACTACACATGCACAAACAGGGTTAGCATTGGTTGAAGCCCCTGGTGTTATGGGCGCTATACTTCACGATAATTGATTCAACCTCAACTCTGCCATCTCATTTTACTTATCGCATAGATCAGTTAAACTGTTGTCTACAGTCTATATCCTGTATGATTATATAATCGCAAATTTCATCTCTAATATATCATCTTAAATATATTCTGCTACAAGAAAATATTTACGTTGAATTGTTATAGTTGTATTGTTGCAGATGTAAACTTGCCCTTACCAAAGCGGAGGGGGATGTGAAGCATTGTAATTTTTTTTAATAAATGCTGAAAATGGTCTCATTTTATGTTCAATATTATCTGTCTAAAAAATCTAACTCTGAAAACTAACCAGCTGGATATTTTTTTTAGCAATTTCTCTAATTTCAAGGTATGTCCCTACATAAAACGTGTCACGGTGTGAGAATTTTTCGTTTCCGAGAATTCCTATAGAAAGACTCAATAAGAAAGCACACATCAACTTCAGTTGGATGATGGACGGCTCCCGGCTCTTGAAGAAAACATGCTGGTAGACTTTTACCCTTTCGGTAACAGCTATGAATTGGGACTCTCTAGTGGCGTTGGGGGTATCGTCCTATAGTCTAACCTCAATACATCCTCCACTGAAATACGTACACTCTCGGAAAACCCCTTTCCCGGTTTCATACATCATGCCTCTCGATTTAATTTAAACAATATTTTTTATTTGAATAGAAATGCTATGTTACATGCTAACAATAAATAAACACATATTTAAAGAACAGAGTTAATAAATAGCACAGAACACAACAGAACATAACTTAGCAACAATATAAAGGGGGATTTGACAGAAAGCTTTGAGCTTATATGAGTCGGCTCCCCACATTCAAAAACCTACGCTGTTTTCTGTGTGGCAATGGTTGACTATGTGTATCGTCACCTAGTAACCCAGTATTCGGTGCCTATAATGTGTAATTCCACCATATCCCATCGACCGACTGCCTTGACCATGTCGTTCGAAACAACATGGTAGCCAGCTAGATGCCTACGAATTTATTGAGAGGTGTCATGCATCAACCATCTTTTTATTAAACGCCTGTTCTATGAAATCCCCATCTACAGCAACACTAAACCATGCGGGAAATGAAAATTTATTCCGAACATATGTGCGGAACGGAAAGCGTTGACGGACTGTTTTTAATAGAAGCGAGATTTCTCAGGAATTTTCTACAAATCGTGCACCGCAATTACAATTTGAATCCCTAGCGATAGCTAAAAATCGTTCCCTGAATTCCATTGTGTTCTATGTGCCAGTAGGCACATAGAACACATTGAAACTCAGGGGATGAAATAGTAACACAGGTTCCCCTTGCAAATTTGGTTGGCGATAAAAAATTTTCGTTTTGTTGATTAGTTGTCAAATGAATTGCTGAGTGTCCTTCTCATAATTATTTTTATAGACGCAAAGGCGTGTAATAAATACAGAACGACACACGCGTGTGAATGGGTTAATCGATATGGCACGGGTGTCAGTGCGGAAGGGTAAAACGAGAGGCTTCAAGCCTCTAGTTTTATCCTTCCGCGATGGCACAAAAGGTTTTCCTAGAAAATTAAAACTAAAAAAGTCTTATTCATTGTTTACTCGAGGAAATGGCAAGCTACTTTTTGAAGATTTCCGTGCATTCAAATCAAATTATGACCTACGTAAAAACTAACAAACAACTGATCAACAAACATGTTTTGTTGGTTAAAGCTTTTTTAAACAATCTTTTTGTTTGTATAAGAGTAACAAATAGGTAATCATTTCTTAAATAATCTTAAACCGACAGGAAGCGTGTTGTGATTGCATACAAAGTTCTCAAAATATTCAAGTAAGAATATCAAAGTATTTCAGAGTAATCTTTCAATTAGACAAGCTGGAATCCGGACACCATTCCTTGGCAAGTTTTCACGATTTACTCATTTATCGTCAAAAATTCGATAAGGTTTACATAAATATAATTGGATTTTGTAACCGTTCACTTTAACCCTTTACCCAACGTAACGGCCAAAACCGGCCAGCGCTATTCTCAAAAATCGCCAATTAATTTTCAAAATATTTTCATTTTTTGTCTCAAAAACATAGGTTATGACCCCTCGTTGGAACGAGCTCGTCGAGCTCGTTCCAACGAGGGGTCATAACCTATGTTTTTGAGACAAAAAATGAAAAAAAATAGTTATTCAAGAATTTTTTTTGCAAGTGTCGTCTGCTTTTCAAGTTAGGTAAAGGGTTAATAGGATTAATTTAAGAATGTGAAAAGAATCTGGCGAGAATTGTATATATATTAATTCTGAGTTCATACTCCAATAACAAATATTGAAATCAAGGGCGGATTGGGCCAAGAAAAGCTACCGGGAAAATGCACCAGCGGGGGCAGACTCGGAGAATTTTGATTTCTCGAACTGAACGAACGCTGCTTCATTGCATCTGAGCGATGAATGCCAGTTCTCATAGAGAACATCTTGATGGCATTTTTGTATCATCTTCATCGGTCATTCTGCAAAAATAGTTCTGCTCGGGAGGGGGGCACCCATCGGGAAGACCATAGTTCGGCTCAATCGCAGAAAATTTTGATTTTTGAAACTGAAGGAACGCTGTTTTCCTTCATCTGAGTAATCAATGGCAGTGCAGACTGTTGGCATATCGAAATGTCCTCTTCGCGGATGCCATTGGCAGCCCACATAGAGAACATTTCGATATACCGGCAGTCTTTGCAATCATATCCATTTCGTTTTTTGGTCATTTTCACAAAATTTCACGCACCAACGGGTGTTGGGTTGCATCAGTTTTGAGGGCTCCAGGGGGAAACCAATAAGAGGCCAACCGGGAATTATCGGGGTGGACCATACGGCCAGTCCTCCTCTGATTGGAATCGAATGTTCTATATTTTGAAGAATGTGCACGTCAGTGATAATAACGCTGATTTGTCGCGATTCTTGCCTGATTAACCCTGTTCTAACAACATCCCCTCCTCCCTACTCTTCTTTTCTACCCAACATCCGGAACAGGGTCGTTGGTAAGGGGTATCCGATGGGACACTCTGTAGGAATTCCGACTACCACGACAAAAAATCACAACTGTAGGATTTAAACCTTTATCCATCACACACGATATCAAATTTTATTTTAATTCTCTTTTTTTTTTAATTAAAAAAAAAAAATCAACAATACCATATCATGTAACCCCTAATTGGAACGAGATGAACGACCAATTTTTCTGAAACATTTTATTACCCTTTTTCAACTGCTGTATTTGTAAATTCCACAGGCGTATATGCTTTAACCCTTTACCCAGCGTAACGTCCAAAACCGGCCAGCGCTATTCACAAAAACCGCCAATTAATTTTCATTATTTTTTCATTTTTTGTCTCAAAAACATAGGTTATGACCCCTCTTTGGAACGAGCTCGTCGAGCTCGTTCCAAAGAGGGGTCATGACCTATGTTTTTGAGACAGAAAAATGAAAAAAAAATAGTTATTAAAGACTTTTGTTTCCAAGTGTCGTCTGCTTTTCATGTTAGGTAAAGGGTTAAAAAGCGAAATTTCGTTTGTACACCTCCTTCACTGTAAATTATCCATCCGAAGCTCTCGGTAGCCACAAATCTCAACTGCAAATCAATATTTGGAGACATTTTTTCTACTACCATTCAATCAGTTTTTGCAGGACATTGACTACTTTTCCGTCTAAAAACTCCTTATTTTGGGGAAATTCCAGACATGTTTCCAGTTGCGCCCTGTCAGAATTTCCCATTTTTTCCAATTTAGGGCTTCAAATTTACAACTATTATGAATTTGACGATTATGGAGCGAGACCCCCACCCATGTGTCAACGTCCCTGATCCGGAGACAGGCACTTTGATAATATCTCGCACCTCATTCTTCCCAATTTTAACGATGAGCATTAACCCCCTCCTTTATGTCACCCAATAACCATCTATCATTCATTCTTCCTTCCCACTCCCCCCATTATACTCACAGAGAATCTTATTCTGTCAGACTGATATTTTGGACATTCAAAGAGAAAAGTGTACCAGTGTCTCCATTACTCCCATTACACATTTGACATTCCTTTCGTCCTCCTCTCTAATATATTCATTCTTCTCAAATAAGTACCTTGAACCTGCAACCTTATGGTGTCATGCTGAGTATATTAATTCGTCTACTTTTAAGTGGAGGTGTTGAAAAGTATCTCTTTCCCAACTGACTGATATTAGATAGAGAGATTGGTAAAATGTCTTATTTTAACCTTCTCGCCAACAAGAAAAGTTGATAAACATTTTAATTTTTTACCTTAAACACATAGCTTTTGTTCCTTCATTGGAACATGCTCGTTCAAATGAGTGACATAACTATGTTTTGAGGCTAAAATTAAAAGAAAAAATATATAATGGGGATTTTTGGTGAAGGGTTGTAGTCCAAATCATTTTGCAGGTGGGCAGACGATAAATGGGAGCTTACGACATATCATACCTCAAAAGACATCATGCTGTAAATGCTAAAACTGACATCGGATAACTCTTCGCCGTCCAAGGAAGCGTTTCTCATACTTGCAAAATCCACAGAGATCGAAGGGAACATTTTGTTGATGTCTGATCTCGGCTCAACCTTTACAAAATTTCCAAAAGGTAATAATCGGTGTGTACTCTTCTAAGGATTAACGTCTGTATGTGAATAACTCACATGAAAACTGCTAATTAGTCGTGCTGTGAGTATAACTGGTAACTTAGAAATAGTGTGACATCACATTTCTCATAATTAATAAATCCAGAGTTGTTTAGAAATATTTTCGCAGTCCTCGGATTAAGTCACGATTAAAGAAAACGAAATTGACCTTTAGTCCTTCCACAATAAAATCAAATAACTCAATTCATCTAAACACAAACACTTTTATTTTGGTTAATTAGTGTCGTTCTTTAGGGTGGCAAAGATTAATTAGATTGTATTCAAATACGTGGTCACGTGATGCTGTCACAGCGGTTGCTTACTTACTAAGCCCCGCCCCTAACATTTGAACAAGATGAAAATATTGAAATTCTGATATGTACATTTTAATGACATGTTTAACAGTTAATCTCCGAGATCCTTGAGTCACCTGTTTGCACCTCTAAGATGGGGAGGGGGTCACTTTGAAACTACGCGCGGTGGAATCAGCACGCGTATATCCTTTAAATTTTTTTATGTATTTTTATTTATACTCATGGGCGAACTGGGATGCAGGCAAATCCTGAGAAATTTCAAGCTATAACTATTGGAGAAAGTGCTTATTCACAAAGTCCAGTGTTTCAAATAGGCAGCTTTTACATCCCTTGTGGTGAATCAGCTGGGCATTGATATTGACTAAAAACTGAAATTTGATTCTCATATGTCAAAGCTATGTCGTAAAGCCTCACAGCAACTCAATGTTGTAAAACGGATTTGACACAATTTAAATTTATTAACTGGTTGAGTACCACATTATTTTTGGTGGCCTGAATTTGTTCATAAAAAAATTGTTTTATTACAAGTCATTGTGATAAAACAAATTTATATAAACAAAATATTATTTGCGTTTGACTGAATATGAAACAAAAACAAGGAAAATGTTAGCTTTTGGTGTGGTACCCTCAGTTTTTGAAAGCCCTGATAGTAGCTTCTAGCGCCCAGACAGTTCTATAAAATTACAATATTTTATACCTTTATTCTATCAAATTTCAATTTGTGCCCTCTGGCCTGGAAGTTTTGCATTTGTAACAGGAGGAGAGATAAGTGCGGGAGCCGGGGTTCGAACCGTCAACCTCTATCACACAAAGCGACCGATTTACCACGAGACTAAGAGATCCGGACCAACCAGGCTGGTTGGTAAATGGCCTTTATACCTCGACCGCTACACTACTCTCCCCTTCTTTTGAGATCCACCACATGTGAATTTCACCCAGGTTCATCCCTCAGAGCGGTCGAAACACCCACAGTGCCACCTACTGCTGAGGATCGGACGAGCCCCCAAATGTAACAGGAGCAGAGATAAGTGTGGGAGCCGGGGTTCGAACCATCGACCTCTAGCACACAAAGCGACCGATTTACCGCGAGACTAAGAGATCCGGACCAACCAGGCTGGTTGGTAAATGGCCTTTATACCTCGACCGCTACACTATTCTCCCCTTCTTTTGAGATTCACCACATGTGAATCTCACCCAGGTTCCTCCCTCAGAGCGGTCGAAACACCCACAGTGCCACCTACTGCTGAGGGTCGGATGAGCCCCCAAATGTAACAGGAGGAGAGATAAGTGCGGGAGCCGGGGTTCGAACCGTCAACCTCTAGCACACAAAGCGACCGATTTACCACGAGACTAAGAGATCCGGACCAACCGGGCTGGTTGGTAAATGGCCTTTATACCTCGACCGCTACACATTGAACACGGCTGTACTAAAATTTCCAATATCGTGCTTTGCGTTCTATATATAACGATTATGAATCCTACTGTGAGGATTTACTCGAGAAAGCAAAAATCCCATCCCTCGGGCTTAGACGTCTGAGAACTATGGCAATTGAAACCTTCAACATTTTTTAGAACTAATCACCTGAGTGCCTGAAGGATTTGATTAGCCTTAATAATTGCAAATATAGCTTTAGATATTCTAAGTTGCTAGATGTCCCCAGATATAATTCTGTTAAATATGGTAAAAAATCATTCAGATATGCCGCACCTACTCTCTCGAACGGTCTTCAGGAACATATCTGGCCGAGTCGAACTTCAACCATTTCAAGAGTATGACTGTACTGGGGTGACCCTGAATGCCGTTGCAGCTCGAGTCGCAAAGCGAGTTCATGAAATTCGATGCATGGCCAGTTGTCCCTCATTTTTAAATGTATGTCTTATGTCTTTTGTATTGAATTGTTATATGTGTATGTATTATTTGTGTGTTACAGTCAGTCAAAAGCTCTTAAGAGCTTATATTTGTATACTGTTAATATTATCCGACTTTTAAGTAAAATTTATCTTATCTTATCTTATCCGAATTATCATGTAAAGAGTGAAGCTATGATCAACATTGTAAATTATTGAGATGAGTTGACGTTAACATGGTTACCGTCAATTTATTGTGATGTCAACTCATCACAATAACGTATATGTTCCAAATAATACACTACCCACAGCCCAAAACCTACATCGTGAAAAACGAGATGCTTATTTACGAAACTTGTGATCGTTAAAAATTGCTTTGTTCAAAGCAACTTTTAACGATCACAGGTTTAGTAAATAAACCTCCCGTATTCCCCACGACGGCTCTGGATAAATAATCAGTAAACCAGATAAACTTATTCCATCTTAGTTCAAGTCGTAAATAGGTTTGTAATTTAAACAACACTTCACCCGGAACACCGTCTGTTGCACGTGTGAAAAATCCAGAAAAATGAAGCGGCTTGGTAGTCACTCCGTTGATGAAGCAATTACGAAACGGGCGACGTCATTTTAAATATTTCGCGTGGTGACGTCAGACGGTAACATTTGCTACTGGAGTCATAAACACGAAAGAAACTACGCCAGCTCTCAACCAATCAGGGGACAAGGATTTTACTCTTATTGGAAAATATGAAAAATAGTTGTTCATCGTGAATTGCTAGACTTGTCCAAAAAATGATCTATCACCTGGCGGTTCACGACAGGTAGTCATAATGCTCTGTTTCTCTGGAGTCTTTGAGCCTTTTCCCCCCATTTTTGTAAAAAGTGTATAAACTTAAATTAATTTTAACGGGCTCAAGAAAATCGGACCCTTTTCATTTTGAGGTCCTACTTCCAGTCGAATGGTTAATATTTCCGTTGAATTTTACCAAAAGAATTTATATACATATGCAGAACTTTACATTATTTCTAAGTTATGAGCAAATTTGTAAATCAATTAGTTTATACTTAAAAACCTTATTACCTCTTTAGCCATATATAAGACAAATACACGACGAGTGCCCCCCCCCCCCCCCCCCCCCTCATCCCGCCAAAAAGGCAAAAAAAAAAAAAAAAAAAAAAAAAAAAAACACAACAGAAAACAGCAATAGAATGACAATAAAAAGGCTGAGCAATGTGAGCCCCCCCTCCCCTCCAACAACCAAAACAACAACAAACCCCCCAAAAATCTCACAAAATAATTATTATATAAACAAAAACACAGCTCATGATCCCCTATTGAAACGATCTCGAATGACTCGTTCCATTGCAAGCTAGGCAAAAACTGAATAGGTAATAGAAATTTAAATGGCGATTTTTGTGTACTCACTCCGCATAGTTAAATACAAGTTCCCCATCGATGAGCAGTCCGCCTCTGTACACATCGCCACCGTTCACCACGTGGGCAATCGGGAATAAATGCCTTGCCCAAGGACACAATGCAGTTACCATTGGTGGGAATCGAACCGAGGACCTTTCGGTTTAAAGTCCAATGCCCTAACAACTGAGCCACCGCGCTACCTGGATTGGCTGTTAACTTTGGGAAAGGGTTAAGGACTAGGTTTTAATCCTCTACATAACATGCCGGTCTTATTAACACTGTAAAAACTACCGTTAAAAATACGGTAAACGTAATGGCAATCCAGTTACCTTTACGTCCACAATGGTAATGTCGACCATTTTTTGTTTGATCTGGAGCAAAAATTGAGGAACTGATACTTTCTTTGACTTACACGAGAAGGCTGGTGGTTTATCATACAGCGTTGACCAATGCATATTTTTAACATGCAGACTTACGTCTGCAGGTTAACCCTTTGAACACGAGAGAGCGCTTTTCCGGCCCAAAAACATGATACGGCATTATTTCATTAAGTAGGATAGCTGATAAGTGAATGTGTGGGACAGACAATCAATATTTTCAACGTGCAGCCCGATGGCTGCACGTTGAAAATATTAATTGGTCTACTCCCAAATGATGAAAATGTGCTCTTCCAACTGATGTCATTGAACTGACATGGAAGATACCACCAGGGTTCAAAGGGTTAAAGATATTAATTTAGTCCACTTTAAAATTGAGGCTTCTAAAACAAAGCATGTTTCGTCATTATTTTGCAAAGGAATTGAATGCGTTCGTTCTGAAAACGCCCGTGTTCCACTGAAAATGAGAACCCCTCTGTAAGTTTTCATATTATGAAATTTTCAGCAGTAGCGTTCATTACCGTAAAAATTAGAATAGAAGTCACGGCATTTGGTTGCAAGAATCTACCGTAGTGTTAACAGAAGTTTTTCTTTATTGTAGAGGTTTCCTCTTCCAAATCGCGATTCTGACAAATGGTCAGGGCCGTTCTAATAAAGGTTCATTAGCTATGTTATTAATTGGGTAAATGTTTTTATTTTTCTTCAGAAATGCTTGGCGACAGAATAAGATTCACTGAGACTATATTGGGGTAGTGAGATAGGAGAAAGAAGGACATGTGGTTAGTGAAGAGGGTTAGTATGCTTTTCGGAGAGATTGGGAAGAATGGGTTACGGGATCTCATCAAGCAGTCTCCGAGTGTTGGGAGGAGAGAAGAGGTGTGGAAATAGGGAACAGTTGGGAGCACAAGACCTTTTCGCCAGAGAATCGCGAGAAATCAGCGGGCGGTCAAAGTGTTTTTATTATTAGTGGAAAGTCAACTCGCGAATCTTTAACTGGTTCATTATTGGAGGCCCAAGTCCATTTTTGGATTTTGCTGTATTATATGTTCAGTCGGTACCAGACCCCCCGAAATATAATTTGATAAAAAATTATCTCACATTAAGGTCTCGATTGTCGTCGTCACTTCAGACTTTGAAATTAGAATTTGGGAGGAAAGCAGAAAATTATCACTTTATCCGTCCCCTCACACCGTTTCTCGCATAACTGTAAATGTAGTTAGCTGCATTTCGTTAAAAATAAAATAGAAACTCATTTGAAAAAAAACCCACAATTTTATTATTTTTGCAGATTAAACTTAAAAAAAATATTAGACACTCATTAGTTTTGTTGAAGCCTGCAAGAGTGATTTTTTTCTGTAAAAGAGAAGTAAAAAAAGTATTGTTACCATTCACAAGAATCCACTAGCTATAGCGGGCGGCGTATAAAAGTAATATACCCAAGCTAATTATTGAAGTTACAAATCAATAAATTTTTCGCTATTACATGTAGTTGCTAAGTCGGCATGACAATAAATCATAGTAATATGATCATTCCGTTACAAATGTGAGCGATGTTAACTTTGATTTTTCTGAAATAATGATCAAAGCTGCAAGGAGACCACGCTTATCGTTAATGGTTTTGCTAATGAGATGCACGATGATTAAATTATATTTTAATAGCGCAGTCAGAAGATAAATGTTCCATTATAGATACCGGCATTCTCTGTACC
Organism: Pictodentalium vernedei; assembly: GCA_031216915.1. NCBI lineage: Eukaryota > Metazoa > Mollusca > Scaphopoda > Dentaliida > Dentaliidae > Pictodentalium > Pictodentalium vernedei. The sequence goes on along the minus strand of CM062297.1, from coordinate 447,397,483 downwards.
CGTTTTTCCAGGAAGTTAAGAAATATATATATAATATATATAAAAAAAATAAAAACGAAAAGGAAAAAAATTGTTGCAAAGTTGGCTCAAAAGACGTTTTCACCAAATCTAGTAAATTTTCGAAAATTTGTCGAAATGAATCCATAGCAGTTTTAAAGATGTGCCGCGGCGTAGTCACGGGGAGTGTGTGTGTTTGGGGGGGGGGGGGGGGGGGCGGTGGTTGTTACTCCCACTCAGAACTATTCATAAAATATTCAACCATATATACATTCTTTCCTGAAATCCCTAAAACTGACTCGTGTACTCTCATTCTGATATTTCTTGTGCCATTTTGCTATAGTTATTCCTCCACTTACTGGGTACTTTCAGAGGCGGCGGATGCTCCAAAAAGAGAGAGAGGGGGGGGGGGCGGGGAGGGGTGTCACACCATACTGGGTACCGCAATGGTGTAGGCTGGAAAATAATTTTTCTTCGGGAGGTGTCAATGGTGGTGGGGCCGTGGATTCATGCAAAATATATAAATTTATATACGCTACCCCTCACCCTTGAACCCACTCTATTTAAGACACTAACCTCTGCGTATTTATTTTGTTTTGTTTTTCATTAACACTTAGAACCCTGGCGGTGTCTTCCATATCCATTCAATGGCAGCAATTGGAAGAGGCCATATTCATTATTTGTGGGCAGACCAATTAATATTTACAACGTGCAGCCTCAGGGCTGCACGTTGAAAATATTGATTGGTCTTCCTCACACTTTCACTTACCAGCTATCAGACTTAATGAATTTATAAAGTATCATGTTCATGGGCCGGAAAAGCGGCCTCTCGGGTTCAAAGGGCAAATCATAACTTAGAATCCGTCCTTTGAAATATTACGCTCCATTTGGAGCTTTCTATTTTTATTCAATAAAATCTTGAAAATCACTGTGGTCATATATGTTTAGGAGATGTGTAGTGATCATAGGGGTTGTGGGAAAATGACGTTCGGGTACCTATAATTGGAGAAAAAAGTGGGTGGGCACGTGTCACCCGTAACCCCCCCCCCGGCTCCGCCGCCCATCGGTACGCTAGCCTTCAAAAAGTATTCGGGGTGCACTAATAAGCGTGAGAAGTTTTATTTCACCGAGGAAGATTCTGAACTTCAGCTCTAGGGAATACATAATCTTAACCGAGCACGAGGTGAAATGAAGTTTAAGGGAGGGGGAGATGTATTTTTGTCTCCCTCACTTCATTTGGTCTCGCCACGCCCCGGAGGATGGGCCAGTTTACCTACCGGTAAATTGACACATCGCTTAAATTGTTAATACTTCTATTTCAACAATTATAGTCATAGGGCGATAATACAATTGTGATAAAATACAACCGTACGATTTTGATAGGATTGGTCCCACTTAATTTCCATTAGTAAATCGATTAGTAGGAACCTTGCAAAGAAGGGCAGAATTTGGTGTCTTTCTCACTTATCTTGCGGACACTCAGACAAAAAGCTAACAATTTTCGTCATTGGGACAGATTTACAGGAAGGTTAGCCCCCCCCCCCCCCCCCCCCGCCACCTAAGTTTCTAAAGTTGTCAGTAAATTTAACACGAGGATAAGGGGATTTCAGACAAAAATTGAAATTTCGAAATGTTAACGAAGTTGAATCATCGTTGTCCGTATGATTTCACAAACTTCAGGCATTTTCCTGTGGAGTAGTATAAACATACAGAAGCTGGCTTTTTACAATTTTTTCCTAATCAGTTTAACCCTTTACCTAACGTAACGGCCAAAACCGGCCAGCGCTATTCTAAAAAATCGCCAATTCAGTAATTTTCATTATTTTTTTCATTTTTTGTCTCAAAAACATAGGTTATGACCCCTCGTTGGAACGAGCTCGTCGAGCTCGTTCCAACGAGGGGTCATAACCTATGTTTTTGAGACAAAAAATGAAAAAAAATAGTTATTCAAGAATTATTTTTGCAAGTGTCGTCTGCTTTTCAGGTTAGGTAAAGGGTTAAAAGTTTGACTGTTATTCTCTATTTAATCCCTTCGAAAAATAAGAAAACGGCGCGTTCTCCATCTTTTAATCTTCTGTAACTTATTTTCTGTTCATAATAACATCAGTGTCCACATATTCCCTTAGAAATGAAGAACAATTTTGTGATGTATTTTGTTGAACAAAGAAAATTTCAAATTCATTTCTGCCATCGGTAATTCGGCTGTGGAACGAATTAGACTCTGAATCGCGCAGTTGTGATACACCACAAGCTTATACACGTATATTAAAACGCGATGACGGGACTGTCCCACGGTAATACCTGTCGGGCTCAAGAGTAGGTCAGATACTTCACGCGAAATTGCGTTTGGGATGTAGCAATCTGAATGCTCACAAATTTGATAGATTTCTTATCGATGACCCGAAATGTGAATGCGGTTTTGGATATGAAAGCACGGAACATTTCGTTTTCAGTTGCCAACTTTACATAACCCAACTAAATACTCTTGTGAACAATTTGAATAATTGTGATGTATCTTTAGATTCCCTTTTATTCGGTGATCCACTGGCACCTTATGGGGCTAACAACGATATGTTTCTGGCCTTTCAGGAATATATAATCGACACCGAAAGATTCAGTAATCGGTGGTGATGCAGGGGAGAGGTCGAAGATGACAAATCACAAACATCACCAGTATATACTGAAGCACTCGGTGCCACCTCTGTCTCTGTATCTGCTAAATACCCTTCCACAAAACGAGTAGCCTTAAACGGTCTTACTTTCTACATGTTGGAAAATCTTGCCAAATAAAACAATAGAGTGCTAATCTGTAATAACATGCAATATGTTCAGTAGATATCCACCTAAACGTACAACTTTACCAAGGAGTTAAGTTTAACGTATTTATTATACAACAATTTGCAGTAAAGCTCTTTAATATACCTTAACGTTACTCCTTATAGCACTTGCACTCGTTTCATTGTTTCTGTATTGTATATTAGAACTGATTGTCCTTGTAGGGGGAGGCGTTTATATAGGCTCAGCCTGTTCGCCAAACCCAATTTCTACATTGAAGGAAATAAAATTATTGTTTAAAACAAATATATCAACAGTGTGAGCATGGTGACATAGAATACAGATATTATCCTTTCCATCAACATAAAAGTCGAGGAGGTAGGATTTGCTATTGTTTTTCATGGAACGTATAAAGATTTGCAATTCACCGTAAAAGCATATTCGCCAAACAAAGAGCCAAAGTGGACAATAGAATTGGTAGATGTGATACTGGTAGATATTCTCAATGAAGGATTATCTGTGAGATGGTTGCGTCTAAGCTTGTCATGAAAAAGGCAAGTTTCCTTTTGTAACTTTTAATAAACGAAAACAACAGACAGCTCTGGGAGCAGTCTGTTGTTTTCGCTTATTAAAAGTAACAATTGAAAATTTGGCTTTATTTTCTACTGTTGTCTTAGTGCTTCCTTTACAATTACTTGATTTTTAATTGGACCTTCATCGCTCGTCTAATTATTTCAAGGGAGATAACTTTAGCGAAAGTCGATTTTCATGACGATATACGCCAGGGGTGGTGACATTGTGTACCTGGAAGATTGGGCAGTGGTATAATTCACTACTCACGAGTTCTTCTGAAATTTAGTTGAGTTTAATTACCCGGTTGTCTGGACGCAGGTTATCTATCCCCGGCTTCTTACTTAATTGAGTACAGCAGATCACTATTTGTGTAGCCCACTATCTGTGCGATATCATTCACTAGAATAAGTGCAGTGTGTGTATGGGAGGAGGGGTGGGGGTGTGGGGGTCGTAGGTGGTCACACCTACGGCAGTTTTTACCGTTTGACAAAACGGGAGTCGGAAAAATAGTAACATACAGAATAGGGAGCGCGGTTGCTCAGTGGTTAGGACGTCGGACCTCAAACCGAAAGGTCCCCGACTCGATCCCTACTAGGGGTAACTACGTTGTGTCCTTGGGCAATGCATTTGGGGGCACGGTGGCGCAGTATACTACAATGGCGCACTTGTGTTCAACCAGTGCCAATCCTGCTTGTGTGGAGTTAGTATGTTGGGGAGTCGGGCAGTTGCTTGCCGCTGCATGGAGTTCTCTCCGGGTACTCTGGCCTCCTCCACCCGTAAAACTGTCCGACACGAGGTGACCCTGGCTGCCGAAAGTGTCGTTAAACCACAATAAAAAATATGAAAACATACAAAATACTTTTCAGTTCTGATACAGATTCGGCGGAAGCTCGGTAAAGGTGGAGGGGCACAAATTTCAAAGCTACCATGGTTCGGCGCAGGGGAGAAAAGTTACAATCGTGTATGGGTTAATGTATCATGACACACTATAGTCTCTCGTTTAGATGGGCAAGCCGCGGTGTGGTCACCGTCCGGTCCATTTCCTCTACTTCAAGCATTTGCCTTCGGGTTGGAAGATGGTTAAGTTAAAGAAACGGATGGAAGCGACCGAAGGTGGGATTCTTGGGCCAAATGTTGTTTGGTTTTGCAAATGATATATTACAGGAATACCTGTATATTGACACGTTTGCATACGCTCATTATAACTCATCGTATAATCGCGTAACTTGTCTGTGGAAAAACGTAGTTGGGCATGTGTCCCCTTTGCCACCCGTTTCAGCCACCTCTGGGACTCTGATACATAAGGTATATAGAAGCTTACAAATAAATAAAATAGGACCCTGTGGAGATTCGAGAGATTTCGAATCTCCAGTCACTGTTCGGTCCAATCCGAACGCGGCTGCTCGATTCGTTTCCTTTCGAAACTTTTCACAGGAAAATAACTTGGTATAAGTCATCTATGACGTCTCACAAAACGTATAGATCAGATAGAAAGTGTACATATATAATGATAAAAAGAAAGACTGTGTATAATTTCTGCAATATTAGCATAAACAGCATCTGTACCCATGTCACCATCCATACTAATTATAGATTCCTTAGTTCAATCGAAGAATCAATAATACTTTTTATACCATGATCACCTATTCTACTATATATAAAAAAGCCTACGACATAAATTTTAGCTTTACACACCAACCGTGCTGTACACGCCAGTAATGGGATTTCAATAGTTAAAATTTACACTTACAATGGAACTACATCCAAGTTGACCTTTGGTAACCTCGCCTTGAATGCAAACTTGTCTAAATTTATCACTCGCCGCCTCGTGGAGAGTGAAATGAAACCGGCAATTATTTATTACGTTTTTAAATAAGTTTACCTCATAAGATACCAAAAATTAACAAACATACGTTGTCTCATGTTAATAAAACATCCATAACTCGAAATCGTATGTTATTATGTTATTAAAATGAAAAAGGCCCCGTAATTTGCGCGTTTCGTTTTCTATTTCGTTCCAGCGATAAAATTGTCAGCGGAAGTACCACCCACCGGTGCTCATGTAAACAAAAACAGATTCGCACATTTAAAAACTCTTATTAATCAGACAATCATGGTATAAATAAAATATACCCAAAATATCTTGGTTCACCAAATGTTCACCACTCGTGGTGAAGTGGTGTTAACCGCGGGCCAAAGGCTCGCGGTTAACACCACTCGTGGTGAAAAATTTCCAAATTTGAAGAAACACCTACGTGGTCAAAGATTTCAAGATGATGAGGAACTTACTGCTGCTGTGGAGGCTTGGCTACAGGACCAAGATATGGACTTCTACAGACGCGGCATCAACGACTGACAGACCAGGTGGAACAAGTGTATTGAATTACAAGGGGACTATGTTGAAAAATAAACATGTTCTGCACCGATATTCCAGCTTTATTTATGTTAGGCTCAAAACTTTTTGACACCCCCTCGTACATCGTTTGTTTTATTAGTCCATGTTATTCTGCCTCACTTACCCCTACCTGGGCTCTGATCAACCCAGGCTGGATTGTGTGGGGCAGAGTATTACAGACACCATGCTATAAAATACCTTTAGCCTCCTTGTTCCTCTTGGTGACGATGTACACCGCGCTGGAGATTTATCGCTGTCTTTTTAAATCCATGTCGGATATTGCCGGTTTATCGAGTTACTTCCCATCGTTGCCCGGCCAATCATATTTTTATTTTTTTTTTGTTTTTTTGAAGAACTGGGGTTATGGTGCCGCTGGTTTAAAGGTGTTGGTATTTGACTGGGTTACCAAATCGTATCCAAGTAACAGAAAGAAAGAATAGGAAATTCTTCACATGAAACCACAAGCCATTAAGCGACAAATGAAACGGGCGGCCCAAGCCTGTTATTGAGATCGCAGCTACCCACTTATCAGTTATAATTTGGAGTCGGTATTTTAACTTGGTAATAAATAATGAAAATAGATTAATTATCTAAAACTGTGAATGCTCTTCTAAAACTAGTTATCTAATCAACATGATTAGAGGTGTACAAGTAATGAGATATAATTAAGGCAATTGGATTGTAGTGTTGCCGAAAGACAAACGTCTCCATTAAAATTAATTTATGAGCATAAATTATAGGCGAATGTTTCGAAAATAGGACCTAATTTCCACATTAAATACATAAGTAATCAGTTGAATTGGAACTGTATAGCGGATGCTGTGCGCGCAAGTACATTTACCAGTAGAGTACAGCCGTCGTGGACTTGTTGTAAACCACGCGTGGGCAGTAGTGTCTATGGATGCGTTTTCCAGGTACATTATCAGCAAAAATTTAATTATTGAAGCACCGGGTTGTACCCGGTGCTTCATTAATTAATTTTTTGAGGATTATTCCTATAAACATTGTTAGAATCTAATATTATTGCGTCCGTGGAAATATTGCAGACGCGTGAGAAGTGGCCAGTCCACTTCGGCCGTACTGCAATCAAGAATACGGTTGCATACAGACATTTCGTTCGAAAGCGTTAAAATCCGCCTACAAGTCAGTTTTACACAAGTTTTCATCTTCAGTTCTCAATGAGACTTCTTTTTTCTCCCTAGAAGTATTTATTATAGGATAACGTATAAGATAGGGCCTAACAAACATGTTTATATATCTATATATATTGCCACAAAAATATAAAACACTACATATGCCGTATCTGACTGCTGGGAGATTCATGCCTGACAATTTTCGCCATGGACGAGATTCACAGGAAAGTTAACTGCCTTTCATATCTCAAAGCTGTCAGTAAATTTAACACCCAGAGTGTGGAAATTTCATATAAAAATTGTAAAAAGCCGGCTTCTGTATTCTTTTACTGGTCTACAGGAAAATGTCTGAAGTTTGTGAAATCATGCTCACATCGATAATAAAAATTCGCTAACATTAAAAATATCAATCTCTATATGAAATTCTCATACTCTTAGTGTTAAATTTACTCACAACCAGGGACGCCGGAAGCACAGGGGCAGAGTGGGCAGAGGGGGCAGCTACCCTCCCTGCCTTCGGAACACGGGGCGAGAGGGGGCAGACAATGCCATTCCCAGATTCGTCACTCAATATTTTTCAATGATTTATTCCCGAAGTAAAGCTGAAATACACCTCAAATCCGTTCTGGGATCTTTCAAAATTCAATCCCGATGGGAGGGGGACACCTCTCATTCTACTCCATCTCGGGCCTGCGGCCTTCCATACATGCATGCATGCTTCGGCATGTCATGGCGGGGCTGCCAGTGCGAGTAAATGCCCCTTTCCTGAGGTCTGTCCCCACTCCTGTCGCAAAGCGCTTCGGGCACCCATAGTGACAGCTTTAGGAAATTATGGTGGGGAGGGGGGGGGGGGGACGGGCGAACTTTCCCGTAAATTTCTGCCAATGACGAAAATGGTCAACCATGTGTCAGCGTTCCAAAATATCAAGTTGCAACTTTTTTTCCGAAACGCAACTTGGAATTAACGAATCCACGCTTGTTTGACAGAACTCAATGAGCTCTGTCAAACAGGACTGAATTGGTTAAATTCCAGTTGAATTATGGAGAAAATTACATGCTGAAATTTCAGTATTTTGATATCAGTGTGAATACGGTTGAGCAGAGCTTATCGAATAACCCTTCCGCTGGTTCTTTAATTAAAACCTCACTCGTTATTTTTGTTGTTTGCAAAGAATTTCAGATTTATTGTTTGGATGGAAACCCCTCTCTGTCTGTTATTTTTGTCTGAGATTCTAATCGTAACGTCTAATCGCAACGTCATTTGCAAAGTTTTTCAAACAACACTACAGCAGATTTCTGTAATATTGAAACTGAACGCTCAGACAAAAGGAAAAGATACAACTCTCGACTGATAACTTGAAAAATACAATTTATATTATTATGATTATTGTTGTTATTAGCGTTGTAATAGTCATCATAAGTTCATAACCTAACCTTGTGTCGTGCTCATGTATTTTATGCACAGAGGAACAATTATATTCAATTTTGATTTATAGGCCCCTAAAGTGAATAAATGGACGATTTCATAATAATTTTACATAGTCAGAACTTTCTTTGTTGTCTTAACCCTTTACCCAACGCAGACGATATCAAAATTTATTATTTTAAATATCATTTTTTTTCAAATTTTAAAAAAAATTTCAACAAAACCATATCATGTGACCCCTCGTTGGAACGAGCTCGACGAGCTCGTTCCAACGAGGGGTCACATGATATGGTTTTGTTGAAATCTTTTGAAAAATAATATTTTTTCAACTGCTGAATTTGCATATTACGCGGGCGGGTGCAACCGATTCGTTGGGTAAAGGGTTAACTTATCTTTATATCTAATTAACTGCATAGAGGAAACAAGCTTAATGAGTAAGCAAGCACAACTTGTTTTTTTCTGCAATGAGAGGTTGAAAGGATACAAAGAAACTAATTATTAACTCTATCATTGAACACGTCAAAAACTCATGTAAACTGGCAGAGTTCGGGAAGCCACTGTGTTGGCTGTTTGGAAAAACGTGGAAAGGAACTTCCAAGTTGAGCTTGTTAATTTCCCCTATCATTGAACTCATTTAAACCTATCGAGTTCTTGATGTCACTATCATGGATGTTTGGAAAAGCGTTGAGCGGTTCGTCATTCGAGCTCGTTCCAATGAGGGGTCATAAGCTATGCCCTGAAGGCAAAAAAAAAAAAAGAAAAAAAAATGAAAATGTTGAGTTATTCAAAATATTTAGTGCAAGTATTGTCCTATTGGCGTGTTAGGCTAGAGTTAACTTTTTACTCGACGCACAAGACATCAACATTTATTATTTTAAATGTTGGGTTTTTAAAAAATAATTTAAACAAAATTAAAAAAAAACAATCATGTGATCCCTTCATTGGAACGAGCTGCACAAGCTCGTTCCAATGACAGGGGTCACATGATGCGGTTTTGTTGAAAATTATTTTTTCACCTGCTGAATTTGTTAATTACGCGGGCGGATGTGTCCGAAGTGTTAGGTAAAGGGCTAAATAGTGGCACCCCGTTGGTCGACTGCATGCCAGATTGATTCTCTCCGAACAGCGGCGTAGCAATGGGGGTGGGGGGGGGGGTGGGGGGATGGGGGTACTTTCCTGCCTCCTCACTTTTCTAAAAAAATTCAGGCCTGAAATCTGAAATCTTGTATAAAACATGCACATGTACGCTCACCTTAATATATTTCTTGGTTCATTTTGCTATAGTTGTTCCTTCGCGTTCTGTGTATATTTAAGCCTTACAAACGTACCCCGAGTGCACCACTTGTCGCGGGAAGTCTTTTCCCTTGGAAAGTCCCTGGATTTCACCTATATGGGAAAGCACGCCCTTAACCAAACAGAAGGTGAAATGAAGCGGGGGGGCGGGGGGGGGGGGAGGTATTTTTCTGCTGTTTCCCACACTTTATTTAACCTGGCTACGCCCCTATCTCTGATGGTTCTTATAAAAAAAACAACTACATGGGAAGTACTTGTGAAAACAGCGCATGGCAACACACACATTTACGACGGAGAGTCTGACGGTTACTCGTTACTGCTCTGTGATTCTCTCTGGGTACTCCGGCTTCTTCCGCCCATAAAACTGTCCGACGCGAGGTGACCCTGGCTGTCAAAAATGTCATTAAACACCAATAAACACATAAATAAATAGCACACACATTTTAAATGACCAGTAGAATTCTGTAAACCTTTTACAATTGTATTTTCTAGAATTGTATTTTCTACCTATTAATTTTACAGACTAAAATGAATAGTTAGCATTTTAAAAGATATGGCAATTTGCCAACTGGCAAATTGCCACATCTTTGAAAATGTTAATGGTTCATTTCAACCCATTTAAAGTCATAACAAGAAATACAATTCTAGAAAATACAATTGTAAAAGTTTTATTTTGTATTGGCTCCAGCTGGTTGCATATTGTAAAACTGACATACCTTTATTTTGTTCATTTTGTTGTTACCGGTCAATAAATTGTATTCCCAGTGTTTATACACCATTGCGAAGTTCACCACAGCAACTGTGTCTTCTTCAGCAGCAGCACGAAGAGACTGTTGAACACCAGCAACTATACGACCACAATACTTAAAAAAAATACCTTGATTCTGTATTTATATGGATATTTATATTATGTTTGTCTAAACAACTAATGGATGTATTTATCACAAAATAATTATTTCCCAGTGCTGTTTTATCTGAAACACACTTCATAAAAATGCCGACATGGATATCTCAGGTGGTTACTTTATAATTACCAATAAGTAGTTTGGTTATTATTTTTTAACCCGTACAAATGGATAACTGAAATCCCTTTAGGACAAGTTCACACTGGAACTAATGATGTTGTTTTTGCATTCACTGTTCCATTACTTACAAATCATATAATTTATATGTTGTTTGATATATTTTAATTAGTGTTCGAGTTAATTTCAGCTGTTGGTATAATTGGGCTAATAATTAAATTCATTATAATTGACCACCTTGAAGATTTTTTTAAAATGAAAATTAAGGCTAAAAATGTGTTTTGATTCTCAGGCAATCCCTCATTGAATTTGAACCCCCTCATTGGACAGTTTTATTACCTTCCAGTGTCTTCTAATATTAGTACAAATTCAGGGAGACCCGAAACCTTTTACATTTTTTGATTGATGCATATTTATTTAGTTGTGTCTCCAATATGTTTGCTCTGTTACAATTTATGGGAGGGTGCCCATAGGCACTCTCCCATAGATTGTAATGAGGCAAATCCCCATAGATTAAATGCTTTTACTTCAAAGATAATATGAAGAGCATGGAAAGAATATGAACCCTTTGAATTGCAGCACCTACAGTTTGTTTTTAGAGGAATGTTTTATTTTTCAAATTAAAAATGAATTTATTTTTATAAATATGATTTTCTATTTTTCTGTGTGTAAAAAGACAGCCGAAATCCTCTCCATGTTTCCTCACTTTTTGCAAAAGAAAAATAAGAAATAAAACCCTTCCTTCCTCACTGATTTGAAAAAAATGCATGAGAATCAGTTAATTTATATTGTGTGGCATAATAGCACGCTTCTTAATAACAATTGTATCATTTAAAATTGGAGAACCTTGCAATTGAGTCAGGGTGATTTGATGTGCGCACGCATTTTTTTAATCAAATCTTGAAAAAGCCATTCACAGAACACATAATCTATGAAACTGAAACCCAGCCCTTATATTTTCATATATTCTTTGGCAAACCTGGTCGCACAGTAAAAATCAATTGAAGCAAATTGAAATAAATAAAAATAAATAAACAGTTTTTCTCTTCCAACAAAATTCACGACGCCTACTTTGGAAGAGAGTTCATCTGACAGACATCCTCCATTTTTTAACCCTTTACCTGTAACGTAACGTTGAAAACCGTCCTCCACTATTAGAAAAAAACATTGAAAGTCTGATTTTTCACGTTTTGCCTTCAAAACACACATTAGAACCATCATTAGATCGACCCCGCTGGTCTTATTACAACAAGGGGTAATAAGCTATGTATTTGAGGCGAAAAAAATAAATTAAACTCTTTAGCTCTTCAAGAATTTTTCAAGAAAGCGTCTTCTGCATTTCGTTACGTCCAAGAGTTTAGTATTTTAAACGTGTTTTTGCAGGTAACGCATATGCATGGTTATTATATCTTAATTTTACAAAATAAAAGTACAGCGCCAGTATGATATAAGTTGAGTCATTTAATATTTCCAGGTTGCATCCACTCGCGTGATGATAAAACGTATTAATATACTTAACTCATATTTTAAATACAGACATTTTCATTCCCCTTTAAAGAACTGACATGGAAGATTCCATTCTGTTAAATCGTGGCTGGAACGGTGTCGGTGGATACAGGGAGAGTGGGTGGGTTGCGTGGGCTTGCGGCAGGATTTTTGTGGTTGGTGGAGGCAAAATATCCAATTATTGTGCTTGTTGATCCATTTACACAAAATTAATTTTTTTCCCCTTAATACTAATAAGAATTTAACCAATTCAGTCTTGTTTGACAGAGCTCAGTGAGCTCTGTCAAACAGAATTGAATTGGTTAAATTCCTTAGTACATTTTTTTTCCTTAGTACATTACGTGAAAACAATTGTAGATTGACATTTTGATATCAATGTACAACGGTTTGAGGGGACCTGAAATCAAATTCATGCCCTACCAACACCCTGTTGGAACATTTTATTTATGCGTATCCCAATTCATTGCCCAAGTTTTCAGTTTTTATCGAATTGGGAAAACACCAACTACTTCGAAACTTGTTGGAGGTTCAAAATAAAAATCACCGCCACCCAGGTTTCGCTGAGTGCACGAAAATGCCGCACAACGCATTCTAAGAGGCCCTGATGAATTCCGGAAACCCACTTATAAATTTCAAGGCCCACAAAAGTAGAAGGCGAAGCTTATATATCAGGCAATGAATGACCTATCGACTGGGGACCAACATCGTATAAACCAAAACTCTTTCGAGCGTAAGATCGCCGTGGCCACCAAGGAGTAACAGAGTACACCCCTGAACCTCTTTTATTACTTATAGTACTCCAATGAGCAGGGGCGGCGGAGTCGGAGGGGGGGGGGGGGGTACAAGGGGCACATGCCCTCTCACTTTTTCACCATTTGTAGGTACTCGAACGGCATTTTCCAAAATAACATACACAACCCCTATGGTCACTACACATCACCTATACATATATGACCACATAGATGTTCAAGATTTCATTGAATAAACATAGAAAGCTCCAAATGGAGCGTAATATTTCAAAGGGCGGTTTCAAAGTTACGATTAGCCCTTTGAACGTGAGAGGTCGCTTTTCCGACCCATGAACATGATACTTTTTAAATTCATTAAGTGTGATAGCTGGTAAGTGAATGTGTGGGAAGACCAATCAATTTTTTCAACTTGCAGCCCTGAGGCTGCACGTTGAAAATATTAATTGGTCTGCCCACAAATAATGAATATGGCCTCTTCCAATTGCTGCCATTGAATTGATATGGAAGATACCACCATGGCTCTAAGGGTTAAGTAAAAACAAAACAAAATAAATACGCTGAGGTTAGTGTCTTAAATAGAGTGAATTCAAGGGTGAGGGGTAACGTATATAAATTTATATATTTTGCATGAATACACCGCCCCACTACCATTGACACCACCCCCCGAAGAAAAATTATTTTCCATCCTACACCCTTGCAGTACCCAGAAAGGTGTGACCCCCTCACTTTTTGGAGCTTCCGCCGCCTCTGCCAATGAGTGGGCTGGGTTAAAACCGTTGAAGCTGGATCACCCGTATATCTCGAGCATGGTAAGAGATATCGATTCGGGACCAAACCCAGATAAGCATAAAAAGAATAGAGATTCACAACACGAGTTATGGTCAGCATTAGGTACACATTTAAAACAAGTATGGAAATCACATCTTTTGATCCACCAAGGCGTTCTTGAAATGTTGAACCTGTTATTTATGAATTTTAGTTCTCAGCAAAATGGGCGAAGACAAACATTTAGAGCCATTTTGAAAGTAGGTCACACTTTTATTTCAGACATGGTATATGACCCATCGACTTGGGATCAACACCAGACAAGTCGAAGTGCGATGGAAGTTTAAACTATGGGTCAATGTCTCTGGTGCACACAGGAGTCAGTGCGTACATTTTTCTAAAATTCTGGAAATCAAATCTTCTAACCTACCAATGCATTCCTGTAAAACATTTAATGAAAGGTGTGAAAGATTTCATATTCACACTGGAAGTTAATTTTCTGGTTAACACATGAACATGTGTAACAATGTGAAGAAAATTCAACATGTATACTTGAAGGCATTTTTGCGTGATCATTTCGTTGCTCGCGTGTGCTCTACACAGAAAAATCTTCTTATATTTTATAAAATGGCATCACGCAACAGTCCAAAACTATGCTTCAATGGAAATCAACCAGAACGTCTCTTTTTCAACTCCCCCGATAGAGGTACAGCCAGGGGTGCTGGTTATATTGCAAATGGATTTGGCAATGATTTTCAGCGAAGTTTAGAACTTAAAAGCGTCAAGTGATGCCGTCTACCGTAATATAATATCACTTCGATTTTAGCATGATCTGAGTTCGCTCTACACAGGGTAGATACAACATTGGGTACATCGCACATCTAACGCAAATGCTGCTAACGTCAACTATACATTGACTGGACGATTAGGACAGTTGTGTCTACATGCAATGCATGGATTTGTATAACTTTTTCAGTTACTGAAAATTATTTAGTCCGTGGGAGACAGTAATTATATAAACCACATAAACTGTATTGCGCGTTAAAAAGTAAACATTGTGGATTATAACGGGCACTAAGTCCAGTAATGTGTAATCATCTCTAACTAATCTCGTCATGAAAATCGTCATTCGATAAAGTTATCTTCCCTGAAATTATTGGACTGATGAGGAAGGTCCAGTTAAAAAGCATGTATTTGAAAACACCTTTGACATCAATAAAAATAAAGCCAAGTTTCTTTTTGTTAGTTTTAATATACGAAAACGACAGACAGCTCCGAGAGCTGTCTGTTGTTTTCGTTTATTAAAAGTTACAAAAGCTTTTATGGCAAGCTAATTATAAGCAACTAAGTACCTTCCACTTTGACTCTTTGTTTAGTAAATGTGTTTTAAAGTAATTTGCAAGTTCTTATTCTTCCCAGGAATAAAATAGCAAATATTACCTTCTGTACTTATGTATTAATGGGAAGAATAGTGCCTACATTATATGTCACGATGCGCATACTGTTGATATAATGAACAGAAAGAAAGTTGCAGAACATCAAAAGATGGTGCAAGCCCCGTTTTCTTATTTTTAAATGGGTTTAAACAGAGAATAATCGTCAAACGTGCCAACTGATTTGTAAAAATGTGTAAAAAGCCAGCTTTTATATTTTTATATTACTGTACAGGAAAATGCCCGAAGTTTGAGAAAAGATGCGCATATCGATGATACAACTTCGCTAATATTTCGAAATTTCAATTTTTACTGACAGGTTTAGAAAATTGAGGGGAGCTAACTTTCCTGTAAATCTCTTCCAATGACGAAAATTGTCAGCCAGGATTGGGCATTCGTTAGATAACTGCTAGTGCGCTATTCCTGATAGCATTGGGCGATAACAACACCATACGATGTGTCACAAACAACGACAACAAATGTTCCATGTATTCTGTCATTACTTCCTGCTGGCGCCCAGGAAAACTAGCCTATGTGATATACCCACTTTCCCCCATATGCCATTGGTTAACTTGCATTCATTTTTACGGTTTGTCAGTTTAGAAGTGGTGTAAGCGAATCAGCATACTTTCCTCGAGCGTTTTGTGCCAAAGGAAACTCCGAGTCTTGCCAGATGTTCGAATACTGGTGATAATATTTGCAGTATAAGACCAACTTTAGTTTTGAGTACACGCAAAGTGTAGACGAGAATTATAAAAAATAATGAAATTAAACATACGGACCCCCAAGTGATGCCGACCATTTTGGACTGCCGTTGGTGGCTTGGTCCCAAAAATAACGGTCCGCTACGGTTCGGTACCCGGGTATGCGGTCCGATATTTCCCACTGGATTGGGAATTTAAATAACTCCAGCAGTCGATAGGTTTCCTGTATACCATAATGCTTAGCTTCCCGTTAGTTTTCGAAAATTTTGATGTCCAGGAAATTCACAGTTTTTTACAGACTGTTCCATAGTGAACTTCAAGTTAGAGTTAGCAGAGATAATTTCCTGATAGAATGTTTCTAGCGCCGACACACCATGTTCATCAGACATATCGTCCCCTAAGTTCCAATGTGTTCTATGTGCCAATAGGCAGATAGAACACATTGGAACTTAGGGGACGATATGTCGTCGATGAATAGAAGATAAACTTTAGGTTTCAATGGAGTTTCTTCGAGAAACTTTGTTTCAAAATCTGACATATATATACTGGCGAGTTGAGGAGCCATGGGGATGACCATAGCTATTCCCTTCTTCTGTAAATACATCTTACCATTCAACTGCCATTAAGTGTGTTTCAGGACGAATTCCGCGAGTTTCACTGTCGTATCGGAATCAGCAGTTGTAGGTCTAATGTTGGGTGAATTTAACGAACATCTCAATGCTTCTATACCATCTTTGTAATGAGTATTTGTGTATAGAGCCTTAACATCAAGTGTCACGAGTACAGATTGTTCATTTATATCAACATGTGAGATTTTATTAAGGAAATCCGTAGAGTCCGTTATATAACTATTGGTACATTGCGCTAGAGACTTGAGCTCCTCCTTAACAAATTTCGAAATATTCTCGGATAAGGTACCGAAACCTGACACGATTGGTCGATCCGGAACTCCTTCATTGTGTACCTCGGGTAATGTGTAGAACAGGGCAATGCGTGGGTTTTCGACACTCAGAGAACGAGCAATTATTTTGTCTTCCTCAGGAAAGGAATCTATCAGGTTACAAAGTTCTTTTTAAAATTTGTCGGTTGCATCAGATTTCGTAATAATTAGGATCATCTAATTATCTGTTTCCTTCCGATATGTAGTCAGAAGTATCCTGAACGACTACCGCACCACCTTCGTCGCTGGGTTTAATAGTGATGTTCCTATTGATCCACAAACTCGCGATATTCTTTCTGTCGGATTAATGTTCCGGAGCACTCTGTGATTGCGCACAAGGAGATTAGATTTAATACTGGCACGTACAGTTTCAATGTAAAGATCAAGTTTGCAATTGCGACCAGGATTTGGTGTCCAGTGTAATCTTTTTTATTGCTTATATGGGTCGTTAGGTGGTTGATGGCGATTTTTAAAATATTATTTCAGTCTCAAACGACGGGAATACTCATCCAGCTCGTCGTAAAGTTGAAATTTATCCAATTTTGTACTTGCACAAAACGTTAACCCTTTTCTCAAAATTGACAATTCAACACCATCGGGAGTGTTGCTTGAGGGATTTATCATAAAAGATTGATTAGAGTCATTTTGAACACATTGAAATTCTTTAATATCGGAACTGACATGTTGTTCTTTCAATTTAGGCCACACAAAATAAATTAATTGATTCTCAGGCAATATTTTTCTTAAATCAGAGAGAGAGAGAGAGAGGGAGGGTTTTATTTTTAATTTTTCTTTTGCAAAATAAAACATTCCTCTAAAAACAAACTGTGGATACTGCAATTCAAAGGCTTCATATTCTTTCGACGCTCTTCATATTATCTTTGAAGTAAAAGTATTTAATCTATGGGGATTTGCTTCGTTACAATAAATTGTAACAAGGCAAACATATTGGAGACGCAACTAAATAAATATGCATCAGTCAAAAAATGTAAAAAGTTTTGGGTCTCCCTGAGTTTGTACTAATACTGAATGACGCAGAAAGGCAATAAAAATGTCCAATTAGGGGTTCAAATTCAATGAGGGATTGCCTGAGAATCAAAGCTCTTTTTTAGCCTTAATTAATTTTTTGTGTTTAGTTGAAGCAGGTCATATAGAGTTTTACTGTAAAGGCCATCTAGGATTTGATTATTAACCCTTTACCCAACGTAACGGTCAAAACCGGCCAGCGCTATTCTCAAAAATCGCCAATTAATTTTCATTATTTTTTCATTTTTTGTCTCAAAAACATAGGTTATGACCCCTCGTTGGAACGAGCTCACCGAGCTCGTTCCAACGAGGGGTCATAACCTATGTTTTTGAGACAAAAAATGAAAAAAATTGGTTATTCAAGAAAGTTTTTTGCAAGTGTCGTCTGCTTTTCATGTTTGGTAAAGGGTTAACACTTACGTTAG
Source organism: Pictodentalium vernedei (assembly GCA_031216915.1). Taxonomy (NCBI): domain Eukaryota; kingdom Metazoa; phylum Mollusca; class Scaphopoda; order Dentaliida; family Dentaliidae; genus Pictodentalium; species Pictodentalium vernedei. The sequence continues at coordinate 447,379,321 of CM062297.1, read as the reverse complement.
TGTCCAGTATGCAAGTCATTTGTTGCTCGATGCTTCTTTTCCCACTACAGAGTACATCTAGTAGGTGGTTCCGTATTCTTTCATTGGAACGTCTGCAGAGTTTATAAGAAAATGTTGTTCGGTAAGTGTTAGCAAGAGGATTCTTAACTGCCAGTCCTGTAAGTATCAGCTGATTTTGACGGACACCCATAGGAGAAGGGCTGTTGAGCAAAAATACATATGATCATGTAACTGCCTTAATAGAGGCATAAATAGAGATGCTGGTTTCATGTCCGCGTGGCTCTGATTAGATTTACTTTTACATCAACTTTCATGCTATTCTTTCCGAACATTCTCCACCCATCAACTTTGACGCCAGAATTTACATAACGTCTAACGTAATTACGCGATATGTCACTTGAACTGTATTTCACTATTTACCATATTATCACCCGACGAAGACCGACAAGGTCGAAAGCTCGTGAAAAGAATTATCACAGGTCGTTATTTTTTCTCTGGATCAGTATTTTGCGGCTGATCCACAACACTAGCATGAATGTTCACCCCGCCCCAGAAAAGAGAAAAGGGAACTACATAGCACCTGGAGAAGCTCTAAAAGATAAACGCTGACAACTTGGACAGCTGACACCGAAAAGCGAAGTCAGTTACTGAATTACGGATGACCATACTTGTCCTTAACTGATTACGAGACGCGGCGAGAGAATTTTACCACGATGAAATATGGATCTCAGACAGCAGCACCCGACACTAATCCCACACGACACTATATTAACGTGTCGAAATAAATCCGATGTTGACTTTCCAACAGTTACCGTCCATTAACACCAATTTCTCGGAGATTATTCCCGCTGATTAAAATCCACTGTTTTTGCTGCATTTGCAACAGTACAGACCTTTTCCTCCCTCCTCATCTGATCAAGCACATTTTGGTAAAAATACCCTTAATCTACTTAGTTTATTACTTCTTGAACAAAATACCCTGAAAGAATATATAGGCCACCATGTGACCTTTGCCTTTAAATTTAGTGATTTCTATACTACTGTACAGGGGCCAGTACTATAGAACTTTTATAATAGTATTTTCTAGAATTATATTTTCTAATTATAACTTTAAATGGGTTGAAGTGAACCATTAGCATTTTCAAAGATGTGGAAATTTGCCAGTTGGCAAATTGTCATATCTTTTAAAATGCTAACGATGTATTTTAGTCCATTGTATTAATAGGTAGCAAATACAATTCTAGAAAATACAATTGTAAAAGTTGTATGGTATTGACTCCAGTTTCGCAATGACAAAACAGATATACTTTTACCCACCCCTACCCAATTTTAATGTTCTCCCCGGTTACTTCATATCAGACAGAGACTGGGGAAGCTGCGACGTTCGGATAGTTGAACTTTATCCTCTACCACTTCCACGCATCTCGGCTTACGACTCTGAATCTTAATTTGCGTTGAATTTTCTGCTCAGCTCTCCTTTTCCTTCTCTTCAACCGCCCAATACTTATAGGCTATGAGCCAGTATATGGTCACGTTCCCCCATTAGATAATTCAGACTGTGTTTTTCTGAAAGTCCAATAATTAAGAAACGTTATAAGACATGTTTGCCATCTGGCGACTGGGGCGTTTTGAAGCTATATGCATTTGATGGATCAGCTTATAAAAGCTCGTGTACAAAAATTAGCGAAATCGCATACAAGGTTTCATAAACATGCCTAAAATTTGAAAGACGTTACCACACATGATTCACCAGATTGTCTTGGCTATGAATCAGTATATAAATACGCCAACCCTACAACTCACTCCGCCCAGCCCACATCCCAGCCCACCCATCACTACCTCACCTCACCCCACCCCACCCCACACCAGCAACATTAACAAATTTTCAAAAATTATGTTTTTTGAAAGTCCAACATTCAAATGTTTTAACTGGTTGAGGGCTAAATAATTTTTGGTGGTCTGAATTTGTTATTCAAAATTTATACTATACTATTCAAAAAAGTAGGGGATAAACTGATGTTGATATTTTCGGAAAATGGTATTGGATACGCGTGATTGAACACATCAATATGTTACCAAGTTTAGTGTGGATCATGAATGTCACCGGCCCACGATAACGTCGTGCAGGCTTTTCGCGCGAGAATCGCGTTAATGTCTGTGGGGTACGTTTTGAAATTTTCATTTGCACTGGTCGGTCTTTTTCGGAGATCTCATCGTTCTTATCTTGGTATAAACTCGTTCATCAATAGTTTCTGGTCGAAACGTAACTTTTGAGGTATGCGGAGACTGACACGTGACGAACGTTTACGTGCCGTTGGAAGCTGGCAACAGGCAGACTGCAGTGGCTCAACTTCTCAACGTTACTCAATCGGTGATTAGCAGGTTGTGGTCACGCTACCGTCCGATAGGCAATGTTGATGACAGACGTCGGTCAGGTCGTCCAAGGGCAACAACTGCTAACCAGGATCGTTTCATCCGAACCATAGTATTACGTAACCGCCATCAAAGTGCTTCAGAAATTGGACAGCAGCTGCACCGAGCGACAGATGTGCGAGATGTGGTCAGACTATCCGAAATCGCTTAGACAGCTGGAATTTGTACGCTCGACGACCTCGAATAATTCCACTTTTGACTGATTGTCACGTCGCAGCAGGGCGTAATTGGTGCGTAGCACGACAGCGCTGGGACAATCGTCGGCGGAGCAACGTCATGTTTTCCGATGAGGTTCACTCTCGACTTCCACGACAGGCGAAACAGTGTGGCGGCGGCGGAACGACTGATACCATGACGTAACCGTTAGGCATCACGATCGTTTGGGTGGTGGATCGGTTATGGTGTGGGGAGGCCAAACCATGACAAGCAGAACTGCATTACATGTCATACAAGGGCGTGTCACATGACATCACTACTGTGAGCAGCTCACGTGGTGCCATTTGCGCGACGTAACGGCCGTCGATTCATTTTCGAAGATGACAATGCAAGAGCACACAGGGCACGTGTCGCTACAGAGTTCCTCCAGGAGAAGAACATCACTACACTGCCTTGGCCAGCACGACGTCCAGACCTTTCACCAATCGAGCACGTCTGGGATATGCTTGACAGGCGCCTACGACAACACCAACGGCCCCCTACCAATGTCCAGGAACTCGCCGCTGCACTGCAGGAAGAATAGAATAACATCAGTCAAGCTGATATTGGACGTTTGGTGAGGAGTATGCCACGTCGAATCCGCACATGTCTGGCGAACCGAGGAGGATTTACAAGGTATTGAGGTCTTGGACGAAATATGATAAATTCTCTGACTGGCCGTCCATGTCTTCTACAGATCAGTGCGTGGAATGTGTGCTTGTCAGACATCCAACTATCGCTGAAATCATTCACCAGATGTAACAGTGCAATGCCTCAACTGTCTTTTTGATGAAAATATAAATATATTTCTTCATATATCTCACTTTTATCAAAGATCCTCTACTTTTTTGAACAGTATATTATAAATTATTGGAGAGTGACCAAAGGCTCTCTTCAGTAAATGTAATAAAACAACTTTATATATACAAAATATATTTGAAGTTGACTGAATATGAAACATGAGTACGGAAAATATTGGCTCTTGCTCTGGTACCCTCATTTTGTTTAATGCCCTGATAGTGGCTTCCTGCATTCAACCACTTAAAGCATATTTTCTAGCTGGCAACATAATTTCAAGCATTTCGCTGGCCTAATTATAAAACGTCGTGCACATTGTTTAAAAAAAATTGTGTTCAAGGTTTTATAAGCAAGCTGACGATTTGAATTAGTTAAGTTGACCATATTATCAAGGAGATGGGCCACTATACTTTTCAAGCCCAATTCCCATCTTCTCAAATCTCAAGCACTGCAAAACACTCCACAAACACACACACCCACCCAAACACCACCCATCCCACACCATACATCATCCCATTATTTTGGATCACATATGCTGTGCGCACATTGCGCATTAGCACATTAGCACATATTGACACATTCAGCATGTGATGTGTGTACACGTTGTGACATATTGTACACTAGCACACAAGCACATTCAATCAACCACCGGACCCACATTTCGTGGAATCCCTTTCTAGTATCCGACTATACTTCTAGAATCCCTTTTTCATCGTATGTTCGTATATGCGGCATGTTTTGTGTGCACATTGTAAAGTAAAAATTGGCACATCCAGTGTGTGACAGTGTGCCGCATGCAATGCGTCCACATTGTGATACAATGTGTATTAAGACATAAGCACATCTCGACATGATTAACAGACAGTTTCTTATGTGTAAGGTACCCTAGATTAGATTAGATTCTTTATTTTTGCGGTATAAACGTACATCTATAACAGGGTAGATTACAAAATTGTTCTTACAAAACATGGTGCAAATGAACATACCGCATGGAGATGACATAGCCAGATTGGCTGTCTACCTGCCATCCCCTTGTAGTGAGTATGCTATCTTCAACACTGCAGATTAACTCGAGACTAGACAATGTTCACTATGCCTTGACCCCTGACCCCAATATAAATTAGTTGTCCGCTAATTTAAGTCCGCTTTCAGCACACCCGGAAGGCCAATATGAGAAACGATGGATGGGACGAGATACTCAGAGGTATTTCAAACTAAGATCCTACTCCTTCTTTGATAAAATATTGTTTTAAACTAAGGGGAAGATGTGGATAATAGTTGCCCTGGTGAGAGAGGTGATATTTTGAGGAGAGTTTAGATGGCCCTATGAATGATAATAATGGCGTCTGTATTAGAAGTAACTACGCGTTATAGTCGGGGCAATATGGATTGTTACATTGGACATTATCGGCATATGACGACAAATATTTCAATTTTAGTTTTCTTTTAAATTCATTGCGGTTACTTAAGTTATGAAATTCGTCACCCAGTTCATTCCATAACCTCGGGTACGCATACATGGGTAACTTATCCAACGATCTTGTCGAGGTCTAGACATTGCAGAGACAGATAAGGCCTAGATGAATGGAGCAACCTGATTACGCCCGTTAAAGGCCTGGCCTAGGACAGAGTCGAGACAGGGTCAGGCATAGCTAGGAAGTATGGAGTTGTGCTACAAGTCAATAGCATTGGTAGAAAGCTGTAAGGGTGATAGAAGACTATAGTATTGGGTGACTACAACAGAGGCAAATCATAGGACGGATAGTTGAAGACAAGATGGAATCCGATGGTAAGACTACCTGGAGATGTTAAGGAGCTTGGAATCCAACTTACGGAATTACACTTATGGAGTCCCTTCTCCAGAATCCCAGTAGAATCTCTTTTTATCGAAATGAGTCGAAGAGCAGTATGAGGAGTCACTCGTTCAAGCAACTGCTCGATAGCTCATTTGCTCGTTGAGATTCGAGTCAATCGAGCAAGCACACGCTAAAAACTAAAGTGTTAAAAACTACACTTGAAGTGCTGTATTTAACACTTACTAAGTGCTGAACTAGCACTTTGTTCAAGTGTAGATATCCCAGAACTTGACAGGTATTACAATAATACCACTTGACAAGTGTAATGTCGCGACACTTAAAAGGAAACAACGCAGATGACGCGGATCAGGCTCGAACTCTCGAGCCTGATCCGCGTCATCTGCGTTGTGTCCTTTTAATTATGTACCCACCAAGCGCAAATCAAATTATGGACGATTCTGAAAGAACCACCAATGCTAGATACATGGGAAGTGCCATCCATTCAAGTTTCAGATGTCTGACGATTGTAATGTCTAAGTGCTTAAATCATTGCACTTTGAGTGTTAAAATCAAACCCTAAGAGTTAGAATGGGTTTAACACCTTGCAGTTGTGGAATACAGCTTTGATTGTGATATGAATTGGGACCTGTAGCGGCAGTAGTGTTCTAAGAGCCGTAGTAGTATGACAAGTTGGTAATGGTTGAGACACTCTATCTCAGGACAGATTAGTGGTAGCCAATAGTAATGATACAAGGCAAGATTGTTATAGGTTGCAAGGCTGGTAGAACACCACACACACAATGCATATTGAACATAGAACAGATGATGGTGACTATGGACAAGTCGACAGCGGTAGTCTTGAAGCTATGGAGGGTATAGGGATGGATTAGAAGCCAGGAGATGAACAGGGTTAGGAGACATAACTGTCTTCAGATAAACATCCTGCAGAAGGTATTCTTCAAAAGGTATTCTCAACAGATATCCTCAAAAGATATCCTCAGATAGTTTGTCATCAGGTCTGTCGCAGTATTACGGGGTTAAATTGATGTACGAAGGATGGAGGAAAATTTATGTTCCTATCAGTGCTCAGCCGACAGCCAGTGACTGTCGTCTGAACCCCAGTTCGAACGTAAACCTTGCCACCTTTTCAATGCTCTATCCGCGTGGGACTCTTAGGATTCCTGGAGGTGCCAAAGGGTGATCAACGATAATTCACTGAAAAGATTATTTATTTACATGTACGAAGAAATATAATATGAAACAAATTATTCACCAAATTATCCATAAGAATACACTAATTACGCGGATAAAAGTTTATTTTTTAGGGCCCTCGACGTCTCCCACAACTAGCTGTGTCCGCTGGATCGACCTCACATCATCTTCATCTTCTCACGGTTTGTGATAAATACAAAGTGTCTATTCACTTCTCGTTGCTTCCTCCTCCCAGGGTTAACTTCACCGTCAGTCGGGTTTAACACATATAATGTTCTGCTTGTGTGACTCTATCAGCGTTCTCACAGTTCAACCACAATTCAATCGGCGTCTACCACAGTTCACGATCACTTTGCGCCTTGTCTGGCTCTCACGGGGTTAAGTTTTTCTTCGCCTTCAGATATATACTTAACAAAGCTTACATAATAATATTCTGCAAAGTGTTCTCAACATCACCAATTCTCGCACCGCCTAAAACTATTTTAACTCGCGAGCTATTCAAGCGCTTACTCAAGCTCTTAATACGGTTTCTAGACCTCAACGTTACGGCTTTTACTTCTTTGGCTACTATGCCACTACGGTTCGCAACCGTTAACAAACTACTATAGGTTCCTTACAACCCACACAGGGTTACGACAATACGCGGACTTTCAATCTCGGTGCCTATGACCCTCGACGGCCAAGGCTAAATTCGGACCTTCTCTGAGTGCCCTCAGGCCAACTGCCTCTGTATGTCTTGCCTTCTAAAACAGGTAATGCCGTTTACCTAAATGCATATAGCCCCCTGAGCTCGTACTTCATGTTACTGATCCTATTCTCATATATGGCCACCGACTTGGTCCGCGACTGCTCCTATTCTAAATATGAGCTCTGTTGCCCCCCTACCTCACATGCGGCACCTTCTCTAACCTATAGCATGGGACCTCCCCATCTACTCGCAACGACCCACGGCCTTACGCACCTTCCGACTGGAAATGGCAGGAATGAATTTTTCGAGAAATCCTCCGATTTTTGTGTAGGAAGCCAGAACATTTATGCTCAGTTAATCGCTTCTCTTGAACTTTGCCGCTTAGATCTCTCTTAATTTAACACTCACTTTAAAGTTCCTTTGAAAGACTCGCATTTTGGTATCTTTTGACATTTCGGAGACAGGATAGATGCGTAATATGGGTGTGTGTCCAGAACATATGTGATGCACTGGTTTCCAACAATTACAATTTAACTGGTCTTAATTACCAAGATAACGATACAGAAGAGAATATTTTCTCTCTTACTATTGATCTGTTATCAGATTGCCCATGTGGCGTTCAACAAGTGCGCCATAATGGACATTAAATTTCATGCCTAATTAGCAGAGTTTGACAAATCTGTTTTCGGGGTCCGCCATATACCTATCTTTACGTTTTACATTTAACCCAGGCAGAAATATTATCGAAAATATTTACACTAATAAACAAAAAAAATCCCACCTTTTAGCTATCACCTTGACAAAGTCATAAGTATCCTCAAATACCCGTATGTGCTTATGTACTGCCGGTGATGTGCGCACATTGTGCACTAGCACACAAGCACATATTGGCACAGTCAGCATGTGCCTATGAGTTACATGTTATGTGCATACATTATGCACTAGCACACAAATACATCTAGGAAAGTTAGAATAATTTATAGAGAGATCGGAAAAGCCATAACACAGACAGGGCAGACCGAGGAGTGGAGAGAATAATAAGCTATGGAAAAGACTAGAATGGGCAGAAGCAGGGGACTCCAAAGGAATCTGAACTAGTAAAACAATTGTCGGGTTGTTTGTGGTAATTCTTGATAATTAAATTGACTCTTATACAAGGAAACGCACCTTATACCACAACATGCTAGTTTTATAAGTCTTTAGGTGATATTAGAAGCCTTCATGGTGCTATAGCACCATGTGCTCCTATTAAAATAAGGATTCTGAAGGAATCCGAACTAGTACAACTTGTCGGGTTGTTTGTGGTAATTCTAACCGAGGATTCTGGGTAATTAGGTTGACTCTTATACAAAGGAACGCACCTGTTATTGCAAAAAAGAGGGAATCTGTACCAAATAAAGTGATTTAGGGTTGATTTCGGTAAATTGAGGGATTGTCGGGTATATTTGGGTAATTAGGTATACTCTTATTCAATTGAACAATACCTCTAAACACATCCCCTTGCTATTAGAGGATTTTGGGTCATATAGCAACCATGTGATACAATAGAAAATAAAATGGTGGCCTCTAATATACAAAATGGACGATGGAAACATGTACCACACTAATAACACACGCTGCACTTTCGCACTAAGACCATGTAGCACTATGATAATTACTTCACGAAATGGCCGCTCGTGGAGATGTCATCGCACCCCAACATGGTACCGCTGGGTCACGTGACTATGACGTCACATGAGATGCACAACATGAGATGATCAGATCCATAAGATGAGGTCGAAATGAAATAATAATAGGGATGCGCCAATTATAGGAAAAAAATAGTATTTCATGTGCACAGACTCCCACTCCCAACCCCACGTCTTATGGATCTCATCTGATAGATCTTATGTAACGTCATATCACATGACCCGGTGGCACCTTGTTGCGTTGTAATAGTAAAAACACCCATTATTCATATACAATCCAAGATCAAATTTAATACTGTAACCGATTAATTTGTTTACCCGGAGTCGTAGTATTTACATGCACCTTACTCAGTAATGCCCCAACCCCTAATAACAAACATTGGTGCAAATTATAGCATTTTGAATCAGCTTTCAGAAAAGCATAACCTTCAAAATTCCTAATTGGGGGGGGGGGGGGGGGGGGCACAGTTGTCTATGAGCAGCTCACGCACTATTTCTTATTGCCATCATTGACTCCTCAGCTCAAGAAAAACTCAGCTTCAAACTATTCCATTATGCCTGGTCACACCAATTTTCCTGATTGTGTTCGGCGAATACGGTGAAAGATTTCGATGTAAATAAACTGCTTGTACCTAGTAACTTATATCGGGGTACATCTCTAGCTTGGTTCGGTCGAGATCGGCGTCATATCAGCCGACTTTGAAGTAATATTTGCCAAGCTTGATAATTTCTGGGAAAGAAAATCATATCTAATCAATAATAATGTGCTATCCGGTGTGTATCGTACATCGACTATGAGAATGATCAAAACAGATTTTTATTAAAGTTTAACGATTCTTTCGACAGCCAGTGTCACCTCGTGTCGGGCAGTTTCACGGGTTTAGGAAGCCGGAGTACCAGAGAAGACCACCGCTCGAGCAGCGGCTAGTAACTGTTTGACTCCCCAACGTACTAAGTCCTCACAGACAGGGTTAGCATTAGGTGAAGGCAAGTGCAGTACATGCAGTGCGCCTTATTACACAGCGCCACTGTGCCCCTCGGGGGCAATCGAGAATAAGTGCCTTGCCCAGGGGCATAACGCAGCTACCGCTTGCGGGGATAGAACCGATAGACGATAATTTTTGCACTGAAGGGACGATAATTTCGTGTATGGCCGCAATATATTTTATTCCCATTCCATTGGCATGGTATTGAGGATCCATTTTATAATATTAAAAAAAAACAAATATAAGGGCACAATAAATAAAAAATATTGACAAAGTAAGAAAAAAATATATTTCACATCCTCTTCATTTCTGGGAAACTCTTTGTTGTATCACTTTCATTCAGCACGAATGCCTTCTCAAGGGCGGGTGTATAGTTCTGCACCGTTCACTTTTCGTGAAAATGTTAAATATCACACTTTGGGGAAAACGGAGCTACTAAGGGACAGTCACCGATCAAGCTCTTGTTATATATTGTTTTGAGGACAATGTCACGATAAACTTAAACAGGATCCACTTCGTTGATATAATGCAAATAAAATGACGAATCAGAGGAGCCCATTTACTTTTCTTCGGTGAAACATTAATATCCTATAAAAGACATGTCAGTTATTATTTTGCTAATGGTCCGTCATAGATGTAAAAAATGTAACTATCAGAAAACAATTGTTCTCAAATCTTTAAAAATAAAAAGGAGACCCTTTTCTTAATATAAATGGTGTATGTTTGGGGTTGATTGCGTCGAGGTCATGAATGTTTTGACATAAATTGGAGATGTAAAATATGGACGCCTGACATTTGTGGCGTACTGACTAATTACCATACCAACATAAACCGACTGGAATCCTTTTTTTAAATACTGACGTTAGAACTGGTGATCTAACGTACACTTGATTACTTTTCACGACGTTATGGAAAACGACTTATATTTCTGCATACATTAACACCCGTGCTTCCTGTAATGCTGTTGTTACCTTTGGACTAGGATATGAGCTTACACCTGAACTCGGGGTTTCTTCAAACACTGGTGTTTGTCCAGAAGTCCTATACTTAAGTAAACGCTCGGTTAGATTAAAAAGATCATTAACATTAGTTTCGGTCCAGTTTCAGTTTACCCACCATGCAGCCAAACCTTGCTTATAAAGCCACAGACAATCTCCATTTATTATAGGTGGATGTATAAATTATCGGAGAATGGTAATTAATTTCCTATTTGAACCCTCAAATATCTAATTCCGACTCTAGCCACCTTTTACTAAAACGAAAAGGCGTCCCAGCAAGCATTATTTAGGTACCTTGCAAGTTATATTCCAGGTACATTGGCAGTTCCTTTTCTGTGAGTCTTGGCTAGTGTACGAAAAATGTATTAAAAAAATCTTCAGCCCTTTAACCCACTGGACCCGAAAAACCGCTTTTCCGATCCACAATCGCGATACGACCTGAATTTGTAAAGTAGATAGTTGGTCAGTGAATTTGTGTGGTAGACCAATCAATATTTTAAACGTGCAGCCCTAAGGCTGCACGTTGAGAATAATGATTGGTCTTCCCCAAGTAACGAATATAGACTTTACCAGATGATGGCAAAGGGCTGGTATGGAATATACTATGAGGGTTCAAAGGTTTAAAGGTTAAACAAATGCTACCCATGTGTGAACGCCTTCCGACACTATATTTTGCTGTGTGGTTTAATAAGCGCAGTGGGTGAACAGGTAGACGACGACGACGACGACGACGACGACGACGACGAGACGACGACGAGACGACGACGACGATCAGCTGATTCGTGTTTTGAATGTCTCTCCAGTGACTCTATTGAAAAGAATGAAACCTTTTCAAAGGACGTATAATGAAAAAAGAATCCTGTGTTTTTGCACGGGTACCGGTAATCGCCCCATAAGTGGACTTGTAAAATACATACAAACCTGTCTAGGAAACAAATTCTCGCGTGTCCACGAATGAGATAATTGTCAGAATCTCCACGCAATCTCGGTAGTTTTAAAGAGATGTAACAAACATTATTGTTATTTTAAAATGCGCTCGCTGTTGGATTTTGTTTATAACATGAAAATATCCTCTTTTTTTAGTTCAAACAATATTTATTTCAGAAAAATATAAACAGTAGCGTTACAAATAGTACAAGGGGTAGTGGATTCGGCAGAAAGCTTGTAAGCCAATAGTAACCTCCTCTACACAGACAACAAAATACTTGTCACACACTTCATGAAGAATGCGGGTAGTATTGTATTTAGTAGTTCTTCGATGAAATAGTGGCAGTGGAACTGGAAGGGAATAACATCGCCCAAGGACAAAGGACACAAGAAGGTGCACACGATCGACGCCGATTGCCTCAAGACCCAAAGAGCATACACTGGTACCAGATAGTTGCTTTCAGGGTGGCAACACCAATAACAGTTATACGTCGATATGGATTCATTCTGGAGAATGTGTCGCAGCGGTTTCTAATTATCGTGGGTTTATGGGGAAACGCATAGCCGATTGGGCAATATTAACATCAGGGGTTCAGTGAAGCAATTCACTCGATGCACGATGGCAATGATGTGTAAACACTGATTATCACTTTCGCAGAATAAATCCAACGATTGATTGTGCCGACACCCAGTAGTAAAACAGTTAAACGTCTGATACTACAGTGTTGAACGGTAACTAAAATGGGGAGAGGTCACTCTACCCGTTGCTACAGAATCCTTTTACAGCCAGAATATAGTCTTGGACTACCCCCCCCCCCCCAAGAATTAGTGTCGTCACTAGTAAGAAATTCAGACCCAAAGACCAATATATCACACTGGCAATCAATTAGAACTCAAAAAAATAAAATTTACGACGTATGTAAATAGGACAGGTTACAAGAAAATGTTCCATTGTTTCAACAACTCCGCAAGTGCAAGAGAAGTAGATACCAAATGATTATAATACTAGTGGGCATTTAGACTGCTACAATTCAGACGTAGACGGCAATGACACATTTGCCCTAACCCTTTACCTAACATGAAAAGCAGACGACACTTGGAAAAAAAATTCTTGAATAACTAATTTTTTTCATTTTTTCTCTCAAAAACATAGGTTATGACCCCTCATTGGAACGAGCTCGTCGAGCTCGTTCCAATGAGGGGTCATAACCTATGTTTTTGAGACAAAAAATGAAAAAAATAGTGAAAATTAATTCGCGATTTTTGAGAATAGCGCTGGCCGGTTTTGGCCGTTACGTTGGGTAAAGAGCTAAGAGAGATTTGGATTTAGAATAGAATTCGGGTGGGCTACACAGATTTCTATTAAGAGCCATTTTAAAGTGGGCAAGGTTAGAATGTTCTCTAACACGGGCAGGAATTTCATTCACTGATTTGATTGTTGATGGCAGGAAGGGTAACTGATAATTGTGCGTGCGACACATAGGACTCCTAAGGTTGCTACTTATGCGCAGATTGCGGGTTTGATTCATCGAGAGTGAGGGGGCACCTTGTTGACAATGTAAGTTGGTAGTAATTTGTGGAACATTTTAAAGAATTGAATTACTTTCAGTTTAGTACGCCTGAAATTATGTTTCGGTACATGGGCTATTTTTACATGTACTCCTGTTTGCGTCTGTTACGATGCGTGCGGCCACTATTTGTATTTTCTCTAACTTATCAGAATCAGCCTCCATGCAATTGACCCATACACTATCAGCATATTCGAGTAACAGTCTGATGGACGTAAAATAGATTTCTTTTTAAACACGCTACGATCTGGAGTAAATTTCGACTTTCCGAGTCCATGATCTAGAGCTAATGTGTTCATGTGATTGCGCCTGGAACAACTACTGTTTAAGATCACACTTTGGTGCTTATGTTCCTTGGTAATTTGTACCTTAGACATAAAAAGAGGAGGGTAACCAACTGCAGCTGTTTTTACTGGACACAAGCACTGTTTCGGGTTTCTGTGGGTTGGATTCAACTAACCATCGATGTGCCCATTGTTGGACTGTATCCAAATCTTTATTTATAGTTACTGGGGCGAATAATTGGATTTTCGATGATTAAAAAGGGAAGTGTCATCTGCAAAGAGAAGGATTCTGCTAACCAAATTTAAAGTTATATCATTAATGTAAATTATAAAGAAGAGAGGACAAAGTACAGAGCCCCGTGGAACACCAGATCTTATTACCCTCCAACCTGAATATTCCGAATTTGAAACTACTCGCTGTTTTATGGCCGTTAGACAAGACTTTATAAATTCTAGAAAACATCCTGTTTTTCCAATTTGTTCAATTTAAATAGCAGACCTTCATGTCATACTTTATCGAACGACTTGCTGTCAGCACAGAAAACGACACGGACATCCTTACCTTCACCAAGAGCTCTACTAAAAGCATCATATTAGTCAGTGAACTGAAGAACTGTTGAGTCCTCCTTTGTAAATCCAGACTGAAACTGGGTTGGGATATTGAGACCTTGAAGAAATTGTCAAACTTTATATTAAGTATGCCAGATCATCGAAGTAAAGCAACGTCGAGCCCGGTTAGTCCTCGGATGGGTGACCGTCTGAGCGATCGATTCGGACTCCCGCGTTGTGTCCTTGGGCAAGGCGCTTAACCCCAATTGTCCACATGGGGGCACGATGACGCCGTGTACTAAGGCGTACTGCATGTCGTTGGTGCGCATGTCTTCAACCAATTTAACCCTGCCTGTGCTGCAGTGCGGAGTTACGATGTTGGGAGCTGGCAGCTGCTCGTCGTTGCTCGGTGGTTCTCTCCGGGTACTCCGGCTTCCTCCACCGTAAAACTGTCACGGTCATGATTAGCCATTATGCATAAGTCTATGACCTTAAACACCAATAAATAAATAAATAAATAAATATTAAGTATGCATTTTCAAAGACTTTACCTAAACAACTAATGGGGAATATTGGGCGATAGTTGGCAACTAATTCTAACACTGGGGTAACATTAACCATGGCCATGGGAAGTAACAACTAGTCAGTAATATATTGAAAAGTCCCGTGAGCGGCTCGGACAAGCTGTTTCTACACTCCTTGAGTAAACGCCGACTTATTCAGTCAGATCCTGATGCCTTCGCTGTTTTAATAGTTTTAACGCTCGGGCTACATCTGAGACGTTTATGGTCAATGAAGCGAGAACTGGTCGCTCGGGGAACAACTGGGTGGAATACGCGCTTGGGAGTCATCAATAGCGGAAACAGAACAGAAATATTCATGTAGAGTCTCCGCTTTATCCCGAGCTAACCCAGGTATCTTGTTTTGATATGATAGATTCGAAACAACTCACTCTTTATTTCAAAGGATTAGCTTAAAAGTCTCCCATCACTGTGTACTTTCCTTGTTTAAACTATTCAATTTGCTGTGTACTTTTTCGAAAAAATGTAGCCTTTGTCCTTCTAATTGAAGATACCACCTGATTTCGTTTCGCACGATACTTCTGCCAAGCCTCATTTCTTGTTGTTTTGTTCAACAGTGCGATAATGGCGTGTCCTCTGGCGAATTAATGATTTTATTTCGCAGTGCTTCCATGCCGACTCGTTGCACCTTACGGTAATTAGTTTCCTCTGGAGAATTAATGATTTTATTTCGCAGTGCTTCCATGCCGACTCGTTGCACCTTACGGTAATTAGTTTGTTTGGAATATCCCCAGACATTTGCCACAGCTTATTTTGAAGATTGCCAACTACTGAGGCTGCGTATAGACATTGGTTAGAAAGTACAAACTCCCAATTTTCTGTCATCGGAGCATTTTTTAACCTAGTTATTATATAACTATATGCGACATTTAAATACAATGGCAAGAGGGCGACTGTATTCTATCTCGACGTATACAGGGCTGTGGTATCGAGAAAGGTCAGTAAAAACGGACCCAATGCCTATGATCTAAGGACTTTAACTGAAGAACTAACAGTAATTAGGTCGAGGAGTGTGGACGATTGTTCTGTGAAGTGGGTGGAGTCTTTAAGAAATTGAGAAAGATTGAAATCGTTGGCAAGATTTCTAAATGCGCCGTTGCAATGTGAGAGTTGGTTGTCATTGAAATCACCAGTAATTATAATGTCGGAAAGTTTCGCGCAGTTTGCTTTATCAATTGAGTTACCTATCAGTTCCCACAAAATAGGATCAGAGCCAGGCGGACAGAAGAATTGGTTTGGTAAGCAGTTCAACCAAAAGGCACCCAATGCCGTCGATCTCGAGATCCTTTTCTTTTCCGAACACATATTATGGTTCCTCTAGAGCTATGTCTGTAAAGAGAGATACTTGCCCAAAAAATCGTGAACAATTACAATTTTTCATTTTTGCATCATGTGTATGGCTGACAATTTTCGTCATTAGAAGATGTTTTATAGGAAGGTTAGCTCCCCTTAATTTACTAAAGTTGTTACTAAAATTTAACACTAAAAGCTTGGAAATTTCAATTAGAAGTTTAAATTTCGAAATGTTATCGTCGATGTGCGCATCATTTCACAAACTACAGGCATTTTCCTGTACAGTTGTCTAAAAATACAGAAGCTGGCTTCTCATAATTTTTTGCGCACTCGGTTTGAACGTTTGACAATTGTTATGTGTTTTCACCCACTTAAATATAAGAAGGTGCTTTCACCATCTTTTGATGTTCTGTAACGTTTTTCTGTTCATTATATCAAAAGTGTACGCATCGTGACATATAATACAGACACTATCCTTTCTCTTAACCCTTTACCTAACGTGAAAAGCAGACGACACTTGCAAAAAAAAATTCTTGAATAACTAATTTTTTTCATTTTTTGTCTCAAAAACATAGGTTATGACCCCTCGTTGGAACGAGCTCGACGAGCTCGTTCCAACGAGGGGTCATAACCTATGTTTTTGAGACAAAAAATGAAAAAAATAGTGAAAATTAATTGGCGATTTTTGAGAATAGCGCTGGCCGGTTTTGGCCGTTACGTTGGGTAAAGGGTTAATATAAAGGTCTAGGGGGTAAGATTTGCCAATGGTTTTCCACGGAAGAATGAACACGTACAAATTACTGTAAAACACATTCGCAAAACAAATAGTCAAAGTGGACCGTTACTTGGTTGCTTCTAATTAGCTTACCATAAAAGCAAAGTTTCCTTTTGTAACTTTTAATAAACGAAAACAACAGACGGGTCCGAGAGCTGTCTCTATTGTTTTCGTTTATTAAAAGTAACAAAGGGAAACTTTTCTTTGTTTTCTACTCATTTTATAGGTGTGGATTTTCATGACGAGAGAAGACAAAGATGGATAGCTTACGACCCTTCATTGGAACATGTTCGTGGAGCTTGTTCCATTTAGGGGTCATAAGCTATGTTTCTAAGAAAATAATTTAAAGTTATAAAAATTAAATGGCGATTTTTGAATAGCATCTGTCAATTTTGGTTGTTACGTTGGGAATGGATTAACCCTTTGGACATGATGATATATACCATGCCAGTTCAAAGCCATCAACTTTGAGAGCCTATGTTTGTTTCTTGGGGGAGACCCATCAATATTTTCAACGTGCAGCCTTTGGGCTGCATGTTGAAAATCTTGATTGGTCTATCACACAAATACATTGAGCAACTATCCACTTTATGAATTCAGGTCGTATCACGATCCAAGACAGGCAGCATGACCAATTTGGAGTACGGTATACTTGTTATCTTAAAAGAAGTTCTGTCACGGTTACTACATATGTATTTTATTTACCCACAAATTTTTTTATAAAAAGTCTTTTATTTATTTATTTATTTATTTATTTATTTATTTATTTATTTATTAGCGTTTAACGACACTTTAACAGCTAAGGTCATATCGTGTCGATGACAGTTTTACTGGTGGAGGAAGCCGGAGCTCCCGGAGAGAACCACCGAGCAACGACGAGCAGTTGCCAGCTCCCCAATATCGTAACTCCGCACTGCAGCACAGCAGGGTTAGATTGGTTGAAGACATGCGCACCATCGACGTGCAGTACGCCTTAGTACACGGCGTCATCGTGCCCCCATGAATCGGGGTAAGTGCCTTGCCCAAGGACACAACGCGGCAGTCCGAATCGATCGTTCAGACGGTCACCCATCCAGGGACTAACCGAGCTCGACGTTGTTTAACTTCGGCGATCTGACGAGAATCTAAAAAGTCTTTTGAACATACGGGTTTGCTAAACATTTTTTTGCAACTGTTCAGTTTCTTTTTTTTATATTAGGATTTTGTCGATTCGTTAGTTAAAGAGTTAACTTTTATATTCCCATGTCTGATTGAGTGATCGGTATGAGCTCCCAACAGCAGAATTATCGGGATCTGACTTATTGGATATGATTTTCCTTCTCCGAATTACCCATCCTCAAGCTCGGCTGATATCACGCCGAACCAAGCTAGAGTTATACCCCTTAACGCGTTAGTAGGCGAAACCGGTTTGTTTACATCGAAATCTTTCGCCGCTCTCACAAACGGAACCAATGAAATTGGTGTGACCAGGCGTAATGGGGTGACTTAAAGCTGAGTTTGTGTATCAAGACGGGTTAACCCTTTACCCAACGTAACGGTCAAAACCGGCCAGCGCTATTCTCAAAAATCGCCAATTAATTTTCAAAATATTTTCATTTTTTGTCTCAAAAACATAGGTTATGACTCCTCGTTGGAACGAGCTCGTCGAGCTCGTTCCAACGAGGGGTCATAACCTATGTTTTTGAGACAAAAAATGAAAAAAATTAGTTATTCAAGAATTTTTTTTGCAAGTGTCGTCTGCTTTTCATGTGAGGTAAAGGGTTAAGGGTGGCAGTAAATAAGGATTAGAAAGATGGAGAGAAGAAGGAAGGGAGTTGTACAGAAAATTCAACGCAAACTAAGATTCGGAGTCGTTTATTCGGCAAAGTGGGAGAAGACTTAGTTCAGCTATCCAAAAGTCGCGGCTTCCCCCGTGGGGAAGCCGGAACGTTCGAAAAGCCGAACAAGAAGAAGAGGAAACTTCGGACTTTGTGAAATGAATGAGAAACAATAACACTGTGAGAAAACTTAACATATCTGACAACATTTTTTAATTATTTGTTTTGGTTTAATAAATAACGAGGTTATCACTTGGTTAGTTTCACATCGGCCGATGTATCAGCCCTCGGTAACTTCACATCAGCCTTCGGTGTGCGGCTGATATGAAGTAACCCCGAGCTGATACCTCGGCTGATGTGAAACTAACCAAGTAATAACCTATAATTATACTTCTACTCTGTACTTCTCGGTGGACTGATATTGGGATTAACCCTATACCTATCACGTCCATAGAACGACACT
The DNA here is from genome assembly GCA_031216915.1 of Pictodentalium vernedei. Lineage (NCBI taxonomy): Eukaryota > Metazoa > Mollusca > Scaphopoda > Dentaliida > Dentaliidae > Pictodentalium > Pictodentalium vernedei. Next base: position 447,360,270 of record CM062297.1, on the reverse strand, counting down.
TCCAAAAACAGTTCTTAAATAATTAGAGCGTTTCATGTTTGCCCTTAAAACATAGTGTATGGCACTCTTGTTAGAAGGAATGGGGCGCGTTCGTTCCAAAAAGGGTTAAATGATTGTGAACACGTGCCATCTGAATTTTCATTCAAATATGATCTCAATTGTGCGTACTCTATATATAACAATTCGCATGATATACGGTGACTGGGCTTCCGTAACGCGCTAAATTTTCTACTTTTGAACAAACATTAACCCTTTATCAGACTCATCTGCCCATCACGACAGTGCTATAAACAATATGCCTTATTACTTCTTTGATATTTGAACCATTTTTCATTTCGAAGGGTAGTTTTTAAACCTCATTAGAACGTACTGGAAAAGCCCCTTCCAGTGAAGAAGTCATACACCATGTTTTTGAAGCAATAATCAAATAATTTTTATCTGTGTCAAAAAAAATGTTCCCGAAAGTGATTCTTCTGATTACTTTAGGCTGGGTGGGGTGGAGGTCAACAACAGCTTTTGGTCAATTCTGAAAGCCTTAAATCAAAAAAATATCATAAAAGTTGGTTAAACCCACCCACAATCATTATTTTCATCTCACGAAATGCTCCGGTTCAACCTCATCCTCAAACACACTCGTAAATAAATTTCGAGACCCAACCTCAAGAAAAATTGCCCATTTTAATCTGCTGAAATTTCTGTTTGAAAACTCATTAAATCGGAACAAACTATATAATTTGAAAAGAGAAAAAAGATGTTGATGCAACTAAATATCACACGTGGTAAACTGTCGCTTTTCATTTTGTAAATGAGTGTTCAAGCTCATTAATAGATCGGAATAACAAAATAAAAATCACATCACCGCAATCCAATTCCTACCAGGACCTCACACTTTCAACCTATACAGCTATATAAATTGACATATAGCCAATAATAAATTAATAGAATGATTTTATCCAATGGCCTCAGCAAGTCACTTAGGAGCGTGATGGGGAAGGTTGAAATAAAACAAATGTTGACTAATCGTCCAATCGTATAGGCTAATATAATGGAATCCGGATCAAGGATAACTGTTTGTTCCTTTCTTTCGCTGAATCATTGTGAACCTATTTTTCACACTTTCACCTGATCACAAAAGAGACAAATGCCGACAGCTCGATTCACGTCCAAGACGTCGCCAATTTACAAACATTAAAAAAATATATCTTCTGTTATTCATCACTATCCTAAACGTAAAAAGAAGTTTGCACGAGACTACCTCAGTCCTTTAGCCATCATCCCTGACTTATCTCGTCATGAAAATCGCCGTTTGATAAAGTTATTTCCCCTGAATTTATTAGACGGCCGAGGAAAGTCCAATTAAGAAACGTGTATCTGTTGAGAAAACACCTATGACAGAAGTGGACAACAAAGCGAAGTTTCCTTTTGTTACATTTAAGAAACGAAAACAACAGACAGCTCTCGGAGCTGTCTGTTGTTTTCGTATATTAAAATTAACAAAAGGAAACCAAGCTTTTGACGGCACGCTAATTGGAAGCAATTAAGTAACGTTCACTTTGGCTCTTTGTTTGGCGAATGTGTTTTGAATTTTATATTAATACAAAATATGGTGTCTGTATTATATGTAATGATGTGCACACTCTTGATATAATAACGTTCAAACTGATTGGGTCAAAATTGTAAAAAAAACAGCTTCTGTATTTTTATACTACTCTGCAGGAAAATGCCCGAAGTTTATGAAATGATGCGCACATCGGTGATACATGTTAGTAGTATGTAATGTGGTTTTGGGGCAACATTTGGGGGATCTCATCGGGGGATCTCATGTGACGTCATAGTCACGTAACCCAGTGGCGCCATGTTGTGTTGTCATGGTAACCCGCGTGAGCGGCCATGTTGTGACGTCATCCCCATAGTGATACGTGGTGTTAGTGCGCATGCGCAGCGCGTGTTGTTAGGGTGATACGTGTTTCCGTCGTCCATTTTGTGTACTGGAGGCCGCCATCTTGGTTTCTATGGTAGCACGTGGTTGCTATGTTACCTAAATGCCTACAAAACAGGGGTATATTCGGAGGGTATGTTCGATAAAACAGGAGTAATTTCCCGATTCGTTGAATTACCCAAATAACCCCGACAAGTTTTACTATTTCGAATTCTTTCAGAATTTTCTGCTTCTATATATATATGCAATAGTTTTCGTCTATCTGGCCATGTTCCTTGTTATAGAGTTTACTCCAGTATCGTAGAAGAGCCTATTAGTTGGAACAGCTTTGCTTATTATTACTATATTTAGCTATTCTGGTCTATTCTTGTTAGTTCTGACCCTATTCCAAGTACTCTTGTTGCTTCATTTATCTAGATCATTTATATAAATTATAACTAACCAATCAAATTGCTTGATTTCCCATAATCTGTATGCAGGGTTATCTCACCTTACTACAACGAAGTCGTATCCGATTCTCATCTCCTCTATATCCAATGGCCATATCCCATGGACTCCCATTTTTGGGAAACACCCGTGGCTATGGAATCCCTTTTTTGTCATATGAGGCCACGAGGGCTCTGCAAAAGCCATCAATGAGGCCTCATTTATTATCCCTCATACCCTCATTGAATTTTGAGGTTATGATGGCTTTGAAAAATCCCTCAATGAGGTATAATTTACTACGACTCTTAGCCTCATTTCAGTATTTGAGGATACCTATGGCCTGGTATTGTATTATTCGAGGATACCTATCGAGGATACCTTTTGGAGAATCTCTTTTTTGTCGTTTGAGGCCATGAGGGCTATGTAAAAGCCCTCAATGAAGCCTCATTTATTATCCCTCATACCCTCATTGAATTTTGAGGTTATGAGGGCCTTGAAAAATCCCCCAATGAGGTATAATTTACTACAACTCTTAGCCTCATTTCGGTATTTAACTGGTATATCCTACGGAATCCCATTTTGAAAAACGCCCGTGACAGTGGAATCCCTTTTTAGTCGTATGAGGCCATGAGGGCTATGTAAAAGCCCTCAATGAGGCCTCATTTATTATCCCTCATACCCTCATTGCATTTTGAGGTTATGAGGGCCATGAAAAAATCCCTCAATGAGGTCTAATTCACCATCCCTCTTAGCCTCATCTCGGTATTCGAGAATACCTGACATTGAATTGAATACTTGAATAGTATAATGAAGTACCCGGATGTAAAGTCCAATAAGTATCCCCCAATAATACAATGTCAGGTATTCTCGAATACCGAGATGAGGCTAAGAGGGATGGTGAATTAGACCTCATTGAGGGATTTTTTCATGGCCTTCATAACCTCAAAATTCAATAAGGATATGAAGGATAATAAATGAGGCCTCATTGAGGGCTTTTACATAGCCCTCATGGCCTCATACGACTAAAAAGGGATTCCACAGTCACGGGCGTTTTCCAAAATGGGATTCCGCAGGATATACCTGTTAAATACCGAAATGAGGCTAAGAGTCGTAGTAAATTATACCTCATTGAGGGATTTTTCAAGACCCTCAAACCTCAAAATTCAATGAGGGTATGAGGGATAATAAATGAGGCCTCATTGAAGGCTTTTACATAGCCCTCATGGCCTCATACGACAAAAAGGGATTCTCCAAAAGGTATCCTCGATAGGTATCCTCGAATAATACAATACCAGGCCATAGGTATCCTCAAATACTGAAATGAGGCTAAGAGTCGTAGTGAATTATACCTCACTGAGGGATTTTTCAAGGCCCTCATAACCTCAAAATTCAATGAGAATATGAGGGATAATAAATGAGGCCTCATTGAGAGCTTTTACATAGCACTCATGGCCTCATACGACAAAAAAGGGATTCCATAGCCACGGGTGTTTCCCAAAAATGGGATTCCATGGGATATGGCCATTGGATATAGAGGTGATGAGAATCGGATATGACTTCGTTGTAATAAGGGGAGATAACTCTGCATACAGATTATGGGAAATCAAGAAATCTGATTGATTAGTTATAATTTATATAAATGATCTACATAAATGAAACAACAAGAGTACTTGGAATAGGGGCAGAACTAACAAGAATAGACCAGAATAGCTAAATATAGTAATAATAAGCAAAGCTGTTCCAACTAATAGGCTCTTCTACGCTACTGGAGTATACTCTAGAACAAAGGAACATGGACAGATAGACGAAAACTATTGCATATATAGATAGAAGCAGAGAATTCTGAAAGAATTCGAAATAGTAAAACTTGTCGGGGTTATTTGGGTAATTCTACGAATCGGGAAATTACTACCCTCCGAACATACCCCTCTCTTGTTGTAGGCATTCAGGTAACATAGCAACCACGTGCTACCATAGAAACCAAGATGGCGGCCTCCAGTACACAAAATGGACGACGGAAACACGTATCACCTTAACAACGCGAGCTGCGCATGCGCACTAACACCACGTATCACTATGGGGATGACGTCACAACATGGCCGCTCACGCGGGTTACCATGACAAAACAACATGGCGCCACTGGGTCACGTGACTATGACGTCACATGAGATCCCCCGATGAGATCCCCCAAATGTTGCCCCCAAACCACATTACATACTACTCATGTTAGCTAAAATTTTGAAATTTCAATTTTTATATTAAATTCCCATACCTTTAGTGTCAATTTACTGACAACTTTAGAAAATAAAGGGGAGCTAATTTTCCTGTAAATCTCTCCCAATGACGAAAACTGGCAACCATGACGGCGTAGTTCCAGTTTGCGGATGGTATAGAAGGAGTAATTGATTAGCATGAAATCGTTAAAAATTATACTTTCCTATGTGTAATGTCTCTCTGGTTTATTTACCCATCCCCCTGTTTGTCTCGTGTCAATTTACTGTTTATCGCAATTGAAGAAATAAATGGTGATATGTCCCACCCAAAAAATTTGACGCCCGTGATAGTGGTGTGACCAAAAGCGTCTGGCTATACCCGTTCCAACGTTAATGTACAAGATAAAACAATCATGGCTGACAATTTAGGTTATAATACAGTGTTTTTTTTTCATTGACGACAGTACTAATCTTTTCTCCTCTCCCCATCTTAGCAAGCTGATTTGGGCAAAAAACAACCATCTATCCATTTAGTTTATGATCTCATGAAAACAATATACTGAAAAAAATATAGGTCGCCATATCAATTTTGCCTTTAAATTTGGAGCTTCCTGTACTCCCGTCCAGTTTCGCACTGAAAGAAATAGACATATATGTACCTACCCCCACCCAATTTTAATCTTCTCTCACACATTTCAGAAGACAATAGTCACCAATATTTTATATCTTTTCCAAAACATGCACTTTAAAAATTTTATTGACACTTACAAGCTCGGTTCATTTTCCACCAATCGGATAATTCCAGGAACTTTTATCTTCCATTAAAGGTTGGGTGTAAACCACTAGAGGCACTGTAAGCCGCTGTTTGCACGAAAACACTGTATTATAACCTAAACGTTCTACAAAGTCGATAAAAATATATGTAATTATGGGTTTAAATTAAAGAAAAAATACTGTCTAATATATTAAACATCTTTTTTTCGAATTTCAAAACTCTTTGCCTAATCTATCAGCATTACAATTAACCCAGCCCGATTGGTTGAGAGAAAAAAAGTCATGTGTCACTTTTTACATTTTGCCCTTTAAACTGATTCCAAACAACAAGTTTAATGAATTTGTTGTCCTCAAACTGTCATCATTTTGCATTAGTATACCAACAGAGTAGCTGTATAAACTATCAAAGTAAAAAAGTTATTCTCAAAGTAATGAAAGCCAAAAACATTAACCCTTCCATTATTCTCAAAATAAAAATGAAAAAATGTACTTTTGTTTGATAAAGGTGTTTGGTTAAAGTACAATTTACAGTAGAAGTAAACCATTTGACAGAAGCACACTCTAATATGAGATAATCATATGATCTGAATGAAGAAAGAAACAAATGAACAAGCAGTGCTGGCTATTTGGCCCCTACCCTTGCAACTAGTTTAGCAGAAAAGCCTACATTCAACCCTTTTGAGCCACACACTTCAATTCTAGTGTCAGAATCCCCAACTGTTTCACACATATACAGTGCACAGAGTTAACAAGATACTTGGAAAATTAATAAATCCTACATTTGGGTGATACAGACACTGCCAAAATGAGATGAAAGTGGAAATTTCTCCTGGCTTTGTACTGAGACCAGATTAAGAACTGGGGTGCTCTCTGCACATTGAGCTGAGCCTGCATGTTATAAAAAATGTGTGAGTACGAACCATATGAGGCATCCAGTGGTACTCATGGGGGCCATATTTCCAAATTAAATTGATCAGGATAGATTAAACTGGGGGGGGGGGGGGGGGGGGGGGAGTGAAAAGAGAATTTTCCCAAATAAAACCACAACCAATTCAGTTTGGACTCTCTCAATTCTGTACAATATCACAACTTTTCCTCATTCGACCCACATTCTCAAGTATCAAGCCAGCATAGTACATTTAGCCACATGCCAAATCCACTCTATCTCCACTTGTTTGACATTATCAAAAAAAAAAGTAAGTTGCTGAACCTGAATGGGATCAGCATAGTAGCTCATTCCAGCCAGGTCCAACAGCTCATTTTAACTGGAATCTCCCTAATGCAACAGTCTTTTAAACTACTAGGTATATCTCTCTTTATTTGTCTATAACAACGGATAGCATATTGCCTTCTACATGAACAGGATGCAAGTTTTTAAGGTGGTTGTAGTAGTACTTGGTAAGAAAAATGACAAATGAAACATCAAGGACAGAGGAAGCACATAAAATGCAATTTATAAGACAGATATCTACATTATTGTGAAGGCCTCACCTTGTGAATAACAAAGCACATATAATGGACCAAACGATCACAGATTAAGCCCCTAGAGATACAAGTTTGATTGTGAGAATAGAAATGTTAAGCCCGGTGAATGTTGTCAATATAAGAGGAGCAGTTGCATACAGTGTAGTGATTTTGTGCATCTAGAAATTGCCCATAAGGTAGTTTTTGCACTCTTGGGTACAAAAAACAGTCCAAAGCAGAGCTTTTCTCCAAAATAAGATTAGAAAGTTGCCCAGGGTGTCCAGCAATCAAGGGTAATAAAGTAGCTACAGTTCTGTTAAAAAATAAGTGAAAATAGTTATTTCAACATAGAAAAATCAAGTAGTGCCACACCCAAATTGCTCTCATGGAGTAAAAACCTCCTATGCATCTCATCAAAACAACGTTGGAATCAAATCACAGGCTGAAACGGGATATTTCTCATTAATTTGACCATCACAGCTGCCAAAATAAAGAAAAATCCCTGTTCAGTGACTGTTTCTCACACTGCAGAATGTAACAAATCATACTTTCAGCAGACATATATAGACAGAGGGGGTTAAATTCTGGAATAGGAAAAATGATACTTCTACTGACTATATTTGGGGATGGAGGTTAGTTAGCAAGTGGAAATCAATAATAAACTTGACTGAATGTTTTTCAGACTGAAAATATACTCCATTCCAAGTTTTGCCATGGTGGGCATTTTATGTATATGGGCACTCTAAAATAGGCTTTATTTCATGAAAAATGGGCATCCAACATCTTCAAAATTAGCGTTGCTCAAAAATTTCCATCCAAGTACAAACCGACTTGGCTTCAGTCATCAAAGTAATAACACCGGTAGACCCAACATCCAAAACTATTTTTTAAAATATCACTCGACAGAAATCACAAGAAATACTGCTTTAGGTTACAATACAGTGTTTTTTTCCATTGACGACAGTACTAATCTTACCTCCACTCCCCATCTCATCGAGCTGATTTGGGCAAAAACAACCATCTATCCATTTAGCTTATCATCTCATGAAAACAATATACTGAAACAAAATATAGGTCGCCATATCAATTTTGCCTTTAAATTTGGAGCTTCCTGTACTCCCGTCCAGTTTCGCACTGAATGAAATAGACATATTTTTACCTAACCCCACCCAATTTTAATCTTCTTTCACACATTCCAGAAGACAATAGTCTCCAATATTTTATATCTTTTCCAAAACATGCACTTTAAAAATTTTATTCACACTTACAAACTCGGTTCATTTTCCACCAATCGGATAATTCCAGGAACTTTTATCCTCCATTAAAGGTTGGGTGTAAACCACTAGAAGCGCTGTTGCACGAAAACACTGCATTGTAACCAACAATATTCGTCATTGAAAGTAATTGCAAGAGAGTTAGCTCCCCTTAATTTTCTGAGGTTGCCAGTAAATTGAACACTAAGGGTATAGGAATTTCATAAAAAAAATTTAAATTTCGAAATGTTAGCTAAGTTGTATCATAATTGTGCGCATCATTTCACCCAGAAATTTTCTTGTGGAGTAGTATAAAAGTACAGAAGCTGGCTTTTTACAATTTTGTCCTTCTCAGTTTGAACGTTTGACTATTATTCTCTGTTGAAACCCTTTTAAGAAGAAGAAAACAGCGCGTTCACCATCTTTTGATGTTCGGTAACTTTTTCCCCATTCATTATATCAGCAGTGTGCACATCGTGACATATATAATACAGACACTATCCTTTCTATTAAATTAAAAGTCTCGAAGATAAGATATGATATTTTTTTCCTGGGAAGAATAACAACTTTCAAATTACTATAAAACACTAACAAAGAACTAAAGTGGGCGGCAGAGTTACTTAGTTGTTTCTAATTAGCTTGCCATAAAAAGCCAAGTTTCCCTTTATAACTTTTAATAAACGAAAACCACAGAAAGCTGAGAGCTGTCTGTTGTTTTCGTTTATTAAAATAGCAAAAGGAAACGATGCTTTATTTTCAACTGATGTCACAAGTGTTTTCTCAACAATTACGTGCTTCTCAATTGTACTCCCTCTCCAGTCTAATAATATCAGGGAGATAACTTTGTAACGAAAGGCGATTTTCATGACGAGATACGCCAGGAATGGTGACGAGACAGCATAGATTTGCCTCATCGATACTCTATAACGTAACATATGGGCCCCAGATTCTGAATATTAAATAGCACATGACAACATTTTACATGTTTCTGCAGAGTTTTGTAAGTAAGTAACTTCGACGTAAATATTTAAGAATCACTTCTCCCTGTTGGGCCTTATAGCATGCTTTGTAGGGGCATATTTGTATTGTAAGGAGCACATTTACATTTCAAATGGAGTGGTTAGGTTTTTTCCTCCGAACAGCTGGGAGTAGTAGGAGATGAGGTAACCGTGCCCCATTGGTCGGACCCGGGAAGTGACGTCATGTCACGTGACCCAGTGGCGCCATGTTGTGTTGTCATGGTAACCCGCGTGAGCGGTCATCTTGTAACGCCATCCCCATCGTGATACGTGATGTGAGTGCGCATGCGCAGCGCGTGTTGTTAGGGTGATACATGTTTCCGTCGTCCATTTTGTATAGTGGGGGCCGCCATCTTGGTTTCTATGGTAGCACGTGGTTGCTAATAGACCCAGTGGCTTACAACAAGACAGGGGTATGTTCGGAGGGTATGTTCAATTGAACCGGAGTATCACGAATTACCACAAACAACCCGACAATCCCTCCAAATCACCAAAAACGACTTTATTTACTACAGATTCCCCATTTTATCGGCTTAGCACGTAGTGCTATGGTGCCGAGGGGGGCCTCCGGTGTGAGTTCGATTGAATGGGAGTATACTCCAGTAGAGTAGAAGGGTCTATCAACTGGAACAGCTTTGCTTATTGTTACTATATTTAGCAATTTCTGGTCTGTTCTTGTTACTTCTGACCCTATTCCTAGTACTCTTGTTGTTTCCTTTGTCTAGATCACCCAATCAGTTCACTTTCCTGGCGCTAACTAACCAATCAGATTGCTTCATCCCCCGTAACCTTTATGTAGAGTTATCTCCCCTTATTACAACGGAGTCCTATACGATTCTCATCACCTCTATATCAAAGGGCCATGTCCCATGGGAGCCCTTTTTGTGAAACGTCTATGGTTATGGGATCCCTTTTTAGTCGTATGAGGCCATGAGGTGTCTGAGAAAAGCCCTCAATGAGGCCTAATTTACTATCCCCCTTAGCCTCATTTCTTTTGAGGTCATGAGGGCCATGAAAAAATCCTTCAATGAGGTATAATTTACTATCCCTCTTAGCCTCATCTCGGTATTCAGCAACCATATCCCATGGAATCCCATTTTTGGAAAACGCCTGTGGCTATGGAATCCTTTTTTGTCGTATGAGGCCACGAGGGCCACGAGAAAGCCCCCAAAGAGGCCTCGTTTACTATCCCTCTTAGCCTTATTTCTTTTGAGGTCATGATGGCCATGAAACAATCCCTAAATGGGGTATAATTACTATCCCTCTTAGCCTCATCTCGGTATTTAACAGCCATATCCCATGGAACCCCATTTTTGGGAAACGCCTGTGGCTATGGAATCCCTTTTTGTCGTATGAGGCTATGAGGACTATGAGAAAAAGCCCTCAATGAGACTTCATTTACTATCCCTCTTAGCCTCATTTCGTATGAGGCCATGAGGACCATGAGAAAGCCTTTAATAAGGCCTCATTTACTATCCCTCTTAGCCTCATTTCTTTTGAGGTCAAGAGGGCCATGAAAAAATCCCTCAATGAGGTATAATTTACTATCCCTCTAGCCTCATCTCGGTATTTAACAGCCAGATCCCCAGGCACCCCAATTTCGGCACCCCTTTTTGGAAAACGTCTAGCCTTCGACACCCCCTTTTAGTCATATGAGGCCATGAGGGCCATGAGAAAGCCCTCAATGAGGCCTAATTTACTATCCCTCTTAGCCTCATTTCTTTTGAGGTCATGAGGGCCATGAAAAAATCCCTCAATGATGGATAATTTACTATCCCTCTTAGCCTCATCTCGGTATTTAACGGTCATATCCCCAGGACCCCAATTTCGGCAACCCCTTTTTGGAAAACGCTTGGCCTTCGGCACCCCTTTTTAGTCGTATGAGGCCATGAGCGCCATGGGAAATCCCTCAATGAGGTCTAATTTACCACCACTCTTAGCCTCATTTCGGTATTTAAGGATACCTATGATCCAGCTCCTATACGTGTAGTCTTACCAACGGCTTCCATCTTATCTCCAAAGCTTCAAGGTCACTACTTGTCTATGGTCTATCTGTCCTATCATTAGCTTCTACAGCAGTCTTGTGCCATTGCGGCCTTGTACCAGTACTATTGACTAAACTGTCATCCATTAATATTGACTTGTACCACTACTTCCTAGCTATACCTATCTCTATGTCGACTGTACCCTCGGCCAGATCGCTTCATTTCCCCTGTATACATATAAACGGGCTATATAAGGCATGTTTGTGGTAATTCGTGATACTCCGATTCAATCGAACATATCCTCCGAACATACCCATGTCTTGTTGTAAGTCTTTGGGTCACATAGCAACCACGTGCTACCATAGAAACCAAGATGGCGGCCTCCAATATACAAAATGGACGAGGAAACATGTATCACCCTAACAACACGTCCATGTGCATGCGCACTCACATCACGTATCACTATGGGGATGACGTCACGAGATGGCCGCTCACGTGGGTTACCATGACAACACAACATGGCGCCACTGGGTAACGTGATATGACGTCACTTCCGGGTCCGGGCCGGGGTCCGGCCAATGGGGCACGGTTACCTCCATCTCCAACTGCTGCTGGGTATATAACTTCTGTCGCCAAGCGAGGCCTTATGGCGAGGGTCGGATAAATGATCATTCTGGTAGCCATAAACGGCGAGAGTCAATAAGCCTTTTTCGAAACTGCCATATTGGACTTTAATCTATGCAAGGTTACAGGTCGCGGGGTGTAAACAAAACGATTTCCGTGTTCATCGCGTTGAGTTCTGTGTCAGCCAAGTCAACTGGTTTTGTGAAATATCCAGTTTAAATTCGTAGAACCGATGTCAGCATTCGAATTAACTGAATGGGCAACCCAAGACGAGTTTAAACGATGGGATATCGCGGGTTTAAAGACTTTTTACGGAGGTGAGGACTTTTTGGGTGGCAACAAGAAAACACTCGTTGCACGAGAGTTTCTCGCTTTGGGATATCCCCGAAAGTTGTCGGAAACAGTGCCCACGACCGCAGAGTTAGGACATTCAAACACCATTTAAGTCGATAGGAACTCAATTCGAAATAATGAAAGTTCTCATACAATATTGCCATTGCCTTAAACAAATGATGCTAACCTTGGCTAAATATTTTTGAATTCGTACTAATGAACAAAATGGGGTCCGAAGCACTTCACCCATTGCTTAGAACGTGTTTTTTGGAAATGTTTACACCCCGCGACCTGCGACCTTGCATAGATAAAAAGCCAAGATGGCAGTTTCGAAAAAGGCTTATCCACAGAATATCCGGAATGTACCTCATGACGACTACTTCTCTCTACAGCCGTTGGGGGTTTGCCGACTCTGTTTTAGTGCATGTTTCTTGCTAAATTTTCAAGATGGAGGTGATCGATCGAATATTGTTTAAACCGTGCAATTCAAAACAGATCGTCAGTTATATTCTAAAGTCTTATATCATTTTTATCAAACAGTTATAAATAAATGATAAAAAATAAACAAAAATAAATATAGCTTATGCTATTGCAGAGTTGTTTGGCATAATTTTTTATGCTGATAGTGACAAGCCAGTAATTCGTGTATTCTATTGTACGCCAACGGTTGCACAGACAGTTAGCCGTATTTATTAATTGTTTTTCAATACGCCATAATAAAAATAAATAATTCCTTTTAACAACATCCAACAAACTCTATTATTTCACCCTACAAAATTTTAAAATGTCGGAGTAGTTGCATGGTAAACATATTATCTCCAAAGGGTACAGGTCCGTGGAGTTGCTTCAGATTCGAGAGCTTATTTGGAAATATTATCTCCGACAGGTTGGTGATATTGTTTCAAGGCAAGACCTCATATCTAATATAAAACTTCGAGCATACACCTAAGGCTGACAACTGTAGTGTAAGATGGATGAAGTTTCACTTTTTCAGGAGATCTGTATTGGTAAGACGCCAAGAGAAATGTTATATTTTTAACAATAAAGCATAATTGTAATTTAAATCAGTTCAATAAGATTGGCAAAGATTTCCGGGTCTCTTTCAACTTTCCTGATAATAAAACGAGCACCTTCTAAGGAACACGTTGAGTTAAGTCGGTTTGTATGACTAGAGCTGGGAGATTTAATTGTAGTTTTAATGCTTCTCGAATATTTTTTGTGTGTGTGGGGGGGGGGGGGGGTGGGGGGCGTGGGGGAGCATAGAGTGTCAGCTTTTCCGTCCCTCTTTCTGTCGATCCATTCCTCGGGCCGTCCGTTTGTCGGTTCTAACTTTGTCCGATCCATAAAAATTATTCAATAGCTCGACCATGTACATACTACACACAATGATTGTTTATGACTCGGGGTTTGTCAAGACATTAACCCAGGGTCATAGATTAAAGGTCAATGTCGAGGTCGGTAGTTTTTTTGTTCTAACTTTGCCCGGTCCATAAAAATTGTTCAGTGAATTGACCTTTTTCATATTTCACGCAATTTTGTTGCTTATATGTCACGACCTTGATCCAAGGTCATAGCTCCAAGATTAGGTTACAGACCATTCGTGTGTTCTAAGTTTTCAAGTCCATAAAAATTGATACAATAAACCGAACTTGTTAGGAGGCCACATAATGATTGCTTAGGTGTCAAAGGTTTTCATGACCTTGACCAAATGTCATAAATCAACGGTCAATGTCACAGACCGTGCATCCATTGTACCTGTGTCCGCTGCATAAAAATAGTATTGAGAGGGCAGGCCTGTTATACTTTACACAATCCTTGCTCACGACTCTAGGGTGTGTCATGACCTTGACCCAAGCAAGCCAGAAAATAAGCAAACTGACATCTGAAAAATGAGGTCCCCAGAGGGTGAATTTAGTGATGCTACCCTGCACAGCAGGGTAGCATCTCTAAATTTACCCTCTGTGAACCTCAATCTGAATCAGGGTTTCAAAACTAAACAGACAAAGGTACCCAGAGGATAAATTGGCCCACTGTATGGGATAGCATCATCAAATTCACCCTCTGGGGACCTCATTCTGCAAATGCCAGACTGCTTATTTTCAGGCCTGGACCCAAGGCCATAACCTCAAGTAGAATGGCATTGACCGTGCATATCTTCTAACTTTGAACAGTCCTTAAACTTGTTTAAAACGGACAAATCTCATTCATACCTCACACAGACGCCAATGTGTGTTACGACCTCGACCCAAGCTTATAACTTCAAGGTCACATACCGTTAACCTGTCATGACATACACCAAATAAAAAAGTATTTGCAGGGTTGTGCACAATTTTTACTGAAATTTTGACAACTACACTTGTTTGATTGAGTTTATTTCCATTGTATTACAAACTATCACTGTCATGACTGATCTGCTGGGCTCATATTCAGGGAGCACTTATTACCTCTACTAATATTCCCTTTTTCCTTTAAGAAATGAATGTTAAAGCTATTTGTTCGATGATCCGGATGAGACTGTATATTCTCTCTCAACTGACATCCTGTTAACAATGGACAACTTATCAATTGCAGTGTTTTGTACGAACCCATGGCCGCCGAGTGTGAGGGCGGGCATCGGGGCAATGTGTAGAAGCGGTATTATGGGTCCTGCCGGTGCCAAAAGCGCGAAGCGATAAGCAGGAGGTCGTCTTGGGCCCTCCGAGGAATTAGTTTTTTCAAATTAGTGCTAAGAAAAGAATTTTCTTGCATGTTTGACAATATCTACTCAATTATGTCCTTACAATTTGGGTAACTGATTACCTATGAATGATGCATTTTTCTCCAAAGATAATCCTGACCACGATGCAGGAAATACTAGTGGAAAACCAACAAACTGGCACAAGTTTTTTATGAAACCTGGTCAGTAATGCAACTACGTACTCCTGCCACCTCCTCCGTGTCGGAGGCCCGTACCAAAAGCCTTCCCATGACTTTCAGCTCAGACATATCGATAAGTCAACCTACACTTTTTTAAAACATCAAAAATCCCAGTTTCCACCCTTACCCCCCGCCCCCTTGGCGCTGGTGTATGGACCGAATTTTATTTCTTTTTCGAGTATTTCAAGGTATTAAAACGAAAGAATGTTGTTCATTGTGTTTGATTTGTACCAACTGTTACTCCAGTAAAACAATAAGACAATTCATATCAGCCGAGATATCAGACCTCGGTATTTTGATATCAGTCTGAGACCGAAGGGCGGGTATCCAGTGACGCCGGAAGCACGGGAGCAGCTGCCCTCCCTCCCTTCGGACCGCGGGGGCGAGAGGGGCGGACAATGCCCTTCCCAGGTTCGTCCTCAATTTTTTTCAATGTTTTATTTATAGTGAAGCTAAAATACTCCCGAAATCTGTTCTGGGAGTTTTCAAACCTCAATGGGGGAGTTAGGAGAGCCTGTGAGGAGGTGCCTCCTCCCGATGGGAGGGAGCAACTCCTCTCAAACTCCACCATCTTGGGTCTTCGGCCTTCGAGACATGCATCCTTCGGCATGTCATGGCGGGGCTGCTAGTGCGAGTAAATGCCCTTTTTCCGGGGTCTGACCCATCTGCCCTGAAGTGCTTCCGGCTCCCTGCTGATATCTCGGCCGATATGAAACCAAACAAGTAATAACCTCTTTATTTATTAAACCAAAACAAATAATTGTAAAATGTTCACAGATCTGTTACGGTTTTCTGACAGTGATGTTGTTTCTCATTCTTTCATGAAGTCCGATCTTTCCTCTTCTCCTACCTAATTAACGCTTACAACCATGAATCTTAGTTTGCGTTGAATTTTCTGTACAACTTTCTTTTTTCTCTTCATCCACTTTATCCTTATTTCTTGCCATCATTAATTCCTCGCTAAGCGAAAACTACTCCGCTTTGCCTTGTAACGCCAATTTTATTGATTGCTTGCTTTCGACGAATAACGATGAACGATTTCGCTGTGAATAGAATGGCTGCGACTAGTAACGTATCAAGGGGACAACTCCAGCTTGATTCATATCGATCGAGAAAGGCGTCATAATTGCCGCGTTCGATGTCATATCAGCCGAGCTCGAGAGTGGTCAATCCTGGTAAAATCATATCTAATGTAATAAATAACTTCGAATAATACTTTGCAGTACAGTTTTTCTAATTTTTTTTTATTACAATGCTACCCAATTTCATCGCTATTTATAACTCGATGCAGATATTTCTTTAGAGGATATCTACGCCGTTGTAGAGAATATCGGCAATTATCTCATGAGTGTGGATCTTTCAGGTCCACACTCATGAGATAATTCCCGATATTCACTAAAACATTTTCTTTTTATGATATGCGACGTGACATTTTATTGCGCAATACTCAGCCCAATTCGACTGCAAAGAGTTTCAAGACAATAACAAAAAGCTACTGACCGTTCCTTTAAGTCGACGTTCAAGGCGACGTCATGTGCCGAAGCGTAACATCATTTAGGAAGCTACTGGAAAAATTCATCGTGTGGACCAGGTGCACATTCATGAGATAATTCCAGATACTTATTAAATAGGGTAGATTTTCTTTTTTATTACATGCTACGAGACATATTATTGCACAATATTCAGCCCAATTCGACCCAAAATCCGTACGTTTCAAAACAATAACAAAGATCAGCTGATCGTTCCTTCAAGACGACGTGATGCGGCCTAGCATGACGTCATTTAGGAAGCTACCGAAGGATATTCCTCGATATGCATCGAGTCGATGGATGTCGAGAAATATCTTTTAGATAATTTGCGATAATTCACAGGCTAGCATATAAAAAAAATTCCTCCTTTCATGTTTTGGTAAGTTTAAATTTGTCATGGCTTTCAATTTTCGTCATTTGAAGCGATTTACAGGAAGGAAGCTTAGCTCCCAATAATTTTTTAAAAGCTGACCATAAATTTAACACTAATTTTTATATGGAAATTTCATATAAAAATGGAAATTTCCGAAATGTAAGCGAAGTTGTATCATCGATATGCGGATCATTTCACAAAACTTCAGGCATTTTTCCGAAGAGTAGTATAAAAATATAGAAGATGGCTTTTTACAATTTTTCCCCAATCAGTTTGAACCTTTGACTATTATTTTCTGTTGAAACCCATTTAAAAACTAGAGAATTGTAATTTGTTGGACAAATTACGGGCTTTCCCAACTTTTTAATGTGAAAAGGCAAACTGTACACAAAACTATCGATCAGGTTTGAAAACAGAAAATTTAGTGGAAATCAAAGTTTTTGTGATGCTACTAGTTTTTATGCAGCCAAAACAGATATTTGAGATGCAGCAGGACACCAAAACATTTCACACAAAATTTGCTCTTCAATAATTACAGAATATTTTCATAGAAAGAAAAACAAGCGATGTCCTTTCTGCTTTGGAAAAAATTAGTGCATATGAATTATGGGCGTACGGGCCGGGGTTTCATGAAGGACTGTGCCCCAACCCACCCCTGAGTCAGGAAGGAGCTGATTTTTCAGCCGATATGCCAGAAAATTTCGGACAATTTAGTTGCCAGAAATGACCACAAAACATTTTGGCTTTCCACACAAAATGTTGTTTTCCTATCTCATCACTTAGAAGTAGCAAGTAAACTGACCATTATACTGTACAAGTTGATTCAGTGGAACCATATCCACATTAATATTATTCATTTATAATCACACAAGTACATATAAAGAATTCTATTACTGCATATTACGGGAGCACGGTGGCTCAGAAGATAGAGATGATTGTTGCAATCCAAGAAGTCCTCGGTTCGAATCCCGCCTATGGCAACCACATTGTGTCCTTGAACAAGACACTTCATCCCAATTTAACTTCCCACATGGGGGGGGGGGGGGGGGGGGAGGAGGGGGGGGGGGCATGATGGCGATGTGTACTAAGGGTACCTTGAGGGTGTACTTGTCTTCAACCAATGCTAACCCTGCTTTTGTGGAGTTAGAATGTTGGGGAGTCTGAGTCGCTTGCCATTGCTCGGTGGTTCTATCCAGGTATTCAATGAGAGGGAGACCCCCTCCCCTTCCTCCCATACCCACATTTGGCATTTCCTCCTGAGATTCAACTTTTTCGGGCTAAAAGGGTTCATCCCCACCCCCCCCCCCCCCCCCTGAAAAATAGCCCTGCACACCTTTGCAATGAATACCTGGAGTTGAATAAATACCTATATTATGGTCATGATATAGCTGTAGATGCTGAAAGTGACCTTAAATATCAATAATTAATTTATTCTCTATCATTCTGTCTGTCTGTGAATGTGTGGGATTTGTCAACGAATGAGGGTAAGCTTCCTACTCCATGATTTCACAATTTTTCCAACATATCTGTTTCAGATACAATGAAATACATGTAATATGAGTTACTGTCACGCACAAATTAGTTGTTTATTTGATATTGTTTAAACTATCTAGAGAGCTAGTATACACAGTGATGGGTACAGTTCAAGTCAAAATGAGTTGATTAAAGGGATGTTGAACAGCTTGTTAATATTTCTTGCATTACATAACGACTTTGCTATTTATTGACAGAAGGATTTCACAGAGGGTTTCCCTGACAGTATTTATTTATTGGTGTTTGCGGTGACATACTTATCTTCAATGGCTAATCGTGACCGTGACAGTTTTACGGGTGGGGGAAGTCGGAGGACCCAGAGAGAACCACGGAGCATCGACGAGCAACTGTCAGCTCAACATTCTAATTATGTTCAAGCTCCGCTGAAGCAGGGTACCAGCGGTTGAAGACATGTGCACCACTGACATGCAGTACGCCTTAGTACATGGCATCATCGTGTATGCCTTTGTACATGGCATCATCGTGCCCCCATGTTGGCAACCGGGATAAAGTGCCTTGCCCAAGGACATTACGTGGGTCGTCCCAGATAGGGATCAAACTCGGGACCTCTGTCATAGAAGTCAAACAGTCTACCACTGAGAAAATGTGCCTTCTTTCCTGGCGGTATTCATATTTGTACGGCAAACTGGTGTTGGATAACACGGAACACCAAAACATATAACACACAATTTGTTCCCCATTGAATTTTGAAAGCAGTTATGGAAAGCTCAAAGAGCTCTTTCCTTTTTGTTTTTGGACAAGTCTGTATTCACTCAAAGTCATTTTTTGCAGACAGTGCTATTTTTAAGTGGCCAAAGCACATGTTTCATTAAGTCCCAGAACATAACTAAAGCCTGATTTATTGATTAAACATCTCTGCATAGAGCAAAGCAAAGTTTCTCAAATTAACCCATTCCAAAATGATAGTAGAGGGTAACCAAAGTTGGATAATTTGGGTATTTCCAAATGGTACACTTATTCTCACTCTCATTGTGCTTGAGGGTTAAATCTGAGATTGAAAAGGTATACCAATCTTACTCAGGGAAGGTGAGTACAGAAAAGTACAAAATTAATCCGAAAATGAATTTTGTCTGACGGTACTAATATTTGTACGAGCAAAACTGGTTCTGGATTTATTTATTTATTTATTTATTTATTATTTATTTATTTATTTATTTATTTATTAGGTTTTAACGACACATTAACAGCCAAGGTCATATTATGTCGGTGACAGTTGTATGGGTGGAGGAAGCCGGAGTACCCAGAGAGAACCACCGAGCAATGACCAGCAGCTGCCAGCTCCCCAACATCGGCAGGGTTAGATTGGTTGAAGACGTGCGCACCATCGACGTGCAGTATGCCTTAATACACGGCGTCGTGGTGCCCCCATGCGGATAGTCGGGGTGAAGTGATCGGGACATAATTGGAATATATCCGACAGATACAATGTCGGATATATTCCAATTATGTCCCGATCATGCAGGCAGCAACTTGAAATTCTCAGAATGTTTCCTACTGTCTCTGCCCGACAGTTTAATATCTTTGTCAAGTGCCGAGACCGCGTGGAAATACCCTGGATCAGGTGGAAACCGAGGGCACGATTCGTCCCTACTTTATTCTCAACTCAACGACTTTTCCATTCATTATTTACCTGTCATCGGCTGAGTTAGGTATTATATTTGTCTATTTGTTGAATCTTTCAACCTTAACTATTTGCGGCTTCATGTAGCACCACTGAAAGGCAACTGCACGGTTACCAATATATTCAGGGATTGATTTTACGAAAATAACAATTATTCCGACTATACCCACATGGGAACTCCTAAATATGCCAAGGGTTAAACTTTTGATAATCACGTATAAAACAGAAGTTGTCATGCTATGCTTGCTGCATGCAAGCATAGAAAACATTCAGCGCTCAATGAATTAGGAGTGGAGTAAATTGTCACTAAAACCTACTAACTTCTGAAAAAAATGAGTTTTTTTTGACGGCATCTACCATTATGCATCTGAGACAGGGATGGAGTTAAACTTTACAGCAACCTTATAACAGAAAATATTCTTGGAATTGAACTGTGAATCCGAATTTCGAAAGCATTTTCGGATATTCTATTCCAAACTACCACTGCACGCTTATCAATATTCAGTGATTTTATGAAAATTAAAATTATTCCGACTATACCCATATGGGCAGTCTCGAATCTGCCAACGGTTAAACTTTTAATAATGACATATAAAAGAAAAGTTGTCATACTATGACTGCTGCATACAGCCATAGAAAACGTTCAGCGCTCAATCAATTAGGAATGGAGTAAATCGTCACTTAATCTTACCAAATTCTAAAAACGAGAGTTTTTTTGGACTGCACCTATCTTTATGCAAACAGAACGAGCATAGGGTTAAACTTTACAACCAAACTTACAACAGCAAATATGCTCGGTAGGCAATTGTAAATACGAACATTGAAATCATTTTTCGATATTCCTTTCGAAAATGGAAGAAAAGTGAGTTCCAAATTAGCCAATTTTATGAAAAATTTTAGAGCACTCAAATTCAAGGCCCGAAAACTGGGTGAAGGTTAAAACTTTGAATAAAATATATAACAGCAAAATTGTTCTTGGATGAAGGTCCAATCCTCTCATGGAAAAGGTTTTGATACAATATGGCTCCAGTGCTGAGAAAGTGCATGCAAACTTTGGCGAAAATAACAATTATTCTGACAGTACCCTTATGGGAAGTCTCAAATCTGCCAAGGGTTAAACTTTTAATAATAACATATAGAACAAACTTTGTCATACTTTGACTGCTGCAAGCAACTATAGAAAAGATTCAGAGCTCAAGCAATTAAAAATGGCGTAAATAGTCATCTAAACTTACCAAATTCTGAAAAAATTGGAGTTTTTTTGGAGGGTACCTACTTTTATGCAACCAGAATGGGATAGGGTTAAACTTTACAACCAAACTTACAACAGCAAATATGCTCGATAGTCAATTGTGAATACGTACACGAAAAGTGTTTGAAATTAACCCCTTTCCAAAATGATGGAAAAGGCAACCAAAGTTGGCTAATTTTGGCATTTTCAAACGGTACTCTTATTCTCACCCACATTGTGCTTGGGGGTTAAATCTGAGATTAAAAAGTAAACAGTAACTTTCTTCCGCAATCATTGTTGCATCTATCCGAACCAAAATAATTGTTACAACAACGTTGTTATTAGAGAAATTTGCCCTTGAAGTCGGTCAATTCTGAAGAAAAATTCTATATTCATGTCATTTTTGGCCAGTGGGGGTTAAAGTTGAAAGATCTGAGTGGTGATTGTAGTGTATCATATTATGCTCTAAATGTGTGGAAAATTTGAGCTAAAAAACTGTAAACAATTTTGAGACATTCGAAAAATGGTGAAATTTTGAAGGTTTTGGCAGAATATTTTGAAAATACACGTTTTCACAGATATGACGATACCGCATTTCACTAGATTTTATGACATTACATAAGTGTGCCAAATTTGGTCAAAATCGTACAACTTGTTTTCGAGCAGTTCAACAGACAAAATTCAGGGAGGAAAAAAAAAAAAAAAAATAGAGAAGAAAAATTTTGAAAAAGAAGAATAACAATAGTCTTTCCCAAACTGGGTTTGGGAAAGCCTAATAAGAAAACGACGTTTTCACCATCTCTTTACTGTAACTTTTTTCTATTCACTACATCAACGGTGACATATAATACATACACTATCCTTTCCATTAATATAATATTCTAGGCGGTAAGATTTGCTAATTTTTGTCCTGGAAAGAATAAAAACCCGCAAAGTACTGTAAAAACACATTAGCTAAACGAAGTGCCCAAGCGGATGTTTACTTAGCTGCTTCTGATTTGCTTGCCTTAAAAGCCAAGTTTTCTTTTATAACTTTTAATAAACGGAAAAAAAGATACTCCGAGAGCTGTCTTTTGTTTTCCTTCATTAAAGTAACAAAAGGAAACTTCGCTTTATTTTCGACTTATGTCGTAGATGTTTTCACCACAGTTACATGCTTCTTAACCCTTTACCAAACATGAAAAGCAGACGACACTTGTTAACAAAATTCTTAAAAAACTAATGTTTTCATTTTTTATCTCAAAAACATAGGTTATGACCCCTCTTTGGAACGAGCTCGAAGAGCTCGTTCCAAAGAGGATCATAATCTATGTTTCTGAGACAAAAAATGAAAAATGAATGGCGATTTTTGTGAATAGCGCTGGCCGGTTTTGGTCGTTACTTTGGGTAAAGGGTTAATTGTCTCTTCCTCACCCGTCTAATAATCTCAGGTTAAATAAATGTATCGAAAGTCTATTTTTATGACGAGATAAATCATGCATGAACCATTTACGCCCACCCCACCTCCCTGAGTGAGAATTCCCCAACTGTTACTTTTGAATATTGAATTGATGAAGAAATCGGACTCACTTGCTCCCATTGTATAGCCTTTGGATTCTTGCATTGGAATTCGTCTACTGAATACAACGAGGCGCCATGTGCAAAGCTTTTACGTTGCAGATAGCGCCTTGATACACTCAAGAGTCGAAGTTTTGACTCCGGTTAGAAAAAGTCTTGGAATGTGGTTCAAAAGTCACTGAATGTTTGTTAGAAACGGACACAGCCAATATATAGAGGACATTTAGTGTTTTTTAGTGGATACCGAAAATTATCTCATGAGTGTCCGAGACAAATGTTTATTTTTCGCGAGCACTTGCGCGAGCGAAAATAACCATTTTTTTCTCGGTCACAAGCGAGATAATTTTCGGTATCCACTCAAAAAAACTAGATTTTCTTTTTATTATACGCTTTTTATAAGAATCTGATAATTCCACTCGTTCAACCTTGAATTGATGCATGGAAGTAAACAGCGCATTGAATCATTGAAACGCGGATGTGTTTGATTGATACTCGGAACAGACAGCGTCTTGCAATCTGATTCACTTGGCGGGTTTCTAGTTCAAACATGGCCTGAAAGTCCGTAATATACGTTTTTGGGTTGGTACGTTCTTTGAAAGGACTTGCCAAACCACAAACTTATATTACGGACTTTCAGGCCATATTTAGCCTAGCGGGTTTCATGCATCAATTCAATGTGAGTACGTGTTGAATTATTGCCGGAAATGATCGGTATTCACTCAAAAACACTAGATTTACTTTTCATTATACGTTTTCAGAAAAAAATTGATCATATCCAGTGATAATTTGACTCGCATTCACCTTGAAGTGATGTTTTGAAAGCCGCCATTTTGATTGATACCGTGAAAGTGAAAATGTCAATATCTTCACAGTTTCCACAATTTCTTCAAAAATCTATCGTTTAGCGTATAATAAAAATGATATGAAATCTACTACCACAGGCCATGAAATTTCCAACAACTGTTGGTGTTCTGAGACATAACATTTCTAACTGTTGAATATTTTGGCCGGGTTTGGAGGGGTGAGACACCACCATAACCCCATACCATCCTGTCGCCACCTCTCTTGCGGGTGTGTACGAATTAAGTGTGTTATATGTGTTTCGCCCCCCCCCCCCCCAAAAAAAAAAAGAAAAAAAAGAAAAGAATCGTTGCCACTGAATATGAGCAGCCCCTCGTTAGTCTTTCTTATTTCACATTAAGCAGTGTCCGATGTTACCAAAACATGTATTTTGGCATTACCGGTATATGATTACTAATCGTTTTTACCTCATTCTTAACCGTAATTTTCTACAGCATATTACCCTCGTGTCTTTTGAACAAAATGTTGATTTATATCAGTTTCTAGCAGTGAGTCAGTTAAATAAATCAATATGTTTGGAGGAAAGGTTAATTAATATTTTTTACCTGTAGCCAATCAAATACGTTTGCGTGGCTTGCAAAAGGAGAAATCACCTTTATCAAAGAAAGTTTATCTGTGTGTGTGTGAATTTATAGTCATTGCTTTCTTGAGCTGTAAACGTGAAAGATGGCTGACGAATTTCACTGTGATTTACAAGACACAGGTAGGATTTTCTCAATTTGCCTTTATTTGTACATTTATTTGCACTGTATGTGTGGTGTCGTAAGATCAAAACGCATTTTAAGTAGACCTCTCGGATATTGGAAACACGAAGCTTCTGGTTAAGTGAATTCTGGAGGAAATTGAAAATTAACAGAACCCGTGCTAATAACCCAAAGCTGGTCTCCACTTTAACCCTTTATCACTAACGCCCAGAATGGTATCGTTTTATGCTCTACTGTCCTTGAAGAAATGATCGAGCCTGTTTTCTATTTATTTATTTACTGCGGTTTAACGGCACTATCGATAGCCAGGGTCACCTGATGTCGGAACGTTTTGCGGGTGGAGGAAGGCGGAGTACCCGGCGGGTAATGAAAGGCCCCTCAATGTACAAACCTCGCATAAGGAGGGTTATCATTGGTTGAAGGCAAGTGCACTATTGACGTGCAGAACCATTAGTATACAACGCCACCGTGCCCCCACCCACCTCACAAACGTGGACAATCGGGATTAAGTGCCTTTCCCAAGAACAAAACGCAGTGGCACTTGGTAGGGATCGAACCATGGGCCTTTCGGTTTAAAGTCCAAATTTTTAATTACATTTCAACAGAATTGGGGCATACTGAAAATGACGGACCAAGAAGTGGCAGGGCTGGGCTGGTGGGGCTGTTCAGGTCGGGTGGGGTCGCCTGGTGGGCGATCCCACCCGCGCACACACATCTCAGTCCTTGAAAGTACTTTTGTGCGCATTTCTGTTACTTTTTTACTAAGTATGCCTTAGGACGGGTGCAGGCGAAAACGGCACCCTGTTAAAACGGCACCAACTGGCGAAAACGGCACCAAGTGTGGCTGGCTTGAACGGCACCAAATTGGCGAAAACGGCACCAAATGCGGCTGGCGAAAAGGGAACCAAACCAAAAGAAGAACAACACAATGATACATGATCAAATATTTAATTTTCCTCAGATCGACGTTTTGATTTTTTTTAGCTTTTCTCACATATATAAAATAGTATCGAATTTGAAAACAGTATATTACACATTTGGCCACGAGTTATTCTCGTCAATACAATATACAACTACAACATTTACTCATTTATACAGAGACGGCGCAAGCCTGATGAAAATATGTGTGGATGGGGTAATGAGCAGGCACGTAACCAGGGTTTGTTTTTTTCTTTTTTTTTTGGGGGGGGGGGGGGGCGTCAAACACATAAATAATCCTTCACATTTTAATATATATTTTTGTATATGGGCAGCCTACGAATGGTCGAGACATGACCAGCGCGTGTCACTAAGACGAGCGAGTTCTTTAGCATGCACGTTATCCCTCTCCCGAATTTCCATAAACCATCTATGCATTCGTGAACGGGACATAAACACAAACAAACTTTCCACTGGGGCGAAAAATTCACCTGCCGATTTAACACTTCAATACACATCAACGAGAACCAGGTTTAATCGATCATAACAATGGACATAGAAAGCATTGGGAAACTGCTCCCTCAAACGGGTTTGAACACCTGATGGGTGTTCTGACATAATTCAATTCAATTCAATTCAATCTTTATTTCACAGCATACAGCATACAAATACAAACGAGAGAGAGAGTAAAGTTACAAAATTGTTGAATGATGTATAAATGTATACTGTGGGGAATGACATAGCCTTGCGACTGTCTTCCTGTCATCCCCTAGACAATCAAAATAATAAATAAAATAGAATGGCAAATGGCAAGTGTTAAATTCAAGTTAAATGTGGTCGATCCAGACAGCAGGTAGTTGTTATGTTATATTAACATTCTTTACATTAAAATTGAGTATTGTTTCCACATCATGGATCAAACTCCCAAGAGTTCTGTCTCGGGTTGTTTTAACCCGTCATCAACTGTGTTTCCGAATAAAAAAAAAAAACAAAACAATTTTTATACGCATTCCTTAGTAGGCCAGTACAATTATCGTAGGCTAATGGGGTGATGTAAAAACCGAAATACCGCGGGACAACCTTTTCATCAGCTTGTGGGAAGAGAAGAGATAAAGGTAATAACATAAGACTTGCATCGTCATAATACTGGGCAACAAAATTAACGCTACCTAAACCAAGTGATTTTATTTCTCTCACAATTTGTTGGGTAAGAGCTTCAGCGCGTAGTTTGTCTGCCCTATGAAACTGGAGAAATTCCTCTTTTACGACATGAATGTAATGTGAGATCAGATGGTTTTGCGCGCCGAAACGACTGAAGTAATTAGTTGAAGCTTTTTTCACAGATGCCGACCATGACAGTAAGCAGCAGAGAAGGAAAGGCCAAGGGAGAAGGCTTTGGTGCTCTTATTGGTGATCTCGTCGAGGAGAAAACCTCCCTCGGGTGAGGACCAGTGTGAGACGGGGCCCTTTCGATAAAGGTGCTAGCTCTCCCCGAGGGTGATGTGATGTCTTTTTCGTGCAAGTGTTCATAGCGGTTATAATAATTCAGTAACGGTAATTGTGGAAAAGAGAAGAAAAAAAAAAACCGGAAAAGAAGTGTTTTGTGTTAAGTGGCTGTCTTTGTCTTGAAACTTATCCCTATCGGCCAGCTGGATTAAATTCGCTATCAATGACCTTACAGCTGTCAAAATGCTCAAAGAAATTCAAGTCAACACTGAACTTTCCATTATTTGAAAAGACGTACCAAACCATCAAATTAAAACACGGTCTTCTAAGCAATGTTTGGACTACACCCGCCCCAATGTTTTGAATTCTGCGCCAACAATAAAGAAGGGTGCTGTATTGTGAATCCGGAGGGCGTTTACAAAAAGGGTAAGACGGGGGACTCAGGGGCAATGCTCGCCTCTTCAGGGGTCGATGACCATCTCTGGGGATGGAGTGAATGATTATCAGAGTCCCTAACGGTTATACAATGTCCATAATATAATTTCAAAAGTTGAATTTAGGGTCTCGGTAGACATTAATGAAGCTATCTATAGCGTGTTTCACTTTGTCGTCATACCCAGGGCCTTCATATGGGCGATAAGTTTTCTTGAGGATGTCAGCATCCCGGCGTTTGGTCGACGTAGATTTCTTCTTCTTTCCCTGTTTCTGTTCCGCTGGCTCTTGTGGTTTCAGTGATGGTGATGGTTTCTTTCCCATCATCTGATGTGGACCAGTGCGGGCGGGCCCGCGAAAGATGCTACCACTCCCAGAGGTGGGTTATCCGATACTTGACGGTTAGCGGAACGCATGCAGCCACTCTCAACATGGACATCCCAGTTGAGAAATGAACTGGCGTCCAACACCATCAGGGTGTCCTTACTTTTCTTCGGCAGGAAATCCCTTGCTAATTAAAGGACCTAAAATTCACCCGCAAGCTTAAACACTCAGTTTCAAAACAAAGCATAGAAAATGGCAGAAAGAAATGAATTAAATAATGGTGTCGTTTTCGCCATCTGAACCGGTGCCGTTTTCGCCAACCCATGGTGCCGTTTTCGCCAGCGCAATAGGTGCCGTTTTCGCTCACTCGGTGCCGTTTTCGCCAGGTGCCATTTTCGCTATAACGCTTTAGGACCATGCGAAGCTTTGATATACGATTCGATTCTATTCGAAATCCCCACCCGACAATTTACGTCTCGCTGATTGGGAAAATTCTCGAATCGTCGCGATGTTCTCAAAATCCTCCCCAACATCTCCTCCTGAACTCATCGCCTTGGAAGAGTTTGACGATGTTCTTTTTCCGAAAATACTATTTTGATTCCGTTCTGGAATATTCCACTTTTTGGATTGACTTGCCCAAAGAGAAGACGGGTCGTTGAATAAAGTGGAGATTTGCAATATTAAGAGTTGAAAGAAGGTGTAACATTTTGAACTTGAAGATGTGAGATTCGACTCGATTAGATTCGAAATTTATTGTATGATTCGATTCGGTTTTCAATTCGACATACACTTTGAGATTCACAGGGCACTGTGTGTGGGAGAGAGAGAGGCAGAGACAGGGACAGAAGGGGGGGGGGGGGGGTGTTTTTGTGTGTAACACTGTGCTGATGTTTTTGTTCATAGTTGAGGGTTAACAACATCAGAAACGGAAATTTAACTCATTCGATACAGTATACATAAACATTTCGCAAAGAAAAAGTTTTCTGTCGAATAGAAGACGACACATTAAAATGAATTGGTACAACCCGGTGCTTCAGTAATTAAAAATTTGCTGATGATGATTTTTATTACCTGGTAAACGCATGCGTGGACATCCCTGCCCAGGTGTGGATTACAACCAGTCCACGGCGACTGTACTGTATGTACAAATATGTAGATGGGTAGGAGGTATTCCTTAGCAAATTTTGAGCCGCATATAATACGATCCTATTGAGAACTCCAATGTTGAAAAGGTTCAATGTAACGTGTAGATACCGATTCTCGAAATCGCACATTAAAATAGAACTATTACGACATATGCACACATACATTTCCATATAATTATATAAACGGTGAAAAGATCAGTACAGCGAACAATTTTTGAGTGAAAGAAAATTAAAAAGTGCACAGTTTCTTTGTTAAAGTTTTCTCATTTACCCATCGTAAAAACATGCAATTTCTATATTAGGGAAACTCCCCTCATTCAAGAAAGCACGCAATTTGTCAAATAAACATTATTTTTAGAAAATGTACCGTTTTTGCATAAATGTCACTGAGCAAGATCGACGTTAAACCATACTCCACCCAGTACCATGTGAAGACTCTTTAAGCGTTTTTGAAAGTGTATGAAGGACATAAAATAAGGCACAATACTCTGCCGAAATTCGCACACGCAAACATACGCATTGTGATTTGCGAGAGGGTTAATAAATCATTGCGCGACGAATGCAGTTTTATGCTTCATTTCTTTTGACAAATGACGTTTGACTAACTGGTAATATATCGACCCACTATATACTGAAACATTAAAACAAGAGCAAGTCATGAACGAAGAAAATACATGCTTATCAATGCATTTTACTGCATGGAAAATGGACACAAATTTCAGATTAAATTTGATCAATGAGAAATGGCGAGTGGAGTGTTTGTTCTTCCAGGTATACGTGTGAACGCTCGAGATATTCCCATCCGTATGTCTGTGGGGATACCTTTGCTTTCTGAAGACAGGGGCGTCGTTTATATTAAACGAATTATAATATATAAATTTATGCCAGATTTTGAAGTTTCAGGTGTAGAGGCAGTGTGGAGTGAAATACGGTATGAAAATCAAAAGTTTCTGCTCGGAGTCTTTTACCGTCCCCCTCTGCAGACAACCTTATTTGGGAATTAATAAATGATTCCACAGCATTTGCTAGAAACGATATATCATTAAAATATATAGTTATGGGTGATTTTAATGCTA
This sequence comes from Pictodentalium vernedei, assembly GCA_031216915.1. Lineage (NCBI taxonomy): Eukaryota > Metazoa > Mollusca > Scaphopoda > Dentaliida > Dentaliidae > Pictodentalium > Pictodentalium vernedei. The sequence continues at coordinate 447,330,553 of CM062297.1, read as the reverse complement.
ATTGTTACCCAACCATTCATCCGAAAATAAAGAGAATGGAGGATGCTCATGGTATCAAACAAATCGTCAGATGGCCAACTCGAGTCCCCATTTTGTCGAACCCAGCATCATTACGAATCCTTTTTGCCATCAACAACACGATTATGGAATGCGCTGCCATCACACGTCAGAGAAAATAGTTCATTGCAAAATTTCAACTCGTTCCTAAATAGAAATAAACTGTTCGTTCCAAACTGCTTCAAACGTAGTAAAGACCGTAAGGCACAGACCCACCATTGTAGACTTCGCTTGTGTTGTAACAATCTTAACGATCATCTGTTTAGAAACCATTTATCAAACTCCCCATACTGTTCATGTGGAGCCCGCGAAACGAGTGCTCACTATTTTTTGCATTGTCCGTTCTGTGTAGAGAGCAGACAGCGCACACTAGCAACACTGCCATTCACAATTTCAACGGATATTCTCTTGAATGGAAATGCTGAATACACAGCGGAAGCAAACAGCCTAATTTTTGAAAAAGTACAGAGTTATATTACTGCCCCCAAGAGATTTTACTGAACACACCTGCAGTGCTCGCCCCTCTTGTGCTCTCCCTCTATTAAAGGAAGCAGCTGCCTTTGCCCCAGACACCCCCACCCCTCCACCTTTCCCCTTCTTTCCTCTTTCATATTGTTTTGTTTCAATCATAGTCTCTTCCATTCCATGAAAGTCTGATGTATTTGTTGATTGCAGGAGACAGCTTACATAAGCTTCGGCTTGCTGCTGAATCCACTTTCTAATACTGTATCTCAGCATGTTGTTCTATACCTTGTATATTTATATGCAGTATTGAAATAAAATAATGTTTAAACATAAAACTCGAGTAACAGAACATAGTATTAGTCTAATAGATTTGATAATGACGCCATGTCCAGATTTTGTTACAAGATGTGAAACTATTCCACCATTTTGTAGCGATCATCACCCAACGGGTGTGTTCTTAAAACCCCGGTCCCTCCCTTTAAACCATACAAACGATTAATTTGGAATTTTAATGAAATGGACATAGAAGGAATGGGTTTGACATTGTCGAGCACTCACTGGAATTCCTTTTTTACTCCAACTGGAGATATTAATGAAATTGTCAAAAATCTAACTACTTATATTATGCGTCACGTTTGTAACATCAGCCGTAATAATAATAACACTTTGGCCAGCCGCTGTTTTGTCGCAGTTCTCGGACGAGAAGGCGTTGGTTACCCCTGAACTCCCAACTGCCTCCCTGTTCCCACGCTTCTCCTCTCCTCCCAACATTCGGAGACGAACTGCTTGATGACATCCCTTGCCCCATTCTTCTCAATCTCTCCGATTAGCACATTAACCCTCTCCTTTGAGTCTCCCCCTAACCACATGTCCTTCATTCTCCCATCCCACTTCCCCATTATACTCCCAGTGAATCTCATTCTTTTAGACTGATACTTTGGGCACTCTAGAAGGAAGTGTTCCAGGGTCTCCACCATGCCCAAGTTACACATCTGGCACTCCCTTTCACCGTCTTTCCCAATTTTTCCCCTCAGCTCCAGGGATCGCGACCTCAGCTTGAACAGCAGTGCCCCCGTGATTGGTTAGTTGGACACCTTCTAAAAGTCATAGTACTGGAGTTTTGGGGCAAAACACGGGTACTATCGGAACGTTCTTCCCTGGAGACAAGGGAACGTAGAAAATGTAAGCTCCACTTCCATTGATCAGCGTCGATTGGAATTTCTCAACACCAAACGCTGGCGCCGTGTCCGTTTAACTTTTTTCGTCACCGGTAGACCCAAACTTACCAACAAATATATCATCTTCAGTGGTTGTGTTTTCAATTTTAACTAATAATAATAACACTTTGGCCAGCCGCTGATTTGTCGCGGTTCTCGGACGAGAAGGCCATGGTTACCCCTGTACTCCCAACTGCCTCCCTATCCCACGCTTCTCCTCTCCTCCCAACACTCGGAGACGAACTGCTTGATGATATCCCTTGTCCCATTCTTCCCAATCTCTCCGATTAGCATATTAACCCTCTCCTTTGAGTCTCCCCCTAATCACATGTCCTTCATTCTCCCAGCCCACTTCCCCATTATTCTCCCAGTGAATCTCATTCTTTTAGGCTGATACTTTGGGCATTCTAGAAGAAAGTGTTCCAGGGTCTCCACCATGTCCAAGTTACACATCTGGCACTCCCTTTCACCGTCTTTCCCAATTTTTCCCCTCAGCTCCAGGGATCGCGACCTCAGCTTGAACAACAGTGACCCCCCAAAGGTGCCATCAAGGTACTCTTCAAAACCTGGCTTCTCTTTATCACGCAGGCCACCCAAAGACCTCTTTGATTTGACCCCCTCTCGCCAATTACGGTTACAATACTCCATGACCCTTTCTCTGACGATTTTTTTACCCTGGTTTGCCCCAACGTCCAGGTCCGAGATCTCCAATGAGTAGTTCTCTACTAGCTCCCTCACTTGGACCATCCACCCCGTTTTGATATTTGAGTTGAAAATTCTCAGGAACATTACTTTACACCATCGGCTGTCGGGGAGATTTACCAAATAATTAAGATAACCGAGCTTCAACAGGTCTATCCTGTCCTTGATCCTCATCCACCCAAGCTCACCCCTGATTGCTTCTAGCGCTGCGGCATTACTCGACCCCGTTATCCATCGGCCTGCATCGTTCTGCAGGATTTCCAAGCTCTTTACGGCCGTCTGGTTTAGGGGTACCACTTCCGTACCGTATGTTATACTTGGCAGCCCCACCATTTCCCAAATGGTTTTCCCCACGAAAACCTTATTGAAACTGTTTCTCCTTATAAGTTTCATTTGGTTAAGGATTCGCTTCCCCTTCAGAATCAATTTATTTGTGTGGTTCCGGTAGATGCCTCTTCCTGTAATGTTTATATTTACCCCCAAATACTCGTAATCACCCGTCTCTCCCACACTGAGAAGTTTGCTGCTCCCTTCCGGAATGCAGAACTCACCCACTCTCCACCTTCGAGTGGGGTCCACTTTGCGGCCCACAGGTATAACTTTGCTCTTGCTTTCATTAAGTTCGAGTCTCCATTTGCTCCCATATTTCCCAACAATTCCCAGCATTTTCGTTAGCCCCTCTTCGCTTTCTGACACTAGAACCATATCGTCTGCAAAAAATAGCCCTGGGATCTTCAAGTCCCCAACTGCTACCCCCTCCTCGCTACGCAGGAGTTCATCTCCTAAACCTTTGATGTACAATGCAAACAGGATCGGCGAAAGGATACACCCCTGTTTTAGGCCTATCTCCATAGGCACACCTTTCGTTGTAATGTTTCCCAGGCTAAGTTCACTCTGTACATCTTTATATAATGCTTTCATAATTCCAACAAACTCTCCTCCTAAGCCCATAGCCTCCAGCTTGCGCCACATACCTTCCCTCCATACTCTATCGTATGCCTTCTTGATATCCAAAAAGGCCATAAACATCTTTTTCTTTTTTGCTTTCGCGAATTCTATCATTTGGGATAGTGTGAAAAGATGGTCAGTAACTCTCCTTCCCTTCCTGAAGCCATTCTGGATTTCTCCCAAAAAACCCTTCTCCTCAATCACCTCCTCTAGTCTCCCATACAGGACTTTACAGAAAACCTTTCCAATGTTGCTACTGACAGAGATCCCTCGATAGTTATCCAAAACGTCTTTTTCCCCTTTTTGTGAATAAATGTCACTTTACTTTCTCTCCACTCTTTTGGGACCTCTTGATTTTCTATGGCTAGATTGAATAGGGCAGTTAGGCTTTTCACGAGTTCCTCTCCCCCTTTTTGATAAACTCGTTAGGAATTTCATCCACTCCTCCCGCTTTTCCATCCCTTAATTTTGATATCACCTTTCGCACCTCCTCCGTTTTAATTTCGCTGCACACGAAGCTCGATAGGTTTTCCTCGACCTGATTCGGACACTCTGGTGGGCTCCCCATGCCCCATCGCTTATCGTTTAACTTTTCCCAGTGCTTGACTAGTTCTGATGCGACTTGATCTTGCTCGTCTGTAACTCTGCCATCTACTTTAATACTCTGTGGGTTACTTCCTTTGTTACGTTTATTCACCCATTTCCAAAATACGTTCGAACTCGACCCCCCTGTCGTTCTTATCGTCCTAATAAGACTGCTATTTCGTACTCTTCGATTATCGTCTTTAATCTTATTTACTTTATTTCGTGCTTGGTGATATTCTTCCTTAGCAAATGTGGCCTCATTGCTTTCCGCCCCCTTAAGTTTTCTACTTCTCCTGTATGCAGCACATTTAGCTTTTCTTCCCTTTATGGCCCTTTTCAGTTCTTCGTTCACTCTGTACCCAAGTTCCCGTGTTGGCACCCTTACCTTTCCTACACTTTCCTTTCCTGCCTCCACCAGGCTCGCAACTATGACGTCGGCCATCTTCTGGACACTGCCCCTCTTCGGTACGGTTGCAAGCTTTGGTTTCAGTTTTTCATTGAACTTCGCCCAGTCAGCATCTTTTTTGAGTTCCCAAATCTCCTTAGAGCTTCCTTTGCTTTTTACTAGAGTTTTGGCCCTGATCGTCACTGTAATCAAGTTGTGATCACTATCCACCTCCATTTTACCCTCATCATCCACTTCTACCCCTATCACCTCCCTCCATAAATTAATATCTGTGAGGATGTAGTCGATTATTGATTTTTTGTCGTTCCTCTCCCAGGTCCATTTCCCCTTGCACCTCGCGTCCCTGTTCAGAATCTTCAGACCGAGCTCGTTTGTGAAGTTCACCAGTTTCCTTCCATTCCTGTTGACTTTATTGTCTCCACCCTCTATGCCTTCTTCATCATTACCTATGTGGCCATTAAAGTCACCCATCAGAATTATACCGAGCCCCTTGTTTTGTAATTCGGTGATATTGGACCTTAGTGTTGAGTATATCGAATCATTCCATTCGGGTTTGCTTCCCTCCACCGGACAATACACAACCCCAAGGGCAATACTTTTGTTTTTCAGACTGATCCCTCCCCCTTTTTTCTGGCCTTCCGTTCGTCCTACATCTATCCATACGTACCCCCTTACTTGGTCTACCCGTTCCTCGTGTCTTACCCACGTTTCGCTTAAGCCCATGACGTCAATCTCCTCTTCCTCAATCAATGTAGCAATTTCACTTACTTTCCGGTGGAGACCCTGGATGTTGCTATAACCCACTTTCAGGGTGTCAAGGTTCATTGGCTTCCGCCTACTGGTCCCTTTATTATCTAGTCCCTGTATGTTTGTATATCCCACTTTGTGTACCTGTGCTTTCCTTGGGAAGCTATTCCTATTGATTTGGATTTTTGGTCCCTTTTCCTTATCCCCATTGTCCCATTTTTTACACCTATGGTTCGTGACACATTTTCTGTAATTATTTCCCCCTTCTCTGACCCCCCTCCTCTCCCTATACCAAAAAAGGCTCCACCACCTGCAACATATTTCTTCCTAAAACCTCTGTACCCCTTGGGCTAAGATGGAGACCATCCCTTCCATATAGGTCATTTCTGCCCCAAAACGACCCCCAATTGTCTACAAAGGGTATCCCAAGTTCCTTACAATACTCCCCCAATTCCTCGTTGGTCGCAATGATCCGCGAATTACGCTCGCCCCCACCACCTAGTACTGGGAGAAGCCCCTAAACCACTACCTGTGCATTCTTGGCATTCAGTTGAGTTATTAAGTCCTTGTAAGTCTCAATAAGTTGAACTGATTTTCTCTCCCTGATGTTGTTGGTCCCCACGTGTACAACAACCACTGGGTCTGGGCCTGACCCCTTTACTAATCCATCCACTCTGTCCCTTAGGTCCTCCACCCTAGCCCCCGGAAAGCACAAATTGGTCCTGTTGACACTGTCGGGCCCACACACCACCCAAACAATAAATTCAAAAGAATCAGAAATATTAAAAACTCACGTGTTGTTCACCACTTCAGTGAATCCTGAATATGAGTTATGACCTCAATCAATTATATTTCCACAAGTTTAGTAATCCTAGTCCTCACTGAACCTCCACCTCAAGTTCAAAATAAATTGTTTCACTCCGCTTAATTCTATCAACTGCCGTCGTCCGAGAAACATGAATTTATATTCCATTAATTTATACCACTTATCACACAAGCATTAACAAAGAATTAATCCACAGCTACCTAATATTTCTTTTGTTCTCTGTCATGAAAACAAGCCCTATAAAATCACACCAAGTACGGTTTTGATGAGAACAGCTCAGTAAAACAGTACCAATATCTGGATATTGGGACGTTTTGAAACAGTCCCAATAACTAGATATTTGTACGATTGTCACGGTACTGTAATCATAACCATTCAAAAGTAAAGATGCTGTAAAGGAGGTGTGAAAAACTTTCTAACACATGAATTATCGACAAGCTTTTCTCGACAGAGCTACTGAATTGAGTGTGCATCGTGTCCAAATTATAATGCACTTTTTAATTTTTTGTTGCTTTTAATAACCAACAGCCCTGGTAACCTAAAAAGGACTCCTGTGGAAACCTCGGAAGTGAAGCAGTGCTTGTTTGCTGTGGTAAACAAGTTCAGTTTTACTGGTAAAATAGGACCTGGTCACCAGTGCCCGGGGTAGAAGTCCCCTAAAATGGGCAGCATGGGTGTAAACGATTGGCTAAACTTGACTTTACACCTATTTTGTGATCACAATTAGCCATAGCTGCAGAAAAGTGACCTTAAACACCAGTAAATAAATAAATAACCTAAAAAACGCCCTTTTTCAAATATTAAGAAGGCAATCAGGCACCACCACCCGCCACCCCTGAGGGAAAGCGAACCTCTTCTTCAGATAAAAAAAAGAATTATTCTTCCAAATGCTTTAAAAATGAACGATTATTAAATTTATCTGCCGCACTTTCGATGAGGGATTGAATAAGTGTTCCACCCTTGAGCTGAGACATTATATTAGCGGGAGAACAAATTACGTCATGATGTGAGTTCACTTCGAAGCCACAGATCTGTTCACAATATCGGAACTCCTGATGCGTGTCATAACTTCAGTAGACTTTCTAGCAATCAAACAATGGGTTATGCCCATTTTGTTTTTCGGGGGTAGAGCAAGCAAAAAGTGTTTTAAAATGTGGTTTTACTCGTGTCAAACATTCTAAAATATAATTTTTTTTGACTTTTGTTAACATTGAGGGGCTGTGGATTAAATCACATACATCACTATTTTGTGTACTATATGGGTAAATAATTGTACAGCTGTGCAGGTGTCCTCCAATATTTGGACTCGGCTTCGCCTCGTCCAAAATATCTCCGGACACCTGCACAACTGTACAATTATTTACCCATATAGTACACAAAATAGTGATATATCTATTACTTATAACATGAACAGCTGTAAACACTGGTATTTGTTGATATAGAAACTCCCAAAGCGACGGCACTTGTGACAAGTCATTTTCGAAGAGACGTCATTCGTTCGAAATGACGTCATGTTTTTGGATTCGACTACATAGTTGTTACAAGACTGATGTCATGCTGCAGTTAACGCTTAACATTATAACAATGAACGTACTTTTGTTCTGCATAATAAAATAATTAGAACGTTTCTTTTCATGTTCTATCGGTCGATAGTACCTGAGTTTGTGTGATTTCTGAAATAAAACCTTCAGCAGCTTCGCTGCTTCAGGTTTTATTTAAGAAATCATACAAACTCAGGTACTATCGACCGATAGAACATGAAAAGAAACATTCTAATATTATAATATCACAAAAAACATCACAAAAGTTTATTCCTCATCAGTATATTTTAGTAAGAACGAATGACAAGCCATGGATGACCGCATGTGTATGACAACAGATGAAAATTAGAGATAAGGCTCACAAAAAACCCCCAAAAGAACCCAAAATCCACAAACTGGCATATCTTTAGGCAAGTACGAAATGAAACAATACATGTGTTAGTGCGGCAAAACTTGAATACGATTTAAAGACAGAATCTTCCGTTTGTACGCAAAATGTCTCTTCTAAACAATGGTGGAAAACACTAAAAAGCTTTTCAGTACAGCAATGTAATAATACTAGTCAGATATTCCCTCCTTCATTTGAAGATGATAAGGTTGTCAGTGACTCCAAGTCTATTTCGGATATCCTAAATAATTATTTCATTAGGCAAAGTGACACGGTTCAAGACCTGACCCTCCCTAGTATCCCAATATGTGAATTAGGTATCCCTGGATTTATAACTGACCCCCGCGAAGTTGAAAAGCTTTTTAAGCAACTTAATGTGAAAAAGGCAAATGGTCCCGACAATATCAATAACAGAATTTTAAACATTTTCTCATCACAGTTGGCTTTTCCATTTTCCACACTCTTCAACATGTCGTTAGCACAAGGAAAATTTCCTTCTTTGTGGAAGCAAGCCAATGTTATGCTCATTCACAAAAAATTGTCAATTAATCTAAAAGAAAATTAACGACCAGTTTCGTTAACAAGTAGTGTGAGTAAAGAGTTTGAAAAACTTACTTTCAAACATGTTTTCGGTTTCTTAAGTGAAAATAATCTGTTAACCAGTCTGCAATCAGGTTTTGTCCCAGGAGATAGTACTATATACCAGTTGATAGACATTGACCACAACATTAGATTAGCACTGGATCAAAATAAGGAAATTAGGTTTGTGTCCTCGGATCGAATCCCACCTGCGGCAACCGCGTTGTGTCCTTGGGCAAGACACTTCATCTCCATTGCCCGCGTGGGGGCACGATGACGCCGTGTACTAAGGCGTACTGCACGTCGATGGTACGCATGTCTTCAACCAATCTAACCCTGCCTGTGCTGCAGTGCGGAGTTACGATGTTGGAGAGCTGGCAGCTGCTCGTCGTTGCTCGATGGTTCTCTCCGGGTACTCCGGCTTCCTCCACCCATAAAACTGTCACGGTCCTGATTAGCCATTGTGCATAAATATGTGACCTTAAACATCAATAAATAAATAAATTAGGTTTGTCTTCTGTGATATAAGTAAAGCTTTTGATAGGGTCTCGCATAAAGATCTTATTCACAAACTGAATGCTATAGGAGTTAGAGGCATGTTGCTATCTTGGTTTGATGATTATCTTACCGGGCGTAGTCAGAGTGTCGTAATTCACGGACAGAATTATGAAAACAAATTAATCCCAGCTGGCGTGTCTCAAGGGTCGGTCTTGGGCCCGCTTCTGTTTAACATTTATATTAACGATATTATAGACGAAATCAAATCCAACATAAGATTATATGCTGATGATGCATCATTATCCTTAATTGTAGAAAACCCCTCTCTTGCATCGGATATACTGGTCTTAGGCTCATAGGTAATTGGGCAAAGGCATGGCAAGTACATTTTAGTCCGCAGAAAACATTATCGCTAAGTATAACACGCAAAACCACTCCAACCCCCAAACCTCCACTTTATTTACTTGATAAGTTAGTAACAGAACGGTGAAAAAATGTTACAATAATGTGGACTCTAGAAACGATCGAGGGGCGGAATGAGACAGGCTTTCAGTTCATCGCCAAATGATTGGGTGTATCTTTCACATCGTATATTTTCTTTTATCTTTTTCGATTCAAGAGAATATATATTACTCAAAGTTTGCTAAGCACCAAGTATATCCAACTACCTGTTTTATGTTTGAGTTGAAATATTATAATGAAAAGTGTATATATTTGTTATTTAATTACATCTTTAATGATTCAAGTACAGAAATTAAGATTTTATTTCTGTTTGACATTATTTTTCAGCTTTTGAATACGATAACCATGGAAAATGGATATTAATGGTAAAAGAGGAAAATTTTCAATATGCTAAAAATTTGAAGGAGCGAACTGGTATGGCTTCAATAACGAGTATGAGGACCATTACTGTTAATTGCAGCTTGACAATACCTTCTCATGCTCCCAATGAGGTTCCCGGTGGTACTTTGTGGGATGTTGTTCCATTCTTGGACCAGCGTGTCACCAAGCTCCTGGACACTTATTGGCTGGAATGGACGGGCTAAAATTGCAAGCTGCAACTCATTCCAGACATGTTCGTTTGGATTGATGTCAGGAGTTCTTGCTGGCCAGTCCACACGCTCAATTCCCTCCCTCTGTCGGTACTCCGCAACAGCATGGGCAACATGAGGACGGGCATTATCATCCATCTGAATAAATCTATCACCCACTGCACCTGCATACAATCTGACGTGGACATCCAGGATCTCATCAATATACCGCTGTGTGGTCAATGCACCACGGTCAGGGACACAGAGCTCTGTACGCCCATCCCAGCTGATGTCGCCCCAGACCATGATTGACACTCCACCCTAGCGGTCATGCTCGGAAATGTTGGTTGAATGGAATCGCTCTCCTGGTCTTCTCTATACCCTAGACTGCCTACCTGTGTGGTCTAGGCAGTACATTGACTCATCTGTAAAAATGACAGGTCGCCAATCTTCTCTGGTCCATCGAACGTGGTCCATGGTCCATTCATATCGTGCCTGGCGGTGGTTCTTGAACAGCGGAATGCGAATACATGGTCTTCTCGATCGGAGACCACCTTCGTGCAACCTTGCCCGGATAGTCTGCGTCGAAGCATTCTGGAGGTCACTGCGAAGCTGGGTTGCTGTGGCAAAGCGGTTTCTACGGGCCTGAATGATAAAAATCTGGTCTCCAGCTGCAGATGTTGCCATGTCTCTGCCATCACTATGCCGTCTTACTGGTGTGCCATACTGCTGAAAGCTTGCCCGGGCTCTGGTGATCACCGTATGGAGCACACCAAGGGCTTCACCAACCTGACGATGGGTAGCCCTTGATCCATCATCCCTACAGCCCGCCACATTTCTGCTTCAGACAAATGTCTTCTTACACTTTCATTTGCCATATTCAATCATTAAATCACAATAGTTTGTGTTGAAATGAAGACTGAATACCCTACACATGTCATGTACATATAGACAGTACACGAAAACATCATGAACATCAAGGGGTACATGCTTTCCACGACTGTCACGAAACGTCTGCCTGTCAAGAGAGCTAATGTAAACACTGGGGACCATCTCAATACATTCCTCAATCATATCCACCAAAAATATCACAAATATGTCACAAACAAATTTCATAATGATGTGTCAAATATTTGGTGCTCAGCAAACTTGGAATAATATAGATTAGGCCCGATGCTAGCGAAGCCCTCGGTTGCACCCACCCACCCACCCACCCATCGTACCCATGAGATCTTTTAAATTTGGGAGAGGTGTTCGTAATTGTAATGTTTTTCTCATTATTTTGGACAATTTCAGTTCGTTTACATGAAATTTGATGCTTCTAAAATAAATTTCATTTTTATTTCGAGAAGAAATCCCTGAGCTGTGGGTTTTTGATCCATAAAAAGTACAAAAATAGTATAGCGTGTACCCGATTACGCCACATTACCTGGTGCTTTGGGGGAGCAGCTAGTGTTAAATTCCAATAGGAACCGGAGCTTTGGGGGAGCAACTTTTTCCTGAAATCTTCGGCTCTATTCAGCTGGATCTGACAAGTGATGATCGAACTGCATGTACAGTTTGCTATGGTATATATAGTTATATATGCATGTGATAGGGTATGATTTGGGGTATATAGTATGGGTATGTGATGGAAAATTGATGGGAAAGGTGAGATGTGTCTTGAAAGTTGGCCACGAAACACCCGAAGTGGCCAATGACGTCGCGACGTCATGATGCGAACGCGACGTCATAGAGACGTTGACCGCTGTTGATGTCCACTGTACAGTCCGACATAACTTTGTTCGGGTCAGGGGCAGTCGGGCTTCTCGTACTGGACTGATATAGTAGCATAGTATGGGCGGAATATACCCCCGTAGGTCCCTTGCTAGCCCTTGCTATTACTAATCCACCTAATGTGTTATACTATCACGTGACTGGTATAAGTAGTACGTAATGCTATGCCAGGTGCTATCATGGAGTGGGTGAGGGTAATACATGGTCGTCTAGTGCGGTATTGCTATGCAGTCCTTGGTAGTTTAGAATGGTAGTATAGGATGTACGGTCTGTTCCGCTGTAGGGCTACTGTAGTTAGCCCTCAGTACTATTGACCATCTCAAGGCGTTATACTGCTCTACAGTTGGTATAGGTAGAACGTAATGCTATGCCATGCAGTGTTGTGGGTATGTGTGGTTGGCTAGTGTGGTAACGCTGAACTCGTCCCAGGGGACATAAGTTATGTTTTTGACGCAAAAATGAAAAAAAAAAGTTATTAAAAAATTTTGATTGCAGGTGTCGTTTGTCTTTCGTGTTAGGTAAAGGGTTAAAAACAAAATAAAATAAAACTTTTCTTCCGTGTTTTTTAAATTTGCCTTTGAATGGTTAAAAGTTATGTTTTGGTGATAAAAAAAAACTGATGTGAAAGTTAAAATCTACACCTTAACCTACATCTGATTATGTTATACATACTCAATTATTTGAGTAAGAAACAATATTCGACGGGAACCCAAGGATACCTCATAATTCTGATAAGGTTTCACGAGTCATAATTAGAGACATTTAAAAAGCCACATTTAACAGCACTCTTTGGCTGTTGCGTTGAACAGATTAAAGAAACCCCCAGTTCGGGATAATTCTCTTTGAATTGATATAGTAATATAGAAAGGCCCAGACGGGCCTTATTATCCAGACTTTTGCCGGTTCAGCTAGTATTAAATTCACACAGGAACCTGGACTTTTTTCGGTGCAAAATTTCTGCACCATTGAGAACTGCATCAGGCAAGTGGTAGACGTACTGCATATATAGTATGCTATGGCATGTATAGTGGTATATGTACAAACGGGGTTCTGGGTATATAGTATTGGTATGTGATGACAAATTTATAGGGAAGGAGAGTTTTCTTGAAAGTGTTCCTTGCGAAAGGCTGATGTTGCTATTGACATCGTGACGCCATTATGCGCAGGCGACGTCATAGAAACGTTGACCGGTGTTGTTGTCCACTGTACAATCCAACAATACGTGTTCGGGTAAGGGTGTGTCGGGCGTCTCGCATGAAAGTGATATGGTAGTATAGTATGGGCGTTATATACTCATGAAAGTACCCAGTTAGCCCTTTGTACTACTAATCCATCTGATGCTTTATATTATTCTATGACTGGTAAGGGTAGAACGTAATGCTTGGTCAAGCGGTATTTTGGGTAGAGGTAATGCCTGGTAGTTTACAACAGTAGTATAGTATGGGTATTATATACCCCTGTAGGTCCCATGTTAGGAACTACTTATCCAACTATGGCTTTATATTATCCTATGACTGGTATAGGTAGTACGTTATGCTAGGTCAAGCGGTATTGTGACGTGGGTGGGTGTAATGCATGGTTGTCTAGTGCGGTAGTACAGGATGTGCGGTTTGTAACCCTGCTCATTCAATGTTAGCCCTTGACACAACTATCCACCTAGAGCGGTTTACTGGCCGACAGATGGTATAGGTAGTACGTATTGCTAGGTCAAGCAGTATTGTGCAGTGGGGTGGAAGTAATGCATGGTTGTCGAGTGCGGTGGTAGAGGGTATAGGGTCTGTACCCCACTTGATCCACTGTTAGTATTTGGTACTACTAACACACTAAGGAGTAAGGAAGACAACTGCCCCGAGCTCGGGATTTTGGTGTTTTAAAATGCTGAAAGTCATGGGAAAGGCTTTTGGTACGGCTCCCCGACGCGGGTGGAGAAGACAAGAGTACGTAGTTACATTGTTGACCAAGTTCCATTCATATAAAAAAGCTCCACTTGTTCCAGTTTGTTGGTTTCCCCCAGTCTTTCCTGCATCGCGGTGATCATGATTATCTTTGTAGAAAAGATGCACCATACACACAGAAATACAGGTAATAAACTAGACTTTAAGATTCTCGAGAATCATGGCTTGAAGAAATCCACAGAAAATGTGAACTTTAAGTTCTTAAGGACTGTCTGTCTTTAATCCGGTAAAACGGGGTTAAGGCTTGTTTTTTTGAATACCCTTAATACTTCAAACATTATCCTCCGTGATTTCTGCGTCCGATAAAAGAGGTTATGTTTATCTGTTACATACCCATTTGGTGCAGTTGGTGTCCCAAAACAAGCAAGTTGATCAAAATGTGGACGTTTAGCAGCTGTAAAGGGGTTAACAGACGTTTAGCGGAATATTCTATGCATGTAACTTGTAATACCACACCATGACCTGCCAATGTCCAATTGTTCTTGAAAATCGCCAACAGGCAGTAAGCGAAATCCACGGAAAAGGGAAACTTTTAAGCTTTTAAACAGTCCAAAATGGGTTCAACTTCATTTTTTAAGTACCCTTACTACTTGCAGAAATAATTCTCCGTGAATTCTACGTACAGTAAAAGACGTTTTGTTTATTTTTTACATACCCATTGGGTGCTGTTGGTGCCTGAAAACAGTCCATTTTATCAAATTGTTGATGTTTAGTAGTCCGTGGAGGGTTAATAAACGCTTAACGGAATATTTTGTCTATGCAGAATGTAAGGTCAGACAAAGATCTGCTAATAGTAATTTTTTCTGCAAAGTTTGTAAGAAGCGTTTGGAAAAAATCCACAGAAAATGGGAGTTTTAAGCTTTTAAGGGATATCTCTCTTTAAGCAATCCAAAATGGGTTAAGATTTGGATTTTTGAATACCCTTCCTACATACAAACATTTTTCCCTATAAATTTTGCATCTGATAAAGGAAGTTATGTTTCTCTGTTACATATCCATTGGATGCTGATGGTGTCCAAAAACAGCCCATTTTATCAGAATTTTGATGTTTAGCAGCCCGTTGAGGGTAAACAAATGCTTACGGAATATTTTGTCCATGCAACTTGTAATGTCACACTAAGACCTGCGAATGGCCAGATGTTTTTAAAGAAATCGAGGGAAAACATGAATTTTTAAGTTTTTCACGGGTTTCACTGTTTAACCAGCCCAAAACGGACTAAGGCTTGGTTTTGTGAATACCCTTATCACGTACAAAACTGTCTTCGGTAATTCCACTTCCGTTAAAGGAAGTTATGTTTATTTCTCAGTTACACACTGGGTCTTGTGGGTGGCGGAAAACAGTCTATTTAATCAATGTTTTGATGTTTGAGAGCCTGTGAAAAGTTGACAAACTCTTATCAGAATACTTTGTTCGTGCATCTTGTAATGGCACAGCAAGACCTGCAAATCACCAGTTTTTTCTTGAAAATTTGCACGACATTTTAAGAGAAATCAACGTAAAACATGAATTTTTAAGCATTTGATGGGTATCGCTCTTTAAAGTGCCCAAAATGGGTTAATGCTTGTTTTTTTTAATAACCTTATTACTTACAAAAATGGTCCTCGATAAATTCCACTTCCAACAAAGAAGATTATGTTTATCTCTCAGGTTCACATTGGGTGTTGTGCGTGCCCCAAAAATAGTTCATTTTCTCACTATCACGATGCTTGGCAGCCTGTAGAAGGTTAATAAACGCTCACCGGAATATTTTGTCCATGCAACTTGTAATGTCACACCAAGACCTGCGAGTAGTCAATTTGTCTTGAAACCCTACAAGATGCTTTTAGAGAAATCCACAGAAAAGGGGATTTTAAGCTTTTAAGGGGTATCTCCCTTTAACCAGCCCAAAATGGTTAAAACTTCGACATTTGAATACCCTTACTACTTACAAAAATGTTTCCCTATAAATTTTGCGTCCGACAAAAGAAGGTACCTTTCTCTGTGGCAAAACCTTTGGATGCTGTCGGTGTCCAAAAACAGCCCATTTTATCACAATTTTAACGTTTAGCAATCCGTTGAGGGTTAACAAATGCTTATCGGTATATTTTGTCCATGCAACTTGTAATGTCACACCAAGAACTGCGAATGTCCGTCTTTTCTTAAAAATCTACAAGATATTTTTAGAGAAATCCAAGGAAAAAATTGAATTTTAAGCCTTTGATGGGTATCATTGTTTATCCAGCCCAAAACGAGTTAAGGGTTGTTTTTAAATACCCTTATTACTTACAAAAATAATTCTCGGCGAATTCAACTTCCATTTATCTTCATCTCTTCTCTTAACTTTGGGTGCTGTGGGTACGCAAACACAGCCCATTTTTATCAACATCTTGATGTTTGAGAGCCTGCATAGGGTTAACAAATGCTTACTGGAATATTTTGTACATGCAACTTGTAATGTCATACTAAGATCTGAGAATGGCCAATTTTTCTTGAAAATCTACGTGATGTTTTTATAGAAATCCTTGGATAACATGAATTATTAACCTTTTTTTTTGGGGGGGGGGGGGGGGGTAATGTTTGGTCTTGTGAATACCTTCATTACTTACAAAACTGATCCTTGATGAATTCCACTTCCAATGAAGGAGGTGATGTTTATCTCGCAGGTACACATTGGGTGCTACGAGTGCCCAAGAACAGCCCATTGTCTCAAAGTTTCTATGCTTGGCAGACTGTGGAAGGTTAACAAACGCTTGCCGGAATATTTTGTCCATGCCACTTGTAATGTTACTACAAGACCTGCGAATGGTCAATTTTTGTTGAAACCTTACTAGATTTATTTTAGAGAAATCCACAGGAAACGGTAATTTTAAGTTCTTATGGGGTATATCTCCTTATCCAGCCGAAAATGGGTTAAGACTTCGATTTTTGAATACCCTTACGATTTACAATTTTTTTCCCTATCAGTTTTGCGTCCGGTAAAAGAAGTTACGTTTCTCTGTGGCATTCCCATTTGGTGTTGTTGGTGTCCAAAACAGACTATTTTATCACAATTTTAATGTTTAGCAATCTGTGGAGGGTTAACAAATGCTTAATGGAATATTTGTGCATGCAACTTGTTATGTCACACCAAGACCTACGAGTGGCCAATTTTTCTTGAAAATCTACAAGACTTGTTTAGAGAAATTCACAGAAAACCTGATTTTTTAGCTTTTGGGGGGTATTGCGGTTTAGCCAGCCCAAAACAAGTTAACGCTTGGTTTTTTGAATACCCTTATTACTTCCAAAAATGATCCACGGTGAATCCCACTTCCGATAAAGGAAGTCCTGTTTATCACTCCTGTATCCTTTGGGTGCTTTAGAAGCAGGAATACAGCCCATTTCATCAAAATTTCGATGTTGGGCAGCCTGTGTGGAAGGGGGGAGCTAACAAATGCATTGCCTAACTTGTATATCTATAGTCGTATCACAGTCAAGTCTAACAATGATGAATGTTTTAAAAAAATCCAAAAAACTTGTTTGGAGAAAGTGCTGATAAACTCTAATTTTGACAGTTATTCGACAATTCTGACAAATATGGGTTGAATCGAAAATTCCGCTTTGGAACATTTTTTGATTTTGTGACCCTCTATGCGTGTGCAAAATTGTGTGAAAATCGGTTCGAATATGGCTTCTGAATCGTACGGACAAAATGTGTGCAATTCCCCCCCACCCCCCCCCCCCCCCCCCAAAAAAAAAAATAATAATAATCCGTTAAAAAACAATAGTCTTTTCTAGAGGGAAAAGCCTGATAATAATCCGAAGAAAAACAATAGTCTTTTCCAAAGGGAAAAGCCTAATTACCCAAATTGTAAGGAAATAATTGAGTAAATTTTGTCAAGAAAATGAAGGCGACTGCTTCTCCTAGCACTAATTTAAAAAGATTTTCGGGGGCAGGACCCCCGGACCCCCGCTTATCGCATCCCGCCGTCGATACTCACAGGGCCCGTAACCCGTTCTACACATTGCCCTGGGACCCATGCTCGCTTTCTGGGCCCCAGCATAAAGGTTCATGCCAGTTCTTTTCTAAATGAGAACCGGTTATCGTATTATAAAGGCGAATGACTTTAATATGTGACATCCAAAAGTGTGTGACGAACTAAGTGTACTTTGAAAAAGGGTGCAGCTAAACAGTGCATAGGCGTATTCAACTCTAAAGAACTTGAGCACAGCATGAAGTCTTTTTGGAAGTTCACAAGTTTCATATGTTTTTCATGGGGTCAGGTAATTGAAATTTACCGCACCAGCGTGATAAGATAAAGTAAGCCCTGTTGTTCTATATGTACTAACATCATTCTAAGTACTAACCCTAACCCTTTTTACCCTGATGGTATATTTCATTGGTGACGTCTCACTCAGCCAACCTTTTTAAAAAACGAGTCGCGTCCAGCCAACTTCTAACAGTTAATTAGTAGCATCTAGCCAACCTTTCTTCCTTCTAGAATGCCCAAAGTATCAGTCTAAAAGAATGAGATTCACTGGGAGTATAATGGGGAAGTGGGATGGGAGAATGAAGGACATGTGGTTAGGGGGAGACTCAAAGGAGAGGGTTAATGTGCTAATCGGAGAGATTGGGAAGAATGGGGCAAGGGATGTTATCAAGCAGTTCTTCTCCGAATGTTGGGAGGAGAGGAGAAGCGTGGGAACAGGGAGGCAGTTGGGAGTTCAGGGGTAACCAAGGCCTTCTCGTCCGAGAACCGCGACAAATCAGCGGCTGGCCAAAGTGTTATTATTATTATTATTATTATAGTTTGTTCTCACATTTGTTAAGTTTGGTGAACTTCAATCAAATTAAGTGTTTGCTTATTTTTTAGCATATAACAGCAGTCTGTTTCGGGTGAGCTATTCTCAAATGAATTTCACTTGTTGGTTTTGCTGAAGTTATCCAGTACATCTGGAGCCCAACATTATTTAATTCATGGAGGTTGCTGCTGTGTTACCTTTAGTGCCACTCGAGAAGGTGGGAGATGTTTGGCTAAATGCACTTGAAGATGCAGATGAACTTGTGACTGATGTTAGTCGTTTCATCGACTATGTTACGGAATACTGGGTGGTGGGCATCCCTCTCTCAAGGTGGAACCATTATGAGAACGAGGGCCCACGCTCTACAAATAATGCAGAAGGGTGGCACGGTAAAGTGACGGTAAATAAATAATGAGTGAGACTAAACCATTTCATTCCAGTTCAGAGCTTTCAGCTGATATAGTCTACACTCATTACTTGTGGGAAGACAAATCAATATTTTCAACGTGCAGCCTTGGGGCTGCACGTTGGAAATGTTGATAAGTCTACTACACAAATTCACTGAGCAACTGTCTACTTTATGAATTCAGGTCGTATTACTAGGGCTGCACGATATTCAAAACTGAATACCGGTATCGGCATTCAAAAAAATACCGCGGTATACCGGTATATCGAAAACTGTTCAGATATATGAACATAAGTACCACAATGGAGACCTGAGGCATCACAGTCGGAACGAATTAGCATGCCTTGATGATGCGTTTCGAAAAACATTTACCCAACGCAGACGATATCAAAATTTATTATTTTAAAAATTAGTTTATCAGATTTTCCTCCAAAATTAGCACAACACAATATCATGTGACCCCATCATTGGAACGAGCTCGTTCCAATGAGGGGTCACATGATATAGTTTTGTTGAAATTTTTAAAAATTATTTTTCAACTGCTGAAATTGTATATTACGTGAGCACATGCAGACGATTCCTTGGGTAAAGGGATAATATTATTCATTCGGGGATACAGTTAAAAAAAACTCAAGACATCTTGAAAATTAAATTGTGGGTAAATAAATAATGACGATAAACCGATATGTTTGTAATTACACCGGTATTCAATCGGTATTGGTTTGAATACCGGTGTATATCGGTTTATCGATATACCGTGCAGCCTTACGTATTACGACCCTGGACCGGAAAAGCTACCTTTCAGGTTCAAAGCCTTAATAGTTAGTTGCTCCGAATTTATAGAAGCAAAGTTGTTTTTTCAGTATTATCGTGTTCGTGTGGAAAGATTTACTATCCTTTCTGCCAGGGGCGTAGCCAGGCTAATTGGGGTGGAGGAGGTGAGGCAAAGTCTTTGCTCCCACTTCAATTCGCATCGTGCAGGACTAAGAGTTCGGATCCCCCATACACCTTATGAGTTAACCCTTTACTTAACGTAACGTAACCGGCCAGCGCTATTCTCAAAAATCGCCAATTAATTTTCATTATTTTTTCATTTTTTTCAAGTTGTCTCAAAAACATAGGTTATGACCCCTCGTTGGAACGAGCTCGTCGAGCTCGTTCCAAAGAGGGGTCATAACCTATGTTTTTGAGACAAAAAATGAAAAAAAATTAGTTATTCAAGAATTATTTTTGCAAGTGTCGTCTGCTTTTCAGGTTAGGTAAAGGGTTAAGAGAGTTATCCTCTATAGATGATGTTCAGGGTTGTCAGCGGCGATAAAAATTAAAAATTGTCATGCTAGTTGGAGAGCCCTGCTGAAGGCTTTAAGTACTCTGGAAATGGAGGATAAACTCTAGAAAATGCCACAAGAAATATCAGGGTGAGAGTATATGATGTCAAGGTGAAAGCTAAAAGTTGCGATTTTCTTGTTTAAAAGTGTAGATATTTTCGATAATATTTCTGCCTGGGTTAAAATATAAAGCGCAAAGATGGGTACGTGACGAACCTGGAAACAGATTTGTCAAACTCTGCTAATTAGGCATGAAATTTAATGTCCACTATGGCGCACTTGTTGAACGCCACATGGGCAATCTGATAACAGATCAATAGTAAGAGAGACAATATTCTCTTCTGTAATAATTATCTGGGTAATTGAAGCCAGTTAAAATCTAATTGTAGAATACAGTGCATCACATATGTTCTGGACACACACCCATATTACGCACCTATCCTGTCTCCGAAATGTCAAAAGATACCAAAATGCGAGTCTTTCAAAGGAACTTTAAAGCGAGCGTTAAATTAAGATAGATCTTAGCGGCCAAGTTCAAGAGAAGCGATTAACTGAGAATAAATGTTCTGGCTATCTAAATAAAAATCGGGGGATTTCTCGAAAAATTCATTCCAGCCAATTCCAGTCGGAAGGTGTGTAAGGCTGTGGGTCGTTGCGAGGCAGTTGGCCTGAGGGCACTCAGAGAAGGTCCGAATTTAGCATTGGCCGTCGATGGTCATAGGCACCGAGATTGAAAGTCCGCGTATTGTCGTAACCCTGTGAGGGTTGTAAGGAACCGATTGTAGTTTGTTAACGACTGCGAACCGTAGTGGCATTGTAGCCAAAGAAGTAAAAGCTGTAACGTTGAGGTCTAGAAACCGTGTTAAGAGCTTGAGTAAGCGCTGGAATAGCTCGCGAGATAAGAGAGTTTTAGGCGGTGCGAGAATTGGTGATGTTGAGAACACTTTGCAGAATATTATTATGTAAACTTTATTAAGTATATATCTGAAGGTGAAGAATAACTTAACCCCGTAGGAGCCAGGCAAGGCGCAAAGTGATCGTGAACTGTGGTAGACGCCGATTGAATTGTGATTGAACTGTGAGAACGCTGATAGAGTTACACAAGCAGAGCATTATATGAGTTAAGCCCGACTGACGGCGAAGTTAACCCTGCGAGGAGGAAGCAACGAGAAGTGAAAAGACACTTTGTATTTGTCACAAACCGTGAGAGGATGAAGATGATGTGAGGTTGATCCAGCGGACACAGCTAGCTGTGGGAGACGTCGAGGGCCCTAAAGAATAAACTTTTATCCGCGTAATTAGCGTTTTCTTATGAATAATTTGTGAGTAATTTGTTTCATATTATATTTCTTCGTACATGTAAATAAATAATCTTTTCAGTGAATTATCGTTGATCACTCTTTGGCGTTGTAAGTCACATGCACCTTCAGGAATCCTAAGAGTCCCAAACGGATAGGGCATTGATAAGGTGGCAAGTTTTACGTTCGAACTGGGGTTCAGACGACAGTCACTGGCAGTCGACTGAGCGCTGATAAGAACATAAATGTTCCTCCATCACTCAACCCCGTAATCATGCGACATATGAATCAGGTTGAGGGATTTCAGGTATGCTTGTTTATAAGTTGATTTTTTTCAGAAAAAGTGTGTGATTTCAGGCATGATTGTTTATTTGTTGATAATTTAAAAAAAAAACAACGTCTGTCTATATTGCTGCTTTCTGTGTTTTGTAACGCATCATATTGTTTACAAGTTGATATTTTTCAGAAAAGTGTGTGGATAGGGGGAAAGTGTGTGTGTGTGAGGGTGTGTGTGTGTGTGTGGGGGGGGGGGGGGTGTGCTTGCCAACCCCTCTGTTTCTATCCTGTTGATTTCTGCTTTTTGTAACGCATCAAAGCAGAGGTATTATCTCTTACCTTAGATACGTTTATATGAATTGAGAAAGTCTATATTTAATAGAGGGAAGATAAAAAAAAATCAGTTTGTGTCCATGAGATGGTTGACTGAAACATGCTTTAAAATTTATCGAAATTCTTAAGTAGTAACATCTATCACAAATGACGATTGCAGAGTGAGGCCATGCAGAAAATATTTTTTGCAGAACTCACAACATAATATCTTATTCCCACAACGAATGATCCTGTTCTCACAAATAGTATCTTGTCCTCACAAGATATTGTCTTGTTCCCACAACATAGTATCTTGTCCTCACAAGATAATATCTTGTTCCCCCAAGAAAAATATCTTGTTCTCACAGCATTATAAGTTATTGTGCTATATTAGCAGGGGTGCCCAAATGTGAACCCAGGGGCTTGTTTCAAACAAATCTGCATCTGACCCCTCTGAGGATGTTGTATATCAAGTATCAAAAGATTCTGATAAGTAGTTCTGGAGAAGATTTTTAAAATTTTTTAAAGAAAATGTAGGCGTTAATTTATGCCTCTTGTGGTACGCCCTAAGGGCGTGGGAACTTTATTTGAACAAACGTAACTTGAAATTTGACAAGGAACATGCATATCAAGTTTGGTTCAATTCGGTCCAGTGGTTTATGAGAAGTCAATAACGTAAAGTTCAGACGGACGGACGGACGGACGGACGGACAGAAAGTGATCACTTAAGCTCCCCTTGAGCTTTGCTCAGGTGAGCTCAAACTAGATCATTCCTGAACTACTCTCTACGTAACTAGAATCTAAGTAACAATAAGCAATATGATGTCATCAAATTTTTAACCAATAGTAAGTAACACATTGAGCAGTTTTCTTGTGGGGAACATGGACCCTGATGCGACCGTGTGTTAAAATGTTCGATATTTTACATGAAACTTATACAAGCCGTTTCTCTCCTGAGAATAAATTACGGCATTTTCAAATTTATTACAAACTATAAAAACGTCGCAAAGAAAATAGGCTCTTGATAGCATCGTTTTATCCCTTTACCCAACGAATCGTCCATATCCGCCCGCGTAATTTACAAATTAAGCAGTTGAAAGGAATATATTTTTCAAACAATTTCAACAAAACCATATTATGTGCCCCCCTCACTGGAAGGAACTTCAATTCAAAATATCGAAAAATTCCTATTGACTACTCTATCTGTTTTGCGTGATGTTCTGATCACAAAATCGGCCAACCACTGTTCGTAAGGAAGGCAAAGTCTAGTTTTTCATAAAATGGAGCAATTTCTGACGTTCTGTAATTTTCATTGATATATATTTATATTATTAATTACCCAGATCTTCTGTAATTTTCATTGATATATATATATATATTATTAATTACCCAGTTTGTTGGAGACCTCATGTGGAATTGCCTGACACCGAAATTATCATATTAATTTTTTGGCCACAAACGAACCGTGTAATAACTCTATCTTGCGACTAATTTTCTTATGTATTGAGTTAGCAATTGCAATGAATAATAAATGATAAAACTCTTACTTCTTACTTTTTTAATGTGAATCGTTTGTCGTCAACGGCCTAATGCTAGTTTGATAGATGAATAAACAAAAGGGGAGATGAACTTGACTGTTTCGCCGTTTATTGAGTTGAACAGACTGTGTAAGGTATGCATGCATGTACGTGACACCTCATTCCAATTAATTTCTCAGAGGTAAGATGTTTGGACGTACAAGCTTTATGCAGAATCGTGAATTACTGCAAAAAGCAATAAATGGATTCGCGCGTGATACTATGGTCGGATATGGGGAGTCGGTCTCATGTGGCCGTTACGTTGACGGGGATGGTGGTGGGGGAGGGGTGGGGGTTGTGTTAACGTGAAGATGCGGGAACGTATTGGTTCGGTGGATAGAACATTGAACTTCCAGCCGAATGGTCCACGGTACGCTCCTGACCAGTGATAACTGCGTTGTGTCCTTGGATAAGACACTTAACCCCTTGAACCCGTAAGACCGATTTTTCGGTCCAAGGCATAATTACGTCCCATTTTTGTCTTATTGTAAGAGTTTTATACACGGGGCATTGATGATAAAATAATATCTGCAGTCTGCAGCCAGACGGCTGCACATTGCAGTTATTATTTTATCCTCCCTGTATAATGATATTAGACTGACCCATCTCACAGTAAGTGTACACAAAGGCGATACCATTCCAGGAAACGAGGGTTCGGTGGGGTCACGGTGGCGATGTATGCTAAGGCGTGTTGCACGTCGACGGTGCACTTGCCTTCAACCACTACTGATCCAGCTTGTGCAATGTTAGTACGTTGGGGTGTTTGACAGTTGCGCGGTTGTTCTCTCCGGGTACTCCGGCTTCCTCCACCCTTAAAACTGTCCGACACGGTTTTACTCTGGCTGTTGAAAGTGTCGTTAAACGCCAGCAAAACAAATAGAACAAACAAAACGTGAAGAGGCTTGAGATGCTTATGGAGAATCACTGTCTGAAACCATTCCAGAACACTTTATTGATACACTGGGACCTTCGTTGATCACTATTAAGGCATGACTTTGACATAGTCTGCCATTGTTAGATGGCTGTTAGGAGGAAACTAAGCCACTACTCATTCCACAATTAGCTACTACCACTCCAACTGTTTGTCAACTTTAGCGCTACTGTAGTCTTCTGTTCTGGCGTCTATCCTCTTCCTTATAGCCCTGCCATGATTGCTTATCCCCACGAAATATTACTACCTTTTATTAGCAATAGTACTATTGGCTTCAGCAGCTGTTATTAATAGATCTGTCTCTGCCACCAATTCTACGTTCCCTGCTCTACTAGTAAAAGTTGTACCCCCACCCTCCCTGTCAGTATCATTATCACTCCAACGAATGGCTTTCACTTGTGTCGCAACTCCTAACAGCGTTGGTTTCTTCGATGATCGTTTACGCAGTAATTACGAATTGTCTGATATTGTGACTCGTTTCCTCAACAGAGTTCTAGCTGGCCGGATCTTACGGATCACTTCACACATCACCTTATATTAGAACTGTCTGAATGTCAGCCTTTGAGAAATGCCTCATATCTCCATCCGATAAAACAGAGTTGCCGAAGCGTAGCCTCTGTATACCGAAGAGCCCAGGATATAAGAGTCATATTAGCTTGTCAACTGTGATAGATGTTCTGATAATACCAGTCGTAGTAGTCATAACTAACAGTAAAAGTGAGTAGTTCTGGCGCTTTTTGAAACAAGTGACCACCACCCGGTATTTTTAAAGAGACTGCTATTACAGGTACTAACGCTATGGAGGATGACATGGATAGTGACTCTAGTCCACTTTAGCGCCCTTTGAACTGAAACTTTTCGTGTTAAACTTATGTCGTGTGCGTAGAGGAACTGGACCATAACACTAACCCCATGGAAAGTGTCGTAGAAGCTTTCCATTGAGTAAGTGTTATGCGACAGTGCGTATAAGCACGATTCCCGCTGTCGGCTCACCTTGGTGCCCATTGCTGTAAAATATCTTTTGGCACAAAAATACAGCATCTGGCACCAAAATTTGGCAACTAAAATATACTTTTAATAGGTCCCAAAGGCTTTGTGGATTTTTATTCCCATGCATCATTTTCGATAAGGTAGCTGGCTGACGACATAGGCAAGACAGAATTCTCGCCTGTCAATTAATCCATAGGTAACTGCTAGGTATAATCATTGTTCTTTGTTTGTTACCAGTCCATCCATTTTACCCTTTCCCTAACATGAAAAAGCAGACGACACTTGCAATCAAAATTCTTGAATGACTAATTTTTTTTCATTTTTTGTCTCAAAAACATAGGTTATGGCCCCTCTTTGGAACGAGCTCGACGAGCTCGTTCCAAAGAGGGGTCATAACCTATGTTTTTGAGACAAAAAATGAAAAAAAAGAAAGAAAATTAATTGGCGATTTTTGTGAATAGCACTGGCCGGCTTTGTCCGTTACGTTGGGTAAAGGGTTAATCCAGGGGTTCTTCTGCCCTCTTTGGGAAAGGGTCCGAGCCCATGCCATTAGGGGAATTTGCGTCATGGGGATTCCAATTGGGAATTTGTTGGAGGGGAAAAGCTTACAAAGACTAAGAAATTTTACATCCGAATAGAGCAGAGAACATTAAGACCGATACCCAACTGCATGTATACTACAAGTAAGTTTTATAACAAACAATCACATGGAATCATGTTCATGCAGTATCTGCCGTCTTTGCAGTCTCTGTTATCAATAAACTGTTCTTATATACTATTAAAAAAAGTAGGAGATATCCAAACTGATGTTGATATTTTCGGAAAATGGTATTGGATACGCATGATTGGACACATCAATATGTTACCAAGTTTAGTATGGATCATGAATGTCACCGACCCACGAAACTTCGTGCAGGTTGTTGGCACTAGCGCCACGCTAATGTCTGTGGGGTACGTTTTGAAATTTCCATTTGTACTGAACGGGCTTTTTCGGAGGTCTCATCGTTCTTTTTTGGTATAAACTCGTTCATCAATAGTTTCTGGTCGAAACGTAACTTTTGAGGTATGCGAAGACTGACACGTGATATACGTTTACGTGGCGTTGGCCTGTTGGAAGCTGGTAACAAACGGAATGCAGTGGCTCAAATTCTCAACGTTACTCAATCGGTGATTAGCAGGTTGTGGTCACGCTATCGTCAGACAGGCAATGTTGATGAATGGCGTCGGTCAGATCGTCCAAGGGCGACAACTGCTAACCAGGATCGTTTCATCCGAACCATATCATTACGTAACCGTCATCAAAGTGCCCCAGAAATTGGACAGCAACTGCACCGAGCGAAAGATGTGCGAGTCAGTGGTCAGACTATCCGAAATTGCCTACACCGCTGCAAGTTGTACGCTCGACAACCTCGAATAATCCCACATTTGACTGAACGTCACATCGCAGCAAGGCGTAATTGGTGTGGAGCACGACAGCGCTGGGACAATTCTCGGTGGAGCAACGTCATGTTTTCGGATGAATCGAAGTTCACTCTCGACTTCCACGACAGGCGAAACAGAGTGTGGCGGCGGCAGAACGAACGATACCATGACGTAACTGTTAGGCAGCACGATCGTTTTGGTAGTGGATCGGTTACGATGTAGGGAGGCATAACTATGGCATGTAGAACAGCATTATATGTCATCCAATGGTGTGTCACAGGGCAGTACTACCGTGACAACATGTTAGCAACTCACGTGGTGACATTTGCGCGACCTCACGGCCTTCGATTCATTTTCCAAGACGGCAGTGCAAGAGCACACATGGTCCGTCTCGCTACAGAGTTCCTCCAGGAGCAGAACATCACTACACTGCCTTGGTTAGCACGAAGTCCAGACCTTTCACCAATCGAGCACGTCTGGAATATCCTTGGTAGGCGTCTTCGACAACGCCAACAGCCCCCTACCAATGTCCAGGAGCTCGTCGCTGCACTGCAGGAAGAATGGAATAAGATCAGTCAAGCTGATATTGGACGTTCGGTGAGGGGTATGCCACGTCGAATCCGCGCTTGTCTCGTGAACCTAGGAGGATATACAAGTTATTGAGGTCTTGGACTGAATGCGGTAAATTCTCTGACTGACCGTCCCTGTATTCTACAGCTCAGTGCGTGGAATGTGTGCTTGTCAGACATCCACCTGTCGCTGAAAGCATTCACCAGATGTCACAGTGCAATGCCTCAACTGTCTTTTGGATGAAAATATAAATATATTTCTTCATTAACCCTTTACCTAACGTAACGGTCAAAACCGGCCAGCGCTATTCTCAAAAATCGCAAATTAATTTTCATTATTTTTTTCATTTTTTGTCTCAAAAACATAGGTTATGACCTCTCGTTGGAACGAGCTCGTCGAGCTCGTTCCAACGAGAGGTCATAACCTATGTTTTTGAGACAAAAAATGAAAAAAATTAGTTATTCAAGAATTATTTTTGCAAGTGTCGTCTGCTTTTCAGGTTAGGTAAAGAGTTAGACAGGCATGATAACGAACTAGGCGAACTTGACACTCTTGTTTCCAGGAGAGCTGGATTTGATGGGCAAACTACAGTGGTATTGAGAGGCTATTTGTGGTAGTCATATAATAAACAATAATTCCACTAAATGTTCTCAGACACCAGGCCTGTGGATTATTGAGTTAACGGTTTTAAGACTTTAAGTAAGTTAGTATTTATGGGGGGAGAGACAAGTGTTGAGAATGGAGATAAATACTACATGTAGGTACTGTGATTGAAATGCTTCTGGGTTTAACTCGTTCAACTCCGAGACTTTGAATGGTACCGTCTCATATACTGTGGCGAAATGGGCTAGTCCATTCTTCCTTTGTGAGGAAGTCCATTAAAAACGCAGTCTTGCTGCTTTGTAGGACTGCGCCGTTAAATTATCACAGGACCTACCTACTTATTTATTGTGTCATCTGTTTATTACACGCCTTCACGTCTATAAAAAAAACAATTATTAGAAGGACGCCCAGCAATTCATTTGACAACTATCAACACAAAGAACACATTGTATCGCCTACCTACTGTGCTAGTGGAACCCGGGTTACTAACTATTTAGTCCCCTAAGTTACAATGTTTTCTGTGTGCCTACTGACACATAGAAGACATTGTAACTCAGGGGACGATTTTTAGCTATTGCTACCGATTCAAATTGTAATTGCGGTGCACGATTTGTAGAAACTTCCAGTGAAATTTCGTTTCTATTTTAAAATGGTCCGTCAACGATTTTCATTTTCCGCATGGTTTAGTGTTGCTGTTGATGGGGATTTCAAAGAACGGGCGTGTAATGAAAAATCTTTTATCTGAAACTGCATAATACAAGCGCGTGCTTAGTTACGATTTGTTACGTTACTATTTATAGAACTTTAAAGCTTTCGAAACGCGTTTGAGAGGGACCTTGTACGGTTCTATATACGAAACGGGGAAACAAACCCACCAAAATCAAAAGTATAATTATTAAATTATGGAACCACATTGCTTTTATGATTTTGTATCTGAATCACTGGAAGTATTCAAGCTGGAACAACACGCAGCTGTACTGTTATTCAGTACGCAGTCTTTTCGAAATGTTGAACATGTACGCGCTCAATAACTTTATTCGAAAATTGCAAAAGTTCAAGGCAGCCGCATACACTTTCAACCGAAACGACAAGGATTTGAAGTCTGAAAATGAAATCTGAAATTAAAATGCTATTTAATCAAGTTATTGGGAGTGCGGTGGCCCAGTGATTACAACATTGGACATCAAATCGAATATGGCACCTGTGCTGTGTCCTTGGGCAAGACACTGAATCCCGTTTATCCACGCGGGACACGGTGGCGCTGTCGACTGAGGGGAACTGCACGTCGATGGTGCGCTTGTCTTCAACCAATGCTAACCCTGCTTGTGTGAAGTTAGTACGTTGGGGAATCTGACAGTTGCTCGACGTTGCTCGATTACCTCCGGATACTCCGGCATCCTCTACCCGATAAACTGTTCGACACGAGGTGTCTCTTGCTGTGGAAACTGTCTTTAAACCCCAATAATAAATGAATCAAGTTATTACAGTTGAGAACAGTAAGATAAATCTGTCATCACCATTTTGTTTGCATACAAAATGTATCAAAGTCTCGTTCTTGTTTCAATATCTCGACTTGTTTTCGTACATAAACATACTAGTGATAATATATAGAGGATATCTTGTGTTTTTGAGTGGATGCCGAAAATTATCTCATGAGTGACCGAGACAAATGTTTATTTTTCGCGAGCGCTTGCACTCAAAAACTCTAGATTTTCTTTTTATTATACGGTTTTTACAAGAATCTGATAATTCCACTCGTTTCAACCTTGAATTGATGCATGAAAGTAGACAGCTGGTCGCTGCCTATAATAGTCCGGCCTTTGTCGCGCATTGATACGCAGAAGTGATTTGATCGATCACTGGAACAGGTACATCTTGCGATCTGATTCAGCAGGCGGGTTTCATGCATCAATTCGAGGTGAATTCGTGTCGAAGTTTTGCTGGAAATGATCGGTATCCATCCCAAAACACTAGATTTTCTTTTCATTATACTTTTTTCAACAAATTTATCATTTCTAGTGATATTTTGGGCTCGTATTCACCTTGAAGTGATGCTTTGAAAGCCGCAATTTCGATTGATACCGTGAAAGTGAAATTTCTACATCTTCACAGTGGGGGATACGATTTCTGTCTTTTCGCAATATTTTCGATAATCTATATATCGTTTAGCGTATAATGAATGTGGATTATACTTTTACAACTGGATTGTTGGAACGTCAGCAAAGACGTCGAAACTCAACCTGCCCCATGCCCCTCTAAATTACGTCAAGTCAATCAACGCGGTAAGCCCCCATACCACACCAATGACGTTTGATTTCGAGAAAGTTCACTCTCAGGGTTCACATCAAACATCCAACGGAAATCCAGCACGAAATCTTCGAACACGGAATCTTTAATTTACATTGCCGCCAAAAATGGGCACATCGTCGTCATACTCATTTTTGGCATATAACAAAGTATATTCTTTAACCCTTTACCTAACATGAAAAGCAGACGACACTTGCAAACAAAATTCATGAATAACTCATTTTTTCATTTTTTTTTGTCTCAAAAACATAGGTTATAACCCCTCATTGGAACGATCTCGACGAGCCCGTTCCAAAGAGCGGTCATAACCTATGTTTTTGAGACAAAAAACGAAAAAAATAATGAAAATTAATAGGCGATTTTTGTGAATAGAGCTGGCCAGTTTTGACCGTTACGTTGAGTAAAGGGTTCAAAAAATGATCGACGATTGCGAGGCGTCAGAATATTAAAAACTTTCGAAATGTTTTGTTGTTGTGCATTATATATCTATAGCAGCAAATGCACCCCCAAGAAGGTTGCGAGTGAGACAAATTTCTACAGTATGTGGAGAGTGGATTGTAACTAAACCACCAATGGAGTGGAGTTGTCATCCAAAGTATCATTTTCAAATTTTGTACATATAGACAAAAAAAACCCACACAAGCAATGTGTCATTCAATGGACCTTCGGGTTTTACCCAGAAGCTTTACAACAAATTTGCAATTATTATTTGGGTGGAATATCCACTCTACGTGGGATTTAGTGATAATACACTCTCCACGTACTGCATACATGGCAATGAGCGGTCCAGCAATCCAGTTGTATAGAAATCAGTGAAAATATTCTGGATTTGGACTGGGAAATTCGCGGATGTCCGTTACCCTACTCCCTTTCAAACTTTCTCTCCCTCGCTACTTCGAGATTCTTACCATATGTTTGACACATGTTTGACAGATCGTGTCCTGAGTTCCAATGTGTTCTATGTGTCTACTGGCACATAGAACACATTGGAACTCAGGTGACGATATGTTTGACACTATGAGCTAGATACTGTGTGAAAAGACTTGGGTGCCATAACAAAATTCATCTCGGGGGCCAAGGTCCCTTTGTGATCCTAGTTTTTCTTCCATGATGTGTTTTTCTTTCACATGTAGCCTGGGGTCCCTGGACTCACTCCACCCAAGCCCATAGGACTCGGGTGGAGGACGTCCAGGGGAACCAGGCTACAGGTGTGTGGAGGTGGCAAACGTTTGAAGAAAAAAAATATTTCACTGCAATTTTTTTAAAAAAAAATTCTCAAATATTTGGGGGCTTTTGTTGTCCGGGTAAGTTTTAAAGGATATCGTGGCCGTATTTTTTATGATATATTTACTCCATCCATTCCCTCTAGTAACACAGCATGTATCCCGTATTTACAGTACTTGATTGCGGGGCTCTACATGTACTCCGGGTACTGGGGATATACTCTCTGAGCGCAGGGCTTTGCTCCAAGCGCCGAATATTAACAAAACACAGACAAAGTTTTGATATTATATAGATACAAGCCTTCAAAGCCTTTTCCAATCAAGGATTTGGCGAGTTTCATACCTGAAATTCAAAATTTTCTCACACTGGGTCGAACGATGGTCGGCCCAGGGGACTCTATCTTCCCCAGTTCCATGGGTGGGGTGGGGCGAATCCCCATCACCCGCCACTGTGCGCAGTTCCTAGAACTGTGCGGTATCATCCAAAATAAAAATCGGGGTACTGAAGTATACAATCTCTATTCTAGGTTTTATCGCGGTTCGATATAATTAATCTGTAGGTTGTTTTTATTAACCTCTTACCTAACATGACAGGGTGCGCGGTGGCGTTGCGGTAACCGGTTCTCGTCAGATCACCGAAGTTAAGCAACGTCGAGCCCGGTTAGTCCTCGGATGTGTGACCGTCTGAGCGATCGATTCGGACTCCCGCGTTGTGTCCTTGGGCAAAGCACTTAACCCCGATTGTCCACATGGGGGCACGATGACGCCGTTTACTAGGGCGCACTACACGTCGATGGTGCGCATGTCTTCAATCAATCTAACCCTGCCTGTGCTGCAGTGCGGAGTTACGATGTTGGGGAGCTGGCAGCTGCTTGTCGTTACTCGGTGGTTCTCTCCGGGCACTCAGGCTTCCTCCACCGTAAAACTGTCACGGTCATGATTAGCCATTGGTCATAAGTATGCGACCTTAAACACCAATAAATAAATAAATAAATAAATAAATAAATAAATAAATAAATAAATAAATAAATAAATAACATGACAAGAAGACGACACATGCAAAAACATTTCTTCGATAACTAATCATTTTCCTTTTTGCGCCAGAAACAGAGCCATAGCTGATAATTTTCGTCATTGGAAGAAATTTACAGGAATATTAGCTCCCCTTAGTTTCCCGAAGCTATCTGTAAACTTAACACTAAGGGTATGGAAATCTCAAATAAAAACTAATATTTCGAAATGTTGGCGAATTTGTATCATCGACGGGCGCATTATTTCACAAACTTCTGGCATTTTCCTAGACAGTCGTATAAATTTTTTCTCAAGGAGACATCCAACCATTACACATCGACCAAGTACAGTACATGTTTATAATACTATACCGTGCCCCTGCCCATGGCTGTCATGGTGATATCAACGTCGGACGCTGTTGTTAGGCGGTGACATGCACTCATTTTTGATCTAATCGATCCGAAAATATCTCGGAAAAAGATTTCGACAAAATGGGCAAGATCTGGTCATTTTAACGTACTCAATAGCATAATTTCTACTCCCAACCGAGAAACGAATTTCTTCTGCTCTATTGGTGCCGCCATTTTAAAATGGCTGAAGCTGATAGCAGACCTCCTGGTGCGCAGGAGACTATATGGGCTCACTAAATCTGGCCTCACGGGGCGTTACATATTTTTTAGGGTCCTTCGCTTCGTAGGGCGAGCAACCATAAATATTAAATAATTCCCTGTGGGACATTTCTATATGTTGGAATGCATAATAAAACGACGCCTTTCTCTCAAGAGTTTAGAAAAATGCATGTCATCAAGCTACAGTAATCTGATGACCGAAATTGAAAGCTATAATATTAATACTGTCTATCCGGCAATTTCATCTAGTAGTCGGGAAAGAGTTTGCTACAACCCCTGCAATATTCTGGGCAAGTTACGGCCCTGCGGACACAGGTCTGAGGTCGAGTGATGTTTCCCTGTATGTTCATTTGCATGTTGGCAAAATGACATTTATTTTCTTCTCGTCCAAAATTCTCCCATCCCTTGTCTGTTTTAGCGAATAGGCTTCAATGGCCGTCGAGCCAGGTTATTGAAAAATCCTCTGAGCAGCTCAGTTTATCTTACAAAAGATAGTCTTGCCGACAAATGAAGAGAGTTCTATGCAGTTTTCTGAGCTCATCCAAGGTTATATATATTTCTGATGTTTCCTTAAAAACTACATAACTATCACCCTGAAACTTTGTTAATTTGAATTTAGAGAACGAAATATATTTACTCAGCCACTCAGTAGTATAATTATTTAACCCTTTAACCAACGCAGACGATTTTAAAATTTATTATTTTAAATATCATTTTTTTAAATTTGGGTGACCTAGGCTTTAGACGGACGGCGCGAAACTTCGGTCAGAGACCGATGCCAGAAAAAGGCATAACATGAAGATATCGGTGCGTGTCTGAATGGGCAAGTATATAATGACGACACTGTTCCCAATACAATCGTTCGTGTATCAGGTATTGCATCAGGGAGCATCATAATTTGATTTTTTTCTAGAGGAGGACACCACGTCTGTGGAAGTTTGGGACTTTCGGCGTTCGCACTGTCGGATTCTCTCAAGTCCACAGTTGAAAGTAAAGCTTTGAATTGATTTAACACACAAAAAGTTAACTTGCAGCCTTGTACCGTCCAAGTTTGGTCTCGGAACTACCACAAGACTTTTTGCACAGATGGCTCTTTCACCTCAACCTGTTTCGGGCACCTTCAACTCAGCCTCCAGACGACGCTGATGGGAATATTGTTTTATTTGGCTCTACATGGCATATCTAGCATCTCCGGTCCAATCTAATTTGTTATTTTCCAGTTTGTTCATTCGCCTGTAAATTCCGATCTCATTTTGCGTGATCTCCGGATGAAGAATATCCATAAATTGACAGAAAGATTTTACCCGAGGAAGAGAAAAAAAAAAAAAACATGGCGGTGCCATTGAAATTTGTACTTTTCCTCCAACTTTGACATCTCACATGCGTGTTAACCATATCAGTTAGATTAAAGTAGATTAACATTCCTTTGCCACAACGACGATCACACTTGCGACGCTCCTGGCTTTAGCATTCATAAAAAAGTCCAAAGTTACTTTATTTTGTAAGAATCTTAAATTTTTCATATAAGTTGTTTATAAAGTATAAAAAGTTTAAAAGGTAACTATCAGATTGAAGCAGGAACGAAACTAGTGAGGAACCGGGGAGGAGGGTTCGCCACCCCCCCCCCCCCCCCCCATGACTATGTCTGTCTGAAAACTTCGTTACTCGTCGGAAAAATTGCAGGTCCCTCGAATACACTTTTTTCTGAAAGGCGCTAATTTGAAAAAATAAGTTGACCATTTTAACCCATTACTCAACGTAACAGTTAAAACCGACCAGCGCTATTCTAAAAAATCGCCAATTAATTTTCATTATATTTTCAATTTTTGTTTCAAAAACATAGGTTATGACCCCTTTTGGAATGAGCTCGTTATTCAAGAATTTTGTTTGCAAGTGTCGTCTGCTTTCCATGTTAGGTAAAGGTTTAAACTAAATTGACTGATCTGTCCCTCGCAGTGTTAATTTGGCCTCAACCCACCAAGCAATTACTAATTCAGTATAAAGTTCCCCACAATCTATTATGAACATCTGCCAGCTTTCTTCTGCCAAACAATTCCACCACAAATATCTCTATCTCGCGAGCTTAACCAGCTCTCCGCAGCTCTTGGCTATATAAACCACTTTGTCAAGGTGATAGCTAAAAGTTGCGATTTTGTTGTAAAAAAGTGTAAATATTTTCGATATGTATGTGACGGACCCTGAAAATAGATTTTTCAAACTCTGCTAATTAGGCATGAAATTTAATGTCCATTATGGCGCACGTGTTCAACGCCACGTGGGCTAAATTATAACAGATTAATAGTAAGAGAGACAATATTCTCCTCTCTAATAATTATCTGGGTAATTAAAATCAGTTAAATTGTAATTGTTGGAACCAGTGCATCACACATGTTCTGGACACACACCCATATTACGCATCTGTCCTGTCTCCGAAATGTCAAAAGATACAAAAATGCGAGTCTTTCAAAGGAACTTTAAAGCGAGTGTTAAATTAAGATAGATCTAAGCGATCAAGTTCAAGAGAAGCGATTAACTGAGAATAAATGTTCTGGCTATCTAAATAAAAATCGGGGGATTTCTCGAAAAATTCATTCCAGCCAATTCCAGTCGGAAGGTGTGTAAGGCTGTGGGTCGTTGCGAGTAGATGGGGAGGTCCCATGCTATAGGTTAGAGGAGATGCCGCATCGGTGCGAAAGTGAAGGCACGTTGTGATGTAGGGGGAGCCACAGAGCTCATATTTAGATTGGGAGCAGTCGCGGGCCAAGTCGGTAGCCATATATGAGAATATGATCAGGGACAGGAAGTACGAGCTCAGGGAGCTATATGCATTTAGGTAAACGGCATTACCTGTTTTAGAAAGCAGAATTCTGAGAGGCAGTTGGCCTGAGGGCACTCAGAGAAGGTCCGAATTTAGCCTTGGCCGTCGAGGGTCATAGGCACCGAAATCGAAAGTCCGCGTATCGTCGTAACCCTGTGAGGGTTGTAAGGAACCGATAGTAGTTTGTTAACGGTTGCGAACCGTAGTATCATAG
Source organism: Pictodentalium vernedei (assembly GCA_031216915.1). NCBI lineage: Eukaryota > Metazoa > Mollusca > Scaphopoda > Dentaliida > Dentaliidae > Pictodentalium > Pictodentalium vernedei. Next base: position 447,294,158 of record CM062297.1, on the reverse strand, counting down.
TTGCCAAAGAAGTAAAAGCTGTAACGTTGAGGTCTAGAGACCGTATTAAGAGCTTGAGAAAGCGCTGGAGTAGCTCGCGAGATAAGATAGTTTTAGGCGGTGCGAGAAGTGGTGATGTTGAGAACACTTTGCAGAATATTATTATGTAAGCCTTGTTAAGTATATATCTGAAGGCGAAGAATAACTTAACCCCGTGAGAGTCAGGCAAGGTGCAAAGTGATCGTGAACTGTGGCAGACGACGATTGAATTGTGATTGAACTGTGAGAACGCTGATAGAGTCACACAAGCAGAGCATTATATGAGTTAAGCCCGACTGACGGCGAAGGTAACCCTGCGAGGAGGAAGCAACGAGAAGTGAATAGACACTTTGTATTTGTCACAAACCGTGAGAGGATGAAGATGATGTGAGGTTCATCCAGCGGACACAGCTAGCTGTGGGAGACGTCGAGGGCCCTAAAGAATAAACTTTTATTCGCGTAATCAGTGTATTCTTATGGATAATTTTGTGAGTAATTTGTTTCATATTATATTTCTTCGTACATGTAAATAAATAATCTTTCAGTAATTATTGTTGATCGCCCTTTGGCGTTGTAAGCCATAGGCACCTCCAGGAATCCCAAGCGGATAGGGCATTGATAAGGTGGCAAGGTTTACGTTCGAACTGCGGTTCAGACGACAGTCACTGGCTGTCGGCTGAGCACTGATAAGAACATAAATTTTCCTCCGTCAATTTCAACCCCGTAATCCAGCGACACACTTATGGCTCGCACTCCACCGCGATTCATGGATGTCCACTGACAAGACATTGTGGACCTCGTAGTTCCACTGGGCATGAGAGACTCAGGATACTCCTGCGTATCCCAGATTATATACTGTTTGGAAGAAATCAGTTTTATCAATAATTCCTCTCTTTGAATAGCAGATATCCAGCTAGATTGATGCACTTTAAATTGAACGTCGTCTAAAGTTTTCTATTTCAGATATTTTATAACCATAACGGACGGCAATTATGGGTACCTGCCTACCTGGCGATCCTGGCACCCCCCCCCCCCCCCAAAAAAAAAACAAAAAAACAAAAACAAAACAAACAAACAAAAAAACAAAAACAACCAACTCTCTTTCAGTAAGAATACAGTGTTTTCTAAACTGTACGTACATTATGGTTTTTGAACACCACTTCCAGACCTCCACGTGCGCGAAACGGACGGACCGTACACACAATGACAAATTCGTCCTTGCTTTGTAGCTACTGAATACTTTATTTAAATTGATGTCAACATTAGACGCAATTTGGGCTGTTCGATAATTATCGCCACGCTTCTCTAAGATAAATGCTTTCTTTTTATAAATCATTTAGCGTTCACATATTCTGCTGTTTCTAAACTTAACAATATTGGCTACTTTCTATCGTTACTCATTCAAACATACATACATGGTGGCTCAGTAGGTAGAAGTGCAGGCTGCAAACCGAGAGGTCCTCGGTTCGAGTCCCACCTGCGGCTACCGCGTTGTGTCATTGGGCAAAACAATTCACCCCCATTGCCCTCGTGGGGGCACGGTGGTGTTGAGTACTAAGGCGTACTGCACCTCGATGGTGCACTTGTATTCAACTAATGCTAACTCTTGTTGTGTGGAGTTAATGTGTTGGGGAGCCTGACAGTTGCTTGTCGGTGCTCGGTGGTTCTATCCAGGTACTCCGGCTTCCTCCACCCGTAAAACTATCCAATACGAGGTGACCCTGGCTGTCGAAAGTGCCATTAAACCCCATTAAATAAATAAATAAGTAAATAAATAAAACATACGAGCATATAAAGTTTTACCTCAATGTATTTACAAAAGTAAGGAAATTGTGTGGTAACATCTCTTAACTGTTTGACAAGCACAAACCCTCCACTCTGCTATCGTACTCGACAACCTACCATACCCCACAGCACCGTCTGGTCTGGCATTATGTACTACCCATCGCAACCACAGGATGGTATGACGTATTCGGTAGGTTAATTTTCCACGAAGCTAACAGTAGACAAATAGTGGTATCTACAGTATGGCCGCCATGCACTGTTCATTTTCCAAGAGTGGGAAATATTTCCACGGTCGAAATAAGATTGGATTCCAAACACTAATTATAGGAATAATCATCAAAATTTAATTAATGAAGCACCGGGTACAACCCGGTGCTTCATTAATTAAAATTTTGCCGCTGCTGATTTTTTATTATCTGGCATGCGTGGATACCACTGCCCACGCGTTGATTACTAGTCCACGGTGATTGTACTGCACCACCCATACTACACTATCAAATCACCCCCGACATACACGACCTGAAGAACCTAACTTCTTATTGTACAGTGGGAATTAACATCAGTCAACCTCTCTATGACGTTGCTTGCAGACAACGACGTCATGACATCAATGACAACGTCATCCGTTTCATGGGGAAAAATTTCGAGAAAACTCTCACCTATCCATCACCTATCCATCACTTTTCCATCACAACCCCATACTATATAACCGAATCCATGGGAATAAATACACCAATACGCACACTATAGCATAGCTACAGTATATGTGCAGTTACTGCAGTATGTGTACCACTCGCTAGACGCAGATCTGAATCAAGACGGAGCTTTACACCAGCAAACGTACGGGTTTGCACCGGAACAACTGTGGGTAATGGGGCCCGTCTGAACCCTTCTCTATTACTCCGGACCTTCACCCATTGGGGCAACACACTACAAACCTAGCACGAGTTAAAGTGACGTTAGAGGATTTTTTGCTACCCTTAGCAGCAGAGAAATTCTTGGTCTTCATTTCATTTAGCTAGGATATGCCACAAAAAACAACTTCAGAAAGTATAGAAGGGTTAAATGAATGGACAAATTACGCATTACAGAAATGCAGCTTCCATCATAATAACGTAGTATTCCTCAAAATAAGGCCATGGTCAGTCTAAATGGAACGGATCAGTTTCGACGCGGGAAATAACTGGTGCAATACCTTCGATTTTTTGCAATGTTTACAAATCTCGTTTGCAAATAGAGCATCACAACCCAGTTTGTGCTCATACAACATAATACAGTGTTAGTTAACACAATTATCAACTGAGATCTCTTCAAAATCCATCGATTGAAGCCAACCCAATTGAAAATATCTCAGCACGTCAACGAGTTGGCGTGTCGTATTTATTCAACAATACAGGGCAATGTGTCAGTAGTGTCATTTTCAATGACCGTTTATACCGGATCACGGACCAGCTTGGCACCACTTATCACTGTATATAACTTACTGTTTGACAGTTGTGTTGGGTTGCCGCCTTGTGATTCAGAAAAGAATGATTATAACTTTTGAAGAAATCAAAGTTTATAAAATTGAGAATGATCTCATATCCAATAGCATTTTATTTTGTCCCATTAATGTTAGCTGCTCAAAATTTAACTCTTAACCCGCTGGGTATTTTAAATATTTTAATCAAATCTAGTCATGGCTGCTATAAAGCAGCCATGACTGGATTTGCTGAAAATCGTTTTGGTAATTTAACTCTATAAATCATTGACGAAAACCTTGATTCATTTTACAGGGGGTAAATTTAATTAAAAATGCCCAAATTTTACTTATTCTTGCGGTAAGAGATTATATGTTCATGGAAGGAATATGCGCCAGCAGCAGGTAAAGAATCAATTAAATAGCAATGTTCCGAAAACTCATACAGCGCAGTTATCCTTCTTTTACCTAACGTGAAAAGCAGACGACACTTGCAAAAAAAATTCTTGAATAACTATTTTTTTTCATTTTTTGTCTCAAAAACATAGGTTATGACCCCTCGTTGGAACGAGCTTGACGAGCTCGTTCCAGCGAGGGGTCATAACCTATGTTTTTGAGATAAAAAATGAAAAAAAATAGTGAAAATTAATTGGCGATTTTTTAGAATAACGCTGGCCGGTTTTGGCCGTTACGTTGGGTAAAGGGTTAACTAAAGACAAAAGGACACATAGTTTCATTTTCTTTATCCAAAAACGACAGATTCGTTATCTTTATCTGGAGAATAATTAGCATCTAAGTTTGATAGTCTCTCGTTGGGCATTATTACATTAACTTTCACAATTATCATCACCATACCATTCACATCATCATCACAATCAATTGTTATTGTCTCAGCAAAATGTAATTATTTGTTCATTACGAACTGAAATAAAAGTTCAAAGTTCAAAGTCTTCAAACACCCATGTCATAATAATAACCCTGCATGTCGAAATTTTTTGTTGTTCGTAGGACAAATTTTTGTCCGCGACAGCATAAAAAATAACAAATTATCATTTTGTTTTGAGTTTTGACTGCATCGAAAATAATCACCTATTTTCAAGCTAACTTTCCATTACTTATATAGCACCTTAAAAAAGATACCAGTTTGTTACGTCGGTCGTGCATTTCTGACAGTTTCCACAGAGCACAAAGAAGCTGTTCACCATTCGCGTTAAACGTCACCAGCCAGTTAATCAGTCCAAAAACTAAGTCTATTGTTGTGACAGTAATTTTATCAACTTGATCCAGCTCATCGACGAAAACAAATCGCCCTCCTAATTTTGTTGCCGAATCCGAATACTGACCAAGTTGCCTCTACAGATCACAACGCGGAAGAGAACACTGTTCCTCAATAAAACTGTTTGTCACACGCGTTACACAAATAAAATTTGTCAGTGGAAAATGATGGCTGTTTACAATGTAAATGATATTTCGAGGTTAAACATTCTGCAGTGCTGCCCAATTCTCCGATTACATTATGTAAAAATGTAGGTATTTGAAAAAAAAACATACTAGGTGTCCTTCCAGATACAAGGCGGCTCTGCGGTCAGTTGTCAATTTATGTGTACTTGTACTGTATACGCGATGTATATATACACACATGCTGACGACATCTGGTGCTTAAGTTTTCATCCAGCGGTGAGGCACTTTTATAATTACTTAGAGAATTATATTCCACAAGTTTTTTGTCTAGGTTTGACTGAAGATTTATGAACTGAAGTTGCCCATTTGTGACAGAACCTGTTTTAGCGAATATCAGTCCTGTGGCAGTGGTAAGTAGAGTATCCCATCATTCACTGAAATTCAACTTAGAAGACAATGTGCTCATGTGAGCCCTTTACCGAACGTACACGATATCAAAATTTATTTTAATTATTTTTTCCCCCCAATTTTTCAATAATTTTAACAAAACCATATCATGTGGTCCCCTTTTACCAGAAAACATATCATGTGTGACCGTTCAATGGAACGAGCTCCAGTGAGGGGTCACATGATATGGTGTTCGATGAAATTTGTTTTCAATTGCACAATTTGTATATTACACGGGCGAATGCGACCAATTCGTTAGTAAAGGTATAACCCTTTATCACAGGTGACGTTAATCGGCCAGCGCTATTCACAAAAACGCCATTCCAATACATCTAATCTCTCCTCTTTCAATCACAAAGGCAATAAGAAATGAATTGCAACCCATTTATAGACTCATTAAATGTAAGAACACTCGCCTTTTTCTTCCTGGAGACTTGAACGGCTGATAATTTACCCCCACATCAGATTGAGTTTGAACAAAGGCCTGTTTTTAACTGAGTGCCCCACTTATTATCCACGTGGTGAGACGGTGGCGATGTGTTCTAAGACGTACTGCAGGTCGATGATGCACTTGTCTTCAACCAATGTTAATCCTGCCTGTGTAGAGTTAATACGTTGCGGAGTCTGGCAGTTGCTCACCGTTGTTCGGTGGTTCTCTCTGGCTTTATCCACCCATAAAACTGTCCGACTCGAGATGTCCCTGGCAGTCGAAAGTGCTGTTAAAAACCAATAAATAATAAATAAATAAATAAAAAAAGAAGATAAATAAATAAATACATTTATTTATTCATTTATTGATGTTTAAGGTTACATACTTATGCACAATGGCTAATCGTGACCGTGACAGTCTTATGGGTGGAGGAAGCCGGAGTACCCGGAGAGAACCACCGAGCATCGACGAGCAACTGTCAGCTCCTCAACATTCTAAGTCTGTTCAAGCTCGGCTCAAGCAGGGTGACAGCGGGTGAAGACATGTGCACCATCGACGTGCAGTACGCCTTAGTACACGGCGTCATCGTGCCCCTATCGAGGCAACCGGGATAAAGTCACAGGGGGTTACCGGCGCTTAAATACTGAGTCAAAAAAGAAAGTATAATAAACTTTGAGGAACAATTTTATTCAGGATTATCGACTTTAATCCCAAACAAATTATTGTAAATTCATATTTCTAGTCTAGCTGTATGAATTTGCATAATTTCATGTTCTTTCTGTTGTCAGCGTCACGTCAGGACGTCGCAATTCAGAGAAGGTGTGAAAAGAAAACTTCCCGCATGCAGTCAATAGCGTGTATGTCCACCGTTTGCCTCTTGGATGGCAAGACGTCGACGGCGCATGGACCTGATAAGTCTCTGGATGCCACCCTGTGGTATTACGTTCCACTCCTGCCTTAGAACATTACGTAAATTGCCAAACGTCTGAAGATCATGAAGTCGTACCCGACGGTACAATTCATCCCAAAGATGCTCGATTGGCGACAAATCTGGCGAAAGTGGGGGCCAGGGAAGAAGTTCGATGTTCTGCTCCTCAGGAAAGTCACGACAGATACGCGCCACGTGACATCGGGCATTGTCTTGCTGGAATAACTGCAATCCGACATTAGCGTTTAACAACGGGACAACTACAGCGTTACGAAGTTCGTCCCTATATCGCCGTCCATTCAGATTACCATCGATGAAGACCAACTACGTTCGATGGTGCAAGGAAATTCCTGCCCAAACCATTACACTACCCCCGCCGAAACGGCCGCATTCCCGCATGTAAGCATCAGAAGCCCGTTCTCCTCGCCGGCGATACACTCTTGCCCTACCACCAGCGCGCCGTAGACAAAATCGTGGTTCATCACTAAAAAGAACTGTGCTCCAACGCTGCTGAGTCCAGTGAACACGCTGACGTACCCATTCCATTCTGATGGTACGATGACGTTGGGTAAGGACTGGTCCGTGGTATGGACGCCTACTTCGGATGCCGTGTTCAGCGAGTCTGTTGCGGACAGTTTGTGCACTGATTCTATTGTTAGTTCTACCAGGAGTAATTGCTGCTGTCCTCGTCGCCGGAAGAAAGCGATCCCGCAAGCGAGACGTCCTGATGTGTCGGTCTTGTGCAGGGGTCGTAAGTCTTGGTCGACCTGAACGCGGTCTGTCTGCAGTTGATCCAATGGTTCTGTATCTTCCATTGAGACGGTAAATAGTGGCCACAGTGACTCCGAACTCAGCAGCGAGCTCATCTGGAGTATCCCAGTCTCATGCACTCCAATGGCACACAACCTCTGATTTTCGGTTTACCTTGGCATTTTTAAAATGTCGGAAGACAAAAACTAGCGTGTTTTCTCAATAACCCAGGCTCTCTAGCACAACATAACACAAAGAAAATCGTCTGTCACCCATTTGACATTCTCGGGTAGCACGAGCTATTTTGAAATCCGTAGCAAAATTGTATACGGTTGGGTGGACAACAACATGCCATTGCACTCTTTGCACGACTTCTTGTCCACAAACATGCAACATTAGAACTATTATATTTCATCCTTTATGCTATTTTTTCACATTTGTTTCTATTATACTTTCTTTTTGACTCAGTATAGAATCAGTTCCTTTAGTGTTTTTACGCGGATTCGTTCCGACCGCCCGCAGATTCGTTCCCGATTTTCAAAATGTTCGGAAGCTCTGTTTTTTTAAAGAAGATGACAAAAATGTGAGTATAACATGGATATTTTGTCAAATATTGGTTATGGGCGTCATTCGCCTGAATAAAATTGTGGTAATAACTTTATTTTAGAGTCTTAGAATAGTTTTGTGGCACAAAATACAGCCACGTGCACAATGTGTACATTTTCCATAGGGCAATTGTCGAGGTGGTTGCTGGAAATTTCCAGCACATCCACAGTTCACATAAATTGTATTCTCTCCCGTTCAGGTAGATGTGTAAACATTGAAAGAATTATGACCAAATCAGTAGTATTTTATGAGTACGAAGCGTTTGAAATTATCACGATGAACGCGCGAATTCGTTTGCGATTTTATGGTTCCGATCACGTTCGTTCCTCTCTTTCCAAGTGATGATGTGTGGGCGATTCAGCATTGATTTCATTTTGTAATCCTTTTACAATAGAAGGTTATGCATAAAAATCCACATTCCCGATCTCGATAATACTTTTTCCTGTTATTAATACATGATATATGGAAGAGCTGTGCTGATGCCGGTTTACTTGCGAGTGCTAAATTTCAACAGTACACTGCAGTACAATGCGTGGGGGTGGATTGTCGCTAAATCGCGGTGATGTAGATTTTCCACTCGTAAAATTTTGCGTCAAAATACAAGAACCACCAACAATATTTCTTCTCATGGACCAGTAGGTTGCACTCGGTGGTCCATTGGATGAAATCTAACCCACCGCGATTTAGCGACAATCCACCCTCCGCGTACTGTACATGGATAACAATGTTCATTGTTAATATTGTTTAGCTCAACCCATTGTCGTTTTCAGTTATGGCCGATAATAAATATGCGTGGCAAGAATATAATACACATTTTTTTTCCAGTCAACTTCTTTTATTTACGGATGAGAAAATAGGAAACGTATGTGGTCTTACATGTACATATTATACATGCACCTTTTGAACAAGTTTTTTTTATATATAATCCCCGCCCCCCATAAAAGTACCATATTTAGAGTGGGATTGTAAGTATAGAATGTCGCCTTTTAGATTTTTAAATAAAGCTTTTGCCACAAGAAAATGAACCCCGAAGAGGTTCATTCTTATTTGCACTTGGCCAAAAATCTACATTTAGAAGTCCAAAAAGGCGAGATTCAATTCTTGTTTAGACATTCTATGCATTCACACAGGTCCGCTGCGTGAAAATTACTATAAAAATCCATGACCCAACTCGCAACGACCGTTGCGTTCATTTCTCAATGGCCCCCACATACGCTGGTATTCAATCAAACAATTATTCAATCAATCAATCAATCAGTAAATCAATAAAGGGCGCGGGTGGTGAAATATTCCTGCGTTGTGCACATTTTAATCAGTGACGCGATCTACTTATCAGCTTATGTGATTCATTTAATTTTGGGTCTATCTTGTACATCACATGGGATGGACATATACTAAGCTTTCTGAGAATCACCTTATGGAATTCACGCACTTTGTTGTCGGTCAAAATGCAATGACCGCAATGGATCCAGGGTGGGGAGGGGGGGGGGGATCTGGAAAAATCTTGCAGACACTGATACCTGGGTGGGTGGGTGGGTAGGTGGTCAAGGAGGCCAAAATCAATTTTTTCTGAGTGCTATTTTTTGTACATTTTTTGAAAAATTTGTATACGAAAATTTGTTGTACACCATTAAAGAACCAATAAAAAAGATACTCAAGGAATCAATGGATACTTACCATGGGTTATACAACTATTGAACAGGTATCCTGGCTCATTTGATACTGAATATAATGTGTAATTATATACTGAATCATCCAAACTAAAACATACCGGATATCACTAATTTTAATTATCAAACACAACACCCTAAAATAGGCTACCTTTCGGGTGTTCTGTTTGATTATTGAAATTACTGCCACGATATAGCCTTAGTTGCTGATGTGGCGTAAAGCACCAATAAATAAATAAATTGAAATTATTGACCAATGGGTTTAGTGGGTTCAGAGTTAGCCGGAGCAAAGATAATTCAGTGTCAGTTTCAGATGTGGATGTTATAACAAAATACCAACTTTTTCGGTTGCACAGAGATGTGCATTGTACGGTGGCTGATTTAGGACATGGAGAATTTTTTTTTATCTCATTATAACGAGATACTTTCTCGTTACAACGAAAATACATTTCGTTATAAAGAGAAACGGTTCTCGTTATAGAGAGAAAACATTTCGTTATAACGACTTAGCATCTTCTTATAACGAGAAAACATCTCGTTATATAACGACTTAGCATCTCGTTATAACGAGAACGCGAAAACATCTCGCTATAAAGGCTTTGAATCTCTTTATAACGAGAAGCCATCTCGTTATAACGCGAAAGCATCTCGTTTAAACGACTTAGCATCTCGTTATAACGAGAAAATATTTCGTTATATGGCGAGCAAAACACGCCAGAATAAGCTGCTCTGCAGTTAATTAAACATAAAATCAGTTGTTGCACAGTGCTTCATTTACATTGCGTAATTCATTGTTACTGCATAATGCGTTCTATTTTATTTAATTGTGAAATGCAACATTATTACATAATGCGTTGTTTTTTGCGTAATGCGACTGAACATCGTGTAATGATGCTTCGTTCGGTCATTGATCTATTCTAGACCTAGAACGTGTGTGTATGTGGGGGAGGGGGTTTCCATAAATATCTAAATAACAATATGGAGAGGGTGGCGTCAGATGACGCAGGTAAACGTACCCCACAGATATATGTTCTACGAAATAAAAGTTGTGGGGGTGAGTGGATGCGCAGCTGTCCGCTCTGCCCAAGACAAACAGATTCGTGTGCCATCGGTGATTACAGCTAGTTTGCCACATTCAATCCTCATTAGATTGTTAACTGGTAGAGTGCTGGAAGCCCATATTTGGGATTCATTCTCAAGAGCAGGTACTGCCCCATAAAGGCTTCAAATTCAATGGATATGCTTCATATTATCGTTGAAGTGATATTATTTAGTCAGTTAGGATTTGCCTTGTTACAATTTATGGGAGAGTTCCCCATAAATTGTAGCAAGGCAAAGACATGTGAACAAATGTTGATTGCCAAAAATAATTCAGCACTCTACCAGTTAAACACTGCATCCAAAATAGAGATTTATATCATACTACTGAAAGAAGAATGAATACCCCAAGGGACGACAAAAACTGTGAGAGAGAGAGAGAGCTATGAGAAATGGTATTATACTGGTATATAGACTTGAATATTTGAATCGTCCAAGTCCGGCAGTTCTTTGCTATGTAATCATATATACTGAGGAGGAAAGATCTCTCAGGGCTGTGACCATGAGTGTATACGTGATGAAGAATGAATCAGTACTTCGAGGTGTGGAGGGCGGCAGGAACACATAAAATAAGGTTAATGTTGGAAGAGATAAAGAAAAGAAATTTCAACAACAGAAAGCTTACAATTTACTCACATACAAGCTTAGAAATTAATGCATGTACCTGGGTAGATGGTAAAATTGAACACACAACACATAACCACAAGACCGATAACGCACACCCACCCCATCTACACAGACACAAACACACACACCATCAGTCTTGTTTAGCTATCGTGGTGAGGACTCGAAAAACAAACCCTAACCCATTCTTCCATCTATGAGAACCTAGAGAAAACAAAGAAATCTGCGAGGGGATGCAAAAACGCAAACACTATTCTCTGGGTTCTCACAAAAACGGGAAGACAGCCCCCCCCCCCCCTCCAATCACACCTACCCATACATTTGCCCTGAAACAGCCAATACCACCCGGGGATGTTACACATATTGACTACTGTGTCAAACAAAATCTTGCAATGATATTGAGTGATTATCACTTTGTGTCACTCCTGGTTTCACTGACAGAGCTCTGAGCTATTTTCATTTTTATTCAGTCAAAATCAGTCAAATAGATATTTATCCAAAGTTGATCATTGATTCCTGCAAACATCATATACGTAGGAAGGCGAATAACCGAGCCCGCCTCCAAACTAAGTGACGCTCCTTGTATGAATATTATCTCGTTATAACAGATGTTTTCTCGTTATAACGAGAACTGTTTCTCGTTATAAAGAGATGTTTTCTCGTTATAACGAGAACGTATCTCGTTATAATGAGATAAAAAAATTCCCTATGTCCTAAATCAGCCATTGTAGTATTGTACTATTCAGCAACAAGAAAATTTCTATCCAGTTATCTATCCAGATCTAGCATGAAAATATCAGGGCATCTTCTTGTTCGTGGCCATTGCAGGAAGTATATAACATAAAAAACTATTAAAAATTAAATTATTGGCTTTTACTTCAAGTACACGTGGTTCCAACAAAAAACATTTACTAGCCCTACCAGGGCTCTACATGAAATTTAAAATGAGTGATGATTTTGAAAACATCAGATAAAAAAAACACCTCAAGAACATAAATGACTGAACTTACTGCCTTCCATAAAAATAAGTTATAAGATATAAGTTGTGTCATTTATGCAATTGAACCCTTTACTTAACACACCTTTTTTTAAAAAAAAAAAAAATCAAATTGTAGATTTTTCCAAAAAAATCTCACAATTTTTCAATAAAACAATAACCTACACAAATATGAATGTCATTAGAACCGGTTCGACGGTTTTATTGGGATATATCTAAGATTCTGTTTGGTGTGGTTGGCTTATTTTGGTTAAAACTCTGGCTGTTTCTGACCGTTAGATATTCTAGGAAAAATCTGGGGAAAATTGTTTCTGGTGGGTTTGGGAAGGCATAAACATTGTATTTAGGGGGTGGGGTGTCCGGATAACACTGGGACAATTGGCAAAATAGGGGGAAAATGCACAGTTGGGGTGGGTGGGTCCTCAGATAGGTTGAAAACAATAAAAAGGCATCAGTGTCTGTAATTTTATTCCCCCCCCCCCCCATTCCCCCTGATAGATCTGCCATTCATTTCTTATAACACCCATAGTTTGCAGTTAGTTGAAGGGGTTGTCAGAGCCATAGCATGGTGGAATAAGAAAACATTGTATGCTTATTCGAAAAAACTTCGCTGGATGTGTTTGTATTGGAGAGGGTCGGCTGGGTAATTCTTTGTCTACGAAACGCCTAAAGTTCTTAGCACAGAAAGCTTTGTGGGTGTACATTTCATATTTATGTTTTATCATATGGCTCGTCCGTTTTGTTCACTTTAAAACATTTGATATTTTGCTTTCATATCAATCAATGATAAATAATGCCTTCCGTCGATTTCATTGGTCAATTTCAAAACTAGACAATTTTTTGGGTGGGTTATATTGCATTAACCCTTTACCTAACATAACGACCAAAACCGGTCAGTGCAATACACACAAATTTTTCTTTTTTTGCTTCCAAAATATAGGTTATGACACCTCATTGGAACGAGCGTGTCGTGCTCGTTCCAATGAAGGGTCATAACCTATGTTTTGGAAGCAGAAATTGAAATTTTTCAGTTATATGAGGATGTTTTTTTTCAAGTGTCGTCTGCAACACACGTCAGGTAAAGGGTTAAAAAGTCATACTAAGTCGTTAATTTGTGCATATGTGTGCCATTTGATAAATAGAATATGAAATGAGTGTTTTTCTCATATAATATTTATGAAACTCGTCCGAATTTTCTGTTTGGGCTCGCCAGAGGCTCGCCCAAACGGAAAATTCTTAGACTCGTTTCATAAATATCATATGAGAAAAACACTCATTTCATATGCTCTATTAATACGATAATATGTGATACAATATACTTGTACACCACTCAACCAATATACCGATGACTCGAACTGATATACTTAATAAATTGGTCAAAATTATGTACTTTATAATACTTCTATAGGCATAGTATTGCTAGGAAGAATTATTTCTTGTTCTCGACCGCCCTGAATTATATGTGATACTGATCATTTTGTGAGAACTATTCCAAGAAGTCTCATTGATTTGCTCTGTAACGAATCAAGAGCCCATCAGGTCTGCCTGTTCACGAATCTGTGCCATTGGTGGAAAGAATCAGCGCCCATGACATGTCTCAAAATTTCCTCATTGGCTTCAGAACTACGTAAGATAACATTACTATTTAACTTATGGTGAACTTATGAGTTATAGAATTGAAGATTTCGTGAGAAATTGTGTTTCTCTGTTGTGTTTTTCATACAACAGTCTTGTTCGGGAATCGTGTTTTATGGAAAATCATCGAGAACTGAACTGATCAGTGCCAGTTTTCACATAAATTGAAACAAAATACGTTCTCATTTTGTAACTGGAGATGCTCGCGGACTACGTCGAACCCAGACCAACTGTAATAATCTGATTAATCTCCTGTATTATTTTCTGGTTAATTACTCGCCATATTTATATCATTTGTTGTCGATAAACACACATCTTCTTGTTAAAATCGGAGAGAATCTGCGCAAAAATCGCGAAGGAATCTGAGCGGCAGTAACAAACGAACTGATTCTGTAAGCGCCGGTCACCCCAGTGAAAGTGCCTTGCCCAAGGACACCACGCGGGTCGCCCCGGAAGAGGATCGAACTCGGGACCTCTAGCATAGAAGTCCAACAGTCTACCATTGAGACACCGCGTTCCCAAATTAATAAATAAATAAATAAATAAATAAATAAATAAATAAATAAATAAATAAATAAATAAATAAATAAATAAATAAATAAATAAATAAAACTGAGTGCCCTTTCGTTGGGAAGATGTGACAGATAGTTATTTATTGGGGTTTAACGAGACATTCGATATCCAGTGTCACCTCGTGTCCAACAGTTTTACGGATGGAGGAAGCCGGAGTTCCCGGAGAGAACCACCGAGCAGCGGCGAGCAACTATCAGACTCCCCAACATACTAACTCCACACAAGCCAGGTTAGCGTTGGTTGAAGACAGGTGCACCATCGACGTACAGTACGCCTTAGTACACAGCGCCACCGTATTGTCAAAGGCACGACTTCAACCTACAAAATTGCATGAAAAAATGCCGAATCCAGTCATTTTCAGCCACCCAGCAGCGTCACAAGCAGAATTTCCCCCCACCCCCACCTACCTACCCCTAGAGCATAGCATTCCCTGTTTCTAAAATGCAATTTTTTTTTTATATGTTTCCGTTTCATTTTTAGTTACATGTCTGGTAAAAAACCCGTGTAAAAATTACTTTTTAAAAAATAGCCAATTTTTCGAAGCCACTGTTTCCCATAATTCATCTGGAAATTTACCCCTATGTAGCACACTCCAACTTTGGGACCAAAACTTCAAATTCTCTTGTCCAACAAAAAGCCTAATGTAATCGTATATCTGATACTAAAAATATATCTCTATTTTACATTCCCTTAGTTTCAACATATGCCAACTGTTTAGAATTCCCCCCCCCCCCCCGTGCAATAGTGCGAAACTGTAGAGCGGAACCTTATTTATTTATTTATTTATTTATTTATTTATTTATTTATTTATTAATTTATTGTGACTTAACAATCACCTCGTGTCGAACAGTTTTACCGAAGTATCCGAAGAGAACCACCGGGCAATGATGAGCAACTTTCAACTTTCAGACTCCTCAACGTACTAACTCAGCACAATCAGTGTCAACATCGATTGAAGACAAGTGCACTATCAATTTGCATTTCGCCTTAGTACACAGCGCCACCGTGCCCTCGTGGGCACCCGGGATTAAGTGCCTTACCCAAGGACACAGCGCAGTTACCCCTGGCTCGGATCGAACCGCGGACTTTCGGTTTGTAGTCCAATGCCGTAGCCAGTGAGACACCACCTTGAGACCTTCCCAATTCAAAACTTCGCTCTTCCTGATATGCCTACGGCATAAACATGCCTGCTTCCCCCAATAAAAAGCTCCATGCGCCCCCTTCTCCCTAATATGGATAGCTGTCTACGCGACTGGCCTCGCATGACCAGTTTTGAGTACTGGTACAGTGTCGAGTATTTGTTAATGAAATAAGTTGGGACACAACTACACTACGCGTATTTTTTCACTAATAAACTTCCAAGAAGTCTTGATTTTTTTAAGTTTAACCCGGGCTGAGTAATATCCCGACTACAGTACAGCTGTCGTGGACTGGTCGTAATCCACGCGAGGGCAGTAATATCCACGCATGCGTTTACCAGGGAATAAAAATACATCAGCAGCAAAATTTCAATTAATGAAGCACTGGGTTGTTCCCGGTGCTTCATTAATTAAGTTTTTGATGATTATTTCTATAATTAGTGTTTGGAATCTAATATCATTGCGTTCGTGGAATTAGTCGCGACGCCCCTGACTGTTTTCATCATTTTGTTTTTGCAAATTGTATCGCATTAGATTACGGGCTTGAAGAGTTAACCAGTCACTATATTTACTTACCCCGAGAAGGCAAAGATACGTAAGCACTTATTCTGATTCGTTTATTAATTTTGTTTCGCATTTGAAAGATAAATGACACATTAAAAAAGGGAATTACGAAATGTGTGTCAGTAGAACATCATATCTATTTATATAGCCCAACTGCTCCCATTTCCATTCATCAGCGTTATGTACAACTAGGTTATACACCGACTGGTTATGATTCAATATTGGTTTGAGATTATAAACTGCAAATGGAACGTTTATGTAACATAATAGACGAGTTAGTAAATGACAGAAGTCAAAACAAAAGATTTCTGCAAACTTTCCATTTGAATTGTCACATGTACGGTTGTTGAAAGCAAAATTTCACTCACCTGATCGTAAAGGCCTATAGTTACTCAAGTGGCTGGCGAAAAGCATATATTAAATGTTTGGAATGCAGATGTGTTCACAACTTCAGGTACGGATCTCGTCGTGTCATCGAAGAGCTCACTGATGTTTCCAAACACTGAAGGTAGGAGCTGAAATAGGCCCTTTTATTTTCACACACTGTCTTAGGACAAAAAATATAACGTATTTTACTCGATTTGTATTCGAAATTACAGTAGGGCAGGTTGAGATTTTATTTATTTATTAAAATTTTTTATTTATTTATTTATTTATTTATTTACTTATTTATTATTTATTAATTATTTATTTATTTAGTTTATGTATTTCTTTATTTTTATTATCATATCGAGATTTTATTTACTGTTTAGCTTTTTATTTTATTTCATTGTTTCATTATTTATTTATTTATTTGAAGTAGTTAAATGATTTAATATTATTTATTAATTTATATTTATTTTATTTATCATGTTGAGATTTTATTTATTTAACTTTTTATTTAATTATTTGAAGGCAGTTAAATGATTTATTTATTTGAAGGTAGTTTAATGATCAGTATATCCCGCTTGAACGTATTGAACGATGTCAGTCGAAAAGAAAAGGATGCGGTGCGCTTGATTTTCTCTGATCCATTCAGATCAATTTCGCTTAAATGTAACTCTTTACCCATTACGAAAACAGACGACACATAACTTTTTGAATAACTGATAATTTTCTTTTTTTTGTCTCTAAAACATAGCGTGTGATCCGTGATTGGAACGATTCCGTTAGGCTAGTTCCAATATGGGTCATAAGCTTTCTTTTTGAGACAAAAAATGAAAAGATAAGAAAATCTTGAATGACAATTTTCGCGAATAGCGCTGATCGGTTTTTGCTGTAACGTAATTTGAAGGGTTAACTGATTTAATATTGCGACAGAAGCCGCAGACGCGGCGGAACCGGGTGGGGGTGGGGGTGGGGCACAGGGAACACGCGCCCCATCAATTTTTCCACAGACATGTTACGGGGTAACACAATGTGATAAAACGGGCGAATGCAAACGTGTTAACCCTTTAAACAACGAATCGACCGCATCCGCTCGCGTAATATGCAAATTGAGCAGTTGAAAAAATTAAATTTTTCAAATTATTTCAACAAAACCATATCATGTGACCCCTCATTGGAACAAGCTCGTTGAGCTCGTTCCAATGAGGGGTCACCTGATATGGTTTTGTCGAAAGTTTTTGAAAAATTTAAAAAAATGATATTTAAAATAATAAATTTTGATATTGTCTGCGTTGGGTAAAGGGTTAATACGCAGGCATTCATGAAATGGATTATTTACAATTCCAAACAACATTTGGCCAAAGAATCCAATCTTCGATCGCTTCGGCCCGTTTCTTCTACTTCAACCATTTTCCAACCCGAAGGCTAGCTTTCGGGTTGGATTTTAATTGAAGCAGAGGAAATGGGCGGGGCAGTGACCACACCGCGGCATGCTTATCTAAACGAGAGACTGTAGGGTGTCATGGTACATTTATCGATATACGATTGTAAATTTTCTTCCACTCGGCCGAACTATGGTAACCTTGAAAATTTGTGCCCCTCCACTGTTATCGATATTCCGCTACCTCCAAGAAGATGTGAGTGTATTTTGATTTTGTTGTCAAAATTCCTTTGTGAGGCAACCTCACAATAAAGGGCAATATCAGGTGCGTAATGTTCCCAAATAATTGTAGGGTTGTGACTCATGTTTGCCCGACCATGACATGAACATGTCCAAATGTTCTTTTGCACACATAATAATTATCTTCGTTTCGCATGCAGCATAAAGGGACGTGCGTGCTAGTGCATAATGTGAGCATAACACATGCAGACATATGGTGGGAAAGGGATTCTTTTGGCATGGTCGGATATTATAAAGGGGTTCCACGGAATGTAGGACAGAGAGTTGACGGAATGAGCCTGTGTGCCTAAAATATAGCACATACGCGCATACTTTACACATGGAACTTAATTAAGCACCCCCTGCAATGTTTCATGACAGTGAAGTTGCTGTTACCGAGTATTTTGTTTTAATGATTGCTATCTCTTGCAGTACATTTCATCTAGTGAAACATGACGTTTCTGGTTGATAGCGTACCCCAAACACATCCCCTCGTCCACGCGAAGCATGCTTCCGACGAATGTCACAAAAACACTAACATCCACGTGCAATATCTGGGTATAAAACTATTTGTCACTTCTTTTTTCAATAAATGTTGACATTGCAAGGTGGAGACTTTCAGAGGCACTAAGATGGTATATCGTTGGTATGCACGCGGCAGCCATGCCATTCAAAGCTATTGGAAGGCAACTTGGCTAGAGTCATTCTGTCATCAGCTGACTAGTCCGAAAACATCAACAAACCAACGATGTCAAGGGCCAACCAAGGCCTGGACAACCCCAAGAGACCTCCGCGGAAAGATCGGAGTCTGGCACGCCTCGTTAGTCGTGAACCCTTTGCTTAAAGTGGGCTTTTGAAACGCCTTTGGCTCCCCAACAGGCGTTTGTGCAACAGAACTGTCCGAAACCGTCTCAAAGCACTAGGAATAGTGTCCAGAGCGGTCATCAAGCGCCCAGCTCTGTCTGATCAACATCAAAGACGACGTTTGGAGTGGTGTATGGCACGACAAGATTGGAATCTCAGGACGTGGAGGAGAGTCCATTGGTCAGACGAGAGTAGGTTCCTGCTTCACGTCACAGGTGCTCGCACGAGAATGTGGGGGCATAGAAATACTGCTTACGTGCCCAGGAATGCCAGACCTACTGCTCCTTATAGAGGAGGATCAGTAATGATCTGGGGATGCCCCTCTCATGATTGTAAAGTTAATATAGTGACTGAACGTGAGAATCTCAATGGTCATCAGTACATCCGGGACATTCTCAATCAGGTTGTCATGCCTCATTTTGACAACCACCCGTTGGCTACTCGCCCTTTATTCATGGACGACAATGCAAGGCCACATCGTTCCCATGCTGTGAGAGCATTCCTTCAGAACAACGCTAGGGCCTGCAATGAGCCCCGATTTGAATCCCTTAGAACACATCTGGGACTTTCTCGGACGTCGTGTGGAAGCACGGGATCCGCCTGTACAGACCTTTGCCGACTCGGAAGCTGCATTGCATGAGGAGTGGCAGCAGTTGCATCTAGACCATATCGGAAGACTCACTGGCAGCATTAGGAGGAGGGATCCGGGCACGCGGTGGATACACTCACTACTGACGTCAGATACTGCTATTATATTCAGGAGATTACAAGTCACATTTTTGTCAGTAATTACCGGCATTCTTTCATCATGGACCGTTCCAGCACCATACTTGTCGAGAGAACATTTTTCCATAAAAAACATTGTTGACAGATATGTGTAATTAGCGCCATTAAAATACTGCATATTTTCATCATTGTATTGTCTTTCATTTCTCAATAGACCGTTCTTTCCACAAACAATCACTTTTGTCCATCTGAAAGATAGCATGAATGTAATGACAGTTTCTATTAACATCACTGCGAAAAAACGGGATGCTTAATTAAGTTCCAGGTGTATAATATTTGAGAATACCTGGCACGGCGATATACTGCTTGGGGATACCATCTGTAAGACACCTGTCTGAGGATATTGGTCGTTATAATGACTTATGCTGGAAACCATGGCTTGTCATAGCTAATGTGATATCATTTGTGACGTCACAACGCAATTCATCATTGGAAAAAGTGTTATATATATTTTATATAATATAATATGTATGGTATAACGTCTTGGCTGTTGCTCAAAGTCTTTGCTATGGATCGACCACGTGATCAGTGACGATATAAGTCACGAGTAGTATAGCCGGGACGATTCTGGCCACATGACGCGGGGCATTGGCGAAGCAGCTAGTGTTAAATTCCCATAGGAACCGGAGCTTTCCCGTGGTCGATATGAGACATGTTTTACGCCTTATCCAACTGGATGCGGCAGGTGTTATAGGGATTCTATATATAAGCTACACTGTAGTTACTGATGCATGGACACGACATGTGTTGATTATGTATACGGTACTACCATGTCCTGTCTAGCTTCTACTGCCCGCCTTCCTATCGCCTGGGATACAAATATAGTAATACTGTCAGTCGTTTGGTTGCAACTACCATAGTTGGGGAATGGGAAACGCCAAATTGCAATGAATACAGTGACTGAAAGAGGCACTTCTCGGGCGACTCAAATCTTATCGAGCAAATGAGCTAACGAACTATAACTCAAATCTTATCGAGCAAATGAGCTAACGAACTATAGCTCGAAAGAGTGGCATCTCGTATGACTCATATTCTCATCTCGTGGGACTGAATGCAGAGGAGATTAGAGACTTACGGGAACTGGAGGAGACTAATGAAGGATACTTATTTAAGGATAGTTATCTGAGTGTAAGTTGTGGAGGATAGATTCTACACAGTAACAATCTGTACACATCGCATGCAATACTTTGGCTAAATCTGCTTGTGCCGGGTTAGTATGCCAGAGAGTCTGACATTCGCTCGCCGCTGCTCGACCAGTTCTCTCTGGGTACTAAGACTTCCCCCATGCGTAGAAATGTCCGACACGATATGACCCTGGCGATTGAGAGTATTGTAAAACTTTAAAAAACAAATAAACAAGCGAACCTATTAGCACAATGAGTTCTCATTCATTAGCATTAATTAGAGAAGATTTCATTACAGGCCTTGAAAATAAATTTCAAGATTATCATCAGCACCCCGCCTCATATTCAGGCTCCACCCAGATTTTTTTTGTTGGTGTCATGCTCTCAAGAACCCCAGTAGTTGAATTGGTTTGGGTATGGGTTGACCGTCATGTGTGTATCATTCCGAATGTGGGGCAGCTGTGTAGAAAACCCTACCGCGGAACCCTGTTGATTGAATAGCCACTTTTCCAATGAACATTATTCAATTAACAGGAGTATTCAATTAACAGGGATTGACCACCTGCCCTGTAGTCTAGAGATAAAGTGGACATATTATCTATTATATTATTGTTTGACAGAGATCATGTATGTAGAGAATGTAAATTGATCTGTGATTAAGAGAAATTTGGTGATTGTTAGGATAATTTCTTGAAACATCACAAGATTTTTATTCAATTAACATGAGTTTACTCTATAACCTATGTACAATTAACAGGTCAAATTTGTACTGAATGTATAGTAAATGGTTTTGTGTTTGGGGGTTCTATTCGATCAATAAGGTTATGCATTTAAGAGATACCCAATTAAAAAACTAAAAAAAAACTATTGCTATTCCTTATTAATTTATTAAGGTTTAACGGCACTTTAACAGCCAAGGTCATATCGTGTCGTTGACAGTTTTACGGGTGGAGGAAGTCGGAAAGAACCAACGAGCAACGACGAGCACCTGCCAGTTCCCCAACATCGTAACTCCGCACTGCAGCTCAGGCAGGGTTAGATTGGTTGAAGACATGCGCACCAACGACGTGCAGTACGCCTTAATACACGGCGTCATCGTGCCCCCATGTGGACAATCGGGGTTAAGTGCCTTGCCCAAGGACACAACGCGGGAGTCCGAATCAATCGCTCAGGTGGTTACCCACCAATCCGAGGACAAACCGGGCTCGACGTTGCTTAACTTCGGTGATCTGACGAGAACTGGTTACCGCAACGCCCCCGCGCCCCCTTGCTGTTTCTTAATAGTATTGCTGCATTAACCGTTAAATGACTGGACATTTTTCTACATTGTTTGCTACTATCTTGACATCTTACACCCTATAGCTTTGCAGCTGTTTCTATGCAAGTCTTGGTTGGCTGTATAGGCGGCCCAGATTTGCCTAGAAGCAACAATCAAGGTACTCAGAATATAACGTTCGAGTTTACCTACGGACTACATGTTGGGACACCAGTTCTGTTGCAGTTAAAATTGATCAAAGTCAAGATTAGCCTTTTAAGGTTTAACACATGGAACGGGGGCGCGGTGGCTTAGTAGGTAGAGATGCAGGCTGCAAGCCGAGAGGTCCTAGGTTCGAATCCCACCTGCGGCAACCGCGTTGTGTCCGTGGGCAAGACACTTCACCCCCATTGCCCATCTGGGGGCACGGTGACGTCGTGGACTAAGGCGTACTGCACATCGATGATGCAATTGTCTTCAACCAATGCTAACCCTGCTTGTGCCGAGTTAGTACATTGGGGAGTCTATCAGTTGCTCGACGTTACTCCTCTGTCGAAAGTGTCGTTAAACCCAAATAAATAAATAAATTGATTTAACCAATGCTAAACCTGCTTGGGGAGCTGACAGTTGCTCGCCGTAGCTCGGTGGTTCTCTCCGGGTGCTCCGGCTTCCTCCACCCGTAAGACTTTCATGGCCATGATTAGCCACAGTGCAGAAATATATGACCTTAAACCCCATTAAATAAATAAATATAAATAAATAATACATGAAACTAGTTTATTATTACTTTTGGTAATTAAACTAAGAAAATGGTAGGGCATGGCTCAGGCGGCGGAGAATAATCGTATAATTCAGACTTAGGATGATAAACATGTGGTGCCTGTGACAGTAGTTCATGTTTATATGAAAATTATTTCATTAAATTTGTGTCCTTAAATACTTCGCAACCTATTCTTTATTAGGGACTATTTCCTGACGCGCACACCCTAGACCAACAACGCATCTTAAGTTTCAACGTAATCGCATGTCTTATAGATGCCGCTGCTTGTTTCTCCTTCCATTTAATTGTCCTATTTAGGGGTTTTGGATCACACAATAAATGAAATCTTCAACTCGCTCCCAGTTTATATTGGAATTTACAAAACTCAACCAATATATTTCGACATAAATTTGGGACTCGTTGGAGATCCTCTATTTAACCCTTTACCCAACGTAACGGCCAAAACCGGCCAGCGCTATTCTCAAAAATCGCCAATTAATTTTCATTATTTTTTCATTTTTTTGTCTCAAAAACATAGGTTATGACCCCTCGTTGGAACGAGCTCGTCGAGCTCGTTCCAACGAGGGGTCATAACCTATGTTTTTGAGACAAAAAATGAAAAAAATTAGTTATTCAAGAATTTTTTTTGCAAGTGTCGTCTTCTTTTCATGTTTGGTAAAGGGTTAACCCTTTGAAACCTCGTTTCCTGGGATGCTGTTGCCTTTGTGTACAGGTACAGTGAGATGGATCAGTTCAATACCAATATATAGGGAGGATAAAACAATAACTGCAGTCTGCAGCCGTCCGGCTGCAGACTTCAGTTATTATTTTATCATCAATGTCCCGTGTACAGACCTCTTATAATAAAACAAAAATGGGACGAAATTATGCATTGGACTGTAAAATCGGTCTTACCAGTTCAAAGGTTTAATGCACACAGAGAAGGACTTTCATTGATCACCCCCTTATCCCCGAAAAAATAAAATAAAAAAATACTCCCTTTTTTAAGAAGTTGATGATAATCTAGGTACTAATTTTTTATGGCCTTTCTTGACTCCACATACCGCAGTATGTGTAGAGTCAAGTAATATAATGTTTTGTAATTATTTTTCTCAATCTAATGCACTCTACCGCCATAGGTTTTCATGGCCAATAAAATACTTCAAACACGGAAGTGTAAATGTTTATTTTTGACTCCCAGCTATTTTCCATGTCTGACTCGCATCCTATTGCAAATTGAAATCATTTATTACATGAACGTCGTGGATTTTTTAACCCTTTAACCACTGGTGGTATACCCCATACCAGTTCAGAACCATAAACTGGTAGAGCCCATATTCGTTGCTTCAGGAGAAGACCTATCAATATTTTGGGACTGCACGTTGAAAATCTTGATTGGTCTACCACACAAATTCACTGAGCAAATATCTATCCACTTTATGAATTCAGATCGTATCACGATCCTGAGCCGGAAAGCGGCCCTTCGAATTCAGAGGGTCAAACGTCGAGGGAACATGTGCTTCTTGTACGTGGTAAGAACAATTTTTATCCATAAACGTTTAGTAGAGTGGTGTTTGAGAAGTGACGTTAGGTTGGCTAGTCTTTCAAGCCCCAGGATTTGGGTTCGGTCTATTAAGGGCGATAGGGATTAATCATTTGTGAAGAGAGATTTACAATCAACGAGAGACGCAATCGGCAGCACTTCCGTTCGAACCCAGGTACGATCGTAAATAGGTTTTAGAAAGTGGATATTCAATGTCCATCATTTTGTTTCGCAAGAAAAATTCTAAATATTAAAATTTATATGATATAAGCAAGCCTTCACCATACAGAATGAAGAGGTCGACTCGGTACAGGTCGCAGTTCCACGCCTGCATGCGATTCCAGTGGCTTATAGATAGATAGTCTCGTTATATGACGAAAAATTGGCAAAAAGCGCATGTTTTATTTCAAGAACTTTTAGAAAAAGATTTACCACATTGTAACATATTTCACCAAAGTTAGATTGTTTCCAACTGTTGTGCATCAAGAGTGGTGTCTCCGGGCCCCAAACGCGGAAGCCTCGTAAAATTTACAAGGTCAGTACCTATGGTGGATTGATGAGTTGAAAACTTTCGGCATACTTGGGAGAGTCCCTTCTGTTATCGAAAGAGTAAACCGTAGAATAGACAAGGTTTCAATAAGGAAGTGTAATTGGTAGCAGATTCCCCTCAATGAAAATTATTACTATAGGTATCGCGGAACTAAATTTTGAAATTAGAGTTAACCGCCTTAAAATGTTGTACTCAGAAATGATGCAATCTCTAAAAATATACAGCCTTGGAAAAATATATTGTTTCAATAAAGGTTTGAAACATTCTATTGACATCTTGCATTACTGTTGAATATTCCTGATAAAAAGAGGGTAATTGGATGACTTTTTGGACCTAAAAAATACAATTTACTTTTTGTGTGTTTTTGCAGGGAATTCCCTGAAAAATATGTGCACGTGACCGGTACTTCCCTTTGTGTCAGTTTTTCTCTCTTATTTGTTGCATGACCCCCTTGTTTTCGGATCAGAAAAAGTTGTCTGAAGGGCTATACTTGACAGACATATTTGAATGCCAAAATTAAAGTGATGCGTATTTTTTTCTGCCTGAACGTTATAATGGTCGCCTATGGGAAAATATTTAGTTCCGTGATAGCAAAAAGCACCGAATCTGCTCAGAGATGAAGTTGATTTTCTAATATTTCTCAACATTATCCGCTACGCAGGCGAGTATATTTCCAGCTAATTAATACCTACTGTTACAACGGCTACAGGTCATTTAACGAATTCACCCCTCGTCAGTTTTGTTCAAGGTTATCGAAAGGGGACAACAAAAACATATTGATTCACCTGAAGTCACTTTTAGGGGAATCACCATTACAAACCTCCAAATATCCCTCTTGTTACTGTTCGTACTGTTACCTTGCAAATGGTAACAATAGGCTCTATCGATAAATAAGTTATCTCCGCCTTATTCCATGAACTCTTGTACGCTGGGGAGACTAATATGAATTACTTCCGGTTGGTAGGCGAAATTCTTTATTTCTGAGTGTTCGTTTGTGTACACTGCAATTCAATTAACCCTTTACCAAATGAATCGGCCGCATCCGCCCGCGTAATATGCAAATTCAGCAGTTGAAAAAATATATTTTTTAGAAACATTTCAACAAAACCCTATCATGCGACCCCTCGTTGGAACGAGCTCATCGTGCTCGTTCCAACGAGGGGTCACATGATATGGTTTTGTTGAAATTTTTTGAAAAATTTGAAAAAATGATATTTAAAATAATAAATTTTGATATCGTCTGCGTTGGGTAAAGGGTTAAATAACGTTGTCAAAACTGCGATCATATTAATGGAAAAAGTCTACCGCGTAATTATGTGTCATAATTACAGTGCCATCGCCGTGGTCTGGTAGTACTCCTCGTGTAGACAGTTTATGTCCATGCATGCTTTACCAGGTAATAAAAATCATCACCAGCTAAACTTTACTTAATGAAGCACCGGACTGTACCCGGTTTGGAATATAATATTATTGCGTCCGTGGAAATACTGCCCACTCCGTGGAAAGTGACCAGTCCAAGGCGGTCGTACTGTACAACGACAAAGTTTTCAACGGCCATGTCGTTGATTTGTGTGATGTGCAGTGTACGAGCCGATGTTGATTGTGATGTCATATTCATTGTCAAGCACATTTTTCCTATGGGAGAACACCCCGGGACCCCACTCCACCAACCCATTCCTGACTGGGGTGAGTTGACGTCGGAGGCCCCAAGGTATTGGGTGGTGTTCGTCCCTAGGCGAAATTTGACTATGCGCTGACAATATGAGTCGTAATGTTTACAATACCGCAAATACCAACTGGTAGCAGTCAGTCCAGGAACGACAAATCACTTTCCGATAGACGCAAAAGTGAACATTTTGATAAAGGAGAACGAAAACACGAAAAATGTAGAGCTGAAACGGGTAAAGGGTTTTCTTGATCGATTAATCACATGGATTAACCTTGGTTAACCGATTAATCCTTGGCCCAATAGGTAGGTGAATAATGGCCATGCCATTGATGATTTACAGCATTAACCCTTTACCCAATGTAACGGACAAAAGCGGCCAGCGCGCTATATAAAATATCACCGTTCAAATTTTATTGTTTTCATTTTTTGTCTCGAAAACATTGCTTATTACCCCTCCCCTCCCCCCCCCCCCCCAATTGGGACGAGCTCGTTCCAACGAGGAGTCATAAGCTATGGTTTTGAGATAAAAATTGAAAATTTTTAGTAACTCAAGAATTTATTTTGCGAGTATCGTCTGCTACCCGCATTGGGTAAAGGGTTAAGAATGACTATTTCCAGTTACTGATACAGTAAAATGATCATGCACGTGAACAAGAAAGTCAGTACGTAACTTGCATGCTTTACTCTATCTCATATAATTGATTTGAGTCAGTGTAACACTGTTTGCCTGCTTTGGAGCAAGTTTGTTCCTTTGTTAATCCATATAAACCGTAGTTCAAATTTAACAGTTAATCGATCAGTTACTTTTTTGATCGAACAAGACGTTGATGATGGGTTAATCGATTAATCGGTTATCGTTTCAGCTCTAGGGACATTTCAGAAACAGGAGTGGCAACTTATTACAGGTGGGCAATGTTTGTCACCTTGCTGACAAGAAGCATTCTCATTCGATGGCATACGTGACAGTATGCACGACTTCAAATATTTTAGAAGGTGTAACGATCATCTATTATTTAATTTTACTCCATGACAATTACTTTTCCTCCAGTCACATATTTTCGAATCCGCACACATGTTCCATATGGATTTCTGTTGATGGATTATTTTCCACCTGACGTCATGGATCCATCAAGAACTAAACTCAATTTTCGTAATCGGACAATCGAAACGTCGCATTCTGACCTTGATCAATTCGGAAGCTGCGGTGACAATCGATGAATCAAACGTCAACTGGAGAATATTTTTGTTAAAATTCGAAAAAACAACGAAATTAAACGCATTCTATAAATGGGGAATGATTTTATAAAAGTTCTGACTTGGAGGCGAATATCTCTCCGATAACGGCAGTTAATTTTTTAAAAATACGAATAAATAACCTATTTGGACACAATTTTCATTTATACTCTTTTGTTTACGTATCGATCTGTCACATGAGTCTGCTAATCACCCCTAAGTTTTGTTTTTGTTTTTATCTCAAGCAGAAATGACAAAGCGTTTTTAAATTCGACATTTTCTGTGTGTAATGTTTGAATTTTTAAATTAATTGATTCTATGTCATAGGGACGTGTAATAAACACAGAACGCCACGATGTGCAGGGGCGGCGGAACGATTTTCAAAGTGTGTGTGTGTGTGTGTGTGTGGGGGGAGGGGGGGGGGGGACTGGATCGGGCGATGGATGGTCATCGGTATGAAAATTTTAAATTCCAGGGTCCCAAAACACCTATTTCCATGCATCTGAGTGGATATTTTGAGATTTTTTCAGGAGCTGTATTTGAAAGATTTCACACTTTGAGAGCCGTTAAAAAACGTCAGTAAAGCATACAGGTGAGGTCTATTTATCAGCTTTGGTCGTAACGACCAAAGCTGATAAATAGACCTCACCCGTATGCTTTACCAACCGTTTACAGCAATTATACTATCTGTGGATTATCTTGTCTGGGGTGGATTTGGTACTTGTGTGTCAGTAAGATTACGATCTACTTCAGTTAACCGATTTATTAACAGACTGTATACATTTTAGCGTTTGCAGCCACTTACTGCAAAAAATTATCCGGAATCCATCGAAACTGAACCAGTACGAGAGAAACATAGCTGGCGAAAATATGGGGGAGGCTCTGGATCCGCCCCTTGTTTCACCAGTCATTGGTTGTGTTAAAATATCTGCATACAAAATACATGGCCCGGCAAAAAAAGTGGAGGGGCTGAAGCCCCCCTCCAGCCCCCCCCCCCCCCCCGGTTCAGCCTCCCCTGATGTGTGGATGCATTTCGTGAATACGGCACTCATGCCATCGCGGAAGGATAGAACTCCAGGCCGTGCCCCTCGTTCTGTCCATCCGCGCTGGCACTCGTGCTATATTGACGAACGCATTCCTTCATCGTCACATTCCGTGTGCACATGTATACTGCTGGTAACAGGGATAGCCAATTGTTTTATTTTGGGTTAAAATATGAAAGTATTCCAGTGTTTTGTCTATCGAGAAGAATATATCTGCATGAACCGCTTGCCTTCTCTGATATTTTGAGTATAAATTATGCATTGTACCCTGGGGAATGCGTTTTCGTTGAGAGAGAAGCTCAGCCAGAACCAGAACTGTTACCATCCACTTATACTACCATGTCATAAATAATTTCAGTTGGATTCTCTCAACGTTGATGTGATTCTGAGATAATCACCACGCCATTCAACATACTAGCATTAAGGTTCAACAGGAAGAATGAATTTTTCCAGGATTCACAAATATCGCGACACGAGTGGACAAATTTTCACTTTATGAAATAGCATGTTGACGGGAAATTATGGAGTAACAGGAGAGATACCCAACACGGATACACCAGCATTTGTACTGACTTGGTGGGTTCTATGAAAGATCAAGATGGTAGTTTTTGCACAGTCCTGCTATCGTTCCCCGCCTGGGCTGACTTCAGAAAACTTTTGATATTTTCAGTTCCGTTTTGGACATAGCACAATGCTTGTTGGGATTCTTGCTTGACATAGGCGATATATATATACATTTACAAAATTATATATATTTAAAAAAAACACCCGTCTGCTGCCAAATTTCCCCTTTTTATTGATTGTCGATAAAGTTACAACCCATGAATTGCCCATTTCAGAAACTAAATGTGCTATATGGACATAGGGATTGTTTTGCTTCCCGATAATAAACGGTTTTAGAAACTAATACCTAGGGCCAGTGATTAGGATGGTACTATACATTTTCTTGCGTACATTGACAAAATCTCGTCATTTTGTTTGGGGATTTTTATCCCTTTTCAAAAAACCCCTCCATTTCCATATGACGATGTGTGTGCCACATTGAATACTTGGGGAGATATTTCACGAAACAAATACAAATACCTCTCAGAAGACAACAAAGAACGGATGACAAGTTATTAAGATGCTATATAAGTAACGACAAATGAATTTATCATGGAAATCCCCGCCTGAATTCCTATGAATATTTTTGGGAAAGGTCCAAGTCTGAAATCCCATAAAATTCGAATAAGTGTACACAATTTATACGCCACAATGAAGATTGTGATATGCAAAGGACTCGAAAAAGATCTATGCTTTTGATTCACATGGTTGGTGACATGCACCCTGCTACGACAGTGGTACCAGAACTGATAATAAAACAATATTCCACGAGAACAAGTCAAACTTACTTCAGATACCCAAGAGCAAAACTTCGAATTCAGGCCCGGAAATAAAGAGCTTACATAGTACCCGTAAGCCAGTTTCGCAATGTACTATGTGGTTACCTATATGAAAAAAGTGTTGTATCGCCTTGTCTATTCTTATTACCCCGGGCATGCTGTCGACGCCTTATGGCAATTTCAGCTAAAATGAATAGCAACTACTAATGGTTGCTTTTTATTTTGGTGAAAATTCTTTTAAGATATAATCGACATGCCGCTCTCTTCATATGTTGAGCAAATCGCAACCATGAAGACTTGTTAGTTCTGGAAATATTATCAAGTCTGACTCTGGGCAACACAGGGATTAGGGATGCAATAATTATTACACGCTTGTTCTATCATAACTTCTATGTAATCCCCATACACGGCAAAACTAAACCGTGCGGAAAATGAAAATCTGTTCCGCACATATATGCAGAACAGAAATCGTTGACGCACTCTTTTTAAATAGAAGCAAAATTTCACTAGAATTTTCTACAAATCGTGCAACGCAATTACAATTTGCATCGCTAGCGATAGCATAAAATCGTCCCCTAAGTTTCAATGTGTTCTATGTGCCAGTAGGCACATAGAACACATTGGAACTCAGGGGCCGAAATAGTAACACAGGTTCCCCTCGTTGGCGATAAAATGTGTTCTTTGTGATAATAGTTGTCAAATGAATTGCTGAGTGTCCTTCCAATAATTGTTTGTTATAGACGTGAAGGCGTGTAATAAACACAGAACGATACACGCATGTGGATGAGTTAATCGATATGGCACTTGTGCCATCACGGAAGGATAAAACTCGAGGCCTGCGACCCCTCGTTCTATCCTTCCGCGCTGGCACTTGTGCCATATCGATTAACACATTCACATGCGCGTGTCGTTCTGTGTACAAGTTGAATTATTTTGTCTCAATCTGGAGTTCGTTCGCGTATTTTACAAGTAAAACCTTATACTGTGACATGAGTGGACAAATTTCCTAAACCATCGTTCGCAGGATATTTCCAGGCATGAAAATTTAAAATAATCGAAATGCAACGACATGACTGCGTGGAGGACACTGCCAGTGCTATCGGTTTTCTTTTCGGGCTGAAAATGAGAGATGGGTATTACGCGTTCAGATTGCAATAAAAGGGAAAAGATATGTAATTCAGATCTGCGATATTACTTCTTTCTGTTACATTTCTAAATACTGCCATCAGACAACATAAATTATAAACGACTTTAACCCTTTACCTAACATGAAAAGCAGACGACACTTGCAACAAAAATTCTTGAATAACAATTTTTTTTCATTTTTTTGTCTCAAAAACATAGGTTATGACCACTCATTGGAACGAGCTCGACGAGCTCGTTCCAATGATGAAAATTAATTGGCGGTGTTTGGGAATAGCACTGGCCGGTTTTGGCCGTTACGTTGGGTAAAGTGTTAAAGCCAAACAACCACACGACTTCATTCTGTTAAATTTTTAAACACGTCCATCAGACAACATAAATTATAAAAGTCTTTAAAGTCGAAGAACCACATGACTTCTTTCTGTTACATAAAACATAAAGGACTGAAGAGCCGAACGACTTCAAAATGTGTTAGGGGTGTCAATTCTTGACACATGTTTATACCCCCGCCACGAGTTGGTGGGGGAGGGGCTATACTGGAATCACCTTGTCCGTCCGTCCAAAGACATAATTTTGTCCGGAGATTTTCCCAGACGTTTATGGACCAATCTGCTCGAAACGTGGTTTGCATGTTCACCACCATGGGGACTTGTTCATCTGCGATTATAGTTTCGGTCGGATTATTTTGGCCAGAATTATGCCCCTTTTCGACTTGAAAAAGCAGGCCTAGAATTTTATCAGATGGTTATGGGTCGATTCCTTTGGAACTTGGTATGGATGTTTACTACCATGAGAACCAGTGCGCCTACGATTATAGTTTCGATCGGACTTTTTTTGCCATAGTTATGCCCCTTTTTATTTTAAAATGTCTGAAATTTGTCTGGAGTTTTTCTCAGATGTTTAAGGGTCGATTCATTTGAAACTTTGTATGGATGTTCACTAGCATGGGATCCTGTGCTCCTGCGATTATAGTTTCGATCGTACATTTTTTGCCAGAGTTATGCTCTCTTAGAATGCTTGAATTGCCGAGAATTTTGTGCTGAGATTTTCTCGGATATTTGTGGGTCGATTCCTTTGAAACTTGGTCGGGATGTTGATTTCCATGGGAACCTGTGCTCCTGCGATTATAGTTTTCATCGGATTTTTTTTCCAGAGTTATGCCCCTTTTCATCTTAAAATGCCTGGATGTTGTTCGGAGATTTTCTCCCATGTTTATGGGTCAATTCCTTTGAAACTTGGTATGGATGTTCACTACCATGAGAACCTGTGCACCTGCAATTATAGTTTCGATAGGACTTTGACGCCAGAGTTATGCCCCTTTTCGTCTTAGAATGCTTGTATTTTGTCTGAAGATTTTCTCGGGATGTTTATGGGTCAGTTCCATGGGATCCTGTGCATCTGAAATTATAGTTTCGATGGGACTTTTTTTACCAGAGTTGTGCCCCTTTTCCGCCTGGAATAATCATGGCGGTAAGGGCGGCGGGGGGTATGGACAGGCCCATCTGGGGCAGTCACACTTCTAGTTTGTTTGCATTTTCTACCAGGGCAAGCTCACCAGAACTGCAGAACAGTTTGATCTATCATCTGCGAAACATAAGGATACACCGCCAAGCCTCCCAATATTTTGGGTTAGTTAAGACCCTGGTCGGTGTCTTTGATGCAAGAACTAAAATGAGATTGATCAAATTATAAAGAAATAATATGATTCGTGTCCCTTTTGGGTTTCTGATCTGCTCTCAATCTCGGTCATAACAATTGAGTTACGACCTAATTACATCCAAATAGAAGCGAAGCGTACATTTTGTTCACATTACCTTCAAATTTGACTTAAAACCTTAATCTCAGAACTAGGTCAATGTTATCTATCATGTACCATGCTAAAAACCTAAGTAGATGATCAATTAGTTCAAACCTTATAGTTCGGCCATACGATTACAAGCACATTGACAGACAAATTACTTTTTCTTCTCAGAACCTTCAATTTCATTCTTCGACCTTGTGTTTCAAACTTGACTCCTAAGGGCAAGGTCCATTGTGCTACTACAAATCAAGATCAAAAGTCAATTGTTTCAAAGTTTACAATGCGGACAGAGACGGTCGACCATAAAAAATTTTCTTCCACCTTGTATTTCAAACTTGACTCTGGCAAGGTGAAGGTCTATCGTGCCAGCACAAATCAAGATCAAAAGTCAATCATTTCAAAGCTTACAGTTCGGACAGAGACGGGCGAACATAACAATTTCGATCTTATATACACAGAACGAAGAACGCATGCGAATGGATTAATCGATATGGCACGAGTGCCAGTGCGGAAGGATAAAACGAGAGGCCGTAGGCCTCTCCTTTTATCCCTCTGCGATGGCACAAGTGCCATATCGATTAACCCAATCACACGCGTGTGTCGTTCTGTGTTTATTACACGCCTTCGCGTCTATAAAAGCAATTATTAGAAGGACAATTCATTTGACAACTCGTCGCCTGAGTTTCAATGTGTTCCATGTGCCAGTAGGCAACAAAAAGAAAACATTTTATCGTCAACTAAACTTCCGAGGGGAACCTGTGTTACTATTTTAGCTATCGCTGTGCACGATTTGTAGAAAATTCCTGTGAAATTTCGCTTCTATTTAAAAATAGCCCGTCAACGATTTCCGTTCCGCACATATGTGCGGAACAGATTTTCATTTTCCGCATGGTCTAGTGTTGCTGTAGGATTTCACAGAACAGGCGTGTAATAAATTTCAAACTTGATACTGTTAGGGGGAAGATCTATCGTACTAGCACAAATCAAGATCAAAAGTCAATCATTTCAAAGCCTACAGACCGGACAGCGACGGGAGAACATACAAAATTTAGACCCTGTATATCAAACTTGACACTGGCAAGGGGGAGGTCTATCGTGCTAGCAAAAATCAAGATCAAAAGTCAATCATTTCAAAGCTTACAGTCCTGACAGAGTCGGGCGACCATAATAATCATCTTCGACCTTGTATTTCAAACTTGACTGCGGCAAGGGGGAGGTCTAATTTTCTAACACAAATCAAGATCAAAAGTTAATCTTTTCAAAGGTTACAGTGCGAAAAAGTTTCTCAGATCTCGGATTTCAAACTCGACTCCTGCAAGGTCAGGGTCTATCGTGCTCACTCAAATCAAGATCATAAGTCAGTCATTTCAATGATTTTAGTCCGGACAGAGGCGGGCGACCATGCAAATATTAACCCTTTACCTAAAGCAGACGATACTTCCAAATAAACTTCTTGAATAACTATTTTTTTCAATTTTGCATCAAAAACATAGCTTATGACTCCTCGTGGAATGAGCTCAACTACGTGTTGACAACATTTGCACAAAAGTTCTGCAATAACTGAAAATTGTAATTTTATGCTTCAAAAACATCGGTTTTGACGCCTACTTGGAATAAGCAGCACCAGCTCGTTCCAGTGAGGTGTCATAAGCTATGTTTTTTAGAAAAAAATGGAAAAAATAATGAAAATTGAATGGTGATTTTTGTGAATAGCGCTGGGCGGTTTTGGCCGTTATAACATTGGGTAAACACCAGCGGTGACAACTGTGTCACAACATCGATTGGAGTCTTAGTATGGTTCCTTGTGAGTATCCCAATTTTACTCAGAGTAAAAACCTTCCTTCTTCAGATCCAACAGTCAGAATCTTTTGACATTTGACAAGGAACATCATTGATGGGGTCAGATTCAAATCCGAATGGAACCCGAATTTAACTTTCTCAAACATGAGGACAATTCTTTGAAAATCTTCATGTTCAGATGCACCAGACAGAATTCTTTGATGATTGGTATATAACATCCCTGTGGGGTGGGGGTGGGGGGTGGGGGACGACCAGATTCAAGGTTGTCCAAATCAAGTTCATGGCCTCATATTTGGGGTTCCCATGGAGCCCGAATTTTAACTTACTGTTATATGAAGAATATTCTTTAAAAATTTTCGTCTTCAGATCCACCGGTTAAAATCTCTTGCTATTTTGTATGTGGCATCCTTTATCGGGCCATATACAAGTTTGTTCAAATCAAGTCCAGGTGTTCATATTTGGGCTCCCCGTAGAAAGCTGAAATTTCACTTAGTTCAATATGAGGACTAGTCTGCAAAGTGCCTTCTTCTTCAGATCCACTTGTCGGAATATTTTGATATTTGGTATTCGGGATTCTTAGTGAGGTAAACTTCAAGTTTGTTCAAATCAAGTCGTTGGGAATTTTAACTTATTGCAGTATGAGGAGTACTCTTCAAAGATCACCTTCAGATTCACAATGCCGAATGTTTTGATATTTGGTATGTAGCATAACTATGACGCTTAGATTAAAGTTTGTTCAAAGTGTTACGTTTGACTGATCCTGGTGGACACCAGAGGGGTTTGAAATTGAACACAGAACCCATATGGAGGATTTACCATTTGTACCAAGCGTGACAGTGCCGATTGTAGTCAACATTAGTACGATTAATAAGATGTAAATATGGGTGGAAGAGTTTAACGTTTGTTCAAATGGGTCCACCCGGCTACTTGAGGTCCTGAGCGTGGGGCGGGGGAGAAGGGGGTGGTACAATGAGCATTTTTTCTGCTTTAACCCTTTACCTAACGAATCGGCCGCATCCGTCCGCGTAATATGCAAATTCAGTAGTTGAAAAAAGATTATTTTCTAAAAGATTTCAACAAAACCATATCATGTGACCCCTCGTTGGAACGAGCTCGACGAGCTCGTTTCAACGAGGGGTCACATGATATGGTTTTGTTGAAATTCTATGAAAAATTTGAAAAAAATGTATTTAAAATAATAAATTTTGATA
The DNA here is from genome assembly GCA_031216915.1 of Pictodentalium vernedei. Lineage (NCBI taxonomy): Eukaryota > Metazoa > Mollusca > Scaphopoda > Dentaliida > Dentaliidae > Pictodentalium > Pictodentalium vernedei. The sequence continues at coordinate 447,257,844 of CM062297.1, read as the reverse complement.
TCGTCTGTGTTGGGTAAAGGGTTAAAAGGAGTGTTAGAGGTGTTTGATTGATTTTATGCAATAAAATGTTCACCCAACCCAGTCGATCTCTAGGGGAGTGGGTGTTGATCCATTCAGTGATTTTTTCCATGCTTCAAAATGAGTTTTAAAAGGTTCTGAGCGATTTACGCCCCCCCCCCCCCCCAAAAAAAAAACTAAAAAAAAACAAAAACAGTTCACCCAACAGGCCTCACACTCCCCCACCCCACCACCCCTACTTCACTCAGCTGCTGTAGCTAAATTATATTAACTAGATTACCATGTGGGTGTTGAAGGTGGCCTTAAATCCTTTTTTAAACATCTTTTTAGGGAGATCAGTCGTCAGAGCATTAACCCTTTACCTAACATGAAAAGCAGACGACACTTGCAAAAATAATTCTTGAATAACTAATTTTTTTCATTTTTTGTCTCAAAAACATAGGTTATGACCCCTCGTTGGAACGAGCTCGACGAGCTCGTTCCAACGAGGGGTCATAACCTAGGTTTTTGAGACAAAAAATGAAAAAAATAATGAAAATTAATTGGCGATTTTTGAGAATAGCGCTGGCCGGTTTTGGCCGTTACGTTAGGTAAAGGGTTAAACTTCAAACCGAAAGGTTCACAGTTCAATTCTGACCAACGTTAAATGCGTTGTGTCACTGGGCAAGCCACTTAATCCCAATCGCCGACGCAGGGGCACGCCGGCACTGTGTACTAAGACGTATATACTACATGGCGATGGTGCATTTGCTTCAGCCATTGCAAACGATGCTTGTGCGGAGTTTGTACTTTGAGGAGACCGGCTGTTGCTTGCCCTGCTCGGTGGATCTCTCCGGATATTTAGCCTTCCTCAACCCGGAAAAATGGCTGACGAAAATGTTGCAATAAATAAATAAATAAATAAATAAATAAATAAATTTATTAGGTGAGCGATTAACCCTTTACCCAACGTAACGGCCAAAACCGGCCAGCGCTATTCTCAAAAATCGCCAATTAATTTTCATCATTTTTTCATTTTTTGTCTCAAAAACATAGGTTATGACCCCTCATTGGAACGAGCTCGTCGAGCTCGTTCCAATGAGGGGTCATAACCTATGTTTTTGAGACAAAAAATGAAAAAAATTAGTTATTCAAGAATTTTTTTTGCAAGTGTCTTCTGCTTTTTATGTTAGGTAAAGGGTTAAGGCATTTGTTGTTTCTTGATTTTGTTGGTGCATGCAAGGCTCATTTGACCTTTCCTTTTATCCTCTGTCTTTTTCGGTGGTCCTACGGCAACTACGACCCTCCTTTTTCGCCCTCGGCTCAGACTTCACTTGGACAGAGAGAAGTTTAACATTTGTATCCGCAATGGCTTCATCTCTCAGCCTGGTGAATTTCTCAGCTGTCAGTCTCTGGTTCAGCAGAAGAGAAGAGACCGAAGTAGAACACCACAGAGGCAACCTTCAACTCCACATGAGATTCTAACTACCCACGAATCTAAAATGGGCTTCGCCAGTTCGCATTAGACGGTACATTATCTGCGACGACCATGTTCATCAGCCTGTTCCCGTGGGGTTAATCGTTTCGAACTCCTCTAAACGTCTGGAAAAGGAACGACTAGTGATTCCTCACAGTATACTATCAGTCCACGTGTAATACACTAATTACCCACAGGCCCGAAGTTGGTCGAAGTAGGGTTGCGATTCACCGCCCCCTCCCCCAATAAATCCGCCCGTCAGAAAACTGCTGTCGGAGAAAGAAATATAGAGAACCGTCGAAAAATATTATGAGAAAACCACAAGAAACTTTTCATTCCGCATTCCTCTGCTAATAATTCCGAGACTTGATATCGTTTCTTGTTATGCTCTCGGCGAGATCTTTCCACCAAATGCTGTCAAGATTTCTAATTATCAGCAAAAAATGTCAAATACTTTTTCTTGTTTTTATCCTTCCCCAAAACAGTTTTGCCTGATTTCTACAAATGTCCCTAGGGCAATTTCTGCTCTATTTCCATAGATCCCCCCCCCCCGAGTGACCGTCGGACCCTTCAATAATAGCCACACAAACCAAAATTTTGTACTTTGCGGAGGCCTGCCACTTTAACCCTTTACCCAACGCAGACGATATCAAAATTTATTATTTTAAATATCATTTTTTGAAATTTTTCAAAAAATTTCAACAAAACCATATCATGTGACCCCTCGTTGGAACGAGCTCGTTCCAACGAGGGGTCACATGATATGGTTTTGTTGAAATTTTTTGAAAAATAATATTTTTTCAACTGCTGAATTTGCATATTACGCGGGCGGGTGCGGCCGATTCGTTGGGTAAAGGGTTAACACGCGGGAAAATTCACCTTCCGCCCCACCATGTCGGTGTCTTAACTTCGGCTCTGATCATCGGTTTTGATAAAACAGGTAGAGAAAAAATAATGGACGATTTGTCTTTAACATCAGTAAATATAATACTGAGCAATCGAGTTACACAAAAATAACCCCGACTGACAAAGACCTTTTGATATGTGTTTTCCGTTCAGGACGCTGGGAGTGTGAATTAAGTTAGATTTATGTTTGTTTTCGTGAACAAGTAACTTGAGTTCTCAGGTGCATTGTACTTCAAAGCCACGGAAGCCAATCCTAGTTCCTGTCAGTAGGCGTAATTGGATAATGACGGATGCGCTACTATGGTAAATGTAAAAGTGTTTTTTTTTATTTGGAAGAGAGTAATCATTGTGAAAATTCGGAAAATCTCACGTTTTCTCAACAAGTGACAATTTACTTATCAATTTACTTGTGTATCAGAATTGTGGAGTAACATTGAATTTACACAACAGATTTATTGTACATGGATTTGACTCTTTACCCGAGGAATCGCATCCGCCCTCGTAAATTACAAATTAAGCAGTCAGGCCTGGCCTTGTTACAAATGCAGGAGGGCTAAAAAATCACTCTCCTCACATGGCTATGGAGAGCTATTAGCTCTCCCCAAGCTTACAAAAGCTAAAAGTGGCAAAATGAAGTTTTTCTATTCATGAATTCTGCGTAATGGGCTTTGTACATTTTATTTGGTGTTGCTAACAAGGTAGTCTCTGTGAGGCGGTTACACTGTCCCACACACACACCAGGACCTCGGCATAATAATAATAATCAGGACCCTACGGTCGTTGAAACATCCGGTCGTTTTCCCTCCTCCCGTGGGAGGGGGTGCAACGACCGTAGGATCCTAGTAAGGACTAGCGCGGGCATCGAAACACCACACATTTCAAAAATCATCTTTGCTACCCCCCCTCTTACAAACATGGTTAGGGAACATTTTATTATAGAATTCTGGCTACGCGCCTGATTTTTGATGCTAAAATTACCATTCGTATCAGGATCGATAAACTTTTGTCTCAGCTGATAGCTCTATATTATTTTATACTCGAATATCACACCAAATATCACACATTAAAAACGCAGATGTGTTTTGAAGTAAACAACGGGATACGCATTGTTCTCGATATTCTGACACGCAGAGCCAAAGCGAAGACACCCGATGTGAATGGGAATGGTGTGGGGCGTGTAGGTAAAAGTAAGCACATTTTCTCTCGGACGGCAAGCACATTTTTTTCCGACTCATGTTGTGTTTACAGGGGGAGGATCGCACAACTTCCCACCAAACTCAACCCCCGAAAAAAAAAAGAAACGTAGTCACGGACCGTTCATTGAGAGACTGGTCTGGACTTGGTCAAGAGAGAGAGAGAGAGAGAGAGAGAGAGAGAGAGAGAGAGAGAGAGAGAGAGAGAGAGAGAGAGAGAGACTATATACACTTAGCTGGTTAGGCCTCTGGTGCTGTTATAAGGGCCTCATTCTTCGAAGGTTAATGACATTAGCTCAGAGGGTCTACACGCCACCCCGTGGTCCTTGACCTTATATACAGGGTCTACCCTGAGAGAGGGAGAGGGAGACTGGGAGAGAGAGAGAGAGAGAGAGAGAGAGAGAGAGAGAGAGAGAGAGAGAGAGAGAGAATACACTCTATACATTTAGCTGGTCAGGCCTCTGGTGCTGTTATAGGGGCCTCATGCTTCGAGGGTTAATGACATTAGCTCAGAGGGTCTACACACCACCCCGTGGTCCAAAGGCTTTAATCTTCTATACATGGTCTACCCGTTATGAGCCAAGTTCCGAGGTGTGAAGTAATTACGCATTAATATGTAAGAAGTGCTGTGTCCTCATATACGCAGACCATTTAGAGCTTTGCATCAAATATTTTGACGCGTTACTATGAACACGAGGAAAAACCAGGGATTCGACCAACTTTTTTATTAGTCTTAAGGCTTCTGGAGTCGCGGATTTTGCGACTAGCGAAACGTCACAAAATCCTCCACTTCATAAAGGACTTAACGCCGGTAAGAAAAATTGGCCCCAGAGGCCTCACACATAAGCAGGTCTGGGAGGCCCTGGTCCGCCACCGAACAGTCTACACAATAAACATCATTAATCACAAATGAACAAAATCGGCGAGAAGTACCAACCAGTAATAATTAAATAAATAAATAAATAAATAAATAAATAAATAAATAAATAAATAAATAAATAAATCCTCTGTACAAATAAAATTATGTTTACAGTACGATACTATTCGGGAACATGGTTTAGAAGGGTCAACTGCTTATTTACTCATTTCATTCGTACCCACATACCAGAATTCGGTACATCGAATGTTCCACTTCCGCAGCGAAAGAAAAAAACGTTCAATTCTGAGTCATTGCCCTAACTCCCGTTTATCAAATCTTACTCGCCTCTCGATAAATTCTTTATCAGACTCTGGAAGTTTGTTCTGGTGGTAAGTAAAAATATCTCACTCAATTTTATTTTCTAGAAAACTCTTTTCGAAAAAAACCCTTCGTATTCTATTCTTCTCAAATTAGTGCATGTCAAAATTAATCGAATACTCACATTCGACTTTAACCCTTTGAATCCGAGAGGCCTTTTTTCCGGCCCAGGAAGATGATGCTTCGTAATTTCATTACGTAGGATGGCTGTCAAGTTAATGTATGGGGTAGACCAATTAATATTTTCAACGTGCAGCCCCAAGGCTGCGCGTTGAAAATATTAATTGCTCTACCCCCCAGATAATTAATATGAACTCTTCTAATTGCTGTAATTAAAGTGACATGAAACTAACAACCAAGGTTCAATGAGTTAAAACTGACCCTATGACAGTGATTTTTTCAGCGTGAAACACATTTTTAATGCCAGGAAAGCTCATTTCAGTGACCAATGAGGGGGTTATAAGATATGTTTTTGATGCAAAAAAGAACAATTTAGTAAGTCGAATATTTTTTGCAATTGTCAGTATTCACAAATATCGCCATTAATCCAGCTGATTAATCGTTTATTTTTTTCCCCAAAACATAGCTCTTATGACCCCTCATTGGAACGAGCTGGTGCTGCTTATTCCAAGGAGGCGTCAAAACCGATGTTTTTGAGGCATAAAATTACAATGTTCAGTTATTCCAGAACTTTTGTGGAAGTGTTGTCTACACGTCGTGTTAGGTATAGACTTCAATCTATTATATAATGGGAAGTCTTTGATTCCATAATTCCGTCCAGTCAGAAATCCAAGCTTCGTTTATCTTCCTTAATAGATTATCTTTATTCTGCAGTATAGCGGTCGGTAGAGATAGATAGATAGTTTTTTAGATAGTTTATTGCAAAAACACCAAAAACAAGGCAGATTGCATGTTACACAACTTACAGTATAGAACAATAATGTTAAGTCTTGAAGATACTGAATTAATAACTGGTTATTTACATGTTATTTGGAGGGTTTATACAATGTGTCACTCCATTAAGTAGCCATAGCATTTCTTCTACACTGCAAAAAATATAGGTTCTCTTTAGAACCAAAACTGGTTCTAATCTTGTCCCTGAGATGGAACCAGTTCTGTTTAAACAGCATTTATTTCAAATCAAATAAATTTATAAAGATTAACATTAAATATTAACAGAATTAAACATAAATTGAGGGGGGTTTCAGCCGTAAGTTTAGAGCTTATACGAGGTTGTTTCAAATCATTATTAAGAAAAGGAGATATGGACAGTTGGCATATCGAACCAGTTTTGGTTCTGTACAGAACCAAAACTGGTTCGATATGCCAACTGTTCATATCTCCTTTGTTTCAAAATGTTTGGCGACTGTGTTGTATAAGCTCCAAGTTTACTGCTGAATCTACTTCAGTTCATGTAATATTCTGTTAAAATGGAATGCTAATCTTGGTAAATGTATTTGATTTGAAATAAATACTGTTTAAACAGAACTGGTTCCATCTCAGGGAAAAGATTGGAACCAGTTTTGGTTCTGAAGAGAACCTATATTTTTTTGCAGTGTACTCTTGAAGAATTGAAGGATCATATTACAGATGGTATTACATAATGGTGGGGTTTCATTTTTCATAAGAAAGATGAATTTCTCCGAACTGTCCATGTTGACGAAATGCGGGTATTCTCTACGTATTTTGCCAAATGAATCAGTTCGGAGCCCTTCATATTCCTAACACTCCATGACAATGCAATACAGTTTTCCGTTGCGCGGGTGTGCGTTGGCTGATTTAGGTCATGGAAAAAGATTATTTTATCTCGAGATCTCGACATGATACCTTGAGATCTCGACACGTAATCTCGAGATAATATCTCAGGATCTCGACAAACGTTTCTCGAGATAATAAAGGCACACGGTTCTACGTTTTTCAAAAAGCGACGTCAAACCTTGGAAAGTACAAATAACAAGCTATTTTTCACAGGAGTGATTATCTGCTTGAGGGCTAGATTATTTTTGGTAGTCTGAATTTGTTATTGGGGGCGCGGTGGCGTTGCGGTAACCGGTTCTCGTCAGATCTCCGACGTTAAGCCACGTCGAGCCCGGTTAGTCCTCGGATGGGTGACCGTCTGAACGATCGATTCGGACTCCCGCGTTGTGTCCTTGGGCAAGTCACTTAGCCGCGATTGTCCACATTGTGGGCACGATGACGCCGTGTACTAAGGCGTACTGCACGTCGATGGTGCGCATGTCTTTAACCAGTCTAACCCTGCGTGTGCTGCAGTGCGGAGTTACAATGTTGGGGAGCTGGCAGCTGCTCGTCGTTACTCGGTGGTTCTCTCCGGGTACTCCGGCTTCCTCCACCCGTAAAACTGTCGCGGTAATGATTAGCCATTGTGCATAAGTATGTGACCTTAAAAACACCAATAAATAAATAATAATAAATAATTTGTTATTCAGAACTTGTTTTATTACAAATTATTGGAGAGTGCCCACAGGCACTCTCCAATAATTTGTAATAAAGCAAATTTATATAAACAAAATATTATTTGTGTTTGACTGAATATGAAATATAAGCAAGGAAAGTGTTGGCTTTTGCTCTGGTATCCTCATTTTTTGATAGTGGCTTCTTGCACTTAACCAGTTAAGAAGTCTTGACAGCACGATTATATTAGTATTTTAAGCTGCGATAACATTTGGCTCAACAGTTGTCACTGAGCACTATTCGGGAGAAAATAGGAATTGAGGTTAAAACTTTAAACAATCGAAAAATAGTAACAAAACAAATGACCACAAAGTATCAAGGAGCTGTGTGATTTCGAATGTCATAATATGTACAAAAGTATCAAAGGGTTAAGGCATACTGCACGTCGATGGTGCACATGTCTACAACCAATGTTAACGCTGCTTGTGTGGAGTACGTTGGGGAGTCTGACAGTTGCTCGCCGTTGTTCGATTATTTTCTCTGGGTTACTCCAGCTTCCTCCACCTGCAAGATTGTCCGACACGAGGTTACCCTGACTGTCGAAAGTGTCGATAAACCCCAATAAAAAGGGGAGTTCGCACAGTCAATTGTGTCAAACCGAAATGTCCACGATTCAATCCTCACAGTAGTAACTGCATTGTGTCCTTGGGCAAGGCACTTAAATCCCGATTTCCCACGTGGAGGCACGGTGGTGGTGTGTACTAAGGTGTACTTCACGTCGATGGTATAGCTGCCGCTGCTCGTTGGTTCTCTCCGGCTTCCTCCGTCCGTAAAACTGCCCGACATGAGATGACCCTGGCTGTCGAAAGTGTCACCAAATCCCGATAAATAAATAAATAAATAAATAAATAAATAAATAAATAAATAAATAAATAAATAAATAAATAAATGCTGCTTTTGCGGAGTTAGTACGCTGTGGAGCCTGGGAGTTGATCGCCGTTGCTCTGTGATTCTCGCTGGGTACTCCGCTTTCCTTCACCCGTAAAACCTTTCGACACGACGTGATCCTGTTTGTCGAAAGTGTCGTTAATCCCCAGTTTGGTTTAATAAGATTTAACAACAATTTCAACAGCCAGGGCCACCTAGTGTCGGGTTAAGGCCCAGTAAAAAAGTATTTACGATGGACGTAACTGAGGTTTACAGTTCTTCTACGGTAATGTTAACGGTATTTGTTTTACTGTGCACTGATCTCTGTCAAATATGATTGAATTGGTAAACCCTTTGAATTCGTAAGACCGATTTTTCGGTCCAAGGCATAATTTCGTTCCATTTTTGTCTTAGTATAAGAGGTCTATACAGGGAGCATTGATCATAAAATACTAACTACAGACTGCAGCGTCTGACTGCAGTTATTGTTTTATCCCCCCCCCCCCCCCCCCCCCCCCCCCCGTGTATTGATATTGAACTGACCCATTCCACCGTACGCGTACAAAAAGGCGATATCATTCAAGGAAACGGAATTTCAAAGGGTTAAATTCATAGTTGCACTATAGGAAAAATGTTACTTGCAATTTCGTTATTTTAGCATCAGTGGGTAGAGAGTTAAAACTGAAGGTCACTGAGAGTGGGATATTAGTTTGAAGAATCTTCTGACGTCAATCACATAAAGACATTGGCAATCATAAATATTATTTCCAAGCTTTTAAAACTACATTTAAGATTTGCCAACGAAATTAATTAAGAAATTAAGTAATCAGTACTGGCTGTTGATTCTCGAGACAATTAATACTATGCAATACATCCAAAAATAATTAATAATCCTGTTCTAGTTGCACGGTATATTTAGATGGTACTTTTGACAGGTCAAAATTAATTACCAACTCATCAGAAAAATGATCCAAAATATTATTTTGTTTTTTATTTTGAATAAGCTAATAACCGTATCGTTTACGTAATATGCTTTCTGTGTTACTTTGGAAAATGGCAAATTTCCATGTCGAGTAAACGTTTACACTGAAACGGAAATTACAATCGCTTATCTCGTTTATACGTTGTTAACCTTCTGCCTAGCAAGTTGACAAATATTCTACGCGTTATGCACAATATTTTCAGGGCGTAGCCAGACTAAATGAACTGGGGGGAGGGGGGTGGTTATCTTGCACACACAGTACAGTCACCGCGAACTGATCATAATCAACGCGTGGGCAGTGATGTCCATGGCATGCATGTACCAGTAATACAAATCATCATTAGCAAAATTTTAATTAATAAAGCACCGGGTTTTACCCGGTGCTTCATTAATTAAAATTTTATGATTATTATTTCTATAATTAGCGTTTGGAATCTAATATTATTGCGTGCGTTGATATATTGCCCACCTCGTGGAAAGTGATGAGTCCACGGCGGTCGTACTGTAGGAGCAGACCTCCCCCCCCCCCCCCCCCCATTTCATTTCACACCGTGTTGAGTTAAGTTTGTATTCCTCCTATAGGTGAAGGTTCAGGGTCGTCCCCGATGACAAATAACTTTTCGTGTCAATCGAAGCACACTGGATACTTGGCAAATTCAGGCATGAATGTATATATAAGGTTGAGATTTTTCAGGAAAAGTGTGCGCCTGTGAAGGGTGGGGAGGCGGATTTTTTCTTGCACATGACCAGACATCAGCTCTCTCCCCTTAGTCATAAATTATGGTTTAGATGGGGTAACAAATTCTGGACAATCTGGGGGAAAATATGGACCCCGTCTGTTACCTGTCAGGTAGATTTCAACATCTATTACCACGACCCTCATCCAGCTTATCCATGATGTCATGGGTGCGATGCTTGGTGAATGTCATGGTTTTCGTGGTAGCGAAGGTGAGCGACCATGTTGTGATATTACTACCACAGCGATGCGCAATATTCGTTCACAGGCCCAGTGTATGTTAAAGTGACGCGTGTTTCCATCCTCCATTTGTTGATGAGCACCGCCATCTTGTTTTCTGAGATAGCACTTGGCTGCTGTGCGTATAAATGTGTTGAGAAAGAGTGTGTTCTAATGACGTGTTCGAATCAGTGAGAGTACTTTCCGAGCTCGGAGTTTGCTATCCCAGATCAACATTCTCGGTTTCTAGCTCCTTTCACCATCTTTTCTCGTGTTATTCGCCCATTGAACGTCAAGCTCCTTAAAGTGGCCCGGTGTATCACTGGCTTTAGTGGGGTGACTTCCATTCAATGTTGTTTGCTGAAGAATAGATACTGTTTGGCGAGTACTGTTATCGAAACAGCTGGCTTTTCTCAAACTACATAGCGTCAGAAGTGGGAAATGATTGCGGCACATTTACACCAGTGGGCAGGATTTGATACAATTGGCATGCTGCATAATCAAAACTGAGTCATGATAAACAAACGGAAATAATGTCTGAAATGAAATAGTGAGCGTGAATTTTGAGACGGGTAAGATTCTACCGTGTTATGGGTAGATAACGGATGGAGAATTTCAGCCAGGGCGGACTGAAAATTTCGGCGTGGCAAATTCTCGGTCCGTTTTTCTAATTGGAGTAACATATAGGATCAACAGACAATGATTTGTTTGAAGCAATATACAGAGCCTATGAGGCCAAACAATTTTTTACCAACACTGGCCGTAAAATGTATCAATAAAGGTAACAGTGTCCTTTTTAACAGTGTCACCAAATACTAGAACCGAGGATTTTGAACTTGCAGAGCAAACTCCGCGCTCGGAAAGTACTGAAAAAATCCATGGTGTTACATGTATCAAAATCCGCATACAAAATATGAAATGTTTTCGCTCGGCCCTATTTTAAGGCCATTCTCAGATAAAAGGTCCATTTCACAGCGCCTATATTTTTATCAATTTCGAAACTCCGTTTCGGGATTTACGAAACTCGGACAGAGAAAGAAATCCTGCCGCACTTGCCCTATTGATCTACCTCGGCTGATCGTCATTCCACGCCGCTAGTATATCACGTGATTCTTGAAATGCAGATAAACGTGCATTGGGTGATGTATCATTGAAGGCTTGTTTTATTTTCTGCATGCACTTATGACGCCACTAAAAGGTAGCACGTGTTCATTTTACACTCTTTCGTACACAATTAAAGTTCAATGCGTACGATACAACAAAATTGTTTTTAGGACTGCCGGTACTCAGATTAATACAAGAGCGCCGGAAGCGGGTTGGTGGGAGAACTAGGGGCAGCAGCCCCTTGCCCTGAAGCTAGGTGGGAAGAGGGGGGGGGGGGAGGCTGCGCATGCCCCTTTTCGCCAGCAGTACACTAGTAGAAAAGACTTTACTTAACCCTTTACCTAACATGAAAAGCAGACGACACTTGCAAACAGATTTATTGAATAACTAATTGTTTTCATTTTTGCGTTAAAATCATAGCTTATAGCCCCTCATTGGAACGAGCTCAACGAGCTCGTTCCAATGAGCGGTCATAAGCTATGTTTTTGACGCAAAAATGAAACAATAATGAAAAGTGAATGACAATTTTTGTGAATAGCGCTGGCCAGTTTTGGCCGTCACATTGGGTAAAGGATTAAATGTGACTGAGAAAGTCACGAGTATTCGTTTCACTCCCGGTCTCAACTCAAACCCAAAATCCAGTACCCTTTTTGATACCCTTGCCCTCGGGTGCTTTCAGTGGCGTGGGATTAAAATTACTCCGGCATACTGACTGACGAAAACATTCGTTCTATACTGGACATCAGCCTTTAACTCCGTACATGCTGATGGCGGATATTCCTGACCAGTACAGTATTTCTCTTGTCAATGAAATAAGTATCATTTGATCCCAACAATTAAATTCTCCCAAAACTGAATTTTTAGACCAATAAATTCATTCTTGAATCAAATATGGACAAATTTTTCAACAAATCTAGTAATGGCTGCTACACAGCAGCTATGACAAGATTAGATAAAAAAATATTTTGAAAATACTCAGCGGGTTAAGAGTTAAGAAACATTGATTTCCAGATGCGCAGTGAAGATAATTGATTGAGAGGGGGGGGGATGTATACTTGGATTTATCTCGACTGCATGGTAATGGCGTCTGGCAAGTAGGGAAAAAGGTGTGGTTGCGAGAGGGTACAGATTGTCATGTGTGTGTGTTTTTGCTGGGAATCCTGGAAGTTTATCCTCGTTATATTTATCTTAACTGGTTGAGAGCTAGAAGCCAATATCAGGGCTTTCAAAAAATGAGGGTACCAGAGCAAAAGCCAACATTTTCCTTGCTCATGTTTCTTGTTCAGTCAAATGCAAATAATATTTCGTTTATATAACTTTGTTCTATTACAGATTACTGGAGAGTGCCTGTGGGCACTCTCCAGTAATTTGTAATACAACAAATTTTGAATAGCAAAGTAACCGCTAAAAATAATCTAGCCCTCGACTAGTTAATTCACACTAATTAGAACCCAATTGCATTCCCTTCCACAACAGTGATCTGACCTATAAATTATCAAGCTCTCAGGCCACCAGTTTAACCCTTTACCCAACGCAGGCGATATCAAAATTAATTATTTTAAAAATAGTTTTTTAAAATTTTTCAAAAAATTTCAACAAAATCATATCATGTAACCTCTCGTTGGAACGAGCTCGACGAGCTCGTTCCAACGAGGGGTCACATGATATGGTTTTATTGAAATTTTTTGAAAAATAATATTTTTTCAACTGCTGAATTTGCATATTACGCGGGCAGATGCGGGCAATTCGTTAGGTAAAGGGTTAATTCTGTAAGGAATCCAACGCTGTTATCGGTTGTTTGTTTACCAACTTTTGATGAGTTTGATTTTATGTGATGTACCTTTATTCACAAAGATATACAGATATTCTTTCGTACTCCAATTATTGATATTCCAAACCCTAAATATTTGTTTCGCCTTGAATTGTATGTGATGTACCTTAATTCACAAAGATATACATCTATTCTTTCGCCCGCCAGTTTTTGATATTCCAATCCCTAAATATTTGTTTCGCCTTGAATACATCAAAATACATCTGGATATTAACATTATTGGTAGAACAACGCAGCGTAATCATAAAACTAGAGCCGTGGTGAATCTTCATTAATATTTATTTATTTATTTATTTATTTATTTTAGTTATTTATTTATTTATTTATCTATTTATTTATTTATTTATTTATTTATTTATTGATGTTTAAGGTCACATATTTTCTGCACAATGGCTAATCATGACCATGACAGTTTTACGGGCGAAAGAAGCCGGAGTACCCGGAGAGAACCACCGAGCAACGGCGAGCAACTGGCTGCTCCTCAACATACTAACTCCCCACAAGCAGGGTTAGCATTGGTTGAAGACAGATGCACCATCGACGTGCAGTACGCCTTAGTACACAACTCTACCGTGCCCCCCACGTGGGCAATGGGGGTGAAGTGTCTTGCCCAAGGACACAACGCGGTTGCCGCAGGTGGGATTCGAACTGAGGACCTCTCAGCTTGCTGCCTGCACATCTACCTACTGAGCCATCTCGCTCCATCTTCATAAATAAGTATTAAGTTTATAAACATTTATAACAGTATTGTAATGTCATTAAAGATTAGGTGAAATGGAGGCTGGAATGAGAGAAATATTTCTTGCGTTGATTCATAGAAAATGGATGTTTATGGTACTTTTAGATTCAATCGTCTGGCGTATTCCTTAAAATAATAATTATTAGTAATAATAATTTACTTCTCTAGCACTTTTACCAGAAAAACACCGCTCAAAAGCGTTCACAATATAAAATGACAATTCCCCCCCCCCCCCCCCCCAAAAAAAACCCAAACAAAGAAAAACTTCAGCAGTCAAAAGCTATCCGAAAGAGATGGGTCTTTAAACCTTTTTTGAAACTTTCAGTATTGAAGGTTTTCCTTAAATTCTGAGGGAGTGCATTCTTTTGAGAGGGAGCTGTAAAAGTAAATGATTTTTTACCCGCAGTTGATCTTATTCGAGGCATGACTAGAAGATTCTCTGAAGATGATCTAAGACTCCTTACCGGTTTCTGTAAGTTAATAATCTGTTTTAAGTAGACAGGAGCGTTATCAATGTGGATGATGTTGTGTGTCATCATTAATACTTTATATTTGATGCGAGACTCAATTGATAGCCATTTATTTATTTATTTATTTATTTATTTATTTATTTATTTATTTATTTATTTATATTTATTTATTTATTTATTTATTTATTTATTTATTTATTTATTTATTAGGGTTTAACGACACTTTAACAGCCAGGGTCATATCGCGTCGGTGACAGTTTTACGGGTGGAGGAAGCCGGAGTACCCGGAGAGAACCTCCGGGCAACGACGAGCAGCTGCCAGCTCCCCAACATCGTAACTCCGCACTGCAGCACAGACAGGGTTTGATTGGTTGAAGACATGCGCACCATCGACGTGCAGTAAGCCTTAGTACACGGCGTCATCGTGCCCCCATGTGGACAATTGGGGTGGAGTGCCTTGCCCAAGGACACAGCGCGGGAGTCCGAATCGATCGCTCAGGCGGTCAACCTTCCAAGGATTAACCGGGCTCGACGTTGCTTAACTTCGGTGATCTGACGAGAACCGGTTACCGCAACGCCACCGCCCCCCCCCCCCCCCGATTGGTAGCCATTACAAGGATTTTAGGATAGGTGTAATGTGATCATATTTTTTTTGTGGCAGTCATGATCTTGGTTGCTGTATTTTGAATGAGCTGAAGCAGGCATAGCCAGGGGAGGGGGGTGGGGGAGGCTGAGGGGCGCACATGCCCAACCCCCCAATTTTTAGTCATGCCCCCAAGTGATTTGTCCCCCTCTTGTGCTAGCCCCCATCTCGCCTCTTCGTGGCTCGGACGATGCTGCGCATTCCATTCTATATGCACCTAGTAGTTCAGCGATCTGAACGTAGGGGCTACCCCTTTGTGGGAGTGTAAACGCCACGTTCAGATCGCTGAACTAGCCACCCTAGATATTACTCTTGCCCCCCACCCCCACCCCCACCCCCACCCCACCTAACTTTGATATCCTGACTACGTACCTGAGGTTAATAGATTTCAGCGGAAGTCCAGTATAAAGAGAGTTGCAATAGTTCAATCGAGACAGGACCACAGACTGTATAATATTTGGTCGGAAGAGCTATTCCGACCAACTTAAATATTCCAGACAATTTAATCTAAAACATATTAAATAGGCTATTTAAGGGCTAGACTGGTTACAAGCTATAACAGCGTCGAATTCATTACAGAATTGGACTGCTGGCTTGAGAGCTTGGAATTTTGTGTATATGTGCGTCTTTTTTTTAGTCCCCTACGGGAACCGTAAGGGGACTATAGGATTGCACTCTGTCTGTCTGTCTGTCTGTCTGTCTGTCTGTCTGTCTGTCTGTCTGTCCGTCCGTCCGTCCGTCCGTCCGTCCGTCCGTCCGTCCGTCCGTCCGTCTGTCTGTCTGTCTGTCTGTCTGTCTGTCTGTCCGTCCGTCCATCTGTCCGTCCGTCCGTCTGTCTGTTTTTTATGTTACCACCTCTCCCTCCAAATTGCTTTAAGCTACACCTTTCATATTTGGTACATGGATAAATGGTTCTGAGGGGATGATGCACGCTCAAAATCCAAGATGGCGGAATGGCGGCCATTTTTGTTGTGTTTTTTAAGCTTTTTTCTCTATTTTCATGTTACCACCCCTCCCACCAACATGGTTGAAGCTACACTTTGCATATTTGGCACATGGATAGAGGGTTGGGAGGGGATGATGCATGTTCAATATTTTTTTTCAGAATCCAAGATGGCGGCATGGCGGCCATTTTTGTTGTGTTTTTTAAGCTTTTTTCTCTATTTTATGTTACCACCCTCACTCCAACATGGTTCAAGCTCCACTTTTTATATCTGGCACATGGATAGAGGGTTGTAATGGGATGTTGCACGTTCAATATTTTTTTCCCAAAATTCAAGATGGCGCCATGGCGGCCATTTTTGTTGTGTTTTTTAAGCTTTTTCTCTATTTTATGTTACCACCCCCTCACTCCAACATGGTTCAAGCTACACTTTTTATATCTGGCACATGGATAGAGGGTTGTAATGGGATGTTGCACGCTCAATATTTTTTTTCAAAATCTAACATCTGTCTATCTGTCCGTCTGTCTGTCTGTCTGTCTGTCTGTCTGTTTTTATGTTACCACCTCTCCCTCTAATATGCTTCAAGCTTATTTGGTACATGGATAAATGGTTCTGAGGGGATGATGCACAGTCAATATTTATTTTTCAAAATCCAAGATGGCAGAATGGCGGCCATTTTTGTTATGTTTTTAAGCTTTTTTCTCTATTTTTAAGCTTTTTTCTCTAATTTATGTTACCACCCCTCCCTCCAACGTGGTTCAAGCTACGCCTTTCATATATGGTACATGGATAAAGGGTTGTGAGGGGATTATGCACGCTCAATATTTTTTTTTCAAAAATCCAAGATGCTTATATACTCTAGTGTCTTCTGTGACAAAAACACCTTATGTCACAAAAGCGCCGTAGGGGACTAATACCACCTCGATGGTCAAACACTTGTTAAATCTGAACTTGCAAAGAGTGTTGAAGCAGTATTACTTGGTGATATTTACCTGCATTTTCATATTTATTTAACAATTTATCTGCCGCGACTAGCAGACAACACCGGAAAAATAAAAAATTATATAAAAAAAATCTCTTGTAACTAACAATTCTTTTTAGTCTCAAAAACATACTCTTCGCCCCCACATCGGCGAGCTTGTTCCGGGAAGTGGCCATCGGCCGTGCTTTGAAAGCAAAACGTCGCCTGAGTGCTAGACTGTTCTATGTCCCCTATGGGACATAGAACATTATAGCACTCAGGCGACGAAAAAGTGAAGAAAAAAATTTAATAACTATTTTATGCGAATATCCATGCCGTTACGATTGGTTAACCAACAAATTGTTGGCCACAAATTTCTCCAAAATGGCCATACAGTTATATGATATGAGATTTTCTTTATTTGGTGTTGAGACCTACAGTGTAAGTGTCAGATATGGAGTAAATCTCACGGTGTCTTCCCAGATGATCTAATTTTCAAAACTGGAATCCCGTAAGAAAGTCTGATCATGTGGAATTTTCAAGGATGACTGATTACTGGATTAACTAGGGAGAAATTTTGGTGGGTCCATCATTTAGCTTTTGGTGGGAGAAAATAATGATAAAAAAGTAATAGTTGTATACTTTAAAAAACTACGTTTATACATCATTTTATGAATGAATGGATGAATTTTACTCCCATTCCCCGAGTACATGCGCATTATTTGTTGAAAAAGCAAGCGAATTGGGCGGTAGTTAGATGTGTTGGTAAGGTCTTTGTCGGGTTTTGGTATCATGACTCCTATGGCCACTTTCCAACATTTTGAGAAGTACACACAGAAGAGACAGCAATTTAGGAGTTTATCGACAAAGAGAAGACATTTTATCGCCAACCAAATTTGAAAGGGGAACCCGTGTTACTATTTCGTCCCCTGAGTTCCAATGTGTTCTATGTGCCTACTGGCACATAGAACACATTGGAAATCAGGGGATGATTTTTAGCTATCGCTATGGGCCTTTGGTCGAAGTTGGGTTCTTTGAAAATTGAGTTGTTATCTTGGACAAATTTATTTGCTTTTACCTTGCAAAATAGACAGAAAAAAAACCCAGAAAGAAATGAACAGCACTTAAAGTATAAACACAAAACACCCCCAGGAAACCAAAATAGAGTAACCCAGTTAAACTTAGCGGTCCAGTGGGCATGTAAATTAGCCTCTCTGGGAACAATGTTAATTACATAATCAGATTATAGCGATGGGGTATAGGTGAAAAATTAGACTAACTGGGACTGAATCAATCTCACATAACATATGTCTTTGCATTGGGACCCTTTTGTGACACTAGTCGTGCACCAGAGAAACAAGGAAACAATGTTCTGTGGTTTAAAATTTCCCCCGTTTTAGGGACAAGTTACACTCATTTTGAAACGTAATTCGCTGTGGTAATTTCCATCCATGCATGGTTGACCCGAAGTACTGAGACTTCAGAGATTGGGGGGGGGGGGGGGGGGGGGAGGGGGGGGGGGGGTAGTGTAATCCATGCTTGCCAAACCGCGACATGAATTTGCCGGTCGGTTATTAGAAACACACAGGTACATATCCATGCTTCTCGGTGAGCTGTTCAGAGAAGTTTACGACCCCCGAAATTAGCCCCGACAATCGGCAATGTAGCAGTAAAAGCCATGGCAATGACCATTGATAATCTCTATTGCTGGTCTCTCACACATATCAAATTAACAAGGTGCAACACCACCGGTATCCGGAAAGAAGTGGTTTACTAACTGGAAACCATAAAAATAGAAATTTTCGAAGTCGAAAAAAGTCGGAAAAGGCCCATTGCCCTGTACAAAATGATTGGACAAACCTCGTTACTTGTGAATATATTCTTTCCGGATGAACGGACGGAACCCATTGCTAGATCCCGCGCAAAATTCGTTTTTGGGAGGAATAACAACCACCTACGACAGTTTTATGCCTATTCCGAGGTCTTCGAACTATTGGGCAGTGGTACTTCACAAGACTACTGCCTGACGATACAAAGAATTGGGGGTGGGGGTGATCACAACCCACGTCCACAACCACACTCTCGGGGATTTACACATCTGGGTGCCCCCTTGTTTCTCTCCTTTCCGTCTGTCTCTCAAAATAGAATATTCTAGTCGATTTCCGAAAAAATGTGGAAATCCAAATAGATTTCCAAAAAAAATTGACGAGGCTTGCAGCCTGCACTCCATTCGAAATAATGGTACAGTAAATGAATGGCAGTACAGGAAGATAACTTGAACCGAACATCTAATTTGTGTGAAAGTTCAAGGCAATTAGGAAGCAATACATGTCAAACGTCGACTTGTAAAGTGCAAGTGATTACGTCCGTTTAACACATTTAAAAGGGCTGTGAACAGTCGAGAGTGCTCTTAATCGGTCTGGAAAGTCACCTGTGAGAAATTCTCTCTAATCCCCTCCCTTTTTATGTATCGCCACACCCAAACAGTCCTAAATACGTGTGCATGTATATACACAATAATAGAGGATAACGATGTGAGAAACCACGTAGTGGAGTGAGTTTCAGTCCAGACAAGTATTTTAATTTTGTGTAAAAGCATGATAAGTCCAATTAACCCTTTACCCAACGCAGACGATATAAAATTTATTATTTTAAAAATCATTTTTAAAAATTTTTCAAAAAATTTCAACAAAACCATATCATGTTACCCCTCATTGGAACGAGCTCGACCAGCTCGTTCCAAAGAGGGGTCACATGATATGGTTTTGTTGAAATGTTTTGAAAAATAATATTTTTTCAGCTGCTGAATTTGCATATTACGCGGGCAGATGTGGCCGATTCGTTGGGTAAAGGGTTAAAGTTTGAACAAATCAACATTCTGTTGGAAACGAAGTTAAGAAGCATCGTGCCCAGTCTTAATGCGCATGCGTCAACAATCAGGGATTGCGCATCATTTAATTACGCGGTCTGAGGAAGAAAATCATCAAAGTAGATATTTCCCCCCAAATGCTTGTTGATTGCTTTTGGCACGGGGGAGGGGGGGGGGGGGGCTCAGTAGCTAGAGGTGCAGGCTGCAAGCCGAGAAGTCCTCGGTTCGAATCCCACCTGCGGCAACCGCCCTTGTGTCCCTGATCAAGACACTTCACCTCCATTGCCACTGACAGATGCTCGCCGTTGCTCGGTGGTTCTTCCCGAGTGCTCCGGCTTCCTCCACCCATAAAACTGTCATGGGTCATGATTAGCCATTGTGCAGAAATATGTGATCTTAAACACCAATAAATAAATAAATAATAAATTTGGCTCGGGCGGGTGTGTCCAGGCCCCACAAAAGGTCATAGTTTCATGGCTACATACTTTTTGCGTGTTCTAATGTTGTTCGGTCCCTAATAATCGATTCATGATAGATTTGGTTCATACCTCACATAACGGCTGCTCATGATTCGATAGTGTGTCATGACTTTTACGCAAATGTAATAACTACAAATTCAAGATCGCGGACCGTTTGTCTAGCCCCAAAGTCAAGGTCACATAACGTTTTCATCGCTTCAAGGTCGAGGGTCACAGACGTTCATAAAACTTGTTATAGTGGTAGGCGATGCTCATGCTTCACATAATGGTAGTAATAAAAATGTTTTTGCAGGTATGTAAACAATCTATTTTCACAGAAATTTTGTTTGAGTTTCTCTCCGTTTTGTTACAGTCTATCGCTGACATATCGTCGCCTGAGTCCCGAGAATGTCCTATGTCCCCCATGGGACATAGGACATTCTAGCACCCAGGCGACGATATCTTCTCTCTAGGGCTCATATTCGGGGATCATCCATCCAATGTGCAGTTGTTTTCTTGCAAGTAGACAAACATAAATCCATAAATGCCCTCATAAGTTCTTTCCAATGGTGTGTGATATTTTGGTCTCATATCTCGATTTGTTTTTAATTTTTTAAAAAGTGGCGCAGTTCGTTCGTTGCAAGTCTTAGACAATTATTAAAAGAAACTGTTTATTGAGATACTCTCAAGGTTACCACTTAACCTACTGTAACTGTAATACCCCCCCCCCCCCCCCGCCCCCACCACCATCACAGGTTGATATTTCAAAACAAATAAACTGAG
Source organism: Pictodentalium vernedei (assembly GCA_031216915.1). Taxonomy (NCBI): domain Eukaryota; kingdom Metazoa; phylum Mollusca; class Scaphopoda; order Dentaliida; family Dentaliidae; genus Pictodentalium; species Pictodentalium vernedei. The sequence goes on along the minus strand of CM062297.1, from coordinate 447,236,956 downwards.
CAATAGGTATATCGTGAGGAGTGGAAACCAGTAATTGAGTGGAATTTTTTGGTCGAACAAATTGTTCACTTTTGCGTCCCTGAGGACATTCTAAATTATTCAAATGAACTAAAATGATAACAGATCACTTGAGAAAGGTCAGTTACAGTGGGGCAGCACCAGTTCACATAGTGCCCGCATCTTCGAGCGCTTATCGACCTGCGATCACACTGTGAGATCTGGAGATCTGATATGGCCATCGATGAGAGAAATGAATAAAAAATGAGAAATGAGAAAAATAAACAAAGCACAACCTGTCTGGCCACAAGGGGCTCCAGGATAGCTTTTAGTCTATCTTAATTCGAAACGAAATCGTTCTGATGATGCGATCAGATTCTTGTCGAGCTGATTTATTTATTTATTGGTGCTTAACCGCCACATCAGCAGCTAAGGCCATATCGTGGCGACAAAAGTAATAATTTTAAAAAGACCATTATTCATCATGAAGTAATTAAAAAAGAGTCGTTCAAATATGAAATGTGAAGAATAAAACCAAGGAGTGTGAAACGTAATGTGAAGGTGAGTCAAGTTGTACAAAAAATGCTGTGTGAATCAACCTGTGAAATAGATACGGATAGATGAGAATTTAAAAAAAAAGTAAAAACAATTTAAAATTTATTAAAAAGGTTGATTGCTTTCAAAAATAAGATAACTTTTTACGGGCTCGTACGATAAAATAAATCTCTTAAAGATCCAGTTGTAAAATAGTGCCCTCTAACATGATAAAATCTGTACAATGTAAAAGAATGTGTTCTACTGACTGTCGAGCTGATTAGGGGCATTTTCGAATAGACGAGATGTTCTTGAAAAGCTACCAAGTGTCTCCTCTTGAACTCTCCTTCCATCATCAGGTCTCCCGTAAACGGGAGACCTGATGATAGAAGAAGAGGTCAAGAAGTTTCCGCTTCCGAAAATACTTTTGATTCCGTTCTGGATTTATTTATTGGGTTTAGCGACACTTTAGACAGCCAGGGTCACCTCTTGTCGGAGAGTGTATCCGGTGGTGGAAGACAGAATACCCCCGGAGAGAAACACCGAAGCGAACAGCGGCGAGCAACTGTCATACTCCCCAACGTACTAACTTTACACAAACTGGGTTAGGATTGGTTGAAGACAAGTACACCAACGACGTGCAGTACACCTTAGTGCACAGCGCCACCAGGGACGTAGCTAGAGGCCTTTTAATGGGGGGGGGGGGGGGGGGGGAGGGGGGGTTAAACCCTTTGAAATTCAAACTGGGAATCCCGACACATGAGCACCGTAGGATGGTAGGCGCAAAACTGGCAAGCGCCAAGGCGCGAATCTTTAGCAGGGGGTCTAGGGTCCTCCCCTAGAAAATTTTGAAAAATTGATGTGCTCAGATGCGTTTTCATGGGTTCTGGTAATAGTTATAAGGCTAATTTTCAGGTTGCAAATTTAGTGATTTTTTTGTAGGGACACATTTTTAATTCGAGTTGGATACAAATTTTCAATATCTTGCTTTGTCCGAATTGTCCCCAGTGGCTCATACGCCTACTGTCTGACGGACAAATTTGAAACATCGCCTTTGGGGAAGTGGGAGTTTTGTGTTTCTAGAGCATTTCACAGGCACTTGACATGACAACAAGTACTTTTTTATTAACCCTTTGAACCCGTAAGACCGCTTTTCCGGTCCAGGATCATGACACACCATACATTTAAAAAGTAGAATGGCTGCTCAGTGAATTTGTAGGGTAGACCAATCGATATTTTCAACGTGCAGCCCAAAGGCTGCTCGTTGAGAATATGGATTGGTCTACCCCAAATGGTGATTATGGACTCTTCTAATTGATGTCATTCAGACTGCAGGCCGCGTGGAGTCGGAATTCTTTGACCCGATTTTCACCGGAAAGTCTCGGTAGTCGGAATATTTCCTTATTATGGTCCTCCAGTCGGAAAAATAGGTTTGTAAGTGAATTATACCGTATATTCAATAGTTTATTAAATTTCTAACTGTTGATATTTTTACCCTCCGAATTTCCAACTATTGAGGTTTTGACAAATATTGGAGGGGGGACACCCCCCCCCCCCCACACGCCCCCTCCCCCTGTCGCGACGTCCCTGAGCGCCACCGTACCCCTACGTGGGCAATCGGGATTAAGTGCCTTGCCCAAAAACACAAAACAGTTACCCATGGCGGGGATCAAACCGTGGACCTTTCCATTTGAAATCCACTGCCGTAACCACTAAGCTACCGCGCCCCTCCGTTCTGAGTGACTAGACCAAATAGAGAAGTGGTCGTTGAATACGTTACTTGGGCAGAGACTGCCAATAGCTACATTTATTATCGTGTACAATATTTACTATTTGAAGTAGAGATGGACAATATACAGAAAACGGAACCGATTCCAATATCATGAGGATATCAAAAAACCGAACCGGAACCATTGAATACCGAAACAGTCTGAATTTTGAAAATTTTGTACATTCACTATTTATAAGGCCTTGTTGAGGCTTGATAGCAGTTTCATGAAAGAAGTGACCGATTGTATTTTCACTTTTGTCATCCCAGAACGGCCTGGGCAATTGTCCGAATTCTCACTAGACAACAACCTGTATATGTCTAGGTGCGTAACATTGATTTCTAGCCAGGTCTTGGCGGTCTTAACAGGCAGCCAAGACTTGACAAGAAATCACTACCCAGGTGATTTGTTTATTGTCAGCAGGACCTCCAGAAGATGCCATGGTCAAGGCATATGCTCTGAGATTGCAAATGCCTCAAATATGCCTTTGTAGGTCAAGGTGTGTTTAGAAGGAGTCACAAAATAACTGTAGATATGATTTGTGTTCGTAAAAGAGTGCCTCTGTTGAGCTCACTGACAGTGACATTTGTGGAGCTCTGGTAGAATGATACAAGAACTTATTACTTTCCACAGTGGGATTTACTGGGATTTCCGGGTTTGATTATAAACGATAACTTCACAAGTGAATTATGCAATCAACAGTTGGGTCATGTATCCGTGCGCGCAAGCGAAGACGCTTTGCCGTGGATGTAATGGGGACTTCATTGTTGTTTGTTTTTTTTTAACCCTTTACCTAACATGAAAAGCAGACGACACTTGCAAAAAAAATTCTTGAATAACTATTATTTTCATTTTTTGTCTCAAAAACATAGGTTATGACACCTTATTGGAACGAGCTCGACGAGCTCGTTCCAATGAGGGGTCATAACCTATGTTTTAGTGACAAAAAAATGAAAAAAATAATGAAAATTAATTGGCGATTTTTGAGAATAGCGCTGGCCGGTTTTGGCTGTTACGTGTAAAGGGTTAAATAATATAATTATCGGTAATAATGAAAAGAAATAAACAGAGTAATCGCTTGACTGGACTGGTTACGTGAAATAATTCATTCGAGGCGTGGGAGTACATTGTAAAACACCCGTGCGCATCCGCGCACTCGTGTTTGTACAACGTCCCTCACCTCTCATGAATTATTTCACGTAACCAGTCCAGTCAAGCAATTACTCTCTATTTATTCTGTATTTTCCTGATGTGAATTCCCCTTTTGGTACTTTCAGCAAATCTCAGTTAAGACAGATACCGAATACCGAACCGATAACGTGGTGCACCCCCTAAAAATACCTAAACCGATACCGAACTTAAAATTCCAATACCGCCCATCTCTAATTTGAAAAGCCCCGAGATTCAATTCGATTCGATATTATCTGCCTGATTACATTCGACCCAAAATTGGAGATTCGATGGGCGTGTGTTATCTACCTATCACAATTGGAAATAACAACAGAGGAAATCAATAGCGCATTTGGCATACATTTACACTGTGCATGAACAAGAAAATTTGGCGAATCATGCTTATGTAATATTCCAGAAATTATTTTTGTTTGGATTTAGTTAATGGCGTTACATGCAGTTCTATACGAAAAACATTGAAGACAAATTATTTAGAGCAAGTAAGGCAATATGATAAATTTATATTCCAATGTTTTTGATATAACTCCGGATAACTCCATAATTTTAATCATAACAAAAGTCATTAACCCTTTACCTAACGTAACGGCCAAAACCGGCCAGCGCTATTCTCAAAAATCGCCAATTAATTTTCATTATTTTTTTCATTTTTTGTCTCAAAAACATAGGTTATGACCCCTCGTTGGAACGAGCTCGTCGAGCTCGTTCCAACGAGGGGTCATAACCTATGTTTTTGAGACAAACAATGAAAAAAATTAGTTATTCAAGAATTTTTTTTGCAAGTGTCGTCTGCTTTTCATGTTAGGTAAAGGGTTAATACGACGTGACGAGTTAAAAATCAATATTCTGAAGAATATAGTCTCGTGAAAGTGGCGGTGTGTTGGAATTGTGAAAGAGTGACAAAACACATGTTTCTGTCATTCGCAGCATTGGTGCTGACATCATTGTTAATTTATGGAGAAATAAACTCAATGATTTACTTAGTAAAGGTTAAATAACCAGTACCAGAAGTGTAATGCAAAAATGTACAAAAAATGAGCTTATCATAAGAAGGGAACAGAAGGAATATAATTATGCAGAATATTCAGCATTCAGAACAAGCGTATACTTACATGAGCTGTCTACTTTTATGCATAAAGTGAACTTCATAATACAGGAATATAGGAAACCAAGAGTGTAGCCAGGGAGGGCCATGAGGGTCGTACGACCCTCCAATCCCAAAGTTCCGCGGCCGATATTCTCCACAGCAGTGTAATACGTGCCTACATTGAATTTGATTCACTCAGCATGAAATCTTTAATCACTGCTGATATTAAATATTGAAGATTTTTTCTTGGGGAGCCCCGCCCCTCCACCCCTCCTCCGGACCACCACCGATGGCCAAAGGTCAAGTTGGAGGAGATTATGGGAGGGGGTGACCCCCCTCCCATAATCTCCTCCAACAATTGACCTTTGGTCAAGGCTTGGCCTCTGGTCAAGTTATAGTCTTTTTAGTTGCCAGACATTCTCATCTTTGAGTTGCATTCTCTTCCAAACAGATTGCTGGCTACACCCCTGGAAACTAGTGCATGATTGAGGGTCGATGCTATTCTAAAGGCATATGTAATGATATTATTACACCATCACACAAAACACAAGCTCATTGGGACAAGTAACAGAAAAAAAAATAAGAAACACTGCACTAAGCATATTCACTTTTGAGAGAGAGAGAGAGAGAGAGAGAGAGAGAGAGAGAGAGAGAGAGAGAGAGAGAGAGAGAGAGAGAGAGAGAGGCTGATGTCCCCACAGTTACGGTAAAACCGTCCAGAGAGAGAGAGAGAGAGAGAGAGAGAGAGAGAGAGAGAGAGTGTGAGAGGGGGGGGGGGAGGATAGGAGATAGCAGCATGTTTGATTACAGGAAGAGGTAGGTGAATATTACAAACCTCTTTGTAACATCCCTGAATTTTTCGTCATGTTGGTTACGGAATTGGACTTCAAGCCGAATTTACTTATTTATTTATTGGTGTTTAAGGTCACATACTTGTGCAAATCATGACCGTGACAGTTTTACGGATGGAGGAAGCCGGAGTACCCGGAGAGAACCACCGAGCAACGACGAGCACCTGCCAGCTCCCCAACATCGTAACACCGTATTGCAGCACAGGCAGGGTTAGATTGGTTGAAGACATGCGCACCATCGACGTGCAGTACGCCTTAGTACACGGCGTCATCGTGCTCCCATGTGGACAATCGGGGTCAAGTGCCTTGCCCAAGGACACAACGCGGGAGTCCGAATCGATCGCTCAGATGGTCACCCATCCAAGGACTAACCGGGCTCGACGTTGCTTAACTTCGGTGATCTGACGAGAACCGGTTACCGCAGCGCCACCGCGCCCCCAATAACAAATTCAGACTACCAAAAATAACCTAGCCCTCAAGCAGATAATCACTCCTGTGAAAAATAGCTTGTTATTTGTACTTTCCAAGGTTTGACGTCGCATTTTGAAAAACGTAGAACCGTGGGCCTTTATTATCTCGAGAAACGTATGTCGAGATCCTGAGATATTATCTCGAGATTACGTGTCGAGATCTCAAGGTATCATGTCGAGATCTCGAGATAAAATAATCTTTTTCCATGACCTAAATCAGCCAACGCACACCCGAGCAACGGAAAACTTGAAGCCGAAAGGTTCAGGGATAAGTGCGTTGGGTCCCTGAGCAAGCCACTTCATCGCGATTACCCGCGTAGGGGCACGGTGGCGCTGTGTACTAAGGATACTGCACGTCGAAGGTTCAAAACTTGTGGGGAGTTAGTATGTTGGTGAGTCTGGCATTTGCTTCCATTGGTGGGTGGTTCTCTCCAGGCACTCCGGCTTCCTCCACCCCTAAAACTGTCCGACACGAGGTAACACTGGCTGTCGAAAGTGTCTTAAATCCCAATAAATAAATTAGGGGAAATAACTCGAAATTCTATAGTGGACCAAATGGACAGAACACGCTGAAAATGATATACTGCCCAGTTATATTTGATGGCGAATGATCGGATACAGCCCCGTTTATACGGCGAGAAATACTCACGTGTGTATATTTTGCATATATGCAAATTTACTCATGTGAGTATATTTGACCGTATGGACGCAATTGCTTATATGCATATCTTACTCACATGTGTAAATTTGCACCTAGCCAGGCCAGATGCAAATATGATACAACATGTGAGTAAATCGAGTTGATGTGTGCAGATTCTGCTCTCGTGAGCAAATCCGTCCGTATGAACACACAGCAAATTTGCACACCTGAGTAATTTTCTAAACCGGCGACATCACGGGATTCACGTCTATTCATACAAGCGAATGCCCGGGAATTGAGTGTGATTAGTCCCTTCACATAGATTAATTGGCGTTAATTGTGGTCAGTAATAGCTAGGTGTGAGACGCGTGTGGCATCATGGCTGCAAAAAATCGCTCGAAACGAGGTAAAAAACGTGGATCTGCATGGGGTGATGAGGAAACAGTGTGTCTTCTTGCGATATGGGAAGAAAATGTGATTGAAGAACAGCTCGAGAACCCTCAAGTGAATAATGCTTCTATCTACAAAACTGTTGCAGATGAGATGGCTGAGAAAGGTTTTGAGCGATCATCAGATCAATGTAAAATTCGCATTCATACGCTAAAACGTAGTTACAGAGATTGCAAAACTAACCTGAAGAAGAGTGGGAAAGGAAGAAGAACATGCAAATTTTATGATGAATTGGAAGGTATCTTCGGCAACAGGGCAGCATCGTCACCCCTGAAGGTTATAGAGAGCTTAACCCGAAAAAATGAAGAATCGGGTACAAGTGGCAGTGATTCTGAGAGTGAAGCTGCTGTCCGTGATCCTGACTCTGACGCTGAAGGGAACGAGGATGTCCACTCTCCCAAAAATGGTGAAGCAGTACGTAATGATATTACACCTGAAGACGAGCCAAAGGCCGGAGGTTCTACAGAAAAGAGGAAGAAAGGCGTCATTGGTGACAAAAAAGAGAAGATGAACAAAAGGTTGAGGAAAACTAAGCTAGAAGTCGCTTTGAAATCTGTAATGGATGGGTTTGGAGCTGCCAATGAAAAGGCAGAAGATAAAATTATTGATCTTGAAAACAAAAAAATTCAATTGGAAAAGCAAAGACTTGACCTGGAGAAAGCTAAGCTGGAATCAGAAGATAGAATGAAGAGAGAAGAAAGGGAACACCAATTCAATATGATGAGAATGATAATGGGCGCGGTTCGTGCTGGACCTTCGCGTTCGAATTCGCCAATTCTTCCCAGTCAACATGCGCCTAATAACCAAGGCCAAATGTGTGGTAGTCAAGGTGGTTTCTTTCAGTTGCCAGCAGATTCTAACCAGCCGTCATGGACACCTAATGACTACAGTGGTCAGGAGAATCCAACCTACTATGACTTGTAACTCACCCAAAGGGAGAAATAAATAAAACACTCAAACTCTTGAACACGACCAACTTCTCAGTTTGTAAGTTGGGAATGTCTTTTCCGTTAAAATTAATTAAAATTAACTACACAAAATGCGTTTGTTGATGTGTTCATAAACAATAGTACAAACTTTCACACAACTCGAGGGATTTGTGGCTGAGACGCACACTGATTCTACAGTACTGAGTAGCTTCATCCCACTGCCCATTTTGGGGCTTGATTGGTCTAGTCGATAACGCGTATATCACGTGAAGTCATGGGCCGCTCAGCAATGACTGGGGTTAACTTCGGTTACCTGAGTACGTCACCAGTACGTGATCAACCCCGGTGGTTTCTACACATAGGGTTCTCCCCTAGGCGTGTGCACCGTGTGGTCTTTCCTTCACCGCTAATCCTTGCAGTCGTTTGTCGCATATAACGGCTAGATCGACATTAAAATCTAATCAATCAATCATTCATTAAATCAATCAATCAATCATCCTTCTCTGACATCTAACTCATGGAGTTAGACTAACTCCATAAGTTAGATGTCAAAAATGGATGATTGATTGATTGATTGAATGATTGATCGATTTTAGTGCCCCCCTTAGTTGGATACAATGGAAGTGAAGGTTGTTTTTAACTTCTGTTATTTATTATACCTTGCCATACATAGGTATTTATTAGGGACCGTAGATGTGTCTCATCTACTGTAACTGACACAAATATATTCTGAAAACTTGTCACAGTTCCTCCTGTAGGAATGCTTCAGCAAGTTCATCGCGAAGACGTTTAGCACATCCGAGTGGTTCATCGCACTCATCCTGTATGTCCAACACTTCATCCGCTGTGTCTCCATCAACGCAGTCATCCCAATCTGGTTGGTATTCTTCCTTCTCAGATTCACAGATACTGTGTAGAACAACACAGCAGGCTATTACTGTGCATGCAAATTCAACCTCAACATCCAGCCGTTTCTGAATACATGTCCAGCGCCCTTTCAGACGACCAAAAGCATTCTCTATTGTCATCCTTGTTCTACTGAGTCTGTAATTATAAGCACTCTGAGCTGGTGTAAGATTACCTCTATTGGTATAAGGCTTCAAGAGCCAATTCTTCAGAGGATAGGCTGCGTCAGCAAGAATTACCACAGGCATGTTAGAATTGCCAATCGTTTTTATCCAGGGTGGGAACAGAATGCCACTTTCACCTTTCATGTAAATCGCAGAGTTTGCGAAGACACGCGCGTCATGGACGCGGCCAGTCCATCCAATATTCACATTTGTGAAAATGTAGCGGTGGTCGGAGACAGCTTGTAGTATAAGCGAATAGAACCCTTTCCGATTGACATAATCGCCATGATAATGTTGAGGTGCAATGATTGGAATATGACTCCCATCGATGGCCCCTGCGCAGTTCGGAAAACCCCATCTATCTTGGAAGCCTTGAATAACCTCCACCAGACCTTGACCTTCCGGGAACTTCACGTAACGATGGAATACAATATCCACGATAGCCTCACAAACCTGATGGACACACATACAGACTGTAGCTTTTCCAATGCCAAATAGGTTGCCAACTGTCCTGTATTCAGCCGCCGACGCCAGCCAATAAAGTGCTACAGCAACTTTTTCCTGCACAGTCAGAGGTTCTTCAACAGTTCTCTCTGCGGGTTGAAGACTTTCATTCAGATAATCACAAAGTTTGTCGAATGTTGCTTGCCCAATTCTAAAGTTTGCCAGCCAGTCCTCGTCCGTGAATTGTTTCATGACGGTATCTTGAAACCATTTCCTCGATCTTACTTTCCGTCTGACATCCCGATAATTAGAAGTCCCCAAAGTCAGTGCAAGACATAGGTAATATGGACATTTCCTTTTGCGACGAATATCATGTTGTCTTAACATGTCCATGACTGCGACAGAAATGAATAAACTTCTGAATTACACCACATTTGCTCGTGTGACTTATAACTCACATGAACGCATAGCAAATATACTTTTGCTCACATGTGTAAATGTACTCATGTGAGCAAATTTGCATATAAGTATTTCCTCGCCGTATAAACAGGGCTTACAGTAGTGTATCATTTGATACACAGTGCTGTAAATCCCTGTCTCATATCGTCAGGAAAATCAACTCTTGATAAGTTATCTCCAGTGAAATTATTAGACGAGTGAGGAAGAAGGAAATGAAGAAGTACGTAATTGTTGAGAAAACACCATTGACACCACTTGGCTTTTAACATTTTTTCCCAATCACTTAGAACGTCTGACCATTATTCTCTGTTGAAACTCATTCAGAGATAAGAAAACGACGTTGTCACCATCTTCTGGTGTTCGCTAACACCTGTTCTGTTTATTGTATTGACAGCATACACAATGTGACATACAATGCAGACGCTTTCCATTAATATAAAAGTCTAGGAGATGAGATTTGCTAATTTCTTGCCCACGAAGGATAAAAACCTGCAAATCATTGTAACAACACATTCGCTAAATAAGGAGCCAGAGTGGACGTTTAATGTTGGTGGACGTGATACTATAAGTTATTCTGTTTGTTGACAGGGGACATGGTCTCACGTTCCCTGCATGGAATTTATATTCAACCGAGGCGTCTGCCTGTCAACAAACAGAATAACATATTTGTCCCGTTCTTACACAAGTAAAATTGAATTGGAGAAAAATATCTTTAATCAATGTTTACGTACGCAATCAAAGGGGCGAGATGCTCTCGATTCGTTTCAGTTTATGTTACAGTAAATTAATGAAAAGAGACCTTATAATCTAATCGGTTTCATAAATAATTACCCATGTTTACATAACTAATCTTTTTGTACGTAATAACGGTACTTTTGTGTGTATTTTACTTCAGTTAAATGTATTTGTCTCAGTTGATTTCAAGTGAAAAAAGACATTGCGATGAACCGTTGCTCGTGGCAACGAGACGCTTTCCTTAACAGTGGACATAAGAATCGCAGTAGACACATGCGCGTGCCCGGCGACGTAAAATAAAATCAACGAGGCTTTGACCAATCACTGCAAGGTATTGCGGATGGTATCGGGACATTGATAGATATTCTTAATGACGAATTATCTATGAGTAATTACTTCTAATTAGCTGCCTTAAAAAGTCAAGTTTTCTTTTGTAACTTTTAATAAACGAAAACAATAGACAACTCCCAGAGTTTTCTGTTATTTTCGTTTATTAAAAGCAACAAAAGGAAACTTGGCTTTATTTTCAACTCATGTCATATGTTTTTTCTTAACAATCACTTGCTTATTAACTAGACCCTTCTCGCTCATCAGATAATTTCAAGGGAGATAACTTCATGGAAGGTTGATGTTCATGACGACATTAATCAGGGATGTATGTAATTAACAGGTCAAATTTCCACTGAAGGTATGGCAAGTAGTTTCATTATATGACTATATAATTTAACCACTAAATATCACTCCTGTTTGATGATCTTTTCCTGGTTCTCGGAAAATCCACAGTGTGGAATCCCTTTCCGTATCACTATACTATGACGGACTGTTTACGGGTGCGTTCGAATGCGCATAATTAGCTGTTCCGGTCGCAGAGAGTACTTTACTCCGAGCTGGAATAGGTGCACACTAATGGCGGTCCGGGTTTTTTGTACCGTATTCATGATATTTTTTATCGTATTCAGGCGCATCGGGGGATTCACCGGAAGTGTGCACCTGTTACAAAAATAAGTGTAAACAAAAATAGTTCTTTTTTACTTCAATCGAATTTACCAAAAAAGGTTGGGGGAATTGTTAATGCTAGCGTTGGCATGCGATGTTGAACTATTAATCATATAATAAACATTTTATCCCTACAGTGAAGTGATCTTGGTCGCCGCATCACGTCTCGTTGAGGTCAGATAGCCGGATCAAACGATCTGCCTGCGGCAGCTCGTTTGATCCGGCGATCTGACCTCCTCAATTCGACATGATACTACGACGCAGATCACTTCACTGTAGCGATAATATGTATTTATGTCTAGGTATTATATTTAATTAAAAGGGTTATTCAAATAAGAGATATCTAATTAAGTGTGCTCCACTGTATTCCTATTGGGCTGTTGGAAAAATGCATGACTGATATTCCTCACCAAATTATTGTGGATTGTGTCTTCTCACCAGTGACTACCGCGTTTTGCACAAGCACAGCATGCCATTCATAATGAAAAATTCACAGCTCACTCTTTATTTTTCAGGCGATTCTATCATGGAAATGGCGGACAAGAACAGTCTAGCAACAGATTTCATCTATTCACAGGTATTCGAGTTTCCTCGAGAAAGTTACCAACAATCGGTTCTGTTCATAAAGAACTATATATCGGAAGTTTTAAATGACCCCCGAAGACTTTTGGGAAGAGTTATGTTCTACCAATCAGTAATATACACCAGGGATCTTGAAGAAAAAATTCTGCTGCGAGTGAACTTTCATCTCTTCTCAATTCAATATTGGTCCGATTATGCGGAGGGTCAGTTACAGGTGATGTGTGGTGAACTTTTAGAGAGAAGTAATGGAGTCATCGCGCTTCATTCGAAAGAAACTTGCACAATGATGGACAAAGATGAACGTAGCCCGGCGTATTACCCAGTGGAATCGAAACACGAAAATACGACACAGTTAAAAACAAGGACGTTTTGGCAACGATTCTTTCAATGGTGGCTGCTTGTTCCTCGTGCTCAATGGGCTTTACTGGATTTAAACTATCAGCTTTACACGTTTGCAATAACGCATCAGGGATTCTTCATTAAGTTTGTCCATTTCTTTACAATACCAACAAATGCTCTACTCTCCATGATATTCCTCTCGCAGTGGCAACCATTTGGTGATGTGCATATCAACTGTGGCGTCTTCAACCTCAATGCGTCCATATTATTACTTTCGTTCCTAGCTATTGTGTACATTTTTGCAGGTCTCATTAATAAATTCCCCACGTGGGGATTTACCACAGCGGCCGTTTTAGCATTATGTTGGATAGTCAGTAATCTGTGGTACAATCAATACAAAAATCCAGACAATCCCTGGTACAATCCGACATCGTCTTGGTCTAATCCTATTATATGGAGTTACATCGTGTCGTTTGTACAAGCGGTATCACATGGATTTGCTACTCAAATTCCTCCACGAATATCAGGTAAGCTTGAAAGAAAGACTTCATTAATCTGGAAAATATGCATCCCACTTCGGGAATATTCTGGTTCAACTTTATGCTGTCTTCTCTTTGTTAGTCTTGCGTAATCTTTTTTCTGCTTTATGTTTCGGCAAAGTTAATCGACGCACGATTCCTATCCCCCCCCCCCCCCTCCGTTCAGACTGATACATTTTAGACGAATCTAATGTAATATTAGGTTCTATTTGAACTATATGCGACGATTCGATGAGTCGTTTGAATCTGACAATCGCACTTGCCGCGAATCTAATCGAATGCTCCGACGATATTCGGGTATTAGTTTATGCTAAGCAGGGAATCCCAATTACAATTGATTCAGATTGGTTATGTTAAAAATGCCCAAAGCGGGCCCAGCTGAGAAGGAGTTAACAACCCCCCCCCCCCCCAAAGAGATTGTCGCAAGTATATCGGGCAGTTGAATTGGTTTCGACCATAATGCGTGTATCTGAATCAATGGGCTTTAAGCGAGACTGGAGATGCATCCAGTACAAACAGATTAGATTCGTCCAGAATACGAGCTTGAACGATAAGACAAAACATAATTTTAAATAGCTGAATTTGAGAATCGCCATCATGAAACCGATCATTACTTAACTGGTAGAGTGATAAATTATTTTTGACCATCAAATCTTGTACACATGTCTTTGCCTTATTACAATTGATGGGAAAGTGCCTATGAGCACTCTCCCATAAATTGTAACAAGGCAAACCCTTATAGATTAAATAATATCACTTCAAACATAATACAAAGCACATGCATTGAGTATGAGCCTTCAGGTTGTGGTACCTGCACTTCAGAATAGAGCCCAAATATGGGCTTCCAGCACTCTACCAGTTAAAGTCCATCTCTCCACCATTTCCTGGATATAAAATACTATTATCAGGTCGCCAGTACAGTACGTCCGCCGTGGACTGGTCACTTTCCACGGGTGGGCAGTATTTCCACGGACGCAATAATATTAGATTCCAAACACTAATTATACAAATTATCATCAAAAATTTAATTAATGAAGCACCGGGTATCACCCGGTTCTTCATTAATTAAAATTTTGCTTATGATGATTTTTATTACCCAGTAGAAGCATGCGTGGACATCACTGCCCATCACTGGATTATGACCAGTCTACGACGTACTGTGTGTGGACAAATGTAAAACCCCCAAAAAGTATTACAATAATCGCAAAGGGAAATCAAAAAGAAGACAGATAAATGTCGACTGTTTGCGACCTGCTTGCGAAACATGAGTCTAGACAGGTGTTTTGTCGAGATCGAAGTGACATTTTATTATGCACGATTGTAATTACTCGGTTAATAATATACAAACGATTGCAATTTGAACTAGGACATTTTCAGAGCGTTTGCATTAGAAAAAAAGAAAAAGCACACCACCTGCATTTAAGTTGTCACATTTATGCAGTTGTGTGCAGTTTGTTCGTCATTATCAAAGCTTCCGACTGAGGAAGGAAACATACCAGGGAAAATGGATTTTGCTGACTTCGAAAACTTTTAACAGCCGAACATCGTAAAACAAAAAAAAAAAATCCCCAAAGATTAACCTCTGTAACCCTTGTTTCCTTGAATGGTGTCGCCTTTTTGTACATTTACAGGGAGACGGGTCAGTCCAATATCAATATACGGGGGGGGGGGGGGGGGGAGGGGAGGGGGAGGTGATAAAATAATAACTCTTATTATAGCAATAAAACGTTTTCCGTGATGCGTGATGTTCCGTCTCTGTATAACCAGCCTTTCTGTGACTTCTTCTCAAAACAAGAAACAGCGAAGGGTTAACACATAAAACTAAGACTGGCAATAGTGGAGCGCGATGGGTTAAAATGTGACATGTAGTTCAAACTTTAAGCAATGTAGTGAAGATCTCAAAACTTTATTTGAATGGCGTCCCGAAATATATTTTCTAGATCGCCAAATGTACGCAAAGTGCATCGACAGATCATACACTAGTATTGTGATACTATTGCTATTCGTTGGGATTCTGCATTTGTTTTATTACAAATTATTGGAGAGTGCCACAGGCACTCTCCAATAACTTGTAATAAAACAAATTTATATAAACAAAATATTACTTGTGTTTGACTGAATATGAAACATGAGCAAGGAAAACGTTGGTTTTTGCTCTGGTAACCTCATTTTTTGAAAGCTCCGAGAGTGGCTTCTAGTACTCTACAAGGTAAAACATGTGAAGTTTAAACCGAGTTCAATGATAAGTTATAATGGCATCATAATACATACCATAAACTAAAATTAATAGATAATGAACATATACATGGACAATGACAGTGGGCTTACATATTTAATTTCTTCCTGTCTTCGGGGAAGAATATTCCGATAGTACCAATGCTTTTGTCAAAAATACCACTACTATAGAAGTTATAGTGTTCTCATTTGGCAGATACAGTATCATGTGAGGCGAAATAAAACAAATTTTGTGCAAAACGGGACGCCGATCCCAATATTGTTTTTTTCTGAGCCCCATATGACATCGTATCCGCCAACTAAGCACACCACAACGTATTAATTTTACCAACCGCCCGACACACTTTTACAAGAACATATGTGCAGTTCGGTAGTTCGATTATGTTGTGTTTTCAGAGTGTGCTTTCCTCTTTTTCTCCCCTGCATTTTGTTCCGAGGAATTTGAGTCTTGAGTGACAGATTGGATCGGGTAATTTGAAGTTATAAAAATACAACTCGAAAAACATTTCAAGGGGTAAATATGTGTAAAGTATTTTAAGGGAACTTTTTTAAGGGAACATTAATATTTGTATGGAACAACCTATTCTTCCAATCTTGAAATATGACACATCTGGGATTTAGGCAAATTATACCAGTCATGCAAAATTTGACATCACAATCTGCACTAGAATTATTTCTGGTTGTCTTTCTGTCAGTGGAAATGCAATCGATATGTCCTAATAGAGTACAAAACATCAGTTGGTTTAACAATTAATCCCCAATTTCAATAACTGCACAAATCACAATCATGTGTCTAGTCCAAGCTCTCAGGCCACCAGTCTAATTCTGTAAGGAATTCGACGCTGTTATGATCTGGAACCAGTTTAGCCCTTAGTTCATCGTCTATGTTTAGATTCACTCGTTTGGAATATTTCAGTTAGTAGGAAAAGCGAACCTATAGTTCGCTTTTCCGACCAACTGATATATTCCAGACGAATGAATCTAAAAAATACCACAAAGACTCATTTTGGTTGGATCAATACTAGAACTGTTACATAATCGAGACATGATTTCACCGAATTTTTGATGACATTACCATTAGGAATGAAGACTCACCACAACCGTAATTTTATGATTACGCCGCGTAGTTCTACCAATTGTGTTAATATGTTGATATTTTCAAGATGAATTAAATACGTATTGATTGGAATATATGTATGTGGAGCACGAAAGAATAATGTATATCTTTCTGAGTAACGGGGCATCACATTGTATCAACGATTGTCTGCTCACAAACTCCACAAAAGGTGGGAAGCCCGGAAGAGCGTCGAATTTCGGACAGAATTACACGGATGACCCGAGAGCTTAGGTCTAGTCATCTATTTGTATTCCGAATTTTTTTGTATTCTGTGAACGATATTTTTTTTGTATTTTAGAACATTCTGCTCCCAATTTTAATGGTAGTATTAACATAGAAAGGGGTCGTTTATTGGACAATACAAAGTTTGCGAACTATCTCTTCGCTCGTCTATCATTTGTCTCAAAATAATTAAGGTAACCGATTTTCTTCGCCCACAAAACTTGGTTAAATAGGATGTTAGTTTGCTCTTGATATTCTTTTTTACAGAACTGTATGATTCATTTTATATTCTATAAGACGTTTACGCCGATGCAGCTTGAGGTCCATGGGGTGGGGCAGAGGAAAGAAACAGGAGACAGAGAGAGACGGACGGACGGACGGACGGACGGACGGACGGGCTGACGGACGGACGGACGGACGGACGGAAGGACGGACGGACGGACGGACGGACGGACGGGCGGGCGGGCGGGCGGGCGGGCTGGCGGGCGGGCAGGCAGGCAGGCAGGCAGGCAGGCAGGCAGGCAGACGGGCAGACAGACAGACAGACAGACAGACAGACAGACAGACAGACAGAGATTATGCGAACATTACCTTGACCAATATTGTTTTACACAACAATACCTTCACTAGAGAATCAGGATAGGCGGGGTGGATGCTGAGGGGCTCACGACTTTTAAAAATGCAGTCATCTGAAAATTGCATTTATCTTTTGGGTTCCCATCATTGCAATCGTTTTGGTAAACAGCAGAAAGGGATGCACATACTCTTTACTCTTAACCCTTTAAAACCGAAAGACCGCGTTTCCGATCCAACATAATACTTCATAATTTCATTAAATGGGATGGCTGCTAAGTGAATATGTGGGGTTGACCAATCAATATTTTCAACGTGAAGCTCTGAGGCTGCACGTTGAAAACATTAATTGGGGAATATCTGCAAAGTGTCAAATTCAGGAGCCTCCTAAGTGTATTTTTGTTTGTTTTTGTTTCCATGCATGGTTACAAACATATTTCGTTCGAAATTGTTTTATTAATTTTACCCTGTCCTCTGCATGGATCGTTTTGGAGCATTTGGTATCCAAAGTGTCCTCTCTTCCCTGCATGATATAAATCCTACAGTTATCGAAATCAATAGAATGAAATACAGCAGATGCGGAGACATCACACGATTGATAATGATGCAACCTAGTCGCTACTGTGACACACATAAATGTTTTTTTCTGAATCTCTCAAAAGTGTTAATTACACCTATTCTCGGTTCATCCCAAGACATGATCAAGAGCAGGGACGCCGATTGACGAATATTAATACCTGTTTCTGCATTGAGGAGATTGATATGAATTACTTCCGGTTGGTATGCTGAATTCTTCGTTTCAGTGCGTGCGTTGGTTTACACTACGATGCTTTTGAATGGCGTGGTTAAAAAGGTCCATACTGATGGAAAAGCCTACTTCTGTGTGCGTAACTGTGCCATAATTATCTCGACACGGCAAAGCTGTCAACAGCCATGTCGCCGCTTTGTGGTGTGATGTGCATTGTACAAGTTGATGCTGATTGTCATGCCATATTGATTGGCATGCTCATTTATCCAATGGTAGAATACCCCGGGACTCCCTTCCACCAACCCACCCCGTCGGTGGTGGGTTGGTGGAGGGGTTCCCAGAGTGTCCCCCCATAGCAAACAATTTAAAATGTGCTATCAAAACGAGTCGTAATGTTTACAATACAGCAAATGAGAATCGGCAATAATTAGCCTAAGACCATCTCACTTTCCGATAGACGCTACAGACAGTGTTTGAGGTATAAAAGTCTCATTGTAACCACTTTGGAATCTTCGAAGTAACTTTTTGATGATCGAGTAATAACCCCTCAATTGAATGTCGGTTGTTTACCGCCTTTACGTTCTAAAAAGATACCCACCATTAACCCTTTACCTAACATGAAAAGCAGACGACACTTGCAAACAAAATTCTTGAATAACTAATTTTTTTCACGTTTTGTCTCAAAAACATAGGTTGTGACCCCCTCTTTGGAACGAGCTCGACAAGCTCGTTCCAAAGAGGGGTCATAACCTATGTTTTTGAGACAATAAATGAAAAAAAATAATGAAAATTAATTGGCGATTTTTGTGAATAGCGCTGGCCAGTTTTGGCCGTTGCGTTGGTTAAAGGGTTAATTGGCAATAAGGATAAGACCGAGTCTTCGTGTTACAGCGGCGAACTGTATAAACCTGAATGATTTGTCCCGAATGTGATGACTCAAGCCCTGATTGATCATATATTCCAACTGCATCATCAAGGCATGCCTTCGTTGAAGGCATGCCTTGACGATGCAGTTGGAATATTTGTCGGTCGGGATTACAGTTAAAAAACAAGACTTCTTTGAATTTTGTTTTGTTATATGAAGTATGCATGAAGTAGACTAGAATATTCGTGACTCAACATCTTATTTAATTAAAACGTACCCTATCGGTTCTCCAAAATGGTCACGATGGGCCTCCAACAACTCGAGTCGGGTACTATAGACCTCCATGTGTATGACCCACTGTGTGCGTGTGTGTGTGTGTGTGTGTGTGTGTGTGTGTTTTCAAATGACACAATCATGTTTTAGAGGAATTTTGAATGTTGGTTTTTGATCCCCCGCCGGTATTCGAACCCTCGGCAACACCGCCTGGCAATCAGGAGTCCAGCGTCTAAACCACTAGACCATTGCACACCGTCAAAAAACGGTGGCTGGAATCTAGCTTTTTAGATGGAGTCCTCATGATTACTTGGTTCATCTTCCTTTCGGCAGCAGCATGAAAGTGTGGAACGCGCTGGCTACAGTACGACGTAAGTGCTGTGGATGGCCTCAGACGAAGACTGGCACGAGCTTGTGTGTGTTTTTTTCAAATGACACAATCATGTTTTAGAGGAATTTTGAATGTTGGTTTTTGATCCCCCGCCGGGATTCGAACCCTCGGCAACACCGCCTGGCAATCAGGAGTCCAGCGTCCAAACCACTAGACCATTGCACATCGTCAAAAAACGATGGCTGGAATCTAGCTTTTTAGATGAAGTCCTCATGATTACTTGATTCATCTTCCTTTCGGCAGCAGCGTGAAAGTGTGGAACGCGCTGGCTACAGTACGACGAAAGTGCTGTGGATGGCCTCAGACGAAGACTGGCACGGGCTTGTGTGTGTTTTTTCAAATGACACAATCATGTTTTAGAGGAATTTTGAATGTTGGTTTTTGATCCCCCGCCGGGATTCGAACCCTCGGCAACACCGCCTGGCAATCAGGAGTCCAGCGTCTAAACCACTAGACCATTGCACACCGTCAAAAAACGATGGCTGGAATCTAGCTTTTTAGATGAAGTCCTCATGATTACTTGGTTCATCTTCCTTTCGGCAGCAGCACGAAAGTGTGGAACGCGCTGGCTACAGTACGACGAAAGTGCTGTGGATGTTTTCATTTACTGAACCCTGATGGGTTTCAAACATGACAAAAAATTACATAAAACTGATTTAAACTAAGTGATGAGCTTAGGAACTGGTTAAACTGACTGGCAATAATTGATGTTATTCATTGATGGGCTCTAATTTAGTCCTTACAAGGATGTTACACAAGCTTTTGTTTTTCTTATAAGCGATGACAGGTCGAAGATTCAAAGGTTCATTTAATTTAGCATTGGTAAAATTGAATTCATCTTTTAACATTTTTGCTATTTCGATATTCATTCTGTTGTACGTTAAAGTGAAAGGAATGATGGACCTACTTTCGCATTCGCCCTCTGATATGTTCATACCAAATGGCCAGAGGCTTTGAAGCGTATTGATCCAAAAAGCTTCACGTTTTTTTCTAAATTCATCCGTTTCTTCTAATATATCTTTAATTGGTGGTTGTTCAATAGGATGGATTTCGAAATCGCCCAAAGAATAGCCAGGAAGATTAAAATGTTGTGCTACTGGGGCATCAGCATTATGTTTCATATCCTGTTTGTGTCTAGTAGCACCTTCTCGGAAAGGATTTTAACTTTGACCAACATAATGTTTCCGACAGCGCTTACATGTGATAAGGTAAATAATGTTTGGTGAATCACAATGGAGGGGGTTACGGATTTGATAATGATTTTTAGTTTGTTCTGAGGAAAATTCCTCTTTCTGATCAGGTATAAAAGTATGCAATCTACATCGAGGCGTTTTGCAATTAAATACCGCGCCACTACCATTCTGCAACGGCCTGTTGTGTTCAATCTTCAGTGGTTCGAAATCGGTAGTTTCAGCTGGACTTTCGAGCTTTTTCAGAGTTTGAGATTTTAAGGTACGCAAAAAGCGCAGTGAGTATCCTCTCGATCTGAGGGCGCCCAATAGAGTAGAACAAGTCTCACTGAAATTTACCTTATCACTTGAATTGCAGTGGAAACGAATGAGTTGTGATTTCATGATACCTTTAAATGTATGTCGAGGATGAAATGATTTTGTGTGCAACAATTGATGTGAATCAGTTGGTTTAAAATATACTTTATAATCTAAATGACCGGACGCCTGAAATTGCTTGTCTTTATACACGGTCACATCGAGAAAATCAAAAGAATTTTCACTGATAGTAGCTTTCAGTTTAATATTTGGATCGTGATTGTTCAAAATTTCTAAAAATTCATCAAAATCTTCTTTTGAATGTTCCCAAATAATAAAAATGTCGTCTAAATACCTGAGATATACGAGAGGATGCTTTGCACATTTGCTTAAGGCATTTTCCGCCCATTCCGCTACATAAATGCTTGCAAAATTAGGACTGAATCTTTTACCCATAGGACAACCCATTATTTGTAGAAAATATTCTCCATTGAATTGAAAGTCATTACCTTTTGAGCTCAGCTCTAAAAGATCCAAAATTTGTTCATCCGGGCGTTTTGCATCCGGATATTTTTCAAATGAATTTTTAAATGATTTAACACCTTTATCAATATCAATGTTCGTATACATACTGTCGATATCCAAAGTAGCCAGAATTGCATTTTTCGATATTTTCAATTTCAAAATTTTTGACAGGAAATCCTGTGTATTTTTTAGATAGCTCGGATGTCTATTTGCTATAGGTTTCAGGTGACAATCAATTAATTCCGAGATCGCATAAGATTCCGAATTACAATCTGATACAATTGGCCTTCTGGGTGGAGTTAAGTCATCCGTCCATGAATAACGGTCCTTGTGGATCTTTGGGTAGGATATAATATTGTCTTGTTTGAGCACTGAGCTTAGCTGTTAAATATTTCAATTGTTTTTTGGTAATGTGACCTTCGTCGAAGAGAAATTTTAAGATATTATTGAATTTTTCGATATTACTAGGCCAAATAAGTGAATCTATTTTCTTATAATGTTTAGTATTGCTGAGTTGTCTCATGGCTTCCTTTATATAATTATCCCGAGATAGAACAACTACCGACCCACCTTTGTCGGCTGGTTTAATTACTAATTTCTTATTTTTTCGAAGTTTCGTGAGGGCTCTCCGTTCACCAGCTGTTAAATTGTCTTTATCGGAGAGTATGTTCATGCTGAACACCTTTTGGATGATTCGTTTGCTAGCCTCAATAACTTCGGGATCTACTTCACTGTCTGGAGGGACCAACCAGATGATTCTGTAAAAGGAAGTTTCCGACCGCTGGAGTTTCTAAAGCGGTCTGCTAATTTCATTTGCCTAAGAAAATTACAGTTGTATGATGGTAGTAGTATGTCTCGTATGTTTCAGGGGTTAGTTGGATGACCTCGGTGGATGACATCGGAAGTGACGTCATGTCACGTGACCCAGTGGCGCCATGTTGTGTTGTCATGGTAACCCGCGTGAGCGGCCACGTTGTGACGTCATCTACATTGTGATACGTGGTGTGAGTGCGCATGCGCAGCGCGTGTTGTTAGGGTGACACGTGTTTCCGTCGTCCATTTTGTATACTGGAGGCCGCCATCTTGGTTTCTATGGTAGCACGTGATTGCTATGTTACCAATGGCTTCTAACAAGACAGGGGGTATGTTCGGGGGTGTGTTCCTTTGTAGAAGAGTAAATCCGATTACCACAAACAACCCGACAATCTCTCCAAATCACCAAAATCCACCTAAAATCACCGAAATTGACTTTATTTCCCCAATTTATCGGCTTAGCACGTAGTGCTATAGTACTAAGGGGGTACCGGGGTGCGTTCGATTGAACAGGAGTAATGTTCTGGCTTAGAATTCTCCCAGAATCCTTTTTTGGATCCCTATCCCATGACGTTTTTCCCATTAAAAGACACGTTCCTTTGGTCATTACCCAGAATTCTCTGCTTCTATCTATATATGCAATAGTTTACGTCTCTCTGGCCATGTTCCTTTATTCTAGAGTATACTCCAGTAACGTAGAATAGCCTATTAGTTGGAACAGCTTTGCTTATTATCACTATATTTAGCTAGTCTAGTCTATTCTTGTTAGTTCTGACCCTATTCCGTGTACTCTTTTTGTTTCATTTATCTAGATCATTTATATAATTTATAACTAACCAATCAGCTTGCTTGATTTCCCATAATCTGTACTTAATCGTATAGAGTTACCTCCCCTTATTACAACGAAGTTGTATCAGATTCTCATCACATCTATATCCAATGGTAATATCCCCGGGCACCCCAATTTCGGCACCCCTTTTTTGAAAAACATATGACCTTCGGCACCCCTTTTTTGTCATATGTGCTTATGTGAAAAAGCACAATGTGACACAATGTGCCCTAGCACATAGGCACATGATTTATGTGCCGATATGTGCTTATGTGAAAAGGCACAATGTGACACAATGTGCCCTAGCACATAGGCACATACGGGTATTTGAGGATACCTATTGCCTGGTATTGTATTATTCGAGGATACCTACTAGAGAATCCCTTTTTTGTCATATGTGCTTATGTGAAAAAGCACAATGTGACACAATGTGTCCTAGCACAAAGGCACATGCTTTATGTGTCGATATGTGCTTATGTGAAAAGGCACAATGTGACACAATGTGTCCTATCACATAGTCACATACGGGTATTTGAGGATACCTATAGCCTAGTATTGTATTATTTGAGGATACCTATCTAGGATACCTTCTGGAGAACCCTTTTTGTCATATGTGCTTATGTGAAAAAGCACAATGTGACACAATGTGACCTAGCACATAAGCACATGCTTTATGTGCCGATATGTGCTTATGTGAAAAGGCACAATGTGACACAATGTGCCCTATCACATAGGCACATACGACCAAAATGGGATTCTATAGCCACAGGTGTTTTCCAAAAGTGATTCTTTAAAAAGGATTCCATAAAATGGAATTCCTATCCGACTCCGTAAAATGGGATTCCGTGTTTTATCATCGACACTCGAGGGTATTCCCCTTCCCTATTAGAAGAATTCAGTTCAATGGGATGTAGTTCATTAAGTTTAAAATTTATTCAGTTAAATGTCGTTCAGTTCAAAGGGTGTTTATTTATATTAGATATAAAAAGTTCATTCAAAAAGTTCAAGGGTGTTAACATTGGGATATATTTAGGGGTTATAGTTCATTCAAACAGTTCAAGAGGGTTAATTTAATTCACTTCGATCTTGGCTGTATTGGATCTTTTCATTTTTTATGGTCAATGCACTTCGAGTTTGATTATATTCGATCAGATCAGATCGATTTTCTTCAATTTGTTCTGTTCACTTCGATCTTGGTTGTGTTGGATCTTCGTTCTGTACCTTTATTGTTTTGTAGTGGTTGGTTGTCTCTGTTCAGTTGTTTCCAACTAGTTCAATCTTCGTTCATGTTGCGTCTGTTTAGTTAGGTTGTTGCATGTAGTATTTAGGGGTTACAGTTCATTCAGATTAAAAATTTTATTGTATATATTGGGTGTTAAGATTAAGTCAAAGTTTATGTTGTGTTCCCTTCGACCTTGTTGTAGTTGATGAATTAGGCTTTATTAGTCCCTTTTCATACCCTCCTGTGTCGATGATAAAACACGGAATCCCATTTTACGGAGTCGGATAGGAATTCCATTTTATGGAATCCTTTTTAAAGAATCACTTTTGGAAAACACCTGTGGCTATGGAATCCCATTTTGGTCGTATGTGCCTATGTGATAGGGCACATTGTGTCACAATGTGCCTTTTCACATAAGCACATATCGGCACATAAAGCATGTGCTTATGTGCTAAGTCACATTGTGTCACATTGTGCTTTTTCACATAAGCACATATGACAAAAAGGGTTCTCCAGAAGGTATCCTAGACAGGTATCCTCAAATAATATAATACTAGGCTATAGGTATCCTCAAATACCCGTATGTGACTATGTGATAGGGCACATTGTGTCACATTGTGCCTTTTCACATAAGCACATATCGGCACATAAAGCATGTGCCTTTGTGCTAGGACACATTGTGTCACATTGTGCTTTTTCACATAAGCACATATGACAAAAAAGGGATTCTCTTGTAGGTATCCTCGAATAATACAATACCAGGCAATAGATATCCTCAAATACCCGTATGTGCCTATGTGCTAGGGCACATTGTGTCACATTGTGTCACATTGTGCCTTTTCACATAAGCACATATCGGCACATAAATCATGTGCCTATGTGCTAGGGCACATTGTGTCACATTGTGCTTTTTCACATAAGCACATATGACAAAAAAGGGGTGCCGAAGGTCATATGTTTTTCAAAAAAGGGGTGCCGAAATTGGGGTGCCCGGGGATATTACCATTGGATATAGATGTGATGAGAATCTGATACAACTTCGTTGTAATAAGGGGAGATAACTCTATACGATTAAGTACAGGTTATGGGAAATCAAGCAATCTGATTGGTTAGTTATAAATTATATAAATGATCTAGATAAATGAAACAACAAGAGTATACGTAATAGGGTCAGAACTAACAAGAATAGACTAGAATAGCTAAATATAGTGATAATAAGCAAAGCTGTTCCAACTAATAGGCTCTTCTACGTTACTGGTGTATACTCTAGAACAAAGGAACATGGCCAGAGAGACGTAAACTACTGCATATATAGATAGAAGAAGAAGAGAATTCTGGGTAATGACCAAAGTAACGTGTCTTTTAATGGGAAAAACGTCATGGGATAGGGATCCAAAAAGGGATTCTGGGAGAATTCTAAGCCAGAACATTACTCCTGTTCAATCGAACGCACCCCCGGTACCCCCTTAGTACTATAGCACTACGTGCTAAGCCTATACATTTTGGAAATAAAGTCAATTTCGGTGATTTTGGGTGGATTTTGGTGATTTGGAGGGATTGTCGGGTTGTTTGTGGTAATCAGATTTACTCTTCTACAAAGGAACACACCCCCGAACATACCCCTGTCTTGTTAAAAGCCATTGGCAACATAGCAATCACGTGCTACCATAGAAACCAAGATGGCGGCCTCCAGTATACAAAATGGACGACGGAAACACGTGTCACCCTAACAACACGCGCTGCGCATGCGCACTCACACCAGGTATCACTATGGAGATGACGTCACAACATGGCCGCTCACGCGGGTTACCATGACAACACAACATGGCGCCACTGGGTCACGTGACATGACGTCACTTCCGAGGTCATCCACCGAGGTCATCCAACTAACCCCTGAAACATACGAGACATACTACTGACGGTAAATTTGTTTGGTTATCAGTTTTAGGCTTTGGTGCTGGTACAAAAGTTAAACCGCGATCTAAAAGCGATTTCTCATGGGTTGTTAGGTCATTGGTGCCAGACAGGTTAACCACATTAGTTCCTAATCCCACATCTGTTAAGCGGTTGTTACCTTTGCTTTTACTTAGTTTAAATTTAGGTGGTTCACCCAGTGATCGTACATAATATTGGCGGTTCTCGTGGTCCAGTGGATTAAATCCTGAATGATTACAAGCAAAGGCAAATCGAATTGATATCAAAGACTCACTCAAATCCAGTTAACAATGTCCCGCCTGGAAAATTGGCGGGCAGGGGGGGGGGGGGGGGTCATACAATCTGTAATCCTTTGAACCCTCGTTTCCTTGAATGGTATCGCCTTTTGCACACTTACAGTGAGATGGGTCAGTCCAATATCAATATACAGGGAGGATAAAATAATATTATTATTTTGCCATCAATGCTCCGTGTATAGACCTCTTATAATAAGACAAAAATGGGACGAAATTATGCTTTGGACCGAATAATCGGTCTTATGAGTTCAAAGGGTTAACCGGCCCCTTACCTTACATGTACTCTTTTATTCGCTCAGTGAAAACGATTTTCGAAATCTAATGCGTTATTTTAGATGTATGGTTCGAAGGATTCCGCCATCTTACTGTAGATGAGATTAACTTGGGTCTCTTCATATATTTTTTTCTTATTTTCTGCTTTCGAAGGTTTTGATCACTGGGAGTCTATGGCCGTGTTTTTGACCCCACAGAAAACGAAAAATCGAGACTGGTTGGTGAGATATTACCACACCATTATAGCAGTTGTTGGATTTCCTGTGTTTTGTGTGTCGGTGACATGGATGTCGTGGCCTCATCTAATTGGAACGGAGGTAGGTTTTACGTTTATTGCTCAAATTTTAATGATATGAAAAACAGCGATCTTGTTGCCGTATGTGCAGGTAAAGCCTGTGGTGTTGACACCGCGAACTTGCTCACTCTTTTAAGGGGTGGGGTTGGCACTTTTCAAGCTGACATTGTGCGAGAGAAGTGACAAAATATTTAGCAAGCTACTTTCGAGATGGTCGACACACACACAAAAAGCCACTGATTCCATTACAACTGGATTGCTGAAAACCTCATTGGCCTCACGAAGAAAAGTGCCTGATCTGCGAAGGGGACAAATATCAATAATTTAAAACTGGGTTGGACTAAAGACTCCCATAACAATAACTCAACGAAGGTCAAAAATATTTCGAAAAAATAATACCTGCACAAACGCGAAAGATGTTCTTTGATGACAACCTTAGTGGTAGAGCAAGTCGAAAGACGATGATCTGGAACTATGTGTGCCATTTGTTGAGAATGTTTTGTGTAGCAGTTGTATAAATATATTTCTCTTTTTACTGGCTCCAGTATACCTGATGGGAGATGTGTTACATATTTTAACCCTTTACCCAACGCAGACGATATCAAAATTTATTATTTTAAATTTCATTTTTTAAAAATTTTTTCAAAAAGTTTCAATAAAACCATATCATGTGACCCCCTCATTTATTTATTTATTGGTGTTTAAGGTCATATACTTATGCACAATGGGACCTCTTCGTTGGAACGAGCTCGACGATATGGCTTTGATATGGCTTTGTTAAAATTAAAAAAAAATAGTATTTTTTCAGCTGCTGAATTTGCATATTACGCGGGCGGATGTGGCCGATTCGTCGGGTAAAGGGTTAACTCACAAAATCTCAGAAAATAGGAGTGAATTTAATAAACATCAATACATTAGGGAATATGTGCCTGTTGTTTCTGTTAAGTGTCGTCTGCTTGAAAAAACATCACTTGACTGGAAGCAAATTCACAGGTTTTTGGATCAGACCATTAATATCGCAACCCCACTATTCAGCATCTGAGCTATTAAAGACATATTCATTACAGAGTTTCATTGGCACGATCCCTGATTCACATACCTTTAATGCTAACATGCATGCTATTGTGGCATGGAGTGCACATCAAAACATTATAAAAATAATGGCACGGAGTCCTACAGTTTTGCTGTTGAATTCACACATGTATTTACAATCGAGTGCCTTTTCTACTCTCTTCATATTTCAACATGCCACGGCCTTAAACACGTAAACAGTTATTCATTTCCGTGCATGTGTTCGAGTTTGAAATTTGACCTCTGCATGACAACACCCACAAACAATTCCACGAACGCCCACTATTCGCTCGCTGTCATTATTCGTTGTTCACCAAAATGGAAGAAAATATTTCTCTTAATCCTTTACCTAATGTGACGGTCAAAATTATCCATGGTTGTTCACAAAACTCGTCATTCAAGTTTTATTGTTTCGTGTTTTATTGTTTGAAAAATATGGCTAATGATCCCTCATTCGAACGAGCTCGTTGATCTTCCAGTGAAGGATTATCAGCTATGTTTTTGAGAACAAGAATTAAAAAATTAATTTATTCACTAAATTTGTTGACGAGTGTCGTCTGTTACGCATCAAAGGTAAAGAGTAAAATGCACATTTCCTAGTTGCAAAATTGGGACTTACCTCCCTTCATCAGGCAGCAGAGGCGGAGTGATGCTGTGGGGGACCAGTTAGTAATCCGATCGACTGGCTAACCCAGTGATGAAGGCCATCCAGAAATTACGGTCGAATTTGAAACTTTTTTGTAAAATATGTTGACTTAATGCCCTTTCCGTGATTAATCGGACATCAAAAATGATTTTGAGTGAAATGTGGATATGGTAAAGTGGAACTGACCTCTGGTTACATCCGGGCGGGATACCACTAACTTTGGACCAATTACAATGGCATAGCGTGGGTTCGAACCCACACCTAGAGAATTTCCTCCGGCACCAACCGCCTAGCGAAACTATACTGAACCACGCACACTACTCCGGTGGCCGAGTGGTGTGCGTGGTTCACTATAGTTTCGCCAGGCGGTTGGTGCCGGAGGAAATTCTCTCGGCTTGGGTTCGAACCCACGTTATGCCATTGCAAACAAAACCAGGGTCCTTGGTTCTATGGCACGCGGAAATTTGAAAAAAAGAAGTCCTCGCTGATTTTCTTGCAGTGCAGTATGTAGAATTGATGTAATTACTTGATGAATAACTTGAGACCGATTGTTTGCATTCAGAACCCCGGGTCGCTGGGTTAACAAAACTTGGACGACCGAGATGGCCTTTTCCTGAACCAGTTCGCCTCCGCCATACAATCGTTCCATGCTCAATTTTTATCGACTGTGTCGATATTTGACAGCAAATGTTTTGTCAAGGTTCATCATTGCCTATCAAATTTGTGCATATTGAACAAGCAGTCTTATCACATTACATAATAGGCCGCCGCAAACCATCAATTTACTCCCACTTGTTGTAGTGACACTTTACCTAACAATTCTACGAAATCCGCCCTGCTTTGAACATACAATGACCTTTCAAATTATATTATTTATTCATTATAACCCGCCCGCCCGCCCGAAATTATTTGTTAATATTTAGATAATTTAGCAAACTTAACCCTTTGAACCCTAGCGGCCGCTTTTCCGGCCAGGAACATGATACGTCATAACGTCATTAAACAGGATGGCTGTTCAGTAAATGTGTGGACCAATCAATATTTTCAACAATATTTTAGCCCCGAGGCTGCACGTTGAAAATATGGATTGGTCTACCCAAAATAATGAATATGGACTCTTCTAATTGATGCCACTGAACTGGCATGGAAGATACCACTACAGTTCAAAAGGTTAAGCTGATTAAGAATTATTTAAGGTCTACAATGTCTCCGGAACGTCTTATGGATTTGGCCAGGCTAAGTATTGAATCAAATATTGCCAGAACAATTAATTTTCATGCTGTGATTCGAAATTTTTCACAAAAAAGACCAGGAAAGCTTTTAAAGTAAATACTAGGCCTATCTACGTTTGTTTTACTTTACTGATAATTATTATAATTATTAGTAAAAAGAAAAATAAGGTAAATTATGTTTTCTGATCTGCATTTCAATATAAAGGATGTTATTTGTTTGTCATGTACCCGGACACTCCAATTCTGGGGGAGGAAATGGGGGGAGGCGGAAGTGACATCGTTGTCACGTGACACAGTAGCGCCATGTTTGGTTGTCAGGGTAACGTGAGCGGCCATGTTGTTACGTCATTACAATAGTGATTCGTGGCCAGAGCGCCTGCACAGTGCGTGTTGTTAGGGTGATACGCGTTTCCGTAGTCCATTTTGTATAATGGAGGTCGCCATCTTTGTTTCTATGGTAGCCCGTGGTTGCTATGTGGCCCAACACCCTCTAATAGGGCAGAGGTGTGTTCGAAGGGTGTCTTCCTTTGTACAAGAGTAAATCGAATTATCCAAATAAACTCGACAATCCTTCCAAATCACCAAAATCAACCCCAAACTACCGAAATGGACTTGGCGAAGCCCCCTTTTGTGCTTATACCAGTTCGGATTCTTTCATAATCCTCTGCTTCTACCTATGCTATAGTTTCTGTCTACCCCCAAGTAACAAGTATAGACTCTTCCAATTGATGACACTGAACTGGCGTGGAAGATAGCATCATGGTTGAAAGGGTTAAATAGCCCACTCCTGCTTTTACATACAGTCAGATGGAACATGTATTGCTCGAACGATTCGAATCCCATTGGGCAAATGAGCTATAGAGCAATTGCTCGATCGAGTGACTCAACATACTGCTTTACGACTCATTTGGGTATTTGAGGATACTATTACATGGCTATGTATCATTTGAGGATACCTTTTGGAGAATCCCTTTTTTGTCGTATGAGGTCATGAGAAAAATCCCTCAATGAGGTATACTTTACCATCCATTTAGCCTCATCTCGGTATTTGAGCCATTGAGGATACCTGTGGCATTGTACTATTGGAGGATACCCTTTATAGGATACTTATCTGAGGATATCAATCTGAAGATAGTTATGGATACTAAACAACAGTCACCCAATACTATAGTCTTTCATCATTCTTGTACCATTACTACTGATTTGTGACACTACTTCTTAGCTATACCTATCCCTGTCTCGACTGTACCCTCGTTCAAGATTCAATCAGATTGCTTTATTTTCCCCATTATGTACCATTTTATACAGCGTTCAAACCCCCTGTATAACATCTATAGACAGGCTATAAAAGGAATTCCGTAAGTGGGATTCCCAGCCGATTCTATAAAGTAGGATTCCTAGCCGACTCCGTAAAGCTGGACAAGCAGGGTTAGTATGTATCGGTAGATGACAAGCAGGGACGTGGCGACAGGGGTGTGTGTGTGTGGGGGGGGGGGGGGGGTCACCTTCCCAATCCTGGTCAAAATTTCCTATAGTTGGAAATTCAGAGGGCAAGTCATGAGTAGTTGAAAATTCCGTCTATTTGGATTTAGAGCTTCTTTGGTGATGCTGATGTCTCCTTTGCTTCCCAAAATTTCAAATCGGTTTTAAATCGGCAAAAATTCTAACTGTTACTATTTACAACTACAGTGTAAGCAATCATGATGTCAGTCGGTACGAGATTTCTTTAGAACATTTACTCATCGTCATAAAAAAAATCCTCGAAATGTAACTTCGTTATCCTGAGTTAATTCCATCATTCACAGTTACAAAATGATGAAACATCGAAAATTGATCATTCCTGCATAAGATCTGATTTAATGTTAGGACAATGTGAATTGCTCAAAGTTCTATGCTTGAGCATTTGTTTAGCACATATTCAATTCCCAGAATACCAAATAATAATAACCTGATAATTCTATCATAAATATGTTGGCATTTCAGTTACTAGAATCAATTTTATGCCCCCCCCCCCCTTCATTTTCAAAGTCTTTCTCGGTAGTGAATTTCGAACTAGGGGGAAGGACCGGGAGGGGAGGTTTCCACCTCCCAGTCCCTCCCCCTAGTTGGAAATTCACTACCCTACACCCCCCCCCCCCCAATCGGAAACCTCTAGCCACGCCCCTGATGACAAGTGTATCTTATCATCGACGTCCAATACGCTTTAGTACACACGCTAAAAACTAAAATGTTGAAAACTATACTTGAAGTGCTGTATTTAACACTTAGTAAGTGCTGAACTAGCACTTTGTTCAGTGCAGATATCCCAGAACTTGACAGGTGTTACAATAATACCACTTGACAAGTGTAATGTCGCGACACTTAAAAGGAAACAACGCAGATGACGCGGATCAGGCTCGAACTCTCGAGCCTGATCCGCGTCATCTGCGTTGTGTCCTTTTAATTATGTACCCACCAAGCGCAAATCAAATTATGGACGATTCTAGAAGAACCACCAACGCTAGACACATGGGAAGTGCCATCCATTCAAGTTTCAGATGTCTGACGATTGAAATGTCTAAGTGCTTAAAGCATTGCACTTTGAGTGTTAAAATCAAACCCTAAGAGTTAGAATGGGTTTTACACCTTGAAAGTGTCAGTTTTAACACTTTAGTTTTTAGTGTGCATAGCGCCACCGTGCCCTTGCGTGTGCATTCGGGATCAAGTTCCTCACCAAATGGCACAATGCAGTTACCCGTGGCGAGGATCGATCCATGGTCCTTTCGATGTGAAGTCCGCTGATGTAACCACTGAGCCATTACGCTCCCATTTTCATTTTTAAAGTTTTGAGCAGGTCGTGGAATTCTACCCAAATCTCCCACTTGGGTGAACTTGGTTATTTTTATTACACCCGTAACGTCTAATTATAATGGTAAAAATAAATTGCGTTCACTCCTCACTAGTGAGATCATAATACCTCGGTGATTAACATTTCGTGTGCACTTGAAATTTACAAATGAATAAGCCTTTTTCGAAACTGTCATTTTGGATTTTAATCTATGCAAGGTCACAGGTCGCGAGGTGTAAACATTTCAAGAAAACACGCTATAAGCAGTGGGAGAAAAGAGCGGGTGAAGTGCTTCGGACCCCATTACGTCCATTAGTGCGAATTCAAAAAAAAACATTTAGCCATGGTTACCATTTGGTTAAGACTGTGGCAATATTGTATGAGAACTTTCATCATTTCGAATTAGGCTCCTGTCGATTTAAATGGTGTTTGAATGCACGCTGTGTCATGGATCAGTGGCCGTCGGTACTGTTTCGACAACTTTCGGGGATTCCCCAAGCCCACAAACTGCGTGCAACGAGTGTACCCTTGTTGCCATTCAAAACAAGTCCTCGCCTCTGTAAAAAAAAGTCTTTAAACCTGCGGTATCTCATCGTTTTAGGTCATCAAAGGTTGCCCCTTTAGTTAATTCGAATGATGACATCGGTTCTATGAATTTAAACTTTGATATTTCACAAAACTAGTTGTCTTGGCTGACACAGAACCCAGCACGACGAACATGGAAATCGCTTTGTTTACACCCCGCGACCTGTGACCTTGCATAGATTAAAAGCCAAGATGGCAGTTTCGAAAAAGGCTTATTTTCACAAGCGCAAAACAAAAGTTGTTCTCGCTCCACTAGTGAGTATAACACGACGTCATAATTACGTCATTTCGCCAACAACCCCGAAAACTATTTTGTGTCGATGTACACAAAATCCAATGTGATCTGTGTCAGCGGAAACAGCGATCAGCTGATTGTGTAAACAGATTTCTTGCGTGGTATGGGCGTCGGTTTGGATCGTTTCAGTTGAAGCTTCAAATGAAAGGGGTATATAATAAAAAGAAAATCTAATGTTTTCTTGTGAAAACCGGGATTAATCTCATTCGTGCGTGAGAGAATTTGTATTTTCACTCGCAGCAAGCTGCTCGTGAAAATACGAATTCTCTCACTCACTCATGAGATAAATCCTGGTATTCACAAGAAAACATTTGATATCCTCTATATGTTTTGCTATGCCAATCTGCCAATTTGTGAATGTAAGCGTATTAATTTGATGGTTGAAAAGTGAAAGAGGCTATATATAATTAAATAAAACCCAATTTAAGTAACTGTGCGCTTTTAAATTCGTACCAATGGTCTTGTTAATAATATTGCACTGTAAAAAGATTGTAAACTGAGTTAAAAACGAAAACAACAAG
The DNA here is from genome assembly GCA_031216915.1 of Pictodentalium vernedei. Lineage (NCBI taxonomy): Eukaryota > Metazoa > Mollusca > Scaphopoda > Dentaliida > Dentaliidae > Pictodentalium > Pictodentalium vernedei. The sequence continues at coordinate 447,202,601 of CM062297.1, read as the reverse complement.
GACGATTTTCTCGCTTTCTTTCAACAAAGCTCTTTTTACAGCCTCGTCCCTGAAATGCCTAAACTGGTTCATGTACTCTCGCCCTGATAGTGTATTTTGCTATAGCTATACTGGGGCCCTGCGAATCAGACATTTTCGATTCGAGTCGCATCCGGTCTATTATTCGAAACGAAATCGAATCTCGAAACGAATCAAGGGTGTCCAGACGGTGATCGTTTGAGTGGGTGCTGTAAACCTGAGTTGTGACTGTGACGGCTAAGGTACCGACTGATAAAATATTCCAGCTACATCATCGCGGCATGAGTATCTAGCTGGAATATTACCCAGGAAGGGTTACAGTTCAAAAACAAAAACAAAATTGAGTGCGTGAATTGTTCGAAGTAAACGGTGAGCAGTAATTCGTCCATTGAGTGGAACAACACGCCACCTGCAATGCAAAAGCATTGCAAACTAGAGAAAAAAATTACTGCACCCAGTAAATTCAAGTCTGTGTGAAAAGGGTTAAAGTATCAGGAATAAACTGTACAGAAAGAGAATTTATGGAGACTTATTTTCAGGAGTAAAATATTTTTAAACAAATCAGAAATGGGTTTTCGTTAACAGTATTTACAGATATTCATTCTGGAATTAGAACAATTATTTATAAGAAACCAGAAAAAGGCATACATGTGACCAGCGTTCAAAGGGTTCGATACTCGAATCAGAAATGGACATTTTTGGCTCTGCCCACTAATTTGAGTGATGAAATACGTTCATAGACTTTAGAAATTCATTAAGGTGTAATAAAATTCATTTCCCAGTATTTCTGAATAATACGCACGTGATGACTTTGGTGACCTCTTTCAGGCAGACCCCTAGGTGACCTCCGTGACCTTGACCCATATTTTGAATTTCCATCAAGTGTCGACTCATTTGGTGTTAGTTCCAGGTCCATTCATCATACCACGATTGAGATATGAGCATGACCCACTTTCAAAAATGTTGGCTACTTCCACTTTTTAACATAAAAATGCATGTATGGACCTCAGGAATGCTTTGGGGGATCAAAAAAATGTGATTTCCAGCAATTATGAAAAAATGCACTTAATGACCCCTAGGTGATATCCTTGACCCTGACCCATATTTTGAATCTCCATCAAGTGTCGACTCATTTGGTGTTAGTCCCAGGTCCATTCATCATATCATGCTTGAGATATGAGCGTGACCCACTTTCAATTTTTTTGGCCCCGCCCACTTTTTTAACGTAAAAATGCATGTATGAATCTCAGGAATGCTTTGGGGGGCAAAAAATGTGATTTCCAGCAATTATGAAAAATGTACTCAATGACCCCTAGTTGACCTCCGTGACCTTGATCCATATTTTGAACCTCCATCGAGTGTCGACTCATTTGGTGTTGATCCCAGGTCCGTAGGTCATACCACGCTTGAGATATGGGCGTGACCCACTTTCAAAAATTTTGGCCACGCCCACTTTTTTACGTCAAAATGCATGTGTGTACGTCAGCAATACTTTAGGGGATCAAAAAATGTGATTTTCAGCAATTCTGAAAAATGCACTCAATGACCCCTAGGTGTCCTCCGTGACCTTGACCCATATTTTGAGTCTCCCTCAAGTGTCGACTGATTTGATGTTGGTCCCAGGTCCATACGTCATACCATGCCTGAGATATGGGCGTGACCCACTTTCAAAAATTTTGGCCACGCTCACTTTTTGTACGTCAATATGCATGTGTGTACGTCAGGAATACCTTAGGGGATCAAAAAATGTGATTTCCAGCAATTCTGAAAAATGCACTCAATGACCCCTAGTTGACCCCCGTGATCTTGACCCATATTTTGAACCTCCATCGAGTATCGACTCATTTGGTGTTGGTCCCAGGTCTGTAGGTCATACCACGCCTGAGATATGGGCGTGACCCACTTTCAAAAATTTTGGCCACGCCCACTTTTTATGTAAAAATGCATGTGTGTACGGCAGGAATACTTTAGGGGTCAAAAAATATGATTTCCAACAATTCTGAAAAATGCACTCAATCACCCCTAGGTGACCTCTGTGACCTTGACCCATATTTTGAACCTCCATCAAGTGTCGACTCATTTGGTGTTGGTCCCAGGTCTATACGTCATACCACGCCTGAGATATGGGCGTGACCCAGTTTCAAAAATTTTGGCCACGCCCACTTTTTTACGTCCAAAATGCATGTGTGTACATCACATATACTTTAGTAGGTCAAAAAATGTGATTTCCAGCAATTCTGAAAAATGCACTCATTGACCCCTAGGTGACCTCTGTGACCTTGACCCATATTTTGAACCTCCATCGAGTGTCGACTCATTTGGTGTTGGTCCCAGGTCCGTAGGTCATACCACGCTTGAGATATGGGCGTGACCCACTTTCAAAAAATGTGGCCACGCCCACTTTTTTATGCCAAAATGCATGTATGTACGCCAGGAATACTTCAGGAGATCAAAAAATGTGATTTCCAGCAATTCTGAAAAATGCACTCAATGACCTCTAGGTGACCTCCGTGACCTTGACCCATATTTTGAATCTCCATCAAGTGTCGACTCATTTCGTGTTGGTCCCAGGTCCATACGTCATACCACGCCTGAGATATGGGCGTGACCCACTTTCAAAAATGTTGGCCACGCCCACTTTTTTACGTCAAAATGCATGTGTGTATGTCAGGAATACTTTAGGGGGTCAAAAAATGTGATTTCCAGCAATTCTGAAAGATGCACTCAATGACCCCTAGATGACCTCCGTGACCTTGACCCATATTTTGAACCTCCATCGAGTGTCGATTCATTTGGTGTTGGTCCCAGGTCTGTAGGTCATACCATACCTGAGATATGGGCGTGACCCACTTTCAAAACACCCCTACAGACACCTCTGGTAACCCAGGAATCTGAAAAACATAGGTGGCCGAGAACTTGTGGCTGTTTATCAGAATGCCAAAAATCAAGGAGATAGGGCAATTCGTTTTCGAGTTATCTTGCGGACAAAAAAGTGATGAGAAGACAGAAGACAGGAGAAGAAGAAGAAGAAGAAGAAGAAGAAGAAAAAGAAGAAGAAGAAGAAGAAGAAGAAGAATAAGAAGAAGAAAAAAAGTAAAAAAAGAAGAAAAAAAAAGAAAAAGAAAAAGAATACGTGCAAAAACAATAGTCTGTGTGTTTCACACAGACTAATAACTCCACGTTCCAGTCAATGTGCGAATTGTAATAATCAAGGGGAGATATGAAAACTTTGCAGTTGTCTTGGAAAAATCATGGACAGTTCAAGCAAACTGTAGGGGCTCCTATTGTTAGCAAGAATTGAAAATTATTGATTACATCACCTTCTGCACCCCCCGTCCACGGTATTAGCTCATAGTTGTGGATGAGGTCGTAGCAGATGATGCCCAGGGAAGCGTTTTGTATACGTGATAGGTGAAGATCTGAAATATTACGGAAAATTCCAATTTTACAATTATACTCATTTTGCGGATTTGATAAGGTGCGGCTATAGTATCGGTAGCCTCATTTACAGGCGCCACTTTATCACGGGGAGCCTCAGAATTTCCCCACATTTTGAGATTTAACAAAACGTATTGTCGCCCAAAATATAGAGCTGAAACGGTTAAGGGGTTTTCTTGATCGATTAATCATGTGGATTAACTTTGGTTAACCGATTAATCACTTGTCCAAATAAATATCTGAATAATTGCCATACCGTTGATGATTTACAGCATGAACCCTTTACCCAACGTAACAAACAAAACCGACTAGGCATATATACAAAAATCTCCATTCAAATTTATTATGTTTTCAATGTTTAGTAATTCGTGAATTTATTTTGCAAGTATCATCTGCTACCCGCAATGGGTAAATGGTTAAGAATGACCATTTCCAGCTACTGATACAGTATGATGATCATGCAAGTAAACAAGTATGTCAGCAAGTAACTTGCATGCTTTACTCTGTCTCATATAATGGATGTGAGTCAGTGTGACAATGTTTGCCTGTTTTGGAGCAAGTTTGTTCCTTTGTTAACCCATATAATACAGTAGTTCAAAATTAACCGTTAATCGATCAATTACTTTTTGGATCGATCAAGATGTTGATCACTGATTAACCCTTTATCCAACGCAGACGATATCAAAATTTATTATTTTAAATATCATTTTTTTAAATGTTTCCAAAAATTGCAACAAAGCCATATCATGTGAACCCTCGTTGGAACGAGCTCGGCGAGCTCGTTCCAACGAGAGGTCACATGATATGGTTTTGTTGAAATTTTTGGAAAAATAATATTTTTTGAACTGCTGAATTTGCTTATTACGCGGGAGGATGCGGCCGATTCGTTAGGTAAAGGGTTAATCAATTAATCGGTTAACCGTTTCAGCTGTACCAACATATCCATCTGTCTTTGAAATTCAAATGACTATTAAGATATTTTTTTGTTATTGACGTTCTCCAATATCTTACTGACACAATACATACAAAGGCAATGGGGAAAAAGCCAAGCTTACCAACTGAAAATCATTTTTACTTCACGTCATGTCAAGATTTTGGTGTAAGCTGGTAGCACTGGACTATCTGCTGGTAGCAAAGTCTGATATTTTAGAAATAAGCTGGTAGCACCATAGAGACAAACCTGAATGTTCATTTTTCTGAAATATTCTCATTCATTTTTCGAAACAGCTTGAGGAGACTATTGTTTTGTAAGCCTCATTAGTCTGTGTGAAACGCACAGTCTATTGTTTTTGGATGGTTTCTTTTTCTTTTTTTTATTCTTTTTCTTCTTATTCCCTTTTCTTCTTTTTCTTATTATCCTGTCTTCTATGCACGTCCTTGTCAGCACGATAACTCGAAAACGAATTGACCTATCTCGCTGATTTTTGGCATACTGACAGACAGTCGCAATTTCTCGGCACACCATGTTTTTCAGATTGCTGGGTCCCTTGAGTATGGCACAGTCGGCCACGTGGTTTTCACAGCCTCTAATTTCCTGTAACAGTAAGTTATCCCCAAGCAATACTATGTTGTATTTATTCACAATGAAGACTATGTAAACAGAAGTGAAGGTAGCTGTCAACATTAAATGTTATCTGCTATTTCAATCAGATGCCAGCTCCTCAATCCAAGTTGAGAGAAACGCTTTGCTTTGCAACGAAATAAAGTATAAACCAGAGAAACAAAATTTACTGCATCCAGTAAATTCAAGTCTTTGTGAAAAGCATCAGGACAAAACTATATAGAAAGAGAATTTATTTAAGGAGGCTTATTTTCGGGACTAAAATATTTTTAAACAAATCAGAAATGGTTTTTCGTTAACAGTGTTTACAGATATTCATACAGGAAGAGGAACAATTTTTCTAAGAAACCGGAAAAGGCATATATGTGCGCAGCATTCAAAGGGTTTGATCAAGAAATCAGGAATGGACATTACTGGCTCTGCCACTTATTTGAATGATGGATGACATACGTGTATAATCTTCAGAATTGCATGAGCTGTTATAAAATGCAATTCCTAATAGTTCTGATAATACGCACTTCTTAAACCCCAGCAGGTTCAACTAATTCAATGTAGGTCCCATGTCTATAGGTCATACCAAGCCTGAAGTATGAACATAAACCTCTTTAAAAATATTGGCTCCACCAACTCTGGTTCTGCCATATTTATAGATGACAGCGAATATTCCTATTTGCTAGAAAATGTTAAGGTACATGGTACCTCTGGAAAAGAAATTGCAAGTGAAAGAATTCAGTAATGTTGGAATATAAACGTAAAAAGGCCTTAAAGGCCATCAAGAGCCTATCTGAAGGCTTATTGGCATTGGCAAAATACCGAGGTCCCATCGATGGCCATGTGTGTTTAGGGCAACATTGTGAGAATGGAAAGGGTTATCTTTACTCTTGCATTGCATAAAATATAATTTTTCAGACCCATATTATGATCTTGAGAGGGTTAAAATACTCACCTTAAATACTCCATTTTAACCCATTAAAAACGAGCTCATTCCAATGAGGGGTCATAAGCTATGTTTTTCAAGCAAAAAATGAAAAAATAATGAAAATGGAATGTGAATTTCTGTGAATAACACTGGCCGATTTGTTGGGTAAAGGCTTAAGAATGCCTTATTGAGAGGGTTAAAAGCAAGCCATTTAAAAAGTACACAGTGTTCCCGTGCCCCTTCGCGGCAATCGGGATTGCGTGCCTTGCCAAGGACACACTGCACAGACGTACACCTGGTGACGTTGGTACCATGAACCTTTCTCTTTGAAGTCCAACGTCGTAACCCCATCGCCATCACGCGCCTGTCGAATCTATTTAAATGGTCTTATAATGCATCCAGGGCCCTAAAGAAGCCGCGCGGGAAGTAAGAAGGTGGTTGGATCTCAAGAATGGCGGTTGTGAACAGAGGGGCAGTGTGACAGAAAACGTACAAAATGGTCTGCTGTCATCAGTAAAATGAAAGCATTTGGACTCACATTGAAGTATTAAGAGGGTTAAAAATAGACCATTTAAATATACCATTTTATTAAATTATAATTGTGATAGGTGTTTCGAGAAAGCCACTCACCACCGTTGCTTCTTGAAACCCGTCGAGCTTGAGTTATGACTGAGAATAAATTATGTAACGGAGCTCATGAGTTCCTAAGTGGTTGGCAATGCCCAGTAGGGGTTAATCAGGACCGATTCTCAAGTGATGTCTAGGGGTTAAATTAAAGGACAATACTCAGATTTGAACTTGGCCACTAAGGGTTAAAAGATATTTTCAACTAATAGACCAACAAAGACTAGTTAAAATTTCACGAATGATTTAGTTTGAACAATATTTATTTCCAATATACATAGATACTACATACAACAAAAACATATGTGTGGATTCGACAGGAAACTGCAAGCTTATCAAGGTCGTTCCCACCAAAGTACAAATAAACAGACAATCGAGGTGGCAACTACGTATGTAATATTTTTATAACCCAAACTGTTGCCAATAGCTTCATACATTTGTGAGAAATATTTCATTCGATGGGTTATAGAGAAACAGCTCGATGTTGATCGGAAGTAAATTTACTAGATTGGATATAAGGTTAGGTATAGGAAGGAGGAATATTTAGATTGAGACAAGATATAGTACTGATGTCCTACGCTCAATGGAGGCCTCGACGTTACTCTGAATCCAAGTCAGACAATAAAAACCTATCTGCCTTGGGTACAGAACACATGCCCTTTAAATTTAAAGTATCTTTTAAGTCCACTAATAAGGTAAGGGAGAGAAACCTTCAAGTAGAAGCATGAATAATGTGATAATAAAGACTCAAGAAGTTTGGAATAAATGTACAACTACATTCCAGAGAGGTATTACAATGAACATAGCAATAGACAGACGAGGAAGAAAGGTAGGTAATCAACTTCAAACCCATTACCCACCAAAGCAGTTATCTTTCGAGACCTAACATTTTAGAGGAACAACGTTTAATAACCGGTTACGATTCAAGGAATAAGAGAGATTCGCGCACTATTACCGGAGAATTATAAACATCCTACTATAACCTACAACAGAAAAATGCTCCTCTTGGCTGTTGCGTAACAGATTCATGTACTATAAATAAGAAGAGAGTTGTTGAGGCTAGCAAAATAGTCCTAAAGTATGTAGATATTTTGTTATTGTCCTTGTAGTTCGTCCTGACGCCCCGGTACCTGTGTGCATCAATGTTACGTGCGACAAGAGATGAGGATCTTTATTAGTAAAACATCTCGGTAGTACTCTCGATCAGTTTAATTGGTCTAAAACCTGTTATTCATATTATGCATTTTAATGTAAAAATCTAACTATTATTCTACATTCCAGATGAGCGAAACATTTTAATACGGACCAAGGTACAACTTAAAGGAGCTATAGCTCTACAGGAGAACTATATCTCTTCCAGGGTAGTAGACCAAAATTATTAATTTATTATAATAAAAGAAAGGTTATAAGCTCTTTAGCCCATTTAGCCTAACAGAGGTAATTAAAACTACCCCCAAAATATAGCATACATGAGCTCTTTAGGAGAGTTTAGATCTTTAAGAGTGTTCAGTGGGAGTGGTCGTCCGCACTAGCAGTACTTTGAGAATAGTGAATGCAGTCAACTTGGCAAAGCTATGAACTGGAGTTTCTCAGCTGGTAGTACCTATTTTTGTACACCGGAGGGATGAAACAGCACCAATCAGAGACATTCTCGTAATGATACTTTAGCACCAAGGTTTTCTGCACTGTCAATGAGACTGAGCCAAGCGCAGAGGAAGACTATATAACTCCTCTGATAAATGAGTTTTAAACTGTCATAGCACTAACACAGTTAACAGTACAGTCAACCATGTCAGTATTGTATCCTGGCAGTTTTTGTGATAGGTTTCAACAATTATTCAGTGCAGTTTTGTGGAAAGGGTTAACATTATTCTTACAGAAATAAAATCTTTGAGCCCACATTGAAGACTTGAGAGGGTATTAAACTGAATAATTTGTGCTTTATTTCCTTGCAAAGCGAAGTGTTTCTCTCAAAATGACTTGAAGAGCAGACATCTGATTATAACAAGATTACATTTAATGTTTGACAGCAACCTCCACTTGTGTTTACGTTTCTCCAGTGTGAAAAAATACAACATAAAATTGCTTGGGGATAATTTACTGTTACAGGAAATTAGCGGCAGTGAAAACCTTGTGGCCGGCTGGGCCATACTCCATCGACCCGAAAAACATCAGTTGCCGAGAACTTTTGACTGTCTGTCAGTGTCCCAAAATCAGCGAGATAGGACGATTCGTTTTCGAGTTATCGTGAGGACAAGGAAGTGCATAGAAGACAGAAGACAGGAGAATAAGAAAAAGAAGAAGAACAAAAATTAATAAAAAGAAAGAAAAAGAAACCTACAAAAACAATAGTATGTGTGTCTCACACAGACTAATTATTCAGTTCATTGCATTTAACCCTCTCAAGACTTCAATGTGGGCTCCAAAGATTTCCATGCAATGTGAGAATAATCATAACCCTTTCCATACATATACTACTGCTCTAAACATCATTCAAATATGTGTCAGAGCAAAGAATGTCCATTTCTGATTCCTTGATCGAACCCTTTGAATGCTGTGCACATGTATATTTTTTCTGGTTTCTTGGAAACATTTATCTGATTTCTGTATCAATATCCTCAAATACTATTAACGAAAACCTATTTCTGATTTCTTTAAAAATATTTCTTCCCCAAAAATAAGCCTCCATAAATTCTCTTTCTATTTTGTTTATTTCTGATGCGTTAACCCCTTTCACACAGACTTGAATTTACTGGATACAGTAAATTCTGTTTCTCTAATTTCAGTTGTGTCCTCACAAATTGCACACATGAGCGTGAAATACGAACGTTTTACGCCTAATTCAATTACTTTTCTCTTGTATTGACAGGAATGGCTCAAAATTTCATATTAATGAATTTATAAATTATATTGAGAACATCTCAGAACAAAAATAACTGCGTATGTATCGATGCGTGGAATTTCGGAACTTTGAGGGCTGTTCAGATTTCTTTATTGTAACTTCATATTACGTGTTATTAGACAGTTATAATGTATTTACAAAAATATTTCACCTCGCATGCCGTACGCCGGTGTTCAGTCGGTGACCCAATATCCCAGGGGTCTGAGGCAGACAAACTTACGTATGTCTTCGAATGTCATTATCACATGTTGTCTTTCGTAGCTAATATCAGCGTTCAAACACACCAAACTGACATTAACCCTTTGAGACTTTAATTATTCTGACGTTCAAATGTCACTGGGAATCCAGTTTCTTCAACGTTTTTCAAAATGCGACGTCAAACGTCGGAAAGTGCAAATAAGATATTTTCCACATTAGTGATTATATGGTTGAGGGCTAGATTAGTTTTGGTGATCTGAATGTGTTGTTCAAAACTTGTTTTATTACAAATTATTGGAGAGTGCCCACAGGCACTCTCCAATAATTTGTAATGAAACAAATTTATAGAAACAAAATATTATTTGTGTTTGACTGAATATGAAATATAAGCAAGGGAAGTGTTAGCTTTTGCTCTGGTATCCTCATTTTTTGAAAGCCCCGATAGTGGTTTCATGCACTTAACCAGTTAAGAAGTCTTGACAGCAGGATTATATTAGTATTTTAAGCTACGATAACATTTGGCTCAACGGTTGCTACTGAGCACGATACGGGTGAAAATAGGAATTGAGGTTAAAGCTTTAAAAAAATAGTAAAATAATAACAAAACATGTGACCACAAAGTATCAACACGCTGTTTGATTTCGTACGTCATAAGAAGTATCAACGCGCTGTTTGATTTCGTACGCCATAAGACGCACAGAAGTATCAACGCGCTGTTTGATTTCGTACGTCATTAAACGTACAAAAGTATCAAAGGGTTAATCGCCGCCACTCACCAGTCCAAGGTCTTGGAATTATTTCAATTTTTCAACTCATTGTATGCAGTTAAGACACAGGTCACGAGGTGTTCGCAATTAATAGAAGGAAAAAAAAATGCGATCTCGGTATAAATTTATCGAAACAGCTTGAGTTCTCTTAATAATAATTTAACGTACGGCGCATACGATTGCGTTACCTATACTTATGCGACAACCACGGTGAGCCACATCAGATTTTAGGGCGCAACCTAAGTTCAGCTCAACACATTAAAACCTGTCGCAATTAGGCCATCAAACCTTTTGCTCTTGCGCGGATGTGCAGCGTAAATGTGAAACTACTGGGCTGCGGCGTTATATTAATAATAATAATAATAATAATAATAATAATAATAATAATAATAATAATAATAATAATAATAATAATAATAATATATCTTCATTTCTGTCTCAACATGTAGGTCCATAGAAAGAATGAATATAAATATATAAATATTAATAAATATTAACTATGTATAAACTATATATAAAGTGTGCATCGAAATTTATAATTATGGAAAGATTCTGGGCTATTTATCAAGTATTGCATATACAGATTATACAAGATAGGTCTATCGAAGCAATCATAGATGTACTGGAAGTTCAGGGGATATGTTGGTACACGATTTCACTCCAACGTTTAAACGTTTGAGACTTAAATTTTCAGTCGGAAGAACAAATGGTGTGAGTGAAAACATCATCGAGTTGGTTGACATTTTCGGTATGCTGCTTTGCGTGTAAGCATCGGGAAAGTAGGAACAGAGTTGTAGACGAACATTGAGCTAGCACTACAGAACCGGTCATATTTCATAAGTAAACGGAAGGCATTGTCACCGCAAACTGTTATGCGGCGCATGTTATGCTTAAGAAATTTCACTTATAAGTGAGTGCAGTATAATGGGGAGACGAATTTTTCAAACAGAAAGGATTTTATATCTGGACTGCATTTTCCGAACTTCCTAATTAACATATTGGACTTCATACACAAGGCGTGATACTGCTTTTTCAATATCAGCATCGTTACTTAAATCATTTTGTATAATTTGGCCGAGATACTTGAAACGGCTAACAAATGTTAGAGATTCATTATTCAAAACGACAGGTGGGGTTACACAGATGGGCAAAGTTTTGGGATTAAGAGCCATGGAAACCGTTTTCTTGGTGCTGAACAGCAAGTCGATCTACTCGGCTTCTCGCTCACAGATTGCTAGAAGCTTACGTAGACCTCGAATACAGAGGCATAGCAAACACATATCGTCAGCATAGCAAAGGTGGTTCACTAATACTTCACCAACATAGCATCCTACATGGGGTGTGTTAAGCGGTTCACTCATATGCTTAGTGTATACGTTAAGCAGAAATAGTGAGTGCAACCCCCTTGTCTCACGCCATTACTGACATGGAACACAGTGAAGAATGACTTTCGCCAACGTATAGAGTATAGATTTCTGAACCAGATATTAAGGAGTCGAACGATCATAATTGGCACGTTGAGATCTAACATTGTGTCAAGCAATACAGAATGGTTGACACGATCAAATGCCTTTTTGGCATCAAGAAAACAGACATATACTGGGGAACTGTTGCTTATGTATAACCTAATAACTTCTTTTAAGACAAATATACAACTGTCAGTTGAATGGTTGCGTCGAAACCAAACTGGTTATCGGTGGTCTTCAGATATTCTGAACAACGATTAAGGATAATTTTCTCGATAAGTTTTGAAATTATTGTTGCTGGATCGATAGGTCGATAGTTTTCTTTATCTGTGACTTTCCCTGCTTTGTTCTTAACGATAGGTACAATGGTAACTTCTATTATCTTAGATGGGATAGATCCATGTGAGATAACAGATTTTGCCAGCACCTGAAGTAAGTAATGAATGTGTAGGTCACTAAATTTCAGGTGCTCTGCGGTTATGTGGTCTGGGCCGCCAGATTTCCCGGACTTGAAGCTTAATTTCATATCTTCTATTTCAGTTAGCGATATCGGGACTAACATCTCATCAAAATTTTCAATGGAGGGCATTTCATAGAGAGTAATCGCTTGACTGGATTGGTTACGTGAAATAATTCATGAGAGGTGAGGGACGTTGTACAAACACGAGTGTGCGAATGCGCACGAGTGTTTTACAATATAGTCCCTCACCTCGAATGAATTATTTCACGTAACCAGTCCAGTCAAGCGATTACTCTGTTTATTACTTTTCATTATTAACGATAATTATATTATTTAACCCTTTACCTTAGGTAACGGGCAAAACCGGCCAGCGCTATTCTCAAAAATTGCCAATTAATTTTCATTTTTTTTTTCATTTTTTGTCTCTAAAACATAGGTTATGACCCCTCATTGGAACGAGCTCGACGAGCTCGTTCCAATGAGGGGTCATAACCTATGTTTTTAAGACAAAAAATGAAAAAAATTAGTTATTCAAGAATTATTTTTGCAAGTGTCGTCTGCTGTTCATGTTAGGTAAAGGGTTAATACAATACTCGATTGGAGACTGATAATATAGGAATTTATTTTGCAAGTGTCGTCTGCTTTTCATGTAAGGTAAAGGGTAAAAAAAACAAAAAAACAATGAAGTCTCCATTACACCCACGGAAAAGCGTCTTCGTTTGCGCGCACGGATACATGACCCGATTGTTGATTGCATAATTCACTTGTAAAGTTATCGTTTATAATCAAACCCGGAAATCCCAGTAAATCACACTTTGGAAAGTAATAAAAATTTATCTTCATTTGGAATAGAATTCAGGATTGTCTTAAAGTGATCACCCCACATATTAGCGATATTATCGTCACCAGAAACACAATAAATGGTGCCGGCTAATTTGCTCTTACTGCCACCGGAGATTGATTTCCAAAATTTTCGAAAATCTCTTTCATGACATTTTTGTGCAAGGGCGTCGTCGGCTTTGTGGTTATCCCGGTTCGCCCTTCATGTCCCAAGGGCATATTTAAACTTGACTCTGCTATCATGCCTAAGGTCGTAAATAGGACCAGTGCGCGGCTTATCGCATTCATCCATAGGAACGTGCTGAGTCATGTAGTTCCTTCAACTCACTCGACTAGCCAGTGACGATTTTTAAAGGTTTTGCCTTATGTCTATTTAAGACGTAATCGGCACTGAGAAATATTATCTGTACCCACACGGACCCCAAAACGTATTCTTCTTGAGACTAATTCAAGAAACCACGCCTAAACTTGTGAAATAATTATCGTTTTAATATGGAAACCAAATGTGAAGCTTGCCAATATCTCTTTTCTCGTTGATATGATCCGAAATGTGCCACTGTATGTCAAAACCATTACCTTTTACAAGTATATGTCGAATTAGTATAGCTTTTGACGAAAAATTTGCTTTTTCTTATCTTGCTACAAGCTCATAGACGATTACTACCAGCTTATACTCTCATTTGGTAATAATGCTATATGCTCA